>CM028914.1:19740965-20940965 GCA_016801845.1 Polydactylus sextarius
AGGTCTCCTCTAATGTAATATGGCTGCAAATACAAAGAAAGGGGGAGAAATTGCTGTGGCTTGTTTATAGAGACTCTGCAGCCACAATGTCTTTTTCATCATTCATTTATCTATAGCATTCGTTTTTTGTATGTGTTTATCCAAGGAAAATCCCGAAGCGATTGATGTGTTGTATAACATTAAATAATTAGATTATATACACATTTACTGCCTGAAGATCGACACAGATGTAAGCGTAAAATCAGAGGAAAGGCCAGATGAAAGTTAAAAAACAAAAAAAAAAAAACAAAAAACAACGTACTGGTTACCAATGTTAGTTCTGCAATTAGTAAATGCTTTATAGGTATGATAAGCAAGATTAAACAGAGCAGATGGCTTGCTCAAAAACGATCCATGGTATATACTGGTTTTTAATTTCAAAGTTGAATGAACAGGGTTGAAGCACAAAGAAAATCCATATGCTCTGAAAATCAGCCTGGGTACTGATAGTTAGGAGTAGGAGTATTCAGTGTGTTGGTTGAGTCAGTGATAGGACAACTCCTGATCGCATGTATAAAGGTGTAGACCAGGGTGACAGTAAGCAATGAGAGTCCTCTAAAATCATTTGGAAATCATGTTCTACATTCTTCTATAAAAATAATAGTGTCACGGAGTTGTACAGCCTTATTATTTATTCGTTTATACATTTTTTTGGTTGTTTAACTTTTCCACATCGCTTCAAGACTCATGGTCTCATTAAAGTGTTTTTTTTTTTCATCTGAGCTGCTTTTACACTTTTTGGTGCTTCCTTGAAAATAATTATCAGTCTAGTCTCTCTCTTCTTTATATGCTAACAAAGAATTTTGCACATGAAGTGTGCACATCACTTCATTAGACTGCCAAGTGTCACGCTGTTTAAACATTTTTTTTTCTTTTCTTTTTTGGCTATCTATCTGTAGGGAATGTTTTTTGTAACAGCCAGATGTGTGGTAAAATCAGCACATAGACATGTATGATGACAGTAAGTATGATTGAAGAGCTTTCAGCTCAGCTTAATGTGCTTTTATGACCCATCTCCTGACATCCAGTGTGTCAACAGGTGACGGCAGCGCACGGCTGTGAGATGCAGATTGGTAAGGCAGCTGGTGCAGCCCCTTGGGTGCTGCCGCTCCACCTGGAATCTCTTTGGGGCTTTGGAGTGTTTTCACATTTCCACCCTCAGTCAACTCAGTGCAGAGGATCAGATTGCAGCTACAATCTCAGAGGGGCAGACGCTTAATCAGGTTCATTAGTTGTGAGACACTTTAGACCAGCTGACATAGGAGGTGTGTGCTTTTCACGTTACCGTTTGACAGAGGAAAAGCGTCGGAGTGCAGATGCAGCCGAGTGAGAAATGAAAAAAGTTTTATAACAGGCAGCTTTTTCTTTTCAGAATTACCCCATGTCTTATCCAAGTTGTGTCACATTGACCCAAACCAACTGATGCTTCTGACAGATGGCAGAACACTGAATCACTTAGACTGTGCAGTGATCTAATACTGAAGAGCATCTGTATTGGTTTCAGGGGGGTGAGTTTGTTATTAAGGCAATGTATCAAAATGATGGTATCCAATATAGACCTAGTATTTGGCAGTGTGTATTGTGCTGGCGCTGTGAGAACAGGCTTCAGAGACGCTTTAGCCAGTTTGCTTATGTTCATTTATTGCCTAAACAGTCACAGCAGTGAATTTCAATAATGTTACAGAGCGGTTCATTCCCTTGCTTGGGCAGGCTATATAGCTCTGTACACAAGACACCTGTAGACAACTGCAGCGCAACCCAAGACAGGGGAACAAAATTGATCCAATTCAGATTTTATAGAGCAGCTTTTGTTTTGTATTGTATTCCATTATCGGGGGGCTTGCTTTAGTGGCTCAGTGACCACTGATTTTCTGCCAGAGCCCATCACACTCAATAGGCTCCTACCCCCACTCCCCCTCCCCCAGATAACGACAGAAAGCATTTCTCAGGGCTTTTAAACACTTCTTGGAGACTTATCTATAGTCCTGATGGCCTGTCCACACTAATCCATTTCAGTTCTGCACCTCCCTTTCCTTCTTATTGATAAAGTGGTACTATTTTATTAAACTTGAAGCTGGCAGAACAGCTCTTCAGGGAAATATCTTGATTTTTTTTTTTTTTTTTTGAAAATAGGTTTAGAGGGCACGAAAAAGCCATTTGATTTATATGAGCTTTTATTTCATAAACTCAACATCCTCCTCCCTAGTTTCCAAATATCAGTCAAGGCATATAGCATTTTAATAGTCCCTAATAAAATTCTTGTTTAAGTTAATGTATCATTAAATTGAAATGGAATGGTTTATACAGTGTAATTTTCTCTGTTGGAGAAAGGAGCTGCAGCTGCTATCAGATTCTATGTGTGTGTGCGTGCGCATGTGTGTGCGTGTGTGTGCGTGTGGTGGGTGAGTTTATTGACACTTAGCCAGAGAAGAATAATTGAAGCTCTGAAGAGAAATGAGAGGGAGACAGAGAGATAGAGGGTGAAGGCAGAAAAGAGAGAGGGAGATAGAGCATCTAATCTATGGGGTGTCAGCCCAGTGCCAGATGAAATCCACCACTCCTTTGATGAAGAAAGGCCTTGAGGTTCAGATCTAATAGGAGGGATTGGGAGAGGGATGGCTCCAATCTACAGGTCAATCCTGTTCAGATTTCTCCACCACTGAAAGGACAGAAGGATTATGAGAGCCGGAGGCACAGGAGAACCTTTTGGGCTCAATTCAAACTATCATGAACACCGCTAGATATAAAAAAAAGGTCATCCTCACTTATTGTGCCTGTGTGGTTCTGAAGGAAATGTTGAAAATGAATAACAAAGTCAACGTTTCATTAAAAACTTGTCATCTGTTTATCACATGAGTGAGGTCATGGCAAGGGGATGGATGGAAGATGGATGAGGATGAGAACATGTCCAGGGCCAGCAATGGGCTATGTGTTTAAAGAGCTAATGCTGTTATCTCAAGGAGTGTACCTGTCACTAATCTGATTGTGGTCCTTTCATTCCCTCCATGGTAGATTGATGGTGAATAATGAAAGGCGGTGGTGCCCAGACAAAGCACAAGGCCACAGGGATTAGTTCCCATCTAGGAGACATTGATTTGGTTTTAATGCCCACAAATATTGATGGACTGCAGAGCAGAGGGGCCCAAATACAGGGCTGTGTTTTCTCTCACGGTTAAGGCTCTCCATTTCCCTGTCTGGAATCTACAGTGTCTTTCAACCACTGAAGATGAATCCTCTCAGAGCTGTGAGTCCAAAAAAGTGTGTTATTACAGTTCTACTAAGACATACTGTGTGTCTTGCTGTTTCTAATGCCTGCTGATTGTGGGTGGCCCTGCCTGGCTCCAGAGGAGTTGGTGTACTGCCATGTTTGCACACTAGCTGGCAGCAGGGTCGGCACAGAGGGGCCAAAGATCTTTGATGAGCAGTGGAGCAAAAAAGAGAGAAAGCGCTCTAGAGGAATGGCTTTCATCCTTTCATCCCTCGCTGTTTTTCTCAATCTCTATCAATCTCTGTCGTTATGATGATGTGTAACAACCGGCAACACTGAACGCACACTGAATCACAGAAGAGTGCTCTTAACTCAATTGCGTGCAAAAAAAGGTTTTGTATTCATGGCATTCAAGCAAGCTGTTCATCAAAAGTGCTCATTCACATCATTCATTCACACGATCTACCCACAGACCATGCCTTGTTGTGTTTGTTTATGTGCTACCTGTCTGTGTGGCTGCTTGTGGGAGCATTCGTTTGTGTGTGATGCTGCAGCTCAGCCCCTTTGAAGGAAAAACTGCGTGTCTGCCCAGGGAAACTGGAGAGACATCAAATATAGAGGCAAAGCAGGTCACTCCTTGGAAAGAAAAACGTGAGTCCTCATGGGTTCAGGCTGCCACGTCCTTGAATCCCAGTATTCCTCTCTCGTCTACTACTCATCCCCAGAGTAAGTTCAAGCCAGTTGTCACACAATTCATCTGGACAAAGCCAGGGAATTGACATGCTAAAGAGCAGAGGCCTGGGAGGAAATTGTTCATTACTGTGGTCTTGCCTTCTGGTCTTTCCATGCAGGTATAATATTATTACACTGCAAGTCTAAGCCTGAGTCACTGTCTGCCCTGTACTCACTACTGCCAGTCTGTCTCCTATGGCGTCATCACTCAGCTCCATTGATGAGCTGATTGAGTTGTAGCTGTAATGGCAGATGCCTGTCAGTCTCACTGACTCTGACTGATGGCGATTAGCTCCTCACTCGACATGTGAGGAATTGTGGGAGTCCCCCGTTTTTATCCACCCACAAAACACAGGGGTCAGGATAACTGAAAGTGATAGCTGAGAAGCAAGTCACTTGCACAGAAGATTGACACTTAGTGTAACGGAGAAAACATTCATCCAATTATGATTTTATATCTTCTGGCAGCTGGCACCAAGTTTCTTTCCATTTGATAAACTGTGGATTAGCACGTCAGTTTCTCAGACTCTCTCACTTATAAATCCTGGGGGTTGATGAAAGGAGGTGCTTAAATAAATTACCTTGACTTTTTTACCTTTAGTTTTTACTGCGATAAAATTATATTGCATAAGCAGCTTCAAACACTTACTTTTACATACACATACTTTTAATTGGCCTAAATCTGAGAGATATATCAATTCATCTAAGCAATGTAAACTAGTTCCTAACTTTGTATTATTGCCTGTAATGAGTGACTACTGAAATGATACTGTAAGTCTGTATACAACTATTCTCCTGCTGAAGTCTAGCTACACTATGATCTGTACTGAAGCTAATTATTCACATCAGGAGTACAGTTATACTAATTATAATTTTTGTATGTTGATAGTCTGTAGATATTTTCACTATGTTCACCATGCTGCTTTAGCGTGAATTATCATCAATTAGCATTTGGAAATTAGCCTTAAATTAGCATTCAGCAGAGGCTGGCAGGGATGCCATTAATTTGATGAGTATTTGGCCATAAACCAAAGTATATGAAACAATGCAATCACACTTATTACAAGTCATGGTGAACCATCATTCACCAGCGACAATTGTGGGACCATGTTACTACCTGTTGCACAAAATACATTAGGATCCATCCAGCGGTTGCTGAAATGTGTCTGTTCCCACTGCCAGATACCGTTCTCTTAAGATAAAACACAGGGCTAAAAGCCACAAATAAAAACCAACCCATAGATTATTGGATTAAATGTTCAAAATGAAGTATGAAAGTACTGAACTACTCTTTTTGTCAAGGTCATGGTGACTTTGAGCCACAACGTACATTCCCTTCAGCAACAGTGTTTCATACCAGATGGGCCTCATGTGGTTCAACATGACCCCTGGCTCTCTGGTCCCCTCTCTGCTTAGGATGCCCTAAAATAATGAACGTTTTATCTGACATCAAGGAGAAGAAAGAGCTCTAGCGGTACTGAGACCAAATTTCTTTGAAGATAAAACCTCCCCGAGGACCTCCTAACTGCAGAAACAGAAACATCCTTTCATTGGGGTTCAAAATGCTTTATGCCTTCTCCCTGCTCTTTGGCAGCCATGTCCATTTTGTTACTAACAGATAAGAGGGCATTCATCTTTTGTCTTTGTAGAGTAATAAAATGATTAAGTCAATTAAAAGCCAGCCAATTTTCTCTGTGTGGAAAAAGCGTCTGTAGCTTTAAATTATCAGGCCTTAGTGCTCTCCCTTTCTCTCTTTGTGTGTCTCTCTCTCTCTCTCTCTTTCATTCACACACACACACACACACACACACACACAAGCGCACACTTTGTTCATTCAGCTGTTTTCATTTGTCAAGGTACAAGAGGACACTGTGTCTAACACGGAGATAAAGTGATGTACATGAAACAGCAGTATTAATCAGCAGTCCATTGCACTCTGTAAGTTGTTAATGTCAAACAGTGATTTTCAAAAAAAAAAAAAAAAAAAAAAAAAGACACTTACTCTGAGAGCTACCCTCCTGTAAGAGTTTCACTAGGGACGAAAATAGATTGATCTTATTGATGTGGTTATGACTACAAACCTGGAGGAAAGCTCCACCAACATGTCACCAGGGAAACAAATTGGTACATACCCAAAAAGTACGTGTCATTTTGTAAAGGTCATTATTAGCCTACAACTATGTAAAGGTCTGCCATCCTGTTTGTGTGTCTGTCTGTCCGTATGCTTTGGTTCAATGACAACGACTAGGCTGGAAGCCATCACTCCAGATGACAACAAAAACCATCTGTCCCTGCACTCATCATTAACCCTGCTGGCTGTGCTGACACAGATAGAGGCAGAGATATGGATGAGGCAGAGTGCTGAAATAACTGGCAAAAACTTGACACAACCCGGCTGAGACATACAATTCCATCATAGCTTGCACATTTTGTTGTTAGCGGCAACAGGATGATTCTTGATGTTTGCTTTTTTTTTTCTCCAAAGTGCCTCAGTGTTACTGCCTGTAGAGAGCATCTTCAGGCTGGAGCTGATATGGATATTTCTGTCAGAGAGCATGAGGATTTCTCTCTCCAGCCTGTGCTGAGATGCCAACAGAACACAATGAAGTCATTCTTATAGGTCTTAGTACCATATGCTGTGATTACACATGTGCATACTTGCACACTGCACAGCTAAGCTGCCATTATTTTTAATGATCCATAATCTACTGTAAATCTAAATCTGAACTAAGTCCTCATGTAACTGATTATTATGTTCAAATTCATCTGAGACTGCTTAAAATATGATGTGCAGAACTCAGTGGTGTCAGGCAAAAAGGTTAAAGGTCAAGGTCTGGGATCTCAGAAAACAGATTTCATTGGGGGATGTGATATCTGAGGAACCCATCATCACAAGGGTGAACTGATTCAAATGAGTCTTTAGATTTTAGTTTTAAGACATATTCAGACTCAGAAACGTGTGAATCAGGAATTCAGAGGTGAAATTTCCTGATAAAACATTAACTTGGTCTCCAGCAGGTTGCAGTGGGTGAAGATCACGGTGACCTGACAAAACATGTTTTAAGAGGCTGAATGAGGGAATCACAACACATCAGATGGAAACCATCTATTAGACTTTTGTGGCCACAGCTCAAACATGAAATGTCATTGTGACATCACATGTTTTCAGACATGACTAAGAGACATAATTACCTGAACCAGAATGGCAGATGTGTACAGCTGCAAGATGTTAATTCTAGCCATTCTCCTACTGCCAGGCTCCTGCTCTCTTATAAAATGGTTCACAATAAAGAAAAGAACAAACACATAACCCAAGGTCAAACATCAAAAATGTGATTAAAAAAAAAATCAGTCAGAAACCCTCTGTCTCATCTCTGACCAGAGATCAGAGAATCTCAGAGAATCTTAGAAAATCGTTCCGTTGCACAGATTTAAAGTTCAGTGGTAATTTAAAAAGAGACGAACTAATCTCATTCTTGACACAAGCACAATGCTAGATGTAGAAACCTGAGGAAAATCATGAAACAAACGAGATGAGATGCAGATATGAATTATTAAGTTGTGTGTAGATATAGCGTTTACTCAGCCAGCACAGCAGAACACATTGGCCAGTTTGCCGATGGAACTACACCTCTTTTATCTCTCTGCAAAATGGTGATGTATAAATATTTATATATTTATACATTATTTATGACTTTTTTTCTTTTATCTGAGTCAGTAATGTGATATTAATGATGAAAATGTTTCCCACAGAAATATGTCTTCATCCATCATCGGAGGATGTAGTGCATGAACCTAGTAAGCTTTTAATTGACCATTTCAGCTTTTCTGAATCCATGCACTGATTATTCCCATAACTGAATCAGCTTTAAAGAGGGAGTTTTGGAGCACTGTTGTTTTTACAGCTGGGCCTTAAACAAGTAAGATTTAGTTTTTGTCTTTTCTTTCTTTCTTTGTATAGCTGGTGAGTCTGTAACAGTATTACACACACACACACACACACACACACACACACACACATATATATATATATATATATATATATATATATATATATATATTCATGCCAAGTGCAACATTTTCAAACAACAAAGCTGAAAGCTAGTTGTAGTGCTAGCTTTCAAGCTATATTCAAGGAAATTTGACAATGAAGAATATGCCTTTGAATAGAACACTGTGTCTTACATGTATGAGAGCGGCTTCAAACAAATGGTGAAAGTGCTCGATCAGAGATGCGATCTGACATCGAGAGCATATTTCTCTCAAACAGCTCCGCTGAAACTCTACAATAAATGTCATGACAGCATAGCAGTGGTGATTAAAGACATCCAGCATGTTGCTACAGTTAGATATATGTTCAAGCTGAGCCATAGAGGCCGGTGCAAACTGACCCTGCTCTTCATGATACAGAAAACTCTGTGGCGATGCCTTTCACGTTGCTTGTGTCAACTGGATGAATGGGTCATGATGTATGTGGTCAGGGGTTTAAATCTCTGTGTAGCCACTGATGTTTCAGACAAAGGAGATATTACATGTAGTAAGCTGCTGACACAATTTATTAATCTGTGATTTTATTATCTCATGATATTGCTTTAAAATATGTTAGGACTACTCAAGATACACTAAATTATCAAGTCTGTAATCTACACATCCAGGGAGCTAGACAGTATTTCTTTCTGATATATTTATATTCCTCTTATGTTTCTGCCTTGAACCGCCCTTGATGTTTTTCCTCTCTCTTTCTCTCGCCACTTTTCAAGTAGGAAAACTTTACCTTGATTGATGAGCTACTGTTGCGGCATGCTAAACCTGACCTTTTACTTGAGCCGGTGTGGAGATAAGCAGTGAAAGGATGAGCTGGTGTTGATTGGCCATCAGTGTAGAGAACTAACAGTGAAGCCTTCTCATCCTGTTTGCCTCTCAAGCATATTGGCAGCACTTGGCAGGAGGGCATGAGAAATTGACTCAGAGTGAGTCGAGTGAGGTGAAGTGTGTATTGTGTGTGTGTGTGTGTGTGTGTGTGTGTGCGTGTGTGAGAGAGTGAGGAAAAGCAAGTTATAGGGCTGTGTGTAAATTAGACAAAACTGTAAAAAAGTCACAAAAAGTTGAAAAATTTGTTATTGTAATGAACATGAAAGCATTCTTTCTAAATGAGAGCCAACATCTTGTGTTGGTTAGAGAGCACAATCCTCTGAGAGTGTAGCAACACACTCTAATTGGCTCAATATAAACAGGAATACAAAATGTCACTTTTAATTAATGCACCGATAATTACCATCTTATTTAGAGACTGGCCTGTTGGCATTACAGCAACAAAGCATACTAGTGTATATCTGCACACACATGTTTATCATATTTAAATTATTGTCTTATTAGGTGTTGTTCATTGTGTGTGCTCTAATAACAGCAACACAACATTGTGAAGATATGTAATCATACTCACACCATGGTTGTTACTAAGTTAGGTTTATAATAGAAATAGAGCACATCGTGTGAAGGACAGCGCAGACAAAAGCTTTCAGCCTCGTCTATATGTTACCAAACTAACTGCAGGAGATATAAATTAAATAAATGACATCCTTATATTGTGTTAAACACAGCTTAGCTTGCTTGTGTTAGTTCTCCATTTGCACAGTGTGGTGTCATATATTTCTGTTCTACAAACTGCACATTTGTTTATTTACTGTCAACCTGCTGTCAGAGATTCACCACTCCCTAATCACCACTTTAGGTTTTGGCAGCTCTTCCAGCCAGTGTAGAAGAGTGTAAACAAGAGCCATAGAGACCAAATGTTAAAACTATGAAAATCATTGTTGGTGCTAGAATGAGTGACTGGCTTCATTAACAGTAATCTAAGCCACTGAGGTGTTTATTGCAATGCTCAATAATGTTTAAAAGACTTTATACAAACCAAAAGGAAAATATTAATACTACTGACTAGAAAATAGCTCCAGCTAGTCAGCTCTCATACATACTCGCTGCCTTCAGCTCTACAGGCTGAACTGCAGCAATAACCAAAGAAAACCAGACACAGTTTGACAACCTCGGACTCTCTAATGCACCTGAGTCACACAGTAGATTCAGAACTAGTCAGACTGTGGATATTACTCTTTATTTCTGTCCATCTGGAGAGATTTGCTGCTGCAGTTTGGTGAAGTTACACAACTTTTAGTGCTTGTTTGTGTGTGAATACACTCTCTTTTATGCTCTCGGTTTCATCACCTTGATGTAGCCTGCAGTTTAATATTGTTTTTCTTACACTTAGTACTGGTATGTTATGTAAGTGTGTCCTCCACTCAATGTAGAAACATTGGAACATCCAGGTTCCATGTTCAACACCTGTTGAAAAGAATTAGGATTTGATTTAATGTCCCTAACTAATTAAATGCATATTAAATTGCAGTGCATGAAATATAAAGGATTAAGCTTAACTCCAGTTTTTTATGGCATAAGCTGGTTCCTGTCAACAAAACTCTGATGACATTTCACTGTATGACAAATGAAGTGTCAAAGACACGACACCAGACCTGCTTAAATCAAATCTGTGGTGTTTGCAGCACTGAAGGGGTTTAGAACTAAGCTAGACTACATCTAATCAAGGTCCCAAAACAGTACATCATACACGTTCTACACTGCAACTTGATAGTGGAGTACCTCACCATTAGACTTTCTGTGTCTGGTAAAAGCCTGAAAAGAGTCTTTCAAGTTAAACAATCCCAGTTTGTCATGCAGGTTTTTTGTTGCTGATATTTTCTCAGACTTTAGGAGGTAACTCCAGTGCCAGGGAAAACATGATACCAGTGTTTTTACAGTTGGATAATGCTCCATGTGACGAGTAAACTGATATCCATGTGTGTGTAGATCTGAGTGATGCCCTTTAAAGTGAGTCATAAAAGTAATATTTCATTCACAGGAATTTATCTGTGCCATTACGTTTGCTTTACAGCAGAGCGGCATTGTATGAATGAATGTCTTGTGAAAAGCAGAAATCAAACTTGACCCCCAGTTCACCACAGTCTCTAGTGGATCAGAGCCAGAGAGACAACATGTTAAGCTTTTACGTGTTTCTTTTTCTCTCTCTTGACCCAGTTGTAATGACCTAGGTGAGAAAGTGAAGCAGAAATCAATATAAAGGCCACAGGTATTTATGATATGTGGATGCACTCTCCAACCTCTGCTTAAGGGAAGAAATTATAGAATGGAAAAACTTGTGTTGTTCATTTTTATGATTGTATCTCTTCTAGTCTCAGAAGTCTTAAATCTCTGAGAACAGCTTTAATATCAAAGTCTTGTACTGTGTTTTTTTAGACTCTCAGAGAAGCTGATCGGAACAAGTGGGAGAAATTGGACAGAGCTCAGATGTACTACAGTAAAAACATCTGAACTGTCTATGCTGACTGAACTCTTGACCAGTTTGTTTCCACAGTGTCTGACATTTTGCACTGCTCTCTTGATGACAAAACAATAAACGTGTGTGTGTGTGTGTGTGTGTGTGTGTGTGTGTGGTGGAGGAGTTGATGCATGTATCTCAGCCAAAGTTCAACCACCCAGAGAAACCACAAGTCCGGCAACTGTTCTTCAAAAATATAAACAGGGTGAAGGAGTCAGCAGACCACATGTAGAAACAATACACCAACAGTGTTTAATTCAAGCTCGGTGTTATTGGAAGAACTGATTCTCCATCTACAACTACCTGTCCTGGAAACAGCTCCTGACTGGTCAGCTCAGGTCCTGCTCCCTGGTTGTAGATGAAGGTATATGGTACAGATGGAAAAATGCATCTCAAAATACAATTACCATATATTATTTTTGTAATATTGTGCAGGTTCAGTCAGTGAATTTGACTCAGACTCTGCTTAAACTGAACAGCAGACGGACAGCAGCCATGATGTCATCAACAGACGAATCCTGCAGCTGCTCCATAGACACTAAATAATGAAAATCTCCCAAGTCAACTTGAGAGCACCATGGAGTTTTACTGGAGTGAAGCCACATCGTCTAATTCACAAGTGTAAGTTCTGCATCAAAATCACACTCATTTGGATGCGACAGCATCTCCTGCAGAGATTCTCGCCAGTACATTTCAAATGGACCCTCTCTACAGTGTCACTTAATCAAGTCTTTCAAATCTTTGACAGGCAGCTGTTTTGGTTCGCAGGCATTGATGTTATTGCCCAAAATCGTGAAAATAGAGCAATATTCATTTTTGTGTTATAGTGAATGTTCCCTTTAAACTGCCCAGCATGGCAGCTACCAAGAGGGAAGAGTGATTAATGGAGGCAAGAGCTGGAACACCACCATATTACATCCTGGAGTGCTTGGGGAATGTGGAGTGAGTGTTTGTGAGTGTGTGTGTGTGTGTGTGTGTGTGTGTGTGTGTGTGTGTGTGTGTTTCATATTGGTTGCTGGGGCTGGCAGAGATTTCATTCTCCATCAGTCCCATCTCAAAGTTCATGTCTATCTCAGTTGGTTCTGTGATCACTCAAGGAGAAATTAAAGCACAGTAAATTCAGTGCAGCGGCTTCAATAAGCTGCTACACGCATGCAATGTTTAATCACAGTGATTATATAATAATTCATGTGATTCTTAGCAGTGTGTTTACAGATGGAGAGAATGTAATTATTAACCATCAAAACAATTTATTTTGTTTTATATATCACACTGTTAATTATCTTTGACTGGTTTCTAAATCATTTTACAGCTGTTTGCCATATTGTGATATTGATATTTGAGAAACATTTGTGTTCATTTTGTAATATTTCAGCCACTTCACCCAGGCTTTCTGGAGACACGGAAAAATCCACATCTGTTCACCAATGAATTGTTTCAAGTAGCCTATGTAAAGATTAGACGTTAACACAGTGGTAGCAAACCTTAATTTTAAATAATGTTCTAGGTTTAATTAGTTAAGTCATTTATTTGTGTAAAGAGTAGCCATTTATTGTTTGTATCCTGCCGATGTTAACATTGTAGAACAGAAGCGTTATGATTTGTGTGATACTATGTCATTATTGTTGCGCAGACAAACACTACCGCACTACTACCTCCCCGTGGTAATGTAACGACCGATGCAAATAACGCCTGTCCTCTGCTTGAACTTTCCCCCGGGTGCACACTGGAGGATGTCAATCATCCACAGTGTCTACAACATATGAAATACTGCAAGAGGAGGACAGAATAAAAAGTCAGACATTTCCCAGAGAGAGAGAGAAAAAAAAAACAGGACAAAATGCATGACTGGAAAGCCTCCTTAAAAGGATTGCATTATAAACACAGCCGTTTCCCTCAGCAAGAAAAATCTTATACTGAGCCAGAGTTGCATAATAAGGCAAACAGACTGGAGGCTACATATTTACACAAACAGGGGTCATAAAACCAGCCCTCCTGAGTCATTTGTGCTCAGGGCAAAGTGCTCTCAAGGAAAGAGATTTATTTAGCTTCATTATGTTTGCATGGCGAGGCTGGTGCAGCCATCATTTCTATTAGACACTTTTCTGGCCCATTAAACCTCATTACATATTGATCCCGTTCCTCAGGATGATAATGTTCCATTTATTTCCATTGGTTCCACTTCCACCTTTTTATGCTTTCATTATTCATAAGTGTCATTGAGTCCAGTGGAGAAACACGCAGCTGTTTTTAGGTTACGTGACAGTTCCTGCTGTCAGGCGTAGTCGTCATCCTAACTGTAACAACAATAAACACATTTTGGATCAGACTTGACATGCAAGTAAACATCTGCAGAGTGTTCACCACCCATCTCAATGAGTGCTTTGTTGACTTTAACTTGTCCAGCAGTCATCTCCAAACCAGCTATAAAACTGAATTAATACCTACATAGCTCCTCTGCCCATAAAGTCATGGTAATGATGATGGTAATGCTCACACTTAGTGTTTTCTATCATCCTTTCCTCAGATTGAAGGAGGCTTTCTGATGCAACATGAAGAGGCAATTCTGAGTTGAAGTGATGCTCATGTCAGGCTGGAGGTTGTTATATTGTCATTTTATTTTACTCACTTCTTGGATACTTATTTGGATGATTGGGCCCAATGAAAGCACACTTCTTTATTTTTATTCTAAACCCCTCTCATTTTTTTCTGCAGAATTTGTTTGTATGAGTTTTCCAAGTCGGATTAACTGCACAGACTAGTCATAACCCTCTCATTTCAGCCTGATGAAAGCCACCTGTTCATGAAGAGGTAGAGTCTTGTGTGATTTCATCAGTAGCACAAATATAATAGTATTTTACATAAAAGCTACTCTGCTACATACATGGAATCTTTTTTCTTTCGCTACCATCACTCTATCACCAGAGATGAAGAACTTCATAAGTGGAGTTTCAAGTTCTGCTCAACAGATGAAAACATAAAGGTGAAGGAATGTTTGAGTGTAGCCACTGGATTGTTTTTGAAGTATTTCACAATCCACAAATATTCAGCCTTAACAGCCGATAGAAGAACTTCTTCCAGAGAGCCAGCTGTGCTACTATCACCACCGACAGCTGGACTCAAGTAAAAGAGCCATATGTTCAGAGCTTACCTGCTAGTAATACTGCCTCTCTGACCTTTCCCCAAGCCCTCTGCTTTTATAAACTACAACTGCATGTGTCCACAGACAACCACAATAAGCCTTTCATTCACGTCCTGATTGTCTATATAATTGCATGGTCTGAACACATTGTTAACAGTTGTTGCAGTGTTAGCAGTCTTTTGAGGGAACCCACAATCAAGTGAGAGTGGTTGAAAAGTTGTCTGTGACTTGGACAGGAGGCAGTTGAGAGGATGTGCCAGGCAAGAATATACTGTGCAACAAAAACATCTATACATAGATAGACCTAGATTAAGATCTTGAGGAAGCAGCTGATGGAGCCTTTGTGTTGCCACCCCAACATTTTTCATTAAAGTCCTAAACAAAAACAAATGTTAATCAGTGATTATGATGACGAAGTCAAACAGAGCATTCATTTTTGCATTAGGTTTTCTTTTTTTTTTAATATGTCAAACAAGCATTTTCCCTGTTTAATTATGGTTTCTTCACTTGAGCTCTGGAGAAAATGTTTGCACATATGAAAAAAAAAAATGTAAATGTATGCACACATGCTGTATCGTCAATGTCTGGTGCATACTTATAGTCACTGTAATTACAGCATCTTATTTCCATGTAAACACCTGACCTTTTTTTACTGAGATGCCGCTCATCTTTACCCTGCGTGGAAGTTGCTTTACATATTATCACATTCTGCTCAGACATGCTCCCATCTGTAAGCTGGGAGTGCAGGTCATTCTTGATGTACATTTGCATATTTACATGTGCTCAATGTGCTGATTGAACAATAACCATCCTGCCAGCTGTGAAATTCATTGTACATACATACATACATGGCTTTATTTATTATGTTTCTATCTGCGCCTCCGCATCCTGCCATAGCGATTTAAACCCAGTCTCTGATTTATTTGATTGTTCTGTTTTCTGCACTTCTGCTGCTGCAAGGATGCAATTTCCCTGTGGGTATCATTAAAGTTTTATCTCATCCCTTCTTACATAAACCTGTTTTAGCCTCCTCCCCTCCTCTTTTTAAGCCACCCTCTGCCTGTCCCACTCAAAGAACTGCATCATCATTGCCTCTTGTAAAGCTTTGCACAGATGCAGCTTTACAGCTTACGAGCACTTTAAAAGTACTTTTTAGGAAATCACAACAGCTGAATAAACTGACACCTTTTTGCATTTGGATTTTCTCTGGATTGTTTTAAACTTGCAAAATAAAATGTGTTGTCCTTTATACCTGCTACCCCATGTAGGAAGGACAGCTGAGTACAATCTCCAATCCAGTGCTAAACTAAAAATTCAGTATTGCCAAAATAGAGTTTCGACAGCAAAAAATACTTGAATACTAGTTTGAGGTTTGTGTTGCCTGTACTCTGCCTCGGTTGTACCAGCTGTGTAGTTTCCTTCTGGGCTGTCAACTCACTTCACCCTCAGCCTTTGTTGTTTGTCTGCTGCATGATCAGCTGCCTATGAAACAGCGTGCAGTGATGTTCATGTGCATGGCAGGGACATGAACACAGTGACAACCCCTCAGTGGTCCTTCTCGCTGTCGCAGTGGTGAGGTCTGTGTCTGAGGCCACCTGGCTTCCCTCGGGGGACGTAATTTATGATGCTAATGAAATGTGAGCATGCCTAGGCCATCGGAAAGCAAGTGATGAATCTCTCGCGCTGAGCTCGTCATCCATCACAGAAGTCCCCCCTGCCTGTAGAAGCCTACAGGAAGCCCGAGCCTGTTCTTTTCTGATTAATGTTTAGACTGATGCACCTCCAAGATTATCTCTTTTGATCGTGTCATTTCTTTGTTATTGCTGCTGCAGGCTTTCTCCGATTAGATCATGGACTCTGGGCTCTATTTTAATACAAAGTCATTGTTAGAAATATTTGCCTTTGCCTAAAGAGGAACTAAATCATCAAGCAGAATAACACATCTACTGCTGCACTGCAGATGTTCTGTGGAGTCAGAGCTGCAGCAGATTTCCCTTGTTGCCATTGCCTTATTTAACCTTGCTTATTTTCCATTAGAAAAAAGTTTAGTCACATGCCATTTGTGCCAGATAAGTTCTTTTGTTTAAATGCAGATTGGATCCATTTATTTTCACTCAAAGACAGAACATTCGAACAGACAGTGGGGATTTTTGCAATTACATTTATCTGAGAATGTTCGTCGCTTTTTACACTGAAAAGTAATTTTGGTCAGTGGAGATTTGCAATCACTGCTACAGCTGCTGAATTTAAACAGTCTTTTAGCTGTGTTTATTAAAGCCCAGCAGTGTTTATCTGTGGGAAAGAAGTTATACCCTCTAGAATGACTGCCTTAATAAAGGTGCTTCAAATATATGCAAATATATACCCCTCCCTCGCCTTCTGTCCTTGTCCGTCTGTCCATGAAATGAAATAAAATTTTTCATACAAGAAAGGATATAAAAACAGATTCCAGATAGCTTTGTGGGTCAGACTTAGGTTGATATTTGCATTGCAATCATCATCACCACGTTTGCAATGAAACATTATTTATATGTCATTATACATTTATTTATGATAAACCAACAAATCCTTTAATTGTTTGTAAGAAAACAGTGCCGCTAATAGTAACAGTGATCTTCACACTGCCTCTCTGGGCACAGAGATGATGTCAGTCAGTTGGTCCACCGCTCTGGGCTGAAATATCTCAGACGCTGCTGCAGAGATTGTCATAAAATTTGGTACCGGCATTCATATCGTTGTTGGGTTGCCATGGCAGCAACGGTTTGGTCGAAATTTTCATTAGTCAAATACTTATGGAATCGCCGTCAGACTAAAAATTGATGTTCTAAGCATGTGTGCATGTATTGTTAATATTTAGCTCTGCTTCATTCACTGCTGTGCTCATGTAACAGAGAATACTGTGACTCAGATCCTCAGACATAAGGGTCCTTTTTTGAATTTAAGAGATTGGAAGTCTGAGAGATTGGAAACTAACATTTATATTCATGATTGAATTTAATGACGTTTTAAGAAATAAAAATAAAAAAAGAAAAGAGAGAGCCTCCTCAGGTCAAAGTACAATTTAACCTCAAAAACATTTTTGGGTTTAACAAATGTAATGAACAGTATGGTTTTAATATTATGACAGATTGCTGCATCTCCTAACTTTTTTTAACCTTTTAAACTTTTTCTGACTTGATTTCACAAATTTTACTAAAGGTTTTTGGTCAGTTTTTCATCTAATAATATCATCAAATCACACTTGTGTTCAATTCATGAAATAGTCTTTCATAGATGTGATTCGTTTTTTCTGCATTAACTCTAAAGTGATGATAATAAGACACAAAAATGATGAGTTGATGAACTAAAAATGAAACGCAGATAAAATCAAAGGCAAAGAAGCCACCAACAGAGACTGTGCCCACCAACATAAATTAAATAGTATTTTCAACCTTTGTGTGTGTGTGTGTGTGTGTGTGTGCAGTGATCAGATCACTGCAGTGTTTGCATAATTAGATAAGAGTTGTGAACTAGTTAGACTAGCACTGGAACGTCCCCCTCCTCACATCAGTGGTTATGGTTATCGGAGCAGCTCTGTCCCAGTTCCCTCCAGCACACAGTGGTCTCTGTAGTGAGTCCGCATGAAACAAGCCTGCCAAGACGCCCTCCTCCACCCCTGTCGCCTCCCCGCCGCTGTCATCTCCAATAGCTTTCCACCTTGCCGTGATGAAGTGTCGGGCTCTGCCCCCGTTGCCCTCCCTTCTCGCATGCAGACTGGTGAGCCAGCAGAGTAGAGAAAACAGGCACAGCTGGTGTGAGACATGAGGAAACACTCTCTGCACCCACTATGGATGATATGTTTCTGGGCTGCACAGCATAAAAAGTAAACCACTTCTAAATTAATTAGCTGCAGTCAGAATGGTAATTAGTTTGAAAGTGCCAGGGATTTACTTTGTGTGAGATAAACGAGGGGAGGGAGGGGGCACAGAGTAAAAAGAAGAGGAGTCTGTGACAAGCACCTCTGTTAATTCCTCACTTCTCCCTCAGACAGTGCTATGTGTTTGTCCTTAAATAACATCAGCAATTTTTATCATCTTCTCCTTCCCCATCTTGTTGCACCACTCACCCATTTAATTTAAGAATGTGTGACATGAGAAAGATGAGAGTCATTCTTATGTCGCAAACTCTTAAATTCTTTGTATCTACTCACTTACCTATGCTAATATTGTTTCTGAATATATAACGACCTTGAAGCTGACACCAATTAAACAGAGTGAGAAGAAAGTGAAACACTCTTTTCTCCTGTAAACAAATTTTAATGAATTCCTGTGGAAATGAGACGTGAAGGGGGAGGAAAAAAAAAAAACACCCATCAGAGAATCTTGTTTGTCGATAATGTAAGCATGTGTAGTGTTAAAGAACACCGCTGATGCAGTGAAAGAAATAATTGAACATGAGGCGTTTGGAGTGTTATTATGCTGTTGTTAGAAATCGACAAAAAAAAAATGAAGACAAGAATTAACTACACCTTAGATCATTTTTGGTTTAAACCCTGGGTTCTCCAGAGTGTGAACAACTGAGAAACTGAGCTGTTTGTGTTGTGTGGGATGAAGTGCTACATGTAGACAATTTGCGAACTAAGCCTTGTTGACCAGATTCTTTCTTGTTATTTTATTTCTGTTCCATTTGGTAGAAAAGGGTTGTTTATTCCCACATCACCCCCCCTCAATAGAGGGGCTCATGCTGTCTGTCAGACAAATGTGCATTTCTGCCGTACGAGTGCTTACATAGAGTTTTTACTGACAATGACTTGTGGCATAACTCCATTTTACAGCAGTCAACCTCAGTTTGTCACCTTGTACAGAAGGAAAATGTAAATGTGAGAAGTAAGCTCCATGCTGACACATTCATAACCACTTCAGATTTGAATAGCCCTTTTCCCGAAACACATGATTTAACAGTTACTATACAGCTTACACAACCAGTTTTATTCTTATTCCCTCCATCCCACACGCCTTTATTTCTCACAACAGCTGAAGCCATACAGTAATCATTGTAGTTACCTCCAATTTATGCATCTGTAAGGATTTTTAATATAAAGCCTGCCAATATTTTCATTTTGCAAATGTTTGTGTGCAAATCATCAGTAGGTGTAATAGCTGACCATGTGTGGATAAGAATCCATATTCATCAAACCATGGTTAGTGTTGTTTACACTGACAGCAGGGGTGGAACTAATATGATTATTTGTATATGCATAGATAATTCAGTCTGAACAGAATATCAGACAATATCAGAGGAGAGATCATATAGACAGGCTTTCCTTATAATCCACAGCTATGGATGATTATTGCTTGATTAATTGTACATCTTCTATATAACTGTTACTTCAGGTGATGGTTGTCTGTGGATGGTTGCAGGTTTGATAACCAGGCATTCAGTGAGGTTTGTCCTTAATAACCTAGGCTACTCCCCCACCACCCACAATGTAATCTATATCTCTGTCGTGTCATATAACTGAACCACATATCCCTGCATATAAACCTTACTATCTAACTGGTGATGATCTCTTTTTATGAGCTTTTGGCAGGAACCCTGAAGATGAGAACGAACAGGCTGACAGGGTTGGACAGTTGATGTTGCTTTGCTCGTTTCTGGTGTCTCTGCAGCTTTGCTTGTGTGGCAGGCTAGCAGCTACTAGAGATTTTTTTTGAAGTTGTAGAGTCAAGCAGTGCTTTTTCCAATGTCAGCAAACAGCTTTAACTGTCTTAGAATTTTTGCCATCTACAGTGAAGACCCCAGAATAATATGACACTCATCTCAAGTGTTTCACTGTTGTGATTATATGTTGTCTTGGCAACATAGTTCAAACTGTTAATGACTGTAAATTATGATTTTGACCACATTAATGTTGAAATTTTGATCCTGTATTCAAATGTCTAATCAAATTCTAATGTTCAAATAGAAAGTGACAGGCTTGAGTTTAATGGCTGGAGTCTTCTAACCCACAGTCAGTTGACCTTATTTGACTCAATCATCTGTCAGTTTTGTACTGTCACGCTTACAGGGATCTTGTCCAAACTACATTCACTTATAAAATGTTATGACAACCTTAAACTATGTCTGCAAGCAGCATCTGTAAATGATCTAATATTGTATGTCTTCCTCTTATGTTGCCAGTGTGAAACCAGGCAAATGTCAACACAGATGTCATGTGACAAAGGGCCAACGTAGACCTACAAACAAACCATCACATCCATTACTAACATTACCATAGCACACATCCAACATGTCGAAATATTATGTTTCACAGCTCATTTGTGCAGACTGTTTTTGGTCATGCTCCATGTCCAGTGTTACACAGATATGATGCGTCCTGGAGTCATAAGGACTCCTGTAATGGAAACAGATTTTTGTTCAGGCTCACCCTACATGGCTTAGAGGCTGTAATGCCACATTGCAGAGTACCTGTATCTAGAAATCCACTCAAAGCTGAGCAGCAAGCCCTCATGTGGTCAGCGTGATTACACTAATACGATTAGCCAATGCTTTACTATCCTGTCTGGATTAGAATGTCGGCTAGCTGAGTCGAGAGAAACATATTTTAGACCTTAGTGATTTAAGAGATTACCAGCTTCAGTCTAAACACACCCTCCTCCACGCACCCCTCCACACACACACATATGCATGTTGACATGCAGACATCACTGCAGAGTATATGCAGACCAGTGTAATACATTTACCGTATATCTCTGATGGTTGGCAGTGGATGGGGGCATCCCATCGTTCCATTGGTACTTCATGCTGTTTGTTTGGCGCTTTGCTACGCTTGTTTACTCTGAGATAATGTGCAATATTCTTGTTTTTCTTGGTTTTGGCAATGGCTTTGTTGTTAATCTGTTCTTGATATAGGAATGTTTTGCAGCTACCATCTGCAGAATTTTTGTTTAACTGTAGGTTTTCCTGCTGTTTTACTTTTTCCTAAAACAAAAAGCTGTGTGTGTTTAAATCAACAAATAAAATTATTAGCGCTTCAACCAATTATTGTTTCTCTTATCAGTCGACTGTATTAAACATCAGTAAGAAATATCATCATTTTTTCTTATCATTTCTTGGGAGAGAAAGTGTCTTCCAAGCAATTATGAAAATTAAATTCAATTAAATGTGTTTTTTTTTTTTTTCTCATCCAACAAACCACAGCCAAAGATACAAAGATATTAAGCTGGACGTTTGACATTTAAAGAGAAAAATGACTGAAGCAATTCATTGATTATCAATCTATCAATTATTTCATAAACTGTTCTGCACAAAAATGCATTTATGTCTATGACAAAAAAAATTTAGTTTGAGGACATGTTTATTTCATGGGAAAAAAGCCCAGTTGTGTTCTACATCATCACAGTTTGCATGCTGCCTCTACACATGTAGTAGAGGACACAGACTCCACAGACTTATTCCCTGCTCCTGCCATCGCTGTGAGGAGGTGGTGGTGATGTGAAGGTGGTGTGTACTCCCTTCTCACCCCTTCTCTTATACTGCTGCCTCGATCCAGCTGAGTACAAACCTGCTGATTATTGGCCTGGGCTGTGGCTAAGAGAAAGTGACAGTGCGATGAGTTCTAAACAACATGCAGCATTCTAGGCTAATGCCTGTATTTGTAGCCCAGCGGGCCGACCCATAACACTTACCATTTAATAAACAACAGCCTGCAGGGAGCCCTGGGCCTATTCATCCTCCAGCAGCTTTCTGCTGAACACACAGCACTCTGCTGGAAGCTGGAGCAGACCAGCCAGCTGTGAACTTCCCATCACCACAGACACACTAACAGCTCTACACTACACTGGCTGGAGTGTCAACGTTGTAGCTTACAGCATGTCTATGTGTGCAGTCACATGTGCAACATGTGTCTGGACTTGACACCTGAGACTGACTTTTTGTTTACTTTAGTCATGAATGCACCAGCGAATACATTTACATGTACACACTGACCTGTCTGTTGAGTTAAGCTGCTTATGTGAATGTCTGACCTCTGACCTCTTGTTTGCATGAATAAACAAACTGAATATGATATGCATCCTGCCTGCTGTGCAGTGTGAGACTCATGCCAAGACACTCATGTTTAATCTGATGCTAGACCCTCTTCTAGTACACTTCTGTTGTGTGCCTTCTGGCAAACTAAAGCCAAGACGCCATATGAGTTTATTTGTTTTTTTCCTTCTTTTTTTTGAAGAGTGTCTTTGCCATCTGCACCTGGCTTACTGTAGTACGAACTCCTCAATCTGTCTCTCTAGCTTGTAACTCCTCCAGAGTTGTCACCAGTCTCCTTGTGGCCTCACCCACTTGTCTCCTTCGTGCATGCTCACTCAGCCTGCACTTGGCAGATTTACATCTGCACCGAACTCTATCAAAGTCTTAACAACTAATTTAACTGTACTCCCAGGGAAGTTCAGTGACATTGAAATGTTCTTGTATCCGCCTCGCGATGCATTTCAATCACCTTTTTTATTGAGTTGCCCTGAACATTTCTTTCTGTCTTTGTGGTTTACATTTCACCACAGTATCACATCATATTTAGTCATGTTTCCATCATGCTTCCATCCAAAGCACCTTAAATGTAAAACTTACCCACCATTGTAACAGCCATCCAGGGCAATATGGGGTTCAGTTTTTTGTCCAAGGTCTCTTGGACATGGAGAACAAAGGAGCTGGGAATCAAACCACTGACTTTCCAGTTTGTCTCTGCAGCTCAGGACTCACCAGATATGACTGTAACCTCTGGCTAATGTAACATCTAAAATCAGTCAACTGCTGTGATGACCTGGGCATGTCCCATTAAAGAGGCTGAATAAGGTTGAAAACAACAATTTACAACCGATAAAAGGACAAAATCCCCATATAACTGTGTCAGTATATACATTTTCTTCTTGTAGAGATGTATTTTTATCCTCCTCTGTGGGGAGGTGAATATGTTCCTTTATTATTCTTACTCTTATAAGTATATGTTTCATATCAAAACATTTCATAATGGAGTATTGTGTGCCACTAAAATAAAGGTGCAACTAATTAATTTGTTAACATGTTGTTTAATTATTGTTCTGTTGCTCTTCACAGAAGTTGACTTCATTTTGTATGTCCACTGGTGGAAAAGATATTAACATCACAATAGCATGAAACAAAGAAAACCTGGTAAATTGTCACATTTCAGAAAGCTGTAGAAGTCTGAGTTTGCCATTAAAACCAAATGTCAAAACAGAAAGGTGCCTCAGTGGCAGAATAGCCTGTTTATTGTCTTCACTTAAGTGGTTGTTCTGAATCCCTGCTCTGACATTTACGTGCTTTGATGCGAACTGTGTCAGATAGGTAACTGTTAAGAATGTGCATGAAAACATGATCAGTGTTGCTCCCATTTGCTGTAGAATAAGTGATGGGGTGAATAGTGTGGCTATTTTTGGATACAATATGGTTTTCTTAAGGATGCGGCATGTTTCCATGGTTAAGCTGCCAGATGAGGCTCAGTTTTTCCTCAATCAGTATTCATAGCTCAGAGTCACCCTGGGATTCTCTTTTAGTCAACACCCATTTTCCCTGCACTGATGTCTCATCTCTCCTGCTGTCGTTGCTTGATGCCCCCTGTCTCTTTTCATCTATCCTCTGTTCTATTGCCCCGGGGCAACTCCTCTCTCCTAAGACAGAGACGTGATGGGTAGTGCTAGTGTGTAGAAGAGCGATGGTAGTTTTTACGACACCTCAGATGCAGAGTAAAAGCAGCTTGTCACACCAGGTACTTTCCCCCTCTCTAAAAGATGGCAGATTTGCTATCGCAAGCCTTTGTCTTCATATCAGAAGGAGAGATGGTGCTTGTCAAACACCCGGGAAAGGTTACAGGATGCTATTGTCTCTTTTCTAATCAATGCTATGACAAGAAATCAAATTTTACAGCATAATTGTAATCATCTGCTACAGAACTACATGTTTTTTACTGCATGCTGACAGGCAGAGTTTGTCATCCCTTTATCCTGCCATTTATTCTCCTCTATTTTCTTTATTAAACTACCCGGGTAGATAAATGCTTTCTACTTCCATCTAGGCTAAAACTTGTTATATAAAAGCTGCTCTCTTTCACTCTCCCTAAGGCCCATTTCCTCCTCTTTTCTGAGGCTATTAGCAAGGATAAAGCACTACCAGGAAAAATCCTGCACCACCAAGACTTTGGGCCCATAATCCTCCACTTATGCATTGACAAGCCATCCCAAATACACAAAGCGTATTTTTCTCTGTACAAACCTAATCTACATGGAACTGAATTTCCTAATGCTTTTTACCCTCAGTTCTCTATCATGTTCTTTTTTCAGACTCAGGCATGACATCTTTGTTTGTTGCTGGAATTAGATTAAGGTCTTATCAGGTATAATCCTGCTTAGTTTCACCTTCGATGGAGGTGATGTCGGGGTTGGGACAGCAACAGCTGACTGTCAGTGACTGGGTCAATCAGCAGAAGTCTGGGTCAAGTCAGGGTAATATTGTCTACTCCATAGGCTTTCAATGACTGCTGCAGTTTACTTACACTCCTGCTGGTCCCTCACTGTGTAATTATACATATAATTAAAAGTATGACTGAGCCCTAGAAAAAGGCCAACATTACACTTAGTTAGAGTAGCCACAGTTGAACTTCCATCTTGGTGTTCCTTAAGGCCCACATACTCTCCCTTTACGTACATAAGTAGGTACATGCGTTCCTAACGTCAGACCATTCATACTTCCTATGCATGTTTTACATTGGCATGGTTATTAACAACACATCCACTAGAAGGCAGCGACAAGTGTGGAGTTCCAAACTGCAACATAAGTTTCAAATAACAAACATGGCGACGGTGAAGGAGATCACAGCGCACATTCTAAGAAAGCAATAAAAGAGTTAGCACAGTAGACAGCGGTGGTTTGTGCGGCCGTTAAATACATAGCATTCGGAGATTTCTGTTTTCTTCTTTGTTCCTTTCGTGGTCGCATGTGAGCTATACTGCGCAACACTGCCTCGATGGTTTCCAGTGGTATTAATCCGTTTACTGCATACTGCTATGGATCACTAAGCTCCCTGAAAATGGACCAAATTATGCAAGTAATGACAGACGAAAGGCTCTGTCCATCTCCGTATGCGTATCCTGCGTAGAGCATAAATGGGCCTTTACTCCAGACATTTTGGTCTCATCATTAAATTTTCTCACAGCTGTGATTACTCTTTACATCCCCTTTTGGATTTTTATTGATGAATTCCTTTTTAAAGCAGCAATACTTTTTGACTCACAGTACTGTCACTTTGCTGTCATTCTGTCACTGCTCTTCACCAAAGGTCTGTGTTGGTGCTTTGTAACAGAGTAAAATCCTATCAGAATGAGCTTGGATGACAAACATAGGAGGCTTTGCTTGGATTAGACAACCACAGAGCATCTCAGGCGTGGTGACATCCCAGGGTTTGTGTACACCAACACTGGTTTAATGTACCTCATTGGGCTTAAAGGTCCAAATCCTGTTGTCAGTATCCAATGGCAACGTGGTGACTGAAGCAATAAGATGATTAAATATGACCATTCACAGATGAAGAAGATGATGAACTACATGAAGAAGATTTAAGTGGAACCTTCATAACCTGACTTTTATGTCAGGTCAAAGTCCAATATCACAGTCCTGCATTTCCCATGATGCATCTCAGCTATGTCTTCCATTTGGTCCTCCTCAACTCCCTCTAGACGTCCTCTATTATTTCATTTCATTTAAATGCTTGAATTCTGTCTAAATTCAGCATGGGACATCATTATCCTGATGACGTCACAGTAAATGTATTCAAATTGTATTAATGTATTCATCACAACCCATAAAGGTGTATCAGTACCACTCTGTGTAAAATCTGTTAAAACTGTAGAGATCTACTTCACATTCATCACATCCTGTCTACACTATTTAGATAGATATAATCAACTAAACCTGAATGAAGCTCACATTTCATCAGGTGTGCCACGTTCATTTACATCTCAGGTGTCTTCAGCTCAGCATAGAATCTGAAAATAGACACACTTTTTGTGTGACTAATAAGAACCTATTTATGTTGAAAATAAAAGCCAGCACCTGTCATGTTTTTGTCTAAATTATCTTTCCTTGCACATAATCTTCACATAATACAAGAATTAAGTATCAACAGCTGATCTGCATTCATATATGACATGTAGCTGTGTAGGGAACTTATCAGGACTTGTGGTATCAGGTTTGCATAGGACTCCTGATATCAGGATATTATTTTTCAATAAATTGTGTCTATATAAATGGCCTTTTGGTTAGAAATGTTACATTGAAATGATTGAAATAGGAAGAAAATAACTAGTAGCACTTACTCCTGAGATATAAACGTGTGGCACACGAACAATGGAGACAAGACCACTTCTGGAAACAGGCTGGGAAAGCAAAGCAGATGAATAGTCAAAGATTCAGACTCAGGATGTCAGCCTGGACTCAAAGCAGCTGTAAGGAATAGACATTTGCCTCAATGGGAGCTAGAGGTAGACATTTACATGCTGCAGCAAGAATCCAAATGTGTTAGCCATGCTGAAGTTACTCAGCAGTATGCAGTGTTAAACTTCCATGCCATCAAGATCAAGTTTATATACATGACTGATAACTTGCAAGTGGGAATCTCAATTAATGTGTTAGAAAATATTAATTTTTAGCAGTTTGCAATATGAAATACTGGAAACTGCCCCTCCAACTGTCACTAAGTGAGACTGCAGATGGTGAGGACCAAATGCCACGAAGGTCATGATCTAAGTTTAAAGACAAAGTGAAATAAACAACACAGTTGATTTGGAAACTTGACTGTAACTAGAGTAGAGGGGAGATATATTAGCAGCAGCTGTGTGTTTACATATCAGCTGGCAAAACTTTTGCTTTCATTCCTACAGAGTGTGGCTCAAATTTATTAATTCAACCTTTACCCTCTGTCTCCTGATGTGTGTCAGGTAAGTGTGTGTGTATTAGGAAGGTGACAGTCCACAGTAGCTAAATAGCCCCCTGTAGATGCACATTGTGCTGCAGTCACGCTATATGTGCTCACTTTTTGGTGTCTGAAGGATCTGATTTAAATGGCTCTTATAAATAAACCCTGACCACATGCTGTGTTCAATTTCACTTAAAAATGTGACATTACTACCATTAAAAAAAACTATGTTTCACTGTGACTTTAACTGTATTGCTGTATCCAAATGATAACATTAATATGTCAACCCAAAACCTAGTTTCCTTGACAACTTGCTATGCATGTAAAATGCACTCTGTCACTGAAGACAGTTTATTATATTTCTCAGTGCTCAGGGGTTTAAGACCAACCCAAATTCTTCTGTTAAGAAAAAATGGGACCCAATGTAAACTGAGAAACCCTCTTTAAAACAATAAAACTACAAAAATGAATTGTTGCTATGAAAACAGAGAGCCCCAGGAAATGTGTTGTTTTACTTGACAAGCAACACACAAATCTGGCCTCTGGAGTTGAGAGAAAATGACTGAAATGCAAACAGAGAAAAACAAGAATAAAGCAAGATTTTTGCTTTATAAATCTGGTGAACACAACATTACATTTGTAATCTTTTGTGGTGTAATATGTTATTCAATGTAGGTGTGTTAAGCCATTGTAAATCATTACTTTAATCAGACAGGTCCTTGTTCTGCACCCATTCACTGTGTGTTTCCAAAGACAGTAGTTGTAGCATGCAGGCAGCGCTACACACATATGAGCACATGCAGACACACACACACATTCATGCCCTCAGTAGCTGATTAATAAGAGCACAGCCCAAGGCATTTACCACCACTCCATTATTCAGTTTGATTATCTGGAGGAAATGATAGAGTATTAGAGCTTTTAATGACTTTGGCATCCCCTTGTGTATTACTTGCTGATGAGGACGGTTTTAATCATTGTGCTGTGCTAACTTGGTCCAGAATCACAGCAGCATATTAATGTAGCGTGCTGAAACCATACACAAACACAGGTTAACAGGCCTCATAAGCAGAAAAAGAGCAACGTGGGAATGCTAGCAAATTAAAATACATGATTAATATGCTGATTCTTTAGAGGATCTGGGAATTTGTTCTGTTGGACCTCTGACACTGTTGGTTAGGAAATTATCCTGCCTGTAAAGGTAAATAAAATAACAAATGCTGACAGTGGATCAACACATCATTTCCAATTCCCAAGGTTTGACCATTTAGATTATACACAAGAGTATAAAAAGCAACATGGCAGTCTTGAAGATGACTCATTAAAACAAAATGAGTCTTTGCTTACTCTCTTTTGCTTTAAAATGGGTTTTAAAAAAAGGTTCCTCTTCTCTTTCATTCATGAACATTTATACTGTACAGTATCTAAAAAATGTATCTGTGGTGAAAAGTAGTAAATGAAAGGACCACTGATGGTTAGTATTATCAAGTAAGATACTAATGCACCCTGGTGTCCCTGAGTTATATGAGACAATGAGAGAGAACTGTGTGTGAATGTGTTTTTCAACCCTGTGCTGAACGAGTCTCTTTGTCTGAATTAGCAATGATCTAGAGACTTTGAATCCTTTCTACAAGTGTCTTTATACTTACCGATGAACTCTGTTAGGGCAGCACTGACTGCAATTCTTTATATAGGATATATTTCTTATGATGCTGTAATAATACTGTCAAATTATCTACTTTTGTGAAATCATACATGGACATGCTATTGCAAATACCAAACCATCTGTAAGCATTACAAGAGGGAATGAAAGCAACAGTTTTTCCAGCACTTGGACATAGGAATAACAGTAGTGTGATGTTAGTTATTACTTGTAATGGTGTTATAAAAGCTATTACGAGCTCTGCTATTTGCTGCACCTATAAAAAAAACTACTTGCTGTAAAATCCTGGTCAGAGGCCAGATCTGTAGAAAGAGACTTGTTGCCAAAAGAATTGCCGCTAATGGGTTCAGGGTTACAAGGCTTAATATAAAACGGGTTGGAAGCGATGTATGCAAAACTTAAAATCTCTGAGAACGTTTCACTCTGGTTTCAGTTTAAATCAAACATTCTGCTATTACTTGTGTGTAAAGTTACAGCACAATACTGCAGGTGATGTGTAGTTTGCATCACCTCGGATGCGGTCACTGTTATTTTAACCTCATTTCTAGGCTTTGATTTCACCAGTAGCTGCAGATTTAGCTTAAATATGTGCTTCACAAAACACAAAGGAAAAAAACATCTTCAATACAAATTCAACAACAAGAGATACATAACACATCCCATGATTACACAGACAATACAATCAAATGAGCACATCAGTATACAATACAATATAATACAAAATACAATATAGTGCAGTACAATACACAAGTCCACTGAAGTTTGTCCACCCATCCAGTGTTGTTTAAATGAGCTCATAACTTCAGTTTTGACACTATGATTCAAATCTAATGGGAGAGCTCTGCCACAGACCAAATCAATAGTAAATGTACCAGCTATTGTAAATAGCTTGTATCATTTTAAGTCATGTAGAAAATAGTGCAACAATAAGTTACAAACCATAGCAAGATCTCACATATACTTTTGGTCTGTCTTGCAGTGTTTCTATATTTAGTTGTGTTTTCTAAAGTTGGTGGTGCTGTATGTTTTTTTCTTAACAGTGTTTTCATGGTTCAACATTGTAAATGGGCTCAAAAATGATCTGAAACTGAAGACTAAATAATGTAAGAGAAATAAAAGTGAAAAAGTCCCCCAGGGGTTTATCCAAGGTCTCCATGTATTTCCCAACCACATACCGTCCTTGGGAATCTAGAGAAGGATGTCTGTGGGTTTATTGTCTCCAGACTTGACTGCTATGAATGTTATTGTCATTTTAGTGTCAGCGTGTGAATTATCCAAAAGACAGTGTAACAAAACACTGTTGCTAAGCTTTAAATACGTAGTAAAGGAAGCTCCAACATCACAGCAATCCTTGTTATCCTGAATTGTTGTAACCTTGCCTTGGCTAACCTTGAACTGTTGTACCATCTGTGATATCCTAACTTCCTATAATCTAATCACTGCTGGGATCCTCAGAGAGAGCCCTGCTCATGGCTACAAAATCCTCCCTGCCACTCAGAAATAGGAGGGACTCAGGAGTAACATGAGGTTGGCCTGCAGCATCTCCAGGCTGATACTGATATAACATCTCATCTGTGTTTTACTTGACTCTAGATACAATTCATAAATTCAATCAACCCTGACACACTATGTTTTACTCACACTACACATTGGTTCTGTTGTCACTGGGAGAATATTTCTCTTGTCAGGCTCCAGCACATAAAACACACTCTCCACTGAGGTGGCATCACCTAAGGCATGTCTGCCATCATCATAAACATATCTGAGCAGTAGCAGAATTATAATGAAGCCTCGAACTGTAACGACATCCTGCATATCATTCGTTTTGCCTCAGGCTGTAAAGGTTAGCATGATCTCTGACTTTAACGGTGATGGAAACCTTTTCTAATTGACTGAAGGATCAATTGATTGCTTAAATGTGACATTCATTTACACAGCCAAAGTGATATGGAAGGTCATTTTCACAGTTCAGTCAGGTGGCTGTGTTAACGCACTGACAGCAGAACCATGTGAGGTTAATCCCAGCATCGCTCTCTGGGATAGTGGGGCAGGAATTAATGTGACACTTAAATGACAGCGGTTTCCTAAAAAGGGGTGAGAATCAATTTTCAGTGTGCAGCAAACTGGTCTGACCCACACTGTTAGGCAACCCCCACCCCCTACTCCCTGCTCCCAGCTCCCAGCAGAGTGTGTTAAATCCAGTCCAAGCACGATGCTTGAATAAATCTGCATTCAATTAACAGATTAGTCACCATTTAAACATGGCTTCCTCTCTTTACCACTAATCTGCCAAGTGGGTGTCTGTGAATGACACAACACAGCATTTCAATATGTTTGTATTTGAAATGGATGGTAGATGATTTGATGGAAATGTCTAATGTGTGAGGAGGGGAGTTAGAGCTTCAGCAGTAATACAATCAGGGGAAAAAAGGTGTAATGTTTTAGATAATCTGACAGGGAAGGAAAGAAGGAAACCTGATGTGTAGAATTTGCAGGTAGTAAATCATTTTGGACAGTTTGGATATTGTAATGTTCAGTAGCTGACTGAGATGCAGCAGCAATTAGTCTGGATGTTGGGACACATGCAGGTTATAAATAAGGATGTCACAGTTACTTTGAAATGTTTTATGGCTGTTCCATCATTATTTCTTCATACTGACATGTTTTCTCCACATCCCTCTGTGTTTCCAGTCTCCTCACATCTACTCAAGACATTGTTGGCCATGCATACACTGATCCTATTTCAGTTTCTGGTGTGATGACATTTCCTCAGGACATTAGTTTACTGTCATTAATCCCTGTTCAGAGCTCATCTGTTCTCAGTTTTGACATCCTTACCCCTGACCTCATCTCGCAGGGCTGACAAGGACTACCGCTGCATCAACTCAGCCTATCCTCAGACCACATTCATCCATCACCCTATTTCTTCCTGCTTCCTGTGGACTGGATATTATATTGAACCATGACATCATTGATCCTCCTTTCCAAAGGAAACATTACAGAAGATACTAAGAAATGCCTTATTTTTTGCTCTGTATTGGTCTTTGTACTGAATTAAATAAAGAGCTACTCCCCCTTTTGACTGAACATCCACAGTCAGTGGTGAAAATCTCAGACAGGAATCTCAGACATACAGACAGCTACACTGTTGCTTTGGGTAGCAATGTCTCTGAGCTGATCATTCAGTCCACTATTTTTGCCCCACTGAAATATCTTGGCAACCATGGGATGAAATTTTCTATGGATATTCACAGGCGCTGGAGGATGAATCCTGCTGACTTTGACGATAAAGCCTATCCTCTGGCACCACTAGTCTGACATTTGTGACTTTTAATCAAATGTCTTGACAATTATTGAATGGATTGATATTAAATTTAGTTTAGACATTGATGTCACCCTCAGGGTTATTAATAATATCTCTGGTGATCCTTTTCCATCAAGTCATGACCAAATTGCTGCAATGATAATGACTTTTCAACATCAGCCTCAGTTGGACTTCATGCTTATTACTATGAACATGGTAATACCTAATACCTACTACTACCTACTAAAGATATGTAGAATTAAACTTTTCTTTATGTTACTATGTGCACATCGTAACATCCACTGCAGAACATGCTGAACCGATAGTATCGCCAGGACAACATGCTTTCCAAAACCTTTATACATCACTGTTAAAAGATTTTATTTTAATGATGCTATTGTTAGGGTCTTGTTAGGTTTAGACTCAAAAAACACTTGGTTAGGTTTATGGAAAGCTTATGGTTTGGCTTCATATGTATGTAAAGAACAATTTGAAATGCAGTGAGATTAAATGGCCCAGTAACATCACACTTGAATGCATCAGTGTAAATATCTACCTTTTGAGGGAGATGTCTCTGGCAGTTATCTGCATCTATCGCAAACCTAAAGCTGGTCTGGATTTCTATGACCAGCTTAAAGCACTCCTTGCGGTATGCAATCATAAATTCTTAATCATAATCATAATCGTAATCATTCTTCTCTTTTGCGATTTCAATGTCAATTGGAATAACCAAAATGATAAAAAAAAAAAAAAAACTCATAATGGATTACTTCAACCTCATTCAACTAATAGAACAACCCACCAGAATCACACACTGTACTCGTTCTAGTATTGACCTAGTTTTCACCAATAAACCAGAAAGAATCACAAACACCCACAACTTGTTAACAGGTCTCTCAGACCACTTTTTTTTTTTTTACCATAAAGGTCAAATGCTCAGAAAATCTATGTCACTCTTCGACCAACTGTACTATTGATATGATAATTCCCAATAACCAGCTAGAAAACATGAATAGAGCCCTGAAAGATATTGGCTGGAGTGATCTTATGGAATGTGAAGATGTAGACGCTGGCAATGATTTGTTTCTTTCGAAAGTCAATAAGGTCATTCTCTCGTTTTCCAGGAGGGGGCGCCCTGGGAGGAAGAAGTCCAGCTCTCTCCCTCGGCTGAACTCTACATGTTTAAAACTTATAAAGCATAGGGATCAGTTACTTAGAAAATCTGTTAAGTCTGGGCTTATTACAGACAGACTTAACTTCACAAGAGATAGAAATAAAGTCTGTAGAAATAAATAAAGTCTGAATTATGTTATGCCAAAGCATTTTTAAAAAAATCCAAATTATTGAAAATGCCAGAGGTAAAAGCAAAAAAATATGGCAGAACATTAATAAACTGACAGGGAAACAGCTCAAACAGGGGACCAAAGGCTTGGAATTAACAATTAGCAATCAACTAGTGAGAAATCCTGTCTCTCCTGAGCTGTCCTGTCTCAAGGGCTTAACTCTTTCTTTATTAGATCAATAGAAGATCTGGTGAAGCAGTTCACATCTTCTGAGGGCTCTGATCAGCTGGCTCCTGCTCAAACTGACAATGACCAACCCCCACTTATGTATTTTGGCATGGAAATTGGCCACTGTTACCCCTATATTCAAAGCTGGGGACAAAGCTCACATGAATAATTACAGACCAATCAGTATTTTACCTGTCACCTCAAAAATGATAGGCAACCTTAGCAACCTTCCATTATGTTCTCTCAGTCTGGGGTGTTTTTGGGAACAGAAGAGTTAGAAGTTCTTATGGATTTTAAATACTTAGGTGTGATTATAGACTCCAGTCTTTTTTTAAATAAACACATAAAAATGATATCCAAAAAGATTAAATTCAATCTCTATAATTTTAAGCAAATTAGAGGTTCAATGTCAGATGCTGCTGCCCTGATGTTCGTACACGCAATGGTATTTTCTCATCTGAGCTATTGTGTTACCAGCTAGTCTATGTCGGGCTCTACCATCTTTAAACCAGTAGAGCTTCTGTATAAAAAGGCACTTAGATAAAAAAAAAAAAAAAAAAACCTCTCCCATACCATCACTGCAACATCTTAGAGAAATACAATCTAATAAATTCTCCTACATCTGCTTATTTTATAAAGTTTTACATGGCCTTAGAGCTGACCAAACATGTAACCACCTCTAATTCACGCTGATGAATTGTTCTATTTTTTATCTGTTTAATTATCTTTCATACTCTTTCTTGCCATATAGATAGCTTTATTAACCATGCCTATGTACGTCTACTGTATTCTTGTTATGTGTGTCCTATGTCTATTACACTTAAACAATAAACCTTCCTATGTTGGAATTTAGCCCCCGGCTATAATCTGGCACATTATGTGTATTTTGTAGGCGTTCATCAATGTGCATTGTCCTGAACATTGATGGGCTTTTGCAGCATAATGTTGTAAACACTTTCTACTTGCACGAACATGTCTTTGCATCTGTTCTCACCTCCCAGCACTAATTTATTTCTCCTCAATTTAGATGACCTGTGTTAAAATGTTTTTAAAACAGAATCATTTTAGACTATATCTCAAAGTTTCAACACTCTGCTGTGTTCTAAGGTGGAATAATGCTTGATCTACTTACTGCATTGATTTAGCTATATAGTTTAGCCATATTACTGTTTGCTTCATTTGCAGTGGGATCACATTGTACAGAACGCAATTAACCACTTGGCATTATTTCTACTATGTTAAGGGTTAAGGGGAAAAAACCTTACAGTATTTCAAATGTTAATGTTGATGTAATTATTTTGTTTATTTTTTTTTAAACTGGCGGCAGATTGTATCGCTTTTATGTAATATCAGATTGTGAAAAAGAGAACAAAAAGCAGCCTTTCTTTTAATGTAATGGATTTTATAGCTTTGATAAAACAACTGTGATGTGAGCATGTGTGGGTGCAATGGGAATGGGATTGGAATGTTGGAATCCTTTAATCACCATGCCAATATTAATGGAGCCTGCTGCTTAAGTCCCCCACCACAACAGCACTTCAGCTTTCCAATAACAGCTAATTAATAGAGCACCTATCTGCAACCCAGGATGGAGTTAGAAGTGTGTCACACTCAATTTATTTCTTCACTACAACAGTCTATAGTGTGAGAAATGGAGCCCACACACACACACATGCAATCCAAATGGATGAACACAACCGTACGCTTTCACAGTGACACACCGTCATGTTTGCCTCTTTGACAGGCTGCTTCAGACAACCACTGAAACATACAGTACATGGACACGCACACACAAAGTCTCTGCCCGTCCTCATTGAGAAGACAGATCTCCTGAGCTGTAGCTGACATCATGTACTTAGCGTGTCATACAGATGTCACACTGATCCTGCTCAGACTGCCAGAGAGTGCAGTCAAGTATGAATGGCAGAGCCTGCGATGAATTCCTCCGTCTGCCACAGTCAGTGGACCGTCTCACACCCCCACAAACCCCCAATGAATTACAGAGATAAGTGGCTTTCACAGGTCTTGTACGCCACTATGTGTGCTTATGTGGAGCTCTCCAGCTGATAAGAAGCTGCATCACACATCTGGCAGTAAAACATGTTATATAATTAATTGTATACAAAAAAAAGCCAAGAATCTCGGAAGCTAGCCTACTGTATTTGCTTAAGTTATGTGTTATGGAGACAGGATAATAAGGAGAGAAATTTAAAAAGATATAAACCAGCTTGAAGATTCAACACTAAAATTATCTCTATCAAGATGAACTTATTAACATATTAACTTATTCTTCCTGCAGAGCTGCCACCAGACACACTTTCCCGAGGATTTGCAGGCCACATCCTAAAAGCTTTTTTTTTTTTCAAATTCTGATAAACGATTGCCCTAACAGTGCCAGACAAATTACTCTCCGATGACTCAGTGCAAAACAATAATATAACAAATAATCCTCGAAGTCACTGAAGGAGTAGGAAGAATGCTTCTTGGGGTAAGTGGCAGAAAAAAACACTTCGCTCCCTGCCATAGTTCTTGGCATGCAGACAAGTGCGGTGCAATGACACTGTAATAGGAGCTAATGAACCATTCATCAGGGGAGATGATTTGCTGCTTAGATGTGGTGGTAATATTGATGGCAGAGTCGAAGGTAGCCACAACAACGCATCAGACCACCCATCACATCTCGCTGCCCCCAGAGGGAGGAAGAGACCAATTAATTACTGACTGTTAGTTCAATGGCAATTAGGCTGCTTGTAAGCTGGTATCCACTCTGCTCTATACCACTGTTTTTCTCCACACAAACCTCATGTGAGGATCCTAGCTGGACTTGAATGAACCTTATGGAAAAATAATGTAAGCACAAGCTGAAATTCAATAATAGAAAACAGCGGGAGAGAGAGAGAGAGAGAGAAAAAGTATTCTCAGTGAGACGTATACAGTCCCAAAGGAAATGAGACTGGATATGTGTTAAGGTGGAAAAAAAAAAACAAAGAAAGCTCTTCAGTCATTCCTTGGCAGAGCAACAGTGAGAATGATGCTGTGGAAGTTTGTTGTAACATTTGGATTCATCACAGAGAAATGTCTGTGGCATAACATAATTAGATCCTACCGTTGTTGTCTTTTGTTGTGGGTTATAAAATCCATCTTGTGTTTATGTGAGAGATTATAGACTAGAGCAGTGTTGGCTTCCAAAAGCAGAGACAGAGAGGCATCTCAAACATCTATGTCTTTTTCAATCAGGAACCCTGACTTGCCTCACTGTAACCCCAACCAGATCTGTGGTAATTGGCCTCAGTGAGCATTAAAAATGTAAAAGAAGTCCAGTGAGGTTAATATGGAACAGATAGACTGACGTATATGGTACACAGTTGGGTACAGTTACTCAACATGGACACCATCTTAGTATAAATTGTTGGCATGCTTATTGCTAATTAGTACTAAAAAAAGGAGCAGAACTAGTTTGTGACACCAGGGATCAGCCCACCCAGAGCTGCATTGCTGCCTGGTACAACATGTACTGCAACCTGAAGCCTAAATCTGCTGATGGTGGTTCCACAGAGTGGTAGCTCCTGCTCCTGCTCCTATACCTTGTGTAATCTGTCACTTTTGAGTTTTTCTTTCACTGGTCCATGTGTCTAAGTTCTGTTGAGCTGGAGTAAATACCAAACCTCCAGTGAAATCCAATGGGAACTTGAGACCAAGTCAAAATCAAGTCCAATAAGACTCAGCAAGCCACAGGGTTTGTATCACAGTATTTGGACATTCAGCATGACAGACTTCCTAGCAGATGTAACTTCTGTAAAGTCTTATGCATGCTGTAAATTGAACTTTGCTTGAGATGTAGCACCTGGAACAAATGCACATTCTCATCTTTTGCCCGAATCAATGCAAGACTGTAGCCACCCACCTGCTGTCAGACTAAATACACTTCCCGGGCACGCTCAGACAGAAGCACTAGAGAATAAATATGTCACACGTGTATTTACTTATTGTTCATCCCTAGTCATTTGTTTTGTCTCCTTTAGCTGTCTGCAGACAGATAAAGGGACAAAACAATATTTCAGCCTACCTGCTGCACCTGCCTCTATTCCCATGGGCAGAGTAGCTACATTCTAAATTGAATTTAAACATGTAGTAGGTAAGGTGAGTGCTGTGTGGAGACACAAATAATATTGACATCAGTAGCTAAACTGGTTTGGGATCTCATCCCACTGCATTGGGTTATTGATTACGTGAATTGTGTCAAAAAATGAGGAAGTTAATAGATTTTCATACCTTTCTATGCTTTCAAATATGCATTATTGTTACAGTAGATGCTGCATATCGTTTGTAATATTATGAATGCTACATTAGCTGTCAACTCTAGTGTGTTATTATGGATCATACCTGTGTGTCTGTTCCTGCAACAGTAGCCACTGGTACTGCAGATAGCCTGTAATCTGTAGCCGCCCTGTCTGTGATGACTGAGAGACCTGCTGGATCATTCTCTTCTGTGGATGCAGTTTTCTCTTTGAAGCTCCATTAGCCAACCCTCTTATCATCTGGTCGAGTCAGAGCAAAAGGGAGACTTCATTAATCCTCCGGAGGTGGATCACCCAGGTGTTGATTTTAACAGGAGGAGGTAAAACACAGCCTGTTCCTGGCTCAGGGGGGAGATCTCTGCTACAAGTGTTCAGACAGTAAAGTGTTTGAAATGTAATAACCCAAAGGTGAAAAAAAGACAACATTGCACATCAGATGGAGGTTTTAAAATGTCTGAGATATGAAACTTTGATTTTTCATCATAAATCAAAATGAAAATAGTTTCCATTCCCTTAAATATAGCACATGGAAGAATACCCTGCAGGTGCTGTAACATGGGATGAGCTGTTCAGCTGGCTGGTCAGCTGCGCTATTAAACATGAGGAGGATTTCGCATGATACAGGTGATTGTTTTAAAGGTCAAATAAATCCTTAAAAGTTGTTAGTTGCTCATTCAAAAGGAGACGTTCAGTGTGTATTTGTGAGTGTGTGTTGACTGTAGATATGAAGTGTGCTGTGTCGTAGTGTTGTGGTCAAGTGCGTGTGTAACAGCACACACTTTATCCTGCAGACCCATGTGGCAGCTTGTCTGTGTGTTTCAGACTGTGGGTTTGTACCTATATGCAGTGTTAGAGTGCCGGTGTGATGTATCTGGGCCGGCCACCTGTCTGAGCAGCTGACTGGGGCGTTTTCTAATCTGACAGGTACTCTGCCCTGTAGACACAGTGACAAACGACTCCCAGTGACACCCCCACCCACCCCCTTTCTCTGTTCTCAGGCCAAGACTGAATCAGTTACACAGCCAGATCAGCCCTCAGGTACACAAAAAAAAACAAAAACTAATAGACAGGAAGAACATGTGCACTGCACAGCCTCTGAGAGTCTGTTTACTGTGTAGATAAATACCTCTCCTGGTAATAGCCTTCTTAATTGAAGCAGGTAGATCCAATATGATTATGTATGTTTGATTTATACAGCTCAGGTCTTTACGAGAGAACAAGAAAAGAGAAGGAAGAAAACAAGTCTTGTGGGGTATGTGATATAATCTCTAATTGGATATTTACAGGCAATACAGTTGTCATATCAAAAGAACAGCTCACCAAGAGCCTGTTACACTTGGGAGTTTATCTCAGTGTTATCTTTCAGTCCATCCTAATGAGGTCACTTCCGCTAGATGCACAGACTTTACTTTCGCCTTTCATAGCTTATTGAGAAACAATGATCTACCTTAGCTTTGTGACTGATGACCGAGACCTCGGCGAACAAACAGCATATTCTTGCAGTGTATGACTGAGTAGTTGTGAATAGCCTTAGAGGGACTCCTCGGGGATAAAGGAAGCTATCTCATGTAAAGCAAATTGAACAAGAGAACAGAGTTTCTAAATTTACTCTGCAAAGGTAAATTACCCAAGGGGCAAGCACTACCACAAGTTCATTCTCCCAATTATAACGTGGCTCACCAACAAAAACCTCCTGCAGTTTTTAGTTAAGAATTGCTCGGGGTGGCTGTGGAATGTGTAAAAGAAGCTGATAAATATTGTGGCTTTCCTGCAACCCCCAGGGTTAAGCCAAGACTTTGATTAATAGCTGATATCTAGGTTGGTGGTTATTTTATGGGGTTAGGGTTATTATGTGGACCAAAATATTTGTATAATGAACAACATGTGAGGGACACTATGGTGCTCTGGTGTTGGTTTTTCACCCAGCCACTGCTATGAACAGTTGGACAGTCTTTTTGTTGCCATTGTTATCGGTGATCAGATATTACAGAGGAAGGTCTGTATGTTTGCACCCAATGTTACTGTGTTAAATAATTATTTTGCTGTCTGAAAACACCATCATCACTATCATCAGGAGAAAACTGTATGCTGGTGAACTGAACATTGGAATGTGCAATTTCTTGAACAAAAACACAGAATGATTGAATAAAATTAACTAAACTATGAAATGGACATGGACTTTAAGCACAGGTTGCATGTTGTGGATGTGATTAATGCTGTGAACGTGACATTCCTCCTCCACACAAGTATAAATAACCATGAACACAACAGTCAGGTACAAGTCCTTCGACCTGAACACACAGGTCGTATGTCCTCTTACCCTCTGATATGACCCATAGGAAATTTTCCTGAAATAGAAGCCCAATGGCAGCAGTTGTGCTGGGCTTTTGTTGTCATGGTAATAATAATAATGAGCGCAGTAATTTTTTTCAACAGTGATGGTTTGGTTAAGTTTAGGTTTAGGTTAAGTTTAGGTTTAAAGATTATAGTTTTGAAAGATTATAGATTATAGATTATGGATTATAGATTATAGTTTTTCCTTTCTTAACACCGAAAATCAAGATGCAGTTAAGGTTGTGAAAACATGGAGGAACAACAATGACAACCTGAGCCTCGTCTGTGGGGGGTTTTTGCTCTTACCACACTGCCTCAGTTAACTTCTTTCTTTGCTCCTGTCATGATTATTATTAACATGTAATTAAACTGAAACATGATGGATTGTCAATGTCCTTGAATATTGTGTTCTAATGTATCTGGTTATTTCAGTTCTTTGAAGTCAAGACAGTAGAAACGCCTTCTTTCTTCTTCCACTGTTGTCTGACAAACCTCCTCCACTACTTACACTGTTGTACTAATTAGATTATACATCTCTCCGAGGCTTTCTATCCGAGGTTCTGAGCTTCAGCATCATTGAATGTGAGGTTCAGAAGAAATTGATACCACATTAAAGAGCCAGGTCTCAGCTTTAATTTGAGTATGTTTGTATCAATATAGAAAGAACTGTGTGGGAGATATAGTGCTTTAGACAGATAGTACCCACAGTCAAAAGGACACATACACATGATGTCATAAAACCATAGTTAATGTTTAGTGGAAAATACTTTGTATGCTGCATCTTCCGAGGTGATTATCTCCCAGAGCTTCCTTGTATCCTCTCCAGCTCTTAGTTGCTGTGGCGTCTCTGTCTTTACTGATCTGCTCAGTCAGACTGAGATCAGGTGACTCATCCAGTCTCTTGCTTTGATCATATGTTTTCAGAATCTTTGTCCTACAGAATAATGAAATGGCTTCCAATGGATTCTGGTGTATTAGACTGGATCAGAACCCTGGGTGCTTATGTTTACCTCTGCATTCATCCCATTCCTTTCATCAGAAATGATGTCGTCAGTAATTGCTGTATTAAAGCCATATATGTATAATCATTAACAGTACCAGAACCATGTTGAGATGAGATGGAGGCTGTCCCTTTGTTTCTGCACCATTTCTTCTTTTCATAATTTTATAGAGGTTGATTCTTGATTCATCAGACCATAGAACTCTACTAGTTTCTTTCAAGTGGTACTCCTTACTATTCCCTCAAGTGTTTGATTGTTGGGTCATTGCATACACAATTTACAGTGAAACCTTATTTCACTGAATCTAAGCTGAAAAGTCCAGAACAGCATCAATGTTCTGAAAACATAATGTTGCTACAGTTGATGTGGTGGGTATAAAAATGTTGTACAAGCTAAAACAAGCTGAGAAATGAAACATGAAAAGCTATTTCTTTGCTTCGGAATAAATCAGGCTTGATTTACTTTGAAGCTCAGAATAAATCAAGTCTGATTTATACAACATATAACAGAGCCGTTGTGCAGCAGCAGAATAGAAGTCTACGGTCTCAGTATCCATTGTCACGCTTCCTCCTCCTCCTCCTGCTGCTGCTGCTGCCGTTATATGTGTTATGTTAAGCAGCTGCCCAGACACACAGGCTGTCTAATCCATCAGTTCATTTGTGAAGAAACCATTACCAAATGTGAGCCTGCTGCAGTATCTTGGCCTCTCTCTCCCCTCACTTTGTTCTGAGAGGCTTCATACGTCAGAGCGCTTGCTCAATTAACACAAATAAAGCAAAATGCAACTGGTGACTATCTGATCCAATGCTTTTTTCCAAATTAGTGCCCATTATTATAACAGAGAATTCCCAGTGTGACATGTGTGAGCAGGATCAACCTCATGCTCTGAAGAAGAAGCCTTAAATCTTCTTTCCTCCTCCATTGGCTTCCAAAGATTGGTTATTTTCATTTACATATATGGCGAGAATATGCAAGCAAATGGGGCAGGGAAATTAGAAGAAAGGGAAGCCAAAGTGGTTCCAGGTGGTGCTCTGTGATTTTAACAGGGGTGGAATAATTGGATGTATTATGAAATCATAAAAGATTCATTATAGCCGCTATGCAGGAAATGGAATGAGAGCCAGGCTGTTTGTTCTGTGTGGGGCGGCTGTGTAAATCAGGTGGCACAGACAGGAAGATGTGGATCTCAGATGGAGGATTGCTAAGTGGTTATGTGACAGTTTATTTTGAGAGGAGCTGGTGAATAAAGATTTCATGTGACTTCAGTGTAATTCTCATTACTGTTATTGTTGGTGGTATGCTGTTTGTTATCAAAGCCAAGCAGGTGACATGACCAGAGTTCTGTATGTGGTAGCGGTAAGTCACACAGGTTCAGAGGAAGAAGGATGCTCTGCCCTTTTCCCAAGATGGACGCCTGTCCTTGTCTGAACTGCACAAGGCTGCAGTACTTGTGTGTGTGAGGTCAGTGGGGTTTGTATTTGATATTTGCCTCATTTGCTGCCAAAATTTGGTGCCAGGCTCCTCACTGAAACATTTTGACAAGACGATGAAATTATAGAAACAGAGAAAACTGATGAGAGAAGACTCTTAACAAATGTTCAGATGTGAGGAGAAAAATCTAATAAAACAATTTGTGTCCAGAATAATTTATTAGAGAGACCTTCCTTTATGTGATAGTTACTAGTTGCTGAACAAGATTAGACAAATATATAAATATCCAGCATCTGTGCATTGTGAAGAATTTATGAAACCTAATTAAGTCTTTTCGGTTTAATAAGCATGGGGTATGTTCATCATTAACAGACTCATCACATATTAATTTTCAACCTAATTGTATGCCTTCCTTCCAGCTTTGCTCCCAAAAAAAGTTTTTATATATATAAAAAACTACTACTCAGCTTTCATCCTTGCAGAAGCTTCTGAAATGTCTTTAAGTTGCATATTGAAATGAGTGTAGTTCTAATGATGCACTGCCTCAGGCACCATTCACTGAGTTGTGCTTTGTCTCAGCTGACTGCAGCTTTCAATCCTTTGGCACCTGTTTTTCTGAATCATTACATGGTGTTATACACAAATAGGAAATGAACAGAAGGATTTAGTCACTCAGAATCAAACTAAGTGCCCTCTGCTTTTGATAAAATCTAAGTATATTATGTGCTGTACTGTGTGGGTTTTGTGTATATTGTAACACTGATGACTGATATCAGTGAAGCTCTCAGTTAACTATTCTTTCAGTCCTCTCATGTGAAGTTGTTTGTTGTTGCAATCATTTCATTTCTGAAACTTTACATTACAGCAGCTTCTGCACAAACACAATGAACCACTCATCACTGTTATGTTAACAGTATTAAACGTGACAACAGGCCAATAGCTCTGCTGTTTCTGTGGGCTGAAACAAACAAATGGTTATGAATAAAACTGCTGATCCCTGAAGAGGTGGGGGGTTGATGTGGGATATTGCTCATGTGAAACAACCTTTAGATCTTGCCTCTAAGGCCAGTTAAAGCTGTACACATCCAGGGCCCCACACTCCCCTGTGGCTCATTGTTTTCCCGAGTTCCTTTGAGCTAGACAGCATTCAGAGTACTTCTTACACACATTGACAAATTATAAAAGGAAAAACTACTTTCACTAACCTCATTATTATGTGCAGTCTGTCCTTCAGAGCTATTCTGTAATTTTGCTATCTTTGTTGCAAAAGGGGGTAATTGTAGAAAATGTCATTATATTGTTTTGCCTGGTTTAGTTTATTCTATTTTTTGTGGCTGACACCTATTCAGAAAAAAACAACAGCTTTGCTCATTTCAGGATTCAGTGCAGTCTTAAGGCTATGTGAGGCAAATGCAATAGAGTGTTTTGTTTTATTCTTTTTGAATTGATTAAAGCCACAATCTGAGACAGAAGACACAGTCTAAGTGTCCTCTCTGCCCAGTTCTCCCTGTTGTTTATATCAATGAAACAGTCAGTCATAAGACTCATAAAGGCTCAGTGGGATTTTTTTCACTTAAGTAGAAACATGTACACATTTTGCCTCATTCACATTGCCCTCTGGGAACATGCGGTCACTCACGTCAATGCATTTCTTGATACTACACATGTAATGTTTCCAGTTCTGACATTAGCTTCATGTTTTGTGCTCCATCGTTATTCTGAGGAGCTGTAATTTGGTCCGTCTATTTACAGTGGCAAGAAAAAGTATGTCAACCCTTTGGAATTTCATGGTTTTCTGACTAAATCTTTTATGAAATGTGATGTGATCTTCATCTAAGTCAAGGGTAAAACATAATGTTGACAAACATAATTTGTCTAAAATAAATAGCACAAAATAACATAAAAACATCATAACATCAACACATAAAAAAAAATCAGATCTTTCATGTCTTTATTGAACACACTCATTCAACATTCAAAATGACAGTGGAAAAAGTAAGTGAACCCTTAGAATTAATAACTGGTTGACCCCTCCTTGGCAGTAATAACCTCAACCAGGCATTTCCTGCAGCTGTGGATCAGACCTGCACATAGTTGAGAAGGAATTTTAGTCCATTCTTCGTGGCAGAATTGCTTTAGTTCTGTCATATTCTTTGGACGTCTCATGTGTATGACCCTCTTCATTCATTCCATAGCATTTCTATTGGGTTAAAGTCTGGGCTCTTGGCCACTCCAAAAGGCAGATTTTATTTTTCTGAAGCCATTCTGTTGTGGACTGGTTCCGATGTTCTGGGTCTCACATTATCCTGATGAATGTTTGATATACTTGGGAATTCATCTTCCCCTCAATTATTCCAAGCTGACCAGGCCCTGATGCAACAAACCTGGCCCAAATCATGATGTTTCCTTCACCATACTTTACGGTTGGGATGATATTTTCATGATGATATGCCGTGCCCTTTCTACGCCAGATGTAGTGCTGTGTTTTTTTTCCAAATAATTCAATTAGTTTCATCGGTCAACAAAACATTTTGCCAGTACCGCTGTGGAGTGTCAATGTGCTCTTTTGCAAACTTCAGGCATGCAGCAGTGTTCTTTTTTTAATAAGTAGTGGCTTCCTTTGTGGTGTCCTGCTGTAGATACCCTGCTTGTTCAGTGTTTTACATATTGTGCTCATGAACAGACATTGGAGTTCTAATGAACCATTCCAGTCTTTGCCTGTCATTCGAGGTTGTTTCTTTACCTCATTGATGACTCTTCATTGTGCTCTTGGTGTCATTTTGATTGGGTGCCCACTTCTACGTAGAGTAGCAACAGTCCCAAAGTGTCTCCATTTGTAGATTGTTTGCCTAACTGTAGATGGGTGAATTTCTAAAGTCTTTGAAATGACTTTGTAACCCTTGCCAGCTTTATGTAAATCAACAATTCTAAATCGTAGATCCTATGAAAGCTTTTTTTTTAGTGAGGCAAGGCTCACATAAGCGTGTTTTCTTGTGCAGAAACTCCAAAAGTTTGAGGGGTTTTTATCAGTCAAAATAGCTGTAGTCCACAGCTCCAAACTCACTATCTTAATGAGTCTCCAGGTGCACTAAAACCTGACTCCATTAACTCAAGGTTTCACATACTTTTTCCTCAAGCACTATGAGGTTTTATTTGGTTGTTGTCAGACATGAAAGATAAAAAAAAAAATGTTATGTTAACATTTTAGACACATATTTGTCAAGACCCTTGACTTGACAAAGATCACATCACATTTTATTCAGAAAACCATGAAATTCCAAAGGGTTCACATACTCTGTCTTGCAACTATATTGTGCTTTTTTGGTTTTGTTTAGGGTGTTTTTAGTGTTTAAGCCAGGTGAGGGGTTAAGGTTTGGGTCAAGTAGACGCATGACGCAATGACTCCTGAGTCATTGCACATTAGAGGAGGGGCAAGCTCTTATTTTACTGATTACCTGTGTCATGGCTGCGCTGCTCTAGATAAATATTAGTTGAAATCAGAATTCTGAGAGCAACTAGGCTGAAAAATGTGTGATTACGGTCTGAGGATGTAATTTATGTACCACCGCTCTCGTGCAGTACGATTTTGGCTGTCAAACTAAAGCACCATGAATTAACAGGGTGAAAATTTCCACATGCTGCGAGTGCATCTCTCTCCACACAACTTCAGCATGTTGCTACATATTTATGACACCTTTTAGTCTTTACAGATCACTTACGGCACCCAGACAAACATTTAACATATGAAAGAAACAGCTGTTGTTTTCACTGAGATCACTGAGAGAGAGTATACAAATCCTGTTCCATCACTGGATGCTGATGTTGTCATCCTGTTACATATCAAAGCAGGAGGTTGAATCCTTCCAGTGCTGTGGTCATATTGTTGTTGTTGTGGTATATCAATGATATTCACACAACATTTGTTTTCTTTACCCCCATATGCCATTATTGTATGAGTTGTAGGACAAACACATGAACCTTTAGCTTCAGCTTGATGACACGCTGCATGATTTTACAGCATAATGTAAACAATAAGTCTGATGTGGCAGTGGAAGTATAAATAATGCATTACATGAATGAATGCGCAGGGGATTGCAAAAGGTCAGGGAGAGTTTACACAGCAATATGTGGCAGATGGAGGGCAAAAACCAAGAGTGAATAATTTAAAAGGGGAACTGACAGTGTAGTGACAGAAGGACAATTCAGAATTAATCCAGTTTACTAACCTCATCTGCCAATGTATCTCACACGTCAAGGACCCAAGAGCAAAACTCGATTCGATTTATCCTTCTGTCAAGCTTGTTAAATTCACTGTAGCTCCATATATCAGACTCACAGCTGCTGATGTAGTGAGTGGTTTGCATAATAGCTGCTTAGCAAGCCGCAAAGCAACGGAAGCAAATGCGACATCAATAGCCGTAAATGTAATAATTGAACCAGTCTGCCATTAAGCTGGCAAACAGTGATCAGACAAGCACAATCACCACTTGATAGCAGAATTGTGACACCAAATTCCCCATTGATTTCCACTGACATGCCATACATACCGTAGCACTGAGAAGAAACAAAGCTGTCTGTCATGCAGTTAAATCCATGGCAGCTCATCGATTGTCTGTGCCAGCAAAGAGGCTGCACAAGAATAACTGGCTGTGCTTTCTTTCTCCTCTCATATAAAGCAGTTAACAAAACCCCAGCAATTCATTCAATATGCCAATCTCCTAATGTGAGCTCCTAGTGTGCGGTTTCCTCAGGCATGTGCCTTATAACCTGTAGAAAAAGCGTGTTTGTGTGTGTGTTTTGTGTCCACATGAGGTTGTACTTGCGTGTGTCCTCGTCCGCTTAAGGCTGTGACTGCGCACCGACAACACTGTGGAAGAATTCTGGACACATGTCAAGTCCTTTCATGTTTTATGAGGGTGCCGGCCGAGGGCTTGTTCACAGTGTGAGCTAAAGGCACAACAAGGGCACCTGTCACTTGATAGCACACCTATTGTGCTTTCCTTTCTCCCAGCCATGTTTCAAAGAGAGGCCCTGAAGAGATGGAGGGGAAAAGGAATGGGAGCAGAGAGGGAAGAGGAGGAGGAGGTGGATGGGGAAAGGGAAGAAAAGCGGAATGGCCTTTTATCTCTCCCCTATTCTTGCTACTACTTCAGTAATGGCCAGAGCTAATAATTGACAGTAAAAGCCCAACAAAGTGAACGTGGTATAATTCTGATCCACTGTGTCTCAGGCAACTGAGACACATTGAGAGGAGTTTTGATGTTAAATGTTAAGATTTCCTTATGAAAGCCCTGAGGCAGTGTCATTGTTTGAGTGTATAAAGACATTTGTACTGTAACTGCTTCATCTTTAACAGTAAGCTACAATTTCAAACCACTATGTGTAAAATTTTCTTAAGGAGCCACATCCTCCATGCCCCTAGAACGGCTCTGTTTTATTCATACTCACCTCATTCCTGCTGTAAATGCATAACTTCATTTCTGCTTGAGGATGACAAGTGTTGGGATAAAACAGTAAACCAGGCTGCCAGTGGAAATGTTTTTGTTTTGACATTTTTGCAACACAAGAATGTGTGAACTTCACCTTTAATTTGACAGTGATAATGAGAAAAGCACATTCCTCTTCTAATCGACTGTAGACATTGAGGAAGGTTTAACAGCCAGCATGTTAGACGCAATTTGTTTCACCTCTGAGGTGTTTACATATTTTTTTTTCTTCATTTAGAGAGTGAGAATAATGCAGTTTTTCTAGTGAGTATCTATTAACTTCTCTATGCTGGAATGACAGGTTACCAGCACTAATAAACATGCAGCTTGTGAGCTCTTAAAAGCTGCTGCTTTGATGTAAGTGAGCGCTGCAGATTCTCAGTGAATAACTGAATTTCCCTCTGGGTTTTCAGGGAAACACTATGATGCTGTAACTTTGTATCTGCTGTTGCCACAAGGAGATGATGGGACAGCACAGTGGCAGAAGTGAAGAGTCATGACATCCCCAAAATGGCTGTGTAATTTAATAAAAAGAGCAAAATCCTGCCTGTGTTACCTATAAATGTTAAGTCAGCATAATGTTCACCAATTTCATCACTATCAGTTCAGTTCAGTTAACATTTTAACCTGCTAATTTGCACTAAACATAAAATACAGCTGAGCCTGAGGATAGTTTAATTAGATTTACAGGTCTTGGAATGTAAACCAAGACACTGAACACAAGAAAACTTTGATTTGATGATGGAGCAAGATGAAAACATACCTTGTATATATGTCATAAGTTAATGTTTTTAATGTCACTATGAGAAACTGTCTATAATTTATTCATGTAGTTCATCCCTACACCAGCGTTATAGAGACTGTCTGTTCTGACTGACTCTTTGCTAATTGTTTCATTGCTTTACAGATAAAAGCCCAGAGTCAGTATCAGACATGTAACAAACTCATAACTTAATAACAAATCATTCTGATTTTTCATTCACTTATTGACTCAAAGATCCAGAACAGACAGGGCTTATGTGCACCAACATCAGCACCCACCCAGAAGCTTTGATTCTGACCTGAGGGCAGGAAAAAACACGGTGTGCATCTCTTGCTTAACACGCTCTCAGTGCCTGTGCAAACCAAATGATTGACTCAGTTTCTGCGGGAGAGTGAAAGCTCCTTCAGCAAAAACTTAACATGTTTTAGAGAAAGAGGTAGATGACATTGATTAAACTTTTTTAAGAATCACTCTAGGGGCCTCTTAAAATGCCTGGACATGTGTCCTTATTAGTGCGTTAAACACTAACAGCTCTGTGTTATCTGGTAGCCAGAGAGAGGCTGTGATAGTTGAAGCTCATTTGAACGCTTTCCCAACCTAACAGTACATTACAGGTCCTGAAATATAATATGCAGCCAATGCAGCCAGCTCTTGTTTCTGCTGTGAATGCAGCTCCCTCCCAATTGTAATTTAACCCAGCGTGCATTAAAGCCTTTATTGCAAATCATCTGCTTAGCTATTAGGCTGGGTTGTAACTGTGGCATTTATGGTTCATAAACAGTGTTTTGCTTTCATACACTAATGATCATTATACACTGCACTGCATAGCTTCTACAATAAATTGTTTTTTCCCCTGACTGCTCAGTGCAGAGGTTGAATGATGGTCTCAGGACAAAACAAGATGATGCCAGACTCACTTTGAAAGTTCTGTCTTCAGATTATTGGTGTCGATCGGTTCAGGCTGCTTCACATCCAGACCTATTCTTTAATTCAGTTGCTCAAGTTGTATAATCAAAGTGAGAGTTTGATTTAATGAATGGATTGTATCCATTGATGGTCTGTCACTTATTTTTCAAAAATGTTACTTCTTTGACATGAAAAAATTGAACCACTTCAAGAAGCATGCTTTAAATGATAAGCAGCTTTTCCCTGTAAGTCTTTGTGGCTGCAGAATGATAACAGCAGCACTTAAGTGTGCTCAGTTGTTTTGATCTGGTTGCTTGTGTGTTCAGTTTATAGGAAGACAGATAACAAATGTCTTCATGTGGAGTGAAAGAAATCAGTTAAACACACTTCACTGTTATAAATACCTCAATTCACCTACTTCAAAATGTGATGTTGGAATCGTCTTTAACCCGGCTGTCTATCAGTCTAGCAGGAAGAACGTAATTCTTTGTTAGATGCATGACAACTGTGACACTGACACGTTGCTTAATGCCCAGCACATTGTGTGAAATATAGCAGAAAGCATTATCACTCTGCATGACCCTGACAACACATGAGCACGACTTTCAATTTAAAGATGTAAGTTAAAGAAGGCAAATGGGCTTAAACGCTTTCTCCTCAAACCAGTGAAGATGAATTACTTGCAGTGACGGCAGTATATTTCTCTTTCTCTTTGCCTCTGTCTCTCATTTTCTCTCAGCTGTTCGTCAGTCTCAATTCACTGCTGTATTGTGGGGAAAGCCCGGCGGCACTGAGAGGAGATCTCTGTGAGACTCCACAGACATCGACAGGGAGCTCTGAGTGATCTCCTGGAAGAAGATTTAAACTCTGAGCTCCTTAATGTGTTTCTGGGGAGGCAGGCGGGCAGGTGGATTCACAGGCCCCATCGTCTCCCCCCAGAGATGGGGTGGATGGTGCCTGAAATGTGAATAAATTACAAGTGAGGCGCTGTGTTGATGCTCCAGGAGATAACCTGGGAAAGTGGTGAGAGATTCTTCTGCAAATAGTTCCCAAAGGTAGGAGCCATGTGAGCAAAAGCAAACTATTCATCTTTGCACATTTAAGCAAGGCATGGTTGTGGTCGGAGCCTGGGGCGGCACGACGGTGATTTATTTTCATCTTCTTTGCTTTGGGTTATTTCTCCCTAGCCTTCTCCCTCTTTTCTTGCAGGTAAATTATGGCACTGTAATGGGAGCCCACAATGTCCTGTGCCAATTACAGGCTATATAAAGTTAATAAAATTAAACTAAATTTCCCAGATGCTGAAAGAAAAGATTGACGTATTATCCGTCCAGCAGAAGAAAAGCCCAAATGTCTCATTAAACGACATCCAAGATGCAAATAACCAGGAGGCATGAGACCTTATCAATAATTCATGAATTGTTCCCATAAGCAACAATGAATCAATAATATTCCCCATCCACACTCTGATCTCAGGGAGCTGTGTGTTTCTCCAGCACAGTTCAACAACAAACAAAACTTCATTTTGTCATCAGAATAACTGAAGGAACATAAACAAAACCCCAGAATATTTGTTTTCTCTGTTGAGACCTGAAGAAGAAACCTCAAGAATCTTCAAAACGAGTTCCAGAATTTGTTTTGAAGTGGTTTAAATTAAAAAGTCCCAAGTTCAGGATGCTAACAGCAGACATATGACTCCGAAGTCCACAGTATCCATCATAGAGCAGTTCCTGGCCGATTCATCTTCCTCTGCACTGTTGTTACTCTCCACATTCCAGTGTCATCTTCACCACCAGTGTCATCTTCTCAAAGTCAGTAGCATTTTGATTGAGATCAACTTGCCTGGCCGTAATACTGCAGCCTGATATTACCAGGGTGATGCTGTCAGAGCCATATGCTTCAGATGCCTCACCTAGAGCTGTGCAGATGTTTAGTATGCATGAGCTTGCAGTGGAAGACTGATAGCCGTCTGCCTCAGGCCTTTTAGCTTTACGGCCTCCTCCTCTTCTGTGTGTCCCAATCTTCTCTAATGATTCACTCAGGACCTGATCTGAAAATCAAATCCCAATGCAAGGTTTGAGAATATGCCATTAAACAAGCAACAACACATTATGCTCAGGGTCAGTCAAAGCCATTAGTGGAATTGGATCAGTTTTTAGGTTCATTACCTCTGTGTGAATTGGATGGCCTCATTGGAACATTTCACTCTCCGGTCTGGTCCTGTTCAGACCAGGCAGCACAGATGCTTTGACCTACTAAATATATGCTGCACTGCACAAGGTATTTACTCAAAGCCAAATAATTAATTGCATCTTGGTCTTAATTTCTCCACAGAGTGAGGTGCTCTCACAACTACACCACTGTTTAGCAATGAAAGTAGACCAATTACACCACCAGTTAGTACTCTTTAAATCACACAGAAATAGTAAATATTTTAATATTTATTTAATTATCTATTTAATGTTGAACATGCTAAAATTCACCACCAAAACTTTTTTTTGACTCATCAAAACCAGGTGCTCATATTTCCCATAATTCAAAAATAGTTTTTTCTCTCCTTTTCCAACTTGTAGCCTTCAAATTAGTATGACATTTTAGGAAAATTTTTATCAGATTTTGTTACAACATTTTGTGGATCCATAAAAAAAAGTTTTAGATGTTTCTTTTCACACGCAGTACTTCTCCCCAAAATCTGACAGACAGAATCAGATGTGTAAAACCGACTGACTTCCCGTTCAATTTGTTGTCCTGAGTGGAACAATCGATTTCTGCAAATTGACCAACTACTGCCGACCTCCTGGTGAGCAGTGACCTTCATGGCTTGAAGTTATAATTTGACATCTTAATGAATATGCTTAATTACTTTCATGCTGAGTGTTATATGAGAAGTAGCTTCATATGTAGTACAGTCTCATTTAATACTCAACAAGTAAGTGAATGCTCTCATTTCCCAAAATGTCAAGCTATTACTATTTTTAACTATAATGCCTGCTGCCATCTAACCTATTACAGTGTGCTCTGTGAATCCCACCAGCAAAAGGTTATAACTATCAGATGTGTGTAATATCACTGGTTTAGAGTCTATGAAAGTAATTTCACATTCACACCGCACTGGTTCATAAAGCTGAGAGTGTGAAACTTGAAAACTGAAAATGGTATTGCTTGAGAATAGTGCTAATGTTATGAGGCTGAGAGTCTTATTTCATCTCTTTCAAAAATGATGTTGGGGAATAGATGAGGCAGATATCTATCCTTCTATGTCATGTTCTCCCTGCGTTTGCATATTTGCACCATGTTTGCTTCTCCGGTCCAGATACATCTTCACTGTCTCCGTTACTAAAATTCTCTGTGTCCCATATAAAGTGCAACATCCACAGACTTACCACCAAAATGCATCATTCTAAGAATCCTTGCAAAGTCAGCATACCATATCTCATTGTTCCTCACAGTACTCTGCAAAGATAGTTAATGACAATAAGATGTAATGGTTGTATGTTCCATCAGAGCTATATCTCAGAAAATAACCATGTAACTGCTGAAAATAAAATAAAAAAACACTGACACTGCGAACCTTATAGAGTTATATTCACACACATCGTTGAACTATGTGGTTGCTCGCTCTGCTTGTTACAGGCACGTTGCATCATATGTGTTATAACTCACACAGATACTTTTCCTTGTATGCACTTTGCTGTGTGTCTGTGCACACTTCTGCAGAGAGGAAACTAGTGAGAAAGTTGTAAAAGCAGCCAACAACAAACCACTAAAGGGCCGAGAAAGAACAATTGGTTCTCAACAAAACAAGATTAAGATGTTACTCTGCAGCATTTTGCACTCGGCAAAAGTTCTGATATGATCCAGTTAGATCGTATCTCAATGCAGGCTTCACTGTATTTAGGAAAATCCCAAAGGACTTTCTTTGTATTTTTTTTTTTATTTTTTTATTTTTTTGACAAGTGGAGGCAAAGAGTAGGAGTGGGGGAAAAAAGCGTGATACGTGGATGCAGGCCCAGCTACGTAGGGTTACTGTCTCATCACAGTAAATGTATGCAAAGCTATTCATGTGCTGCAGCTCCACTGAACCACACAGAGGCTGAGGCGCTTACAGATGCATCAGTCTGGAAATACCAAAAATCGACATGCTTATATTACATGAGATGTGTATTGATTGCACTTGAGGGCAGGATGATTACTTTCCAGAGTGTTAATTCAGTTAGACACGCCTACGAGGGAGATACTGATGCATTCTGGGCCTTTTGGGGGGGCTTTTCAAATGTGCAGGGATTTTTTATTCAAGTGGAAAAAATAATAATTCAGATGCGTGACAGTGACGTTAAAGAGGGTCTGACGGATTGTGATCACAGCAGTTGATTTTCCAGACAGATTAGCAACATGTGTTCTTTTACGCTTTCATTCAACATGGATAACAATTGAATGAGAGTGAACAAAATGAGATTTCTGCTTCTTCTCCAAACTGTGAAAAATAATTTCGCCTCCTCAGAGAGAAAAAAACAACATATCTGGCTGAGTATAAACAAGACTGAACAGGTCACTAAATCACAACAGAAGTTTGTGGCGATGAATAAAAACAGTTAGATGTGTTATAAATTTTTGTTCTCACCTCCACGGTCCTCAGATGATGCACCCTGATGACTTTGTTGATCTGATGATTTTTCCTCATGCATCACCATGCGGCATTTTTGGTTCTGAGTGTGTCTCAACATGAATTCCCATCACCATGAAGACTTCCTAACTTAATCTTGAAAAACATTCCCATCAGCCTCAGCTGTACTTCTTGTTTTCATGGACATACTTACAAGCTAAACTCAGATGATAAATAAAGCAAAACCACCATATACTTACTAAGCATCGTATAACATTACCATTGTGAGCACGTTAATATACCAGTTTTTTGTCATTCAGCTGAAAGCACCACTTTGTACCGCATCACTGAGTGGACAGACTGTGTGGAGTCTTTGTCAATCACACATTCACTGTTTTACTTTCTCTCGTGACCCACAATCCACTAGGACAAAATCGATATACATCCAGCACTGGAATGTGATTCATGCTGGGAAAATTGCTAATCCAACAAAAAAGACCACCAAAAAAACTGCCAGCCACATTGTCTTTACGCTGCATTAACTCCGTAATCAGTTTACATTACATTACTGAAATAAATTGCTTAAATTTGCATGAAATAAATAGTTTACATGGACACTTAAATGGACACTTAGTGTCAGACTATTAAAGTCTCAAGTATATCATAGCTATTTAAAATTCTTTGTATGATTTTCAAGTTTCAGAGTTCTGTTACTGGCTGACATTTTCCTGTGGTGTGTTGCTCTGCAGGGAGTGAAATATAACAATAAAACAACATAATGACTGAGAATATTATTGGTGAGTCTGAGTAGTTATATACAGTTTCATCATCATGGCTCACAGCTTCTTTGATCATGACATTTATCTCCGGGTTGTCTTTCATTCTGGCAGCGCCTGCACTATCCAGGGTCAGTGTCGTCTTCATTTTTACCGCTCTGACAGGCAAAGAGTGTTGTCAGTTTCACCCTGTCAAAGCAGAGGTCACTATGCAGAATAGACAAGGGCAACAGCTACAGTACCTTTTCATTCAGCTCCCAGCAGGTTGTTGTTGACATGAATGAGAACATGAGCTCAGCAAAAAGAGGACAGCATTACTTGACACTTGGTTAACTTGGCAGACACGTACGCAACAGCGGTCCTCTTCTATTACTGCTCAAACATTAGGCTAGAGGTGTTTATTAAACCTAATCCAGGCATCAGTGTTGAAGTGCCAGAACAACCTGCGATGCAGCGCTGCATTGTCAAGTGAACTGCTCCCTGTGACGTTTGTTAAAGTGATGTTGGAAAAATTTTTGTGAGTTGTGTTGAAATTTCCTTATTGTGCTTTGCACAGAGGAGTTTTATAAGCCTACACTTCCAAAACAAAGCCCTAGTTTTGACAGCTGTGAAGACGCTATTACTCTTCCTCTGTTCCAGAGTGACGCAACGTCTACCAACAGTATGCACGGGCTTCGTTATGCTGAGGAACCTGGCCTCTTCCTCGCTGCTTTGTTTCCTCCTCTCTCACTCCTCCCACTTTTTTTTTCTTTCCCTGCCACTATCTTTCTCTGACATAGCTCATTACATTAGCAGGGATGTGTAGTTAACATAAACAGAATATGGGCTCTCTCACACACACATGCACACACACACCTGACTCATTGGACTATGTCTGTCACGCATGAAGAGGGAAAAGGGGGGGTGAGGGGGGTGGGCAAAGGTTTGACAGGAGACAGCGGGCTGTTGCTCAAGACAAGCGGTGAAATTCATGGCAGTTTAATTGCAATGAAGGGATAATTTGACAGCCGCTTGGTTATGATAGCTTGCAATTCTTCCATTCTCCCTGAATTCTTGCGCTGATCACACACACACACACACACACACACACACACACTGCCAACAAAATGCAGTAGCCAAACCCAGAACAGAATTATCCTCACTCTTACAGGCTCATTTTGTGTTGGAGGCCTGTCATTTTTCCAGGTTTGTCCTCTCCTATTAACATGTATTTAGATGTTCTGTATATAATATAATCAGCATCAAGACATTTCAGCACAACGCGCGTGTGCCATACAGAGAAGGGTCTCAGTTCTCATTTCATTGCGACTGACAACACAATTCATCACTAACAGGTCTATGTGAATGCCTTTCTTTAAACAATGCCAGTGCATCATTGCTCAAAGACTGAAGGAATGAGCACTGCATACCAGCCAAAACTACCCACATTCCTCCTCTCTCTCTCTCCCTCTCTCTCTCCCTCTCTGTCTCTCCCTGTCCTTCTGGAGCAAAATGAAGCCGTCTCGTTCGTGTTTGTGTCTGCTCACGCTCCTGCTCCGCTCAAGGACGTGCATGAAACTGAATAAAACATGACTGGCATCTTGTCATCTCACAGAGGACAGGTTGAGAATGGGAAGGGAAACAGAAAAATCTCACCTCCGCCTATTTGTCAGTATGGATATAAGGCAGAGAAAATATATATGTTCACCTGGAGGGAGTCAGTAGCTACATTTGATCCATGTGAAAGAATGTGGAAGCTGCAGTGAAGCACTCAATGTGTAGCAAGTGGAAAACAGTCCATTACACTTGTCTGCCAGCTACCACTCTTCTTTTATCGCACCGATCAGTGGTTACTTAAGCTTATACATTAAAATTGGAGATCCTTTGATTGCTCAGCCAACTGCCCTGCCTTGTCGGGGCTCTGTTAATAGTAATGCTTGATGTCTTGGTAATCACACAGTAATCTTCTTCTGATCTTAATCCAACACTGATCTTTTCCCCTGTTGATCATTTTCTCTCTTCTATTGCTAATTTCTTCAGGCTCTTTGCTCTCATTCTTCACTCCCTGCTCTTATTTATTTATTTATTTATTCATTCATCTATTTGCTCCCAGATACAACCTCCCCCCCTCCCATCACCACCACCACAGCTGATGCAGCATGATGTTTGGCTTTACACCAGGCCTTGTAGCCCCGTCGCAGTGGGAGTCACATGCAGCTAAAGTCATAACTTGGAGGGTGAAATAGACTGCCAGCATGTGCCGGGGTAAGTGGATACGTAGTGTACACACAGATAGATAGTGTAATTAGACCTATATCATGATAAGACATCTCAATGACCATTTTAAAAGCTATTTCCAGTAAATTCACACATTTTATGTCTTTCCTGAAACTATTAGGATTATGATCAACATTCATCAAGCCTGCCATTATCTGGCACTGACTGGATGATATATTTCATCATTATTCTCCATGTGTAAGTGTAAAAATAGAAACACATTGAAGCTTTAAGTCGATTTTGTGAGAGTATATGTTTCCTCTTGTGATATCATATACTAGAATATGATTATATGATAATTATCCTGCAAGATCTTGAAAGTCTTCTCCAGCTGCTTTAACATTAAAAATGTTTTTTTTTTTTTCATCAAAACATTTGAGTTGGATCACTTACAGTTCAGTTATCTGAGCTGTTGTTTTGACTTGATGATGACAACCCTGTACCGCTGGCTTACACTGAAATAAAAAAATGATTTTGACATGTTTGAAAGAACTAAATATGAGTAGATATTTAGACTTTTAGTTTTAATTTGAGAATATTCACAATCCATCTCTCCAATGGATTGTAAACGTTAACTCCAAACATAGATGTGAACACCACCAAAAACCCACACAGTTAAAAGTCAACACTCTCTGCCTCAAACAAGATAATAAAGAAATGGAAACCTCAGTTTGTTCGATTCAAAGATATTGTCACACACAGTAAAATGAGAAACAACTTCCCTCTGCCCACAACTTAATTACAAACCAAACAAGAAGTCCACTCTCTCACAACATAAACCACCACTGCAAGATAACACCATCAGTGGTTGCAGCCGGTGGCAGTGTTTATTTTATGGTAACAAAGCAAAGGAAGAAATCAGCTGATGCTGGTATAAAGTGACAATTTGTGGATGAGGTTTAATTCATCATCATCAGACTTTAACACAGGACATTTTTACTATTTCCAGCCATGAATCAATGTGTAACAGTGATAGCGCCTGTACTTTGTTTATCTTTGTAACCATGACGATAAGGTCCTCTGATCTTTGTTACATAAACCACAATGTTTTCCTAAAGCTAATGTGAGTATGCGTGTTAACCATTGTTACCTCTGTCAACATATATAAAAACACTTTTTTCCAGGCAGATTGGACACGGTCAGTAACAGCATCACATCAAAAAGCTGAAGAAGTGGAGAACAGATTTCACCACCTTCAGTGTGTGTGATAAATAAAACCCAACCTTTTTTCCTCTTTGTACATGTTCAGTGGAGCCATCGAACCAAATGATGTATTTGTGTGAACATAATTTGTGGCTCAGATTTCTTTGGTGATGTTTTTTTTTTCTCTTTCTGTAACAGATCTTGAAGGAAATGATAAAAAAAAAAAAAAATCACCCACGTTGTCTGAAATGTGATTTGTTCAAGTGTCTTACACTGTCTGCAGCAGCTGTGCCACTGCCCTTACAAGTGGAATTGGAGGGGTCTCTACGACTGGAGCAATTAAAAGGACAGCGGGATATAGATTTCCATTGGCTCCGATAAATGTGGTTGGGAGAATTATAATCTGTGTGACTAATGGTATGCTCATGGTATTTAAGCACGGTTCTCATTAATATGCTAAGCAACCGGCGCTAGCTTTGTCTTCAACCCTCCTCCTGAGGTCCATTGTTCACTGTTGAGCTCAAATGAGTCGCCCTCTCTTTTGTACATATGGGTGGACATACCCATTGAGATTTCACACAGTTCAAATGACTTTTACATGGTGTTACAGGATATCAAATGGATACAGAACAGCCTCTCGGGCTGCAGGCTATTATATATTTTTCTTGTTGATATTCACTCCAGTCACAAAGGTAAGGGAGCAGAGTTAGGAACTGTAGGTTGTAAGATATTCTGTGAAATCTAATAATCCCCAACATCGTTTCTCAAAATGTCTGAAACAGCTGTAGGTATTGATAGATGGCTTACTGATAATTTTACACAGGGTTATTCATCCTCCTTAGGGCTTCTACTTAAAGACCTGAGCTACAGCTTGAAACTGGCAGGTAAAAGACAACCTGCAGTATATCTAGTCTATTTTTCAGATTGAACCACTTTTATATCCATCTTTTGCAAGCAGTCTATCAATTTGTTTTGTAGGCTGCCGCTCAGACCACTGTACTGCTCCCGGTACCCTTGTCAAATATCATTTTAATGTAAGTGTCAAGAAATAGTGGGCTCACAATCAATGCCTTCACCCCCTTTGGTGTATTCATTATGGCATATGGGCCCATCAGAGGCTTCAGAAGTATCCCATTACCTCTGAGACCGAAAGATGCCTGCATGTCATTACAAGCTGTGTGTGATCACACCCTGCAACCTCAAAGATAAAGAGCCAAAAGACATGCTCTGTGTATTTTACATAAGATCTGAGGCAGATTGCCATGGCAACCCTCAGTATGTGTTTAAGGAGTCAAAACTGCTTAATAGAGCTTAATTTGCCTTGGAAACATAATATTCAAATTTACCCTGTTCAAATTCAGAGAGTTCAGAGTTTCTTCTAAATGTTAATGGAATTCATTAGAGTTACTAATAAAAAAGATTTCAGCGCAGGTTTCATATGCAGCTCTGTGCTACATGGAGTTAGGTGGAGACATTTTAACAGTTGGCACAAACCCACAGTGTTAAAAAAACAAAAAAAAAAACTCACTCACGCATAACACACCACTCAAGTGTTTTTCTTTTCTAATTGAATGAAATAGTGCATTGTCAAGAGGTGTCACGCTCTGTACTTAAGAACACAGCAAATCAATTTATCATGTCAAGATAACATCAGCTTTATTTCATCACAACCTAATTGTATTTGTATGTTGCAACTCTCAAATAGTTTCCCTGAAATTACTATGTAATGTAAGAAACTGTCTCATTTTACTACAGTGTCACAAGGCACTGTCCTCAGTGATGACTTTATTTGTCTGAAAATCGGGAGAGATCAGTGATCACTGAGTTAGATTTTGTCTTCATGTGTCACATTCAACCTCAGGACAACAGAAAGCTTTAGTTAACAAATGACTAGAACTTGCAGCAGCAGATTATACTGAATTTTTGTTTTGCTGGAGAGGATGTCACTGAGCTGCCTTGCTTTGTCAGGTTAAGGCTGTTATTATTAGTGAACCTCTCACTGTAAAACAAGTAAATAAACAGAAAGTGGTCAGGACTCTTGAGCTGGAGGCTGCAGCTGCAGCGTCAGCTCTTTCTCCAAGTGTATTTGAGCAGATGACGCCGCGGTTAGAGGAGTAATTTTTCATCTGATTTGAAGAATTCCACGCTTGGTTCAGTGCTGAGAGGCTTTTGAAGCATTGCTGTGTCCACCTCGCCAGCAGAAACAGAACCTGTGAACCGTGGACCAGTTGGCTCAGACAGACAGCAAGGTCAAAGAAACTTGACTCCCCGACAGCGTGACTCTAAGGTGCTTCACCTTCACCGTGAACAACTCTTTTCTGCCTTGATGGATGAAAACAGGTGTTTCTCTGTCTGTTGCCATGAGCTGCTTTGATTGATTTGTCAGGAACATTACCAGTAACATTACATTTCTGCTGAAAATTATTCAGTATCCATTTGATAATTAAGACTGACTGGTGATTTATCTTTAATGATTTATATCAGTTATTTCTTGGAATTGAACTGAATGAACTGTCTTTTCCACACAGCATGCTTTGGATGTAACTGTTTTCTCTGCTCCTCCACAGCGCTTCTCTTGAAGGATTTAACAGGATTTATGTTTCATGACATATTTAACATTTTTTTCAGTAATCGCTAGTGCATCTGTCTCGAACAGTTTGAAGAAATGTTTGGGAGGTTAGTGAGAGAGAGTGGATCTGTGAGCGCATATGTTTGAGTTTTTATGAATATCCTCCTCATACTGTGAGATAAGCTCAGTGATGAAATAGAGGCTTTGTTTCCTCTTGTTCCTTCACTATTTTTCTTTTTGCAGACATTGATTAATTATCCTTTGGTTTAATAAGAAAGTGAGACTACAGTGTGTCTGGAAAATGACAACTTTCAATCAAAACTTCCTTCGGTTTGAACCATTTACTCTCATGTGACCTCCATACTACACAGTCCAAAATTTAATTTGTGTTTAAAAGAGGTCAGTTGCATTTTAATGACATTTTGAAATTTAGATTCAAATGAATTTGTTCTGCAGACGGCCACAAATTCCACCGTCTCTCTGTGTCTCGACTGACGGCAACTGGCATCCTGCAGCAATGGCAAGGAGCTGAAGTTGTAAATACATCACAGAGTTGTCATTTATCTCAATAAAAAAGAAAGTGTGCCTTGAGAATAGCTCATCTAAACTGCAACACGCAGCAAACTGGCTCTGGTGAGACAGAGATATTTTCAGCAGCTGGCATATGGACGAGATCAGGCTGAGACAGTAAACACTGAGCTCCACGTCATTCACCAATCTGCACTGTGTCATCTTTAATAATCCACTTTTAATTATATTCAGTTAAAGCACATGAGTATGTTGTTTGTGAAGATCCACCTTTATTATTTTAACTTTGATGGCTCAGTAGTGACAAGCAGTTGTCAAAATCACCTTCGGTATTTGAAATGAGAGATGTGGGTGTTGTTTGTTGTAGCTTGAAATCGTCTTGCTCATCGTGTCAGAAAGGACGGAGAAACAGGTGTTCTCTTTGAAGACTCAACTGAGTCATTTTGCTGCAGCTCCAGTCTGTTTGGTCTCACGCCTCCTGAAAGCCTGATCAGATAAACTCAAGTGGCCTTTAAGTACCACTCATATATACTCTTGTGAATGGATCACAGAATGGATGTTTAAGCTATTAATTATTCAAGATATATAAGTGGTTGTTGTTACTCTAGTTTTTTTTTTTTCATCCATCCATCATCTGTCTGCACTGCTAATCTATCACTTTTACAATTTCAATCTCAGTTCTCATTTCTCCTCTACCTTTATTTAACTATCTATGACTCAGAGTGATGGGCAGCTCACTGGTTACTGTAAATTCAATTATGATGACTCCAATTTAGACTGTTAATTTTCCTCCTCAAGAGAGAGAGAGAAAGAGAGAGAAGACACAGTCATGTGTTATGTGCCTTCATCTTCACCATTTCTCTATAAGAATACTTCTGTTTTCCCCCTTAACATGAATATATGGTTGTTTTTATTATTTCTTTAAAAATCAAATCAGTTTCTGTTTCTCAGTTGAGTAAATTAGATGTGCAGAAGCCGGGGCTCTGAGGTAATCACCATTATACTGTCAAAATGTGTTTTTTAATTCACAGAACTTTGTCTGTGTCTGTGACTCTGTCTCTATAAAACTATATATGTTATGTAAGCATCATCTGTCAGGTTTAATATCAGCACTAAGTCTTGGGAAATGCATACAAATGCCTGAACTTGCCTGTTATTGTGGGTTACTTCAACCTGTCTCTGCTTCTCAATAGTAGGTTTTTTGATAACAAATGTGTTGAACAAAATTCAGTATGAAAGATGTGTTGATGGATGCTGATGAGAGCGTTTCTCCCAGCAGCACACTCGTCTGCCTGACATTGTTTCCTATTGTTTCTATTACCATGATTTGATGTCCTTTTGATCACATTCTGTATCATTCTGACACCAGGTCCTTATAAGAGCAGAGTATACAGTAAACAGATGTGTCTGATCCTTGTAATCTGTAGGAATCCTACCTCACCATTATCAGGGGCTCCTGACTGCTTGTGTCATTTGTGGGAGCAGCGTTTTTTTTTTTTTTTTTAATCACCGCTAACAGTTTCCATATTTATATTACATTGTGTGTTTATGGTTGCCTAATGAAACACATGTTGTAAAAGTGTGGTCACCCCTGAGGTTCTTTTCTGATGATGCTGGCTCCATTTGCAATGGGCTGCTCTGGTAGGTGGGCCTGTAAATTAATGACTGTAAAATGACTCATCTCCATTAATGCAAGCCAGCAAGAGTCATAGTATATAGTATATAGAGTCATAGTGTATTCATCAGCCTCCTACTCTTTTCCTTTTTGCTGTCCTTCCACCACCTCTGCTGATCAGTCGCCCCTACACCCCCACCCCCACACACACTCTTTTTTTATTCTTTTTTTATTTTTACAATCCACTTCATTTGGAGGCTTACAAATTCTATTAGGGTGATCTTGTGTGCACTGCACGGTTGCTACAGGGGAGAGAGAGGGAGGGCAGACTGGGAGGGGGGAACAAGCCCCTAATGCTAATAAACGAGCTCAACTCTGCCTCCCCTGCCCTGTGAGATGGGAAAGAGAAGGGGCCAAGTAATTGGAAAATATCCCTGCTTCCCATTTCGGAGAGCCCCCCCCCCCTCCTCCCAAACACACACACACCACTATCCCCTCTCCATAGCTTAACCAAACGCTCTAGCTCCTGCACCGTGAAATACACTGTCCCTGTTTCTCATTTTAAAGTTAAAAAAAGAAAACAACACAATTTGTCTGATTTCCAAAGTCTGCCTCTGTTTGTGGGGGAGGGGCCCCAAGGTTAACAGAAGGACAGGACTTATTATGTGAGGCCCCCTGTGTCATGTAATCTGTAAAGTGGCATCGAGGAAAAGGATGGAAAGGTTTAGTGGACTTTGTATGTAGGAGTAACTGGGGTGATGTCAGAGAGAGAGTCCAACAGTTTAAATAAATATGAAAATAAAGAAATTAGGAAATTATCACATTCTTGCTGTGATATTAATAGGGAAAAAATGAGCACGTAGTTCATATCTGTAGTGTGCAAGGACAAGAAATAAGAACAGAAGACAGAAGAAGTGATCCATGTCCAAGGAATAATTTACACACCAGGCTGTACCAGAGTGAGACTCCAGCTCTAATTTGAAACCTTCATTATTCATGAATTTGACATTGTAATAGCAGAAATCCTGCAACACATCCCCTGACCTCACAGTCCCTCTGAAGACCCTCCATGACTTCATTATGTTGAAATTGAAACCACATGTTCCTATCAGGCCCTGCTTGTACTTAACATGGGCAAAGCAGGCTGAAATCATTCTCTTTAATCTCAAGTGGCTGAACTTGATGTCGAACATGTCGCCTCATGAATTAGTTAAAGCTGAATGTTTCTGTAATTGAGCCATGGATGTGCTGTTCAAATGAGGAGATTAGAGGAGTGTTTTGTTTGCAGTGCCGACACATCTGACAACATTGTTAGCTGAATATACTGTAGACTGTGGGTTTTAGTAGATCAACTCTCATTTTCACTTTTCCTGGTTGTCATTCAAGAAGCCCATCAGCAGCGTTTTACTTAGTTTCCACAACGCACAAGATAAACATAGCAGCATGTCTGTTTATATCTTTTCCATGAGGTTATATTGGGAAGTGATTTTGGTTTATATTTGCACAGATGACAGATATGGAAAATGATAGTACTTATTTAAGGCGGAGGGAAGAAAGAAAAACAAAACAAAAATAAGCTTAAGTGCTTCAAGTCATCGACTGAAATAAAGAATACAAAATGATCTCTTCTGAGAGCTGAAACTTGCAGTGGCAGGTCATCTTGGTGTTTCAGATGAGGGGGAGTTCATGGACAGACGTTCAGAGCAGCTGACATCAAACACCAACGTGTATTCAAAACCGAACAATTCAGCCGTTGAGCAAAATACATTAAACGTTCTTGTGCTTCCTTTCATTCTGAAACCCAAAAGACCTTGTGAGAGCTGTCTTGAAGATGTTTATTTGTTCACTTTTTCAATAGACTTTCTTTCATGGCACATACTCTGACTTGTCCCAGGTGTTACTAATGGCACTGTTGTGTTCAGGTGTCCCAGTAAACTGTGACACTGAGCCAGTATGAACAATACTGGGACTGTAAAACTGAGACAGATACATGGAATTGATTATTTACACCTGAGCTTTTTTCCCAGTGGTGGAAGAAGCCCTCAGATCTTACACTAAAAACATCCACTTAAGTAAAAGTACAGTAAACTAAATGTACTTGTACTAGTTGAAATTAGTTATTTTTTAATTACTTTCCACAGTAATGTAGTTCAGTTAATTGGTTCTCAACATGGGGTCACTTCCCCTCTACTGGGTCAGTGTCTGAGGTTTCATTGTGTGATTAATGAGGTACTGACTAAGAAAAAAGATTATAATTTTACCTCCTTAGGCCTCCAACAGTTTTTCTGTCTGAGAAGTTTTGCTCAGACCTAATATCTCAAAAACACCTGAACACAAATGTTTATTTGCACAGTATAAACTATAAAAACACAAGAAGTGGACATAAAGACGCCCAATCTTCTGTCTGCACAGACTCAATCATGCATGAATCCAAAGTAAACCGGAGCTTGTGTAGGAGAGGTGGGAGACCTCAAAAACAAACTGGTTTATACCTAATCATCATACACAATAAATACATTTTTCCATGTTAATGTCCTATTCTCGTTCCTCTTATAGTAAATGTGAGTCTTATCCACTGCACAAATAGTCAACGGTGATTGATCGTGTGAAGCGCTCCAAGAACTATAAGCTAAGAAGATTTTGACAGGTGCTATATATTAAGACCAGAGAGGCTTTTCAGCCCATGCTGTCATTATTACAGGTACAAGCCTCAGTCATACTCATCTCGTATAATCAATCACTCTAATTCACATTTCTGCTTTAAGGATGCTTTCATCTTTCCAGTGAATTGTATTTGAGCGGTATTCTGTAGTTCTGTTTTTGCTGCCTCCCTTCTTAAACCTGACAGTGAGACACAAGACACAGTGAGACACAGTGTTGACACGATTCATAATTTAGAGCAGCTTTTGAACTGGGGCGGGCAGGGTTCATGTGCCACAATTTAGCAGTGAACATGCCATTCTCTTGTCATATATTAATATACACTTTAGTGGCATTAACCACTTGTTAGGCCTTCAGGGACAAGTCATTAATGATGAATATTAAACCTCCCACACGTATGTGTTAGAGCCACTGGAGTGCCCAATATACCTTTGATGAATAGCACCAACAAATCATATTTGTCAAGAGAATATAACGGCAAAGAACAAAGTGGGCTCGGCTTGATAGCGCACTATCTAACTCTGCACAGATACTGAGGGGAATATCCAAGTAAGGACTATTGTTCTGCTCTCACAGTGCAAGTAATAAGGGCTATTATAGGGCTTGTAGGCAGACTTGTAGGGGGAGGAAAATGAGCTCATTCTTGTATTGGGAATCTCTTTTGTTACTATAAGTACCCAGCAATTCAGCTTCCTTTACTCATAGTGTCATTGCATCCCACTTGAGTCTCCTTCCTGACAAGCAGAGATAATAATGATGAAGATGAACACAAATAAGATAAATGTAAGAGATGGTAACAGGCAGGTGTGAGATAATACAGGGATGTGTTCGCTCCTATTTTGTGAATCTGATTCTCTAATTACCACCATCTGCTTTTCTGAAGAGGAAAAGAGGGAATGAAGTGTTGCAGCGACTTGGCAATTAAAGATAAATAAGTACTGTAATAGGAGACATGTGTTTTATTTCTTACCAAAGATGGTTATTGTTCGTTGTTACATCTACATTTAGAAAGGGACCAACATGACCCTGGTTTTGTGTTAAGAGTTGTGGAAACTTGAAGCTGTAGTCCATGCTACTGTTACCCTGTCCACTTATGTACATAGATGACCTATTTATTCCAAGACTGTTGTTGCCAAAAATGTGTTGGAAATCATTTGTGTCACTCGGTGCTGAAAATACCACTTACTCCTACTTTCACGGAAGCCAAAGTGTTGTGGTGTGACAGTGAATGAAGGTGTGGAGGCAGAGAAAGTTAGGGCGAAGGTGTAATTAAAGCTGATTATGGCAAGGCAGAGGGGAGGGCAGCGCGGCACATTTGTCTTCCCCATCTAATGAGTGGAGGCCGAGTGAGCTGAATTAGCTGCCTCGCTGTCGTCTCTCCCCCGCCATGCCACTTTGTCACAAGGACACTCCTCCTGGAAGATGAGACAGGGTCAAGTGCATGTGCATCCCCTGGTATTATTCTTTACAGGGGATTTTTCATCAGGTCCCTGTTCCACCGGGCATTGGGAATTGAGGCACTTTAGTGAGCTCTGAGCTACACCACTCCTCTGCATCATTAAACCAGGCTAAAAATACACAAGCCACCCATGGTCCCCTGTTCACAGAGGACCAGTTCATTTCCACACTGAAACAATCATTGACTTGTGTTCATGAGAGCTGTGACAACATCATTTTTCACTTCCTCTTTAAATTTGATCAATGCTATGAGGCTATAGTAGTACAGTGTGTGTTAAGTGCCCTTCTCCTTCACCTACCAATTCAAGTGATCTTTATTGAATCACTGCTGCCATACAAATTAACTCTATTGTGTCCACATTATTATTTATTGTCATCCCATGGGGATTAAAAGACCTGTGTTGGGCTGAAGTGACAACAGCTACATATTTATGAGTGATAGAAAACTTTAGTAATAAATAAATAAATATATATATACATATTTTGATTAATTTACTATCTATAAAATATCAGGTACCAGATACAGGAAGCACCTTCACACTGCTTCCAATTATCTTTTGATTAAGTAACTGATTAATCGAATGGACAATTAATAAATACAAGCAAATGAATCACTAAATGTACATTTCCTCAACAGTGTTTGCATTAAAACACATGGGACTGACACTCTCCAGTCATTACTTCTGGTATTTTGACTCTCATGCTGATGTTGTCTGATGTTCATTTAGTTACAGCACAAGGTGTGAATTTATTCCTGACAAATGATGCATTCTATGGATTTTGAGTAACCACACTCTTACATAATCGTGTTTCCCTCTCAAGGGCAGTACAATATCAATACAATAAATCATGCAGCGGTAATGAATCAGCTACAGAACCTTTACTTCATGGTTACCGGCCGGCTCAAATGTGATGAAGCATTTTCAAATCAATCACTGTATCCTGCAAAGAATAGCATATGTTTCTTTGATTCGACTCTATTGTTGCAGAGAGATGGGTGCTGAGTCTGCCAGGATTAACCCCATCGTGGACCCACAGGTACAAGTGATTGTCTGATTGCAAGAGACTGAAAGTGACTAAAATGTGAGCGCAGTCAAGTAGCTATCTGAGGTAAATCGTTTTGCATCAAATATCAAATGGTTCTGTTGAAAGAATTACACTTATCCAGTGTTTTATTATTCACGGCTTCGGTAGTTTAAGGTCAGACTTCACTGTTAGTGTTTGTTAAGTGGGGAGATGAGTTATTCTGCCCTGGGTGTCCCTGAAGCAAGAGCTTCTATTTGCTTTCATGCGCTAGTGACACCTGGGTTTGCATGTTACATACACAGAGAGGTTTCACTCATTTGTGTGACTTAATAAATTAATTTAAAAGATGACCTAAAGCAGTGAGGGAAATATATTTACATGTGACAGACTGTCATAGTTTTTGGCTAAATTGCTGCCTTTTATAGTTTAAATATATTCAGTATGGTTTGTTCCACAGTTCCCTGGGTGTTTACACACTTTTCAATTATTTGTTTCAGCAGTCATGATAATAAATGTATATTTAGCCACAGTCCCTGAACAGATTTATTAACACAGTTGAGGTTAATTAGGTAATGACCAACCACTACCTCTCAGTATTTTTACACGATTATTAATATCCTCACACATACACAGCTGTCACTTCATACTTGTGCACCTACTTGTAAAATGCATCGCAAATAGAAAAGGGGGGGGGGGTGGCGTTGATTCCGAGGACTAACGGGAGTGTAGAGTGAGTGTTTTTTTTTTTTTCTTTCTTTTTTTATCTGGTTCCACATTCAGATGCGTTCGCGGTTACATCGTCTCCTCGTCGTAACTCGGGAGTCCGCTGGATATGAGGAGGCTGCACTATTTGCGCCGAGGAGGAAGCGTGCAGCCTGTAAAGCGGCACTGCGGCATCGCCGTATCACTGCGCCCCGGTCCCCCTTCTCCGGGATCCTGAAGCTCGGATCTGGGGAGAGGAGGAGGAGGAGATACCCTATGGTTTTCCTTTGCGGGATTTATTTTGTCAGCTCCAAATCTTCTTGCGCTTTATCTTTTTATTAGTGACCGAAGGCCTGCAACTTGTCCGGACGGTCCCTCCCCACTCGCAAGGGTTTGCATTTCTTGGTTTTGCATGACGTGTCTTGGAGCAAAAAAAAAAAAAAAAAAAAAAAAAGAAAGAAAGAAAGAAAAAAAAAAAAAAAGAAAAAGAGAGAGAGAAAGGCTTGCTTTCGTTGTGTGTCTTATAGTGGAAAATGAAGCTTGGAAAGCCGGAGCAGGAGGCAGTGCCAGTCCGCTGCTGCTGTTGTGGGCTGGACTGGATTACAGAGCCTGAGATCTCCACTGACAGCACAGGCAGACAAAAAGGGACTGTGAGCGAAGACAAGGGAAAGAGTCTTTTACTGAGCTACACAAGCCAGGGCGAGTGCTAGAACACAGTTTTTCTTCCAGATAAGCGATATTTTGGGAGCTATTTGTGCAGTGCATGCATGTCATTAGATGAGTGCTGGCACGGGGCATCAGGTTAAAGGCATAGGTGCTGGAAAAAAAATCCGTTTAAGGACCGTTACAGTAGAGGTGGATTGAGCTTTTTTGGGGGGCTTGTTAGAAGGCAGAACATCTGCATGGAAGGGATATTTGTGAATGGTTGCTGCATACTTCTATGTTGGCATGCTGGCTTGTTGGATGTGCCTTTGTTGTGTGTCCATGTGATTATAAGCCCCTTTTTTCCGCACATGGTCATAATTGTACATGTTTAAAATATTTGTGACTTTGCATGGTGTAGCAGAGCATGTGAAGACTACATGTATGCTTCAGAATCTAGACCTGCTACATTATAATATGACAACCTGTGTCCAAGGAGACAATGTAAAGTTGAAGATGGTGGTTGACTGTGACATATGAGCTTTGTTTTTTGTGTTGATGGAGAAATGGTGTGATTAATCAGTGCCAGAAATGTCCAACAGCATCTTGATGTGTGATTACTCACAGAGAGGCTTTCTAAAAGCCTGCAGTTTGTTGATTTCAGTCTTCTTCCTTGTAAAATGCCATTTCTGTGATGTAATGGATGAGAATTGATATTCTGGACACATAGACAAGCCATATGTGTTTTATACTACAATGCCAGAGTGACTTTCAGTGGCTTTAGGCCTAGACTGTAAGGCTATGCCTCTAGAATGATCCAGAATAAGACTGCAAGCTGTTGAATGTTGCATCCTAATATGATAAAGCAGACACATGCCTTCAGTGTCAGACAGTGAAGGCATGGCCTGCTAAGGTCTATAGTTATGTGCAGGATAGAATAATCAGAGGGTCTTGACATCTGTCTGCAGTTCTTAAAAGTGTGTGTATCACCTCAAGGACATCACCTGTTCAGTAGAGACAGAGAAATTTTCACATTCTTAATGTGTAGAATATGTGAAAGAAATAGTAGGTGTTAGGTGATATGTTGGAAGAAGTGACTGGTGCATGTGTTCATTTGGACCAGAGTGAATGCTTATTAGTTACTGTATGTAAGACAGAATTGCTTTTATTAGGAAGAGCTTTGAAATGACTGCTCTTATCATTAACAGATGACCTGCTGTATGTACGGGTGATAGTGAGGATTTTACAGAATGTATTAATCTCTGAAACTTATCATCTTATGTCATTGTGGATTTTGAATGTGTGTCACTAAAGATATACTTAAATAGTAATGTGTTATGTTAATTAATGTAATTATCACATACAATTGAGTAGCCAATGTGGCAGGATAGATTGTGTAATAGTTTTTTTTTCTTTAGTAACATTAACGGTAACACTTTATTTCAGTTATGTACATTCTTTGTTTGTTACCCTACATTAGCAGTGATGTTGCCAAAAACAGCAGCAAGTCCATGTTGAAATGCTCCAGACACTAAGTAGCAAAGTAAAATTTCTGGTACATAATTAATGAATGGAATGTAATCATTAAAAATACAGTTTAGGTTACAAGCTTGGCAAAAGCTTCAGAGACACTAGTAAAAGAGCACTTACACCACCTAATCATCTCATCTCAGGGCTTAATGGCCTGGCAGTGTAAGAAAACACAGTATACTCAGCAGATGAGACTGTAGACACCCTAATAAAACACTCATGTTGCATTATGTAGATTGGCAGGAACCCTCTGTATAGTTTGCAGCACCTTTTGGAAAATGGTTCATTGACTAAATGCACAGTTGAAACTTGCTGAGTGAACATGTTGCAAATGCGTGCTCTCTTTCTGTCTTTATCTCGCAGGAGAGGGAGAGTTTGCTGACCTTGGGTAAGAGGAGTAGGTTCCTGGAGAAGAAAGATGTGGCATCACCTGCTCAACTCACCATGGCGCGACATGTTCACTGAGCAGACATTTACCTTAACTTGAAAAGCTTTTCCTCTGGCGGAATTGACAGCTTGGTGATAACGTGTTTAATAGATCATTTTACACCTCTGTCGTAGGATTTGATGGACGGCCTTTGGGGATCTTTGCTTGGAACCTAGCTCGGTTCAGTAACTCGATGCCATTTTGCATTACCTGCACAAGGCTTCATCTGTTGGATATTATATGGTTACCCTGGATCTAATACATTGATAACATTTACTTGGATTTTGTGGAGATTCTCATCAGGGGTTTTTCACAAGAGTGGAGGTTGAGCGGTGCCAGTGTCTGGCCCCTGAAGAGTTTGATTCTCTGTAAGAGGAGCGTTTATCTGGAGGTTTCCTATGAAGGACATGGATGGCCCTCGATCTAGTGCCCTGCGCAAGAAGAGGAAGTCAAGGTCAGAGAGGGATCGTGAGAGGAGATCAAATGGGATAAGGAACAACCATGTTAAGGGCTCCGTCTTTCGCTTCTCTTCTGACTCGGAGCGTGAGGGTGACCGGGAGCCGTCCTCATCCCGTCCGCGACCCCCGCGAAGAAAGCGAAAGGAGTCTACTTCTGCTGAAGAGGACATCATTGATGGTTTTTCCATCACAGGGTTTGTGACCCTGGAGGCTTTGGAAGTAAGTGCTGAACCACAGGTGATGGCCTCTTCAACTCTCTCCAGCCTGTGTGTGTGTGTGTGTGAAAATCCCACTCAAAATCACTTGCAAACGTTATGCAAAGATGTGTTTATTATTGTGAGCAGATCAGTGCATCTCTGACTGGGCTGGCCTGGTGTTTTGGCTCCCTCGTGCATATTTGGCTGTTGTGTGAGCTGGAGTTCAACAGATGTAGCTTTAAATGTAGCACTGCAGCCAGAGATTACTATCTGTGTCACGGAGCGGCTGTTGCTGTTGTGTGTACTGCTCTGGATTTGTTTTCACAAGAGTTTTCCAGCAAAGCCTTGCACCAGATGAGGGATGTTCAGCTATGGTTGTAGTGGCTGTTGTGCCTTTTGTACGCTTCGGAGTGAAAAAGCAATTTGATCCATCTTACAACAGTTTATTCGGAGTGGGAGTAATTTATTGTGCACTGGCTATCCATTTTCCTTGGAATGCAAACTGGGCACAGGCTGCCTTCCAACGATATCGTTCTGAATTATGACTTACACAAGCAAGCATTTTTTATACACACAAAGACTGCTACATTTCTGTATTATGATGGCTTACAGAAAGCTGACAAATTAAAGGCAAAGTATGTCAAGTTAGCTAGTAAGGTGGTAAGGTCAGTGCAAGCGTCCAAAACATTGTCAATGCCCAATGGTGGAACCTTGACATGTTTTTGGTATTATTCTGTCCTAATTGGGTGTTTTGATGCTGATGATGAAGAGTGCTGTCTAACACATTCCTACCAAATCTTCTTTAAGTGTTCATTTGGTGACTGTGGAGGCTGTAGCATATGATTTACATCTTTTTATATTAATCTTTGGAAGCTTTTATTGTGTTCATTTTGCTCTGTTGTTTATACGTGTCAGCTTCAGCTATCATCAGTTTCTTTTTTTTAAAGATTTTTTTTTTTGTCTTTTTTGCCATGACATGTTAGTGGAGGTAGACAGTAAAGTAGGAAGAAGAGCAGGGGGATGACACTCGGCTATCCGGGCGCTCCAGCTATTGTCAATTTTAAAGGAAAAAAATGCTTTGACTTTATTTAATTTACAATTTATATTGTATGATATATTCCAACATTTGATATCTTATTTTTTTAGAAGAGATTTTGCTTTGATCTTGATTCAGGGTGGTGTGAAAATAGTTTCACAAGGTCAGACTAGTGGGTGTCCTGGGATAACAGTCTGACTTGCACTTTCTAATGTATGCTGTGTGATACCAATCTCTTGTTCACTGGTGTGATCCTTCTCAAGGATATGTACTGTAGCACTTGTCCTCACTGTCCCCCCTTTGTTAGTCAGATCAACACTTTTCACAGCTCACAAGCATCTCGCTGTCTTCGTTTTCTCTTTTATTTTTATTCATAGTTATTCTATTCAGCAGTCACGGACTCTTGTGCCCTCGCATCGTTGCATTTCCTCCTCGTTTTGTTTGACCTTTCCGTTGTTCTGTCCATTGATGTTAAAGCACTGCTATCCACAGGCTCTGTCTAGTTAGATGGCAGCTCAGAAATAAATGTGGAAATGTTTAAAGAAAGTGGCTCTTGATTTTGCAAGGTCAACCTCTGTACAGTAAATAAGGCAAAAGAAATGTGGAGTTTATTTTCATTGTGACTCTCTGTTATTAGCCTTTTCATTAACATTCAGTCATTTCACTTTTTTAAATATAGCAATCAAATGTTGCTTTTCGTTGGCTGTAGTTATTAGTTTTCTTATAGTATTTATTTAGTATTATTATGTAGTAGTTATTATTATTATTATGTAGTTTTCTTAATAGTATTCTGCAGTTCCTTTTTATGTTACCGGTAATTTGATATTACAAAATATGTAGATATCATTAGTACATTAATGAATGCTTTGGTCAACAGTTCAGCAGCAAATGTATGATTTCTACTAGGGTTGGGCAAAAACATGATTTCAATAATTCAATCCTCATCTGCACAATCACCCACACCTCACAATCACCACAACAGGCTCACGTAGTAGAGATGTGTGCGGCCAAAATGAAGAAAAAATGTTTTTTAGAAATGAAAGTGAGTGACCATGAGCAGTGTCAAACTTCTGCACAAGACAAGGAAATTGTATTGACCAGAGGTCACACAACATTGAAGATTTGGACATTGAAATGGTTTGGATTTCCAAAGCTGAATAAACAGTAGAGCAATATCTGCAGTGAGATATACAGGGGATTTTGATTCTTTTCCACTGAATATAGAGAAAGCCAAAGTCCAGGGTCTGTACCTGCACAACGAGCACCTTAGCTGGAAAACAAGCCTCCTGTGGGAGATAGTTGAACAGTTGAACCCCATATCACCCCATATGATAAGAATTCAAAAGAAAACAGTGTGCTGTGTCATATTTTTCATAGTTTCATCACAATATGATATCAGTTGTTTGAACAACGATACAATATTTGTTCATATGACAAATATAGTTTGTCACAATAGGTTTTGTTCTGATCCCATTTAATGTTATTGGTTCATATCAGTAATTCACATCAACTCACAAAAAGCAATGTCATTTTAATGTTATCTGTTAGTTGTTTTTAATAGAAAAGATTAAAACAGACATTTTGTCGTCCACGTTTTCTTGTTTAACTTGAAAAGCCCCTCATGACCTTTTAGTCTTAACATGAACCATAAAGAACTGAGAGAACTTAAACTTCCCATTTTTATACATTAAGATAGGATTTTTGTAAAGCTGCACAATATTCAGTGACTCAATTATGATGACATGTTTCCACTTTTTTATCAGTAATATTGGATTTTTAATGTATATAGATCAATGAATTGTTAGATCCCCACGTTTCCAAGCACAGTAATGGTAACTGAACATGGACAACTATAGCTGTGAAAAGCTTGATTGTAACAGGTTTGCGACTCGATGTAGTTAGTAAATATTTTTTCCTATTTTATTGTCTTACACAACATTGTTTCAGTCTTTTACTGCAGTGAACTCAAAGTACAAGAGACTAATAAATCAAAATATATTGCTGCATCAAATTGGATTAATATCAAATCACAGTGATTTAGAAGACAAAACAGTCTTGTCACTGAGTGGTTTACTGAGTAATAAAAACTCAGAGTTCAAGTAAAGCAAGAGGAAAACAAATTATACTTGTTTATGTGAGAGTGCCAATATGCACACACTGGCATTTGTTTTAGTGAGTCTGTGACAGAGTTTATTAATGTAGCATCACTTCATAGAGTAGTGAAAGGATATGGTGATTGTGAAATGCAGTTACTTTCTACAGTTGTTTATATGCTGCATTTTGTTGCGCTGTGCTCCAAATGTAATGACAGTGTTACTAACAGAAGCTGTGTTATAATCTACATGCCTGTGCGCAAAACTGACAAATATAAGATTTGGACTTCGACCAAGTCTCACATGCACAATGTTACGTTGCAATATTATGTTGCTGATCACTCTGGTCTGGGAGTCACACTGACAGGAAGTCACTGCCAAGAACATTGTTAAAGTAGTTTAAGTAGCTTATTTGTTTGGGGAATGAAAACATCACTTATTCCACTAATTCCTCTATTTTTTCTACAAATATGACTCTTGCCTCTTCTCACCACATCAACGACAGAATTGGTCATTTTAATTGGGATTTATGGAGCATTTACCAGACAGTAATGGGAATGACGCAAATCTGTCTATGGAGTTTCTACTGTGCTGAACACTCGTTGAGCTTCCACCACGTATTTATCACCGCTCTGTGTCAGTCATTAACAAGAGGAAACGACCGCAGAAGCTAGAAGAAAAACAACACAGTGAAAATGATATTTAATTCTACATTATTATTCAGTGAATATTAATGAAATGATTCATTGACGTTTTACTAAAAGGTGCAATATGCAAGTTTTGCTTTTGTTCAGCATCAAACTGTCTCCAGAGGTGGAAAAAAACAAAACCGAATATTAAACCAAGTTTGACATATTTGCTTGAAAAACAACCTGAGTGAATAATCAATTGTACGGACATAATGGGGTTGGCAAAAAATGAATTCACCCCCTCACTTTTCAAACTGCTATTGTTGGTTCTCACACTTCCATAATGTCAGTTTGATTTATTCTGTAAAAGACCACTACATCATTTCTTGCAGAAGAAGGAAGCTCTGAGCTCATCACAGTGTTAAACTGAGTTGTGTCTCAGCACATACAGTATAGCTGTAAACATAAAGATCTAAATTTTTAAAAATCTAAATCATCTAACATCTAAATGTTTAAAAAGATTTAACTATAGAAGAATTATAAGGGGCTTGAACTGGGGTTTCTAACTCCAAGCCTCCAGTCTTTCAGAACAGACTATCATAGTGTTGCCAAGTCTCACACTTTTGGCCTGAAACATTATCTTTCAGACACTGTCTCCTGCTGACCAAACAACTTTGGAAGGCAGGCTCCTTTTCTTTGACGTGCACAGCAGCAAGATCGATATGTGTGTCTCCAAATTGGGAGAGGAGCAGAGCGCAATTTATGCATGTGGCACAGCGGCGGTCACTTCATTAATTATTGAAATCTTCTGATGTGGATTGTTACCCTAGCCTTATTAAGCTAAATGCTTTTTCTGCGCTGTAAACATGTGAGTGTATACACACCATTTCAGTTTCGTGTCAAGTAGGTTATCACAGCGAGGGTTCTGTTTGCTGTTTAAATGCAGTAACATTCGCTGAAGTGTCATTACTGCTGGTTTGAACTGATCTAATCACAGAGTAAATAAAAAGTAAAGCAACAGATATTACCCGTAACAAAGAAAAAACAGTGACCTAACCTTGTAAGTGTCTGCAGAGATTGTAGTTGCTGCAGTGTTTTTGGGGTGTTTGTGGTTATTATTGTCTTACTATTGTTACTATTGTCTCTATTATTGTCTGGAACATTGCAGAGTTTCAGATGATGAACTTGTCTGACTCCTTCCTGGTGATATCTGAATGTCAGGATTGTTAAATTTGATTTGAGAATAACTCACCAGTACAATCAAAGTGAATGAGCTTAGTTTGAGGTGCAGCTTTAAAACATCTGCTTTTAGAAACACTTACTACTGACATTACTATTGACAATACACATCCACAGAACACAATTCTACTATAGTTTGAAATGAAACATTATTGGTTGACTTCAGAAATTGTGAGTTTGAGTTGATTCCTAGTTTTATATCTAAAGAGTAACATAGATCTACTTGTTTTTTTCCCTTTTTAAACACCACACAGTAGTGTGGATCCTAGATGCTGAATACTCAGGCTTGTGACTGAAAGGGTCAGTGGTTCAGATGACTGGATCAGTTTTGGAAATGCACACCAGCGATGACAGTGAGATCCCTCATGTCCTCACTGTTCTCAGGCCAGTGATAGTCATATTCTTCAGTGTGACTGTGCTAAGATTGTGACTTATGTTGAATCGAGGAGTTTCTCAAAGAGATACAAGTCTGTAAAAATGTGTTTGGTTAAATTAAGGTTAAAGGGAACTGAGCGTCTCGCTGTTTGTTCCCCTCTAATGACTTAGAATATTGAATTTATTTTGAATTGATAAATAATGTATCAGAAGGACCACAGAATTACATCCACTGAGCCAGATTTATTTGTGATAGTTGGAGCAATGTTTTTTGTTTTTGTTTCTTTAATCTTTAATCATAGAGAAGACTTGCTAAAGTTTTAAGGTTTTCTTGCATACCACTACCTCCATAGCTTAAATAATTGGATTTATTTTCAGTGTTTGAGAATTGCGGTAGTTTGTTTGACTATGCACATGGAGAAGCTGATTAGAGGAGTGTAACATAAGTTATTTCCTGTAGTAACAATTTACAGTTATGTCCTCTAAATGCCTCACTTAAAGGCTATTGGTAGATGTTAGGAAGGTGGCTACGCACAGAGAAGCTTCTAATCATACATATAAATTTTGTTTCATTATGATGTCCTGGTTTTGTTAAGCCAGCTTTACATTTTACCTTTTTTCTCCGTTCAAATTCAGTTCAGTGGCAATTGCTGCCAAGGTAGGGATAGGGTTGACTGTTGTCGGTCCACTCAGGCATTAAATCTGTGTTAGTTTGTGTGGTCTGTCGACCCTGTCATAACCACTCAGGTGGATTTATTCTGAGTCTCTGTGGATTGGATCTGATTCTGGGTTGTTGGAGATGCAAAAATTGGAGCAGTTGACTTGAGCTGGAGCGGCTGATTCGCCAAAGTGGCCACAAGTTCTTCGAATTTCTGCATTTAAGGATTATTTCCATGTTTTGATGTTTGTTTTCTTGGTAAAACGCCGGTAAAATATTTTTTTTTTGTTACTGAACATTTCTTTAATTGAGTGTGACATTTGGGATCGGGCTGGATGATTGGTTTTCTTTTATTTTAAAATAACATTTTTTGGAACTTAAAACTAGTGTGTGGTGGAGTTAATTTACTTCGAGTGTTTTTGTGCCTTTTTTAATGTTTCATTTGAGAAGATATTACTAGAGGTTATGTGTCAAGCTTGAATCCTCTAATGTTTGAGCACAGATTTATTGGCCACCCAAGAAGCAGTTTATTCAGTATTTTTCAGTACAATCTCAGTGACAATTACACTTCACTTTTGTCACTGTCTTTGTCACTCATCTTTCTTGCTTGTCTTATTCTCATCCTCAGTATGTGTTGGGTTGTTCTTCCCCTCTTTTGAATTTATGAGCCACTTACCTATCTGTTTGGACCACACCTTGTTAAAAAAAACCCTTATGCAGTCTATAGATGGATCTATGCACAAGTATATCACAGCACCAGTGGCTCTGTTTCTGTCTGGGTAAAGTTAAATTCTGATGAGGTCAGACCCCTGGAGGTATAGGCGAGTGCTCTCCATCTGTCACCACAGTGCTGGAGCTACACTGCTCCCAGGCTTGCTTTTTATGTGAATGCTGATATCTGAGCATTGCATTTGCAGTCTCAGTGCTGGAGCATTAGCGATGAGGCTCCTGAGATACTCATGGTGTTTGCGGTAAATGTTGTACAGTCTTGATAAACTGGCTGTTTGTTGTTGTTAGTTTAAATTAGTTGTAGATTGTTGAGTAAAACCTGACCGTCAGGTGGTGGTATCCAGTGAGCAAGCTTATTACGCCTGGTTGGTTTTCCTTGTTTGTTCTTTTGCTGATCAGCATGACCTCAGACAGCCTTCACCTACAGCCAAGTCTTAATATAACAATGCTCTACTTTCCACTTATGCAGGATGCAGGATGTGCCTTTACAACACACACTGTGTCATTTGATGATTGTTTAGATTTTAAAAAAGGCCTTTGTAAATCCACCATGTTAGCTGTAATTTCCAGGAAAAGCTTCCTACCTGTTTATTTTGTTTAATGAGACCTGGAGCCATTTATGCTTAAATGTAACATATGAATAAAAAGCAAGAGAATAGACCTGAGAATAGAGAGATCAGCGTGACTGTTCACCAGTGAAAAAAATAGGCTACATGTTTGTGGCCATGGATTTATGTTTTCAGATGTAATGTAGTATCAAGTACAAGAAGTCGAGGTCATTCTGGTTTTTTTATCAAGTGGAGAAAAACTGTGGAAGTTTTCTGTGGATTACATTGTAAATCTTTTGATACAAAACAGATATTAATTATTTAATGATCTTATTATTGTAATGATGAAGTGCAATGGTACAATGAACCTATAGAACAGTACACAGTAGACCTCTGTTGTTCCCCTTGAATATTTTTGTGAGTCAGACTTGGAGCTGAGTGTGCTGCTTTTTGCAAACCTGAACTCTTTCACTTCAAATTGAGAAAGAAATTACAAAGACGTATTGGAGAGATCAAAGTACACGGCAGCTGCTGTCCCTTTGAAAAAGCTGGTCTGGAGAGAGATTTTTATTGAAAGAGGCCTAAGGAGCAAGCTATTACAGCAGTTGAAGAAATTACTAAATTATTGAGTGCCTTCTCTTCTAAAACCTTCGCTGTGTTTCACCCATTATACTTGAAAAGGGTCTCTAACCTCAGCATGCCCCTGCTGACCAGAATTGATTTAAAAATGTTGCCTTAGTTAACCTACTGCTCCGTTCTTTCCCCATAATTACTCATCTCTGATGTCTGTATCTTTGTGGCACACATATATATATATATATATATATATATATATACTGGCAACATACAGACTTGATCAGGCTTTTGTCCAATCAAACCCTTTTCTTTTCCAACCTTCCTTTCAATGAGACGTGCCATTCTGCCTAAAGGCTAGACCGACTCCTGTTTTTAACTCCAATAACAACATCTCATCTTCTTGCTCAGCAGGTTAACAGCAGTCTATTACATGATTGACTGCCCGTGATAATACGATGAACAGCACAAAGGCAATACTGTGTAAATTACTACATTTGCAGTGTCTGTGCTACTGTGATTTCGAATTTAAAGGTCTGGAAAGACTTCTTAATTCACAGTGCCCCACAGAGCTCCTGCAGGTTTTGTTGTTCCTCTAAATAATTTCCCTCTCTAACTTAATTTGTTACACACCATAAAAACAGAAGACAGCAGATTCACCTAATGCACAAACAGTGTACAGAGTGAAACTGGGCACATAACTGCATAACACCACATATGGGCGAGACTGGGAGAGCAGCCTAGTATTGGGATGGACGTGCAGAGCTGACACAAGCAGTTTGGGACCTGCAGTGTAGAATGGTTCCTTTCATTACCTTAGTAAACAAGACTAGGTCAAAACTAGGGCTGCACAATATTGGGACGACATGCAATATACTATAATGTCGTTGAATATAGCGATGACAATATGATGTGCAATAGATAACCAAATACTCAGGTGTACGGGTTTTATGACTTTCTGCTTTGAGTTTGCCTCTCACAATGATGTACATTTCCAAATGCCATCTATACTGTTCCTTAGGGCAGTAAGGCTCCATCTGATTGGTTAATATATTGATATGGTTAGTGTTGATGACATGTAAACTGTTTAAGATGTAACATGTTAACAGTCTGGTGGTGTCAGTCTGCTCCTCTTCTGTCTCTGTCTTCACATATACAGTATGTTAATACAGCTGAATCAAATCAAATTGGAGCAGTAAAAAGGTTCCATTTTTTTTTTTTTTGTTTGTTTCTGTTTCTGTTTTCAGACAGTGGAACAAGTGTAGAAACTGAAATGTTGCCCATTAAGACGACACGTTAACCAGCACTCAGTTCCAAGTTGTTTGCAAGCTGCTGCTCTGCTAAAATCCTGATTTTCTAACCATGATGTTGTCGGCTGACAGCTTGTAAAAGCAATGTTGTTAACTCTCATCTATGGAAAGGTTTTTTTTTTCCCAAAAAAGTTGCTAAATGTCTCTGAAAAGTTGGTAAATGTAGTGACAAGGCGCTGAGTTGGCAACATTTAACTGTAAACGCCCCCCTGATGATGTAAAAGCTGTTCACAACAATTCATTAGGAAGGAGCAGCAGCCATGGAGGAGACTGTGTAGATGTGTTTAGAATGTGTTTAATTTATGCAAAAAATAAATAGTATTTGCTGTAGCATGGTTATACATTTTTGTATTTTTTACTGCTTGGGGATTGGATTCCCTGGTTTGCCAAAATACAGCTTTAGATTGGAGCTGGACCAGTATGTGGGGTTATAGCAGGTTATTACACATATTTCAGTATTGGTGATACATGTTGTGTGATAAATTTCAAAGAACTGCTGTACAGATATGCTAAGCTACTTTTGAGGTGATTTAGAACTGCTTAGGTTTCCTCCATAATGTGACTGTGTAAACAACTTGCAGAGTTTCAGCGCTCAGAGACACTTCAGAGACATGGAAACTGTCCATGTTGCAGTATTTTAGTGAAACAGTCACTAAATGTTCATTTGCTTCTGTCAATCTTTTGTGATAAATTTACTTTGTTTAAAACAGAGATAAAATCACTAAGTTGTCTGTGAGTTTCTCCTCCAGCACAGTTTACTAATAGACTCTCTTTGCAGTTTGCAGCAGCCAGAGAGAAGAAGAAAAAAGGCTAGATACACCGCATGTGCTGGATCAGTTTTTCGGATCTTGTGATACTTATAGCAACGGGTTGTGATTTGTCATGTCAAGTCATGGCTAACTGCACCAAACAACAGACTACCAGCAGCTTGACCATCAAAGTGAGAGAGAGAGAGAGAGAGAGAGAGAGGGAGAGCGAGGAGATACTCAATCGATTACAAAGAGCTTTAAAACCTTTCACTTCAGGCTTCACATCACACCGACACAAAGTCCATAAGAGGGACCATGTATAAACCATGTGTCTGCTGGAGGATAAATGTTTTCATAAGAACTTTTGAAATCCTGCCTGTGCTTTTCCTGCTGTTTACATTTCATTTCACCACCACTCAGACACCACCAGGACCTTGTTGGTTACAATTAAGTGCCAGTTTCTATTTATGATTTCTGCTGTGCCCATCGGTTATTTAATTTTAGGCAGCAGCTTCACACCCATCTGTCACACCCACACCGACTGTGGCAATGACACATTCAAACTGGGCATGGTGGAGAACCATAGCTCATGGTTTGAGCTGAGTCATTTGTGCAAGTGGGTGGAAGGTGGAGGTGGGACGCAGCAAGGAGTTCAACAAAACAATAATAGGTTCATTGATGAGTGGTCAGACCTTCAAATAACAAAGAATGGGGAGCTAATTAATGACTATTGACATTTGAAGTGCAGCTGGAGTAAAAGGACAAATGTCTGGCCTCAGCGGAGGGGATCAAATGTGGTAATTAAGTCCGCAAAGGATGTTCCGCTCATATGACCGAATGATGAATTAGCGTTTAACATTTTTCTCCTCTTGTATGCTGTTCGTGGGACGGTGCTGTCGGCTTTCCAGCATTTCAAAAACAATTGATTTTCTTTGGCACATCCCTCAGAAGTCTGCCTGGAGGAGGACTTGTAAGTGCAGGCAAAGAAGAACACATTGATTGGTGCTTCACTGTAAGAAAGAGGCTAATGTGAAATCAAATGTATTGACAGCTTGTTTCCAAAAGAATATAAAAAATGGCATTTCAAACAATTAAGACACATAAGTATCAAGCCAGGTTTTCTTTAAGCTTTGTTCCTGAGAGAATGTAGACTGATGAACAAGGACACCTTCAGAGAACACTTTTTTTCATCATGTCTCCCGTTGTGCCAAGCTGCCTTGACAGATATTTCTGTTGAGTGAATAATACCACGTTTTCAGTCTTTTAATTAATTTTCCACCTTCCACACATGTATTTATTCCAGTCTCTTGGCAGTAATGGCAGATATTCATTTAGCTGCATTTTGGAAGTGTCACAGAGTGATGTATGGTATGTTTTAATGTGCTGTGACAGCTCAGTGACTGACACATTAATGAAGTAAGCTGTCATCTCTGGGTGTTTAAAAAAGAAAAAAGAAAAAAACAAAAAAGAAAAACCAGATAAGAGAGATTATCTGTTATGGGATTTCTGGATGATGGATTCTAACAATTCTCTGTGCACACACAAACGTTTAGGTGCTCATCAAATAGTGTTGTCTCTCCTCCGTGGGCATGCAGTTATTTTAGCAGATGAGGAGGTCTTTCATTGGGACATGAACTGAGCTGGGGCCTGTTTAAAGCCTCATTGATCTCCTACTAGTGTACATTCAGTATCTCGGCTGTTTAATCGACCGTTCTGTTGTGGTGCTGTGCAGCCTGTGTTGATGAGGGGGCATTTTTGCCACAAACGCAGATTAATTTGTAAAAGTTATTTTTGTCTGCATTGCAGGGCCATGTTATATGGTGCACAGCTCAGCTGTTGGGTCTCCTGGCAGATATGTTACATTCCTGCCTCAGTCTGTACTTCGACAGATTTTCCATCTGTCACCAACATGTGTTGTGGGTTATTGCACAGCAACTACATAGTAGAACAGGCTATAAAATCCAGGTGTAAATCTACCTAGGATGCATTTAAGCATTGCATGCATGTTATTTATCTGATCATCCAAAGCTGGAGGTGTTTACAGGCACATATATTAACAGTTGAAAATAGAGATAACATTTGCATTAAATGTTTGATGTAAATAAGAAAAGTGGAGGAAAGAAGCAGTCTGTTCTGGGGAGAGCTGTTTATTAAATGTAACCCAGCTACATCGCATCTAGAAACACCTCACATATAAAATGCAGAGTACCAGGGCTTTGATTGATGTCATGAAGAGCGATTCGGCTCATAAACACTTGAGTCACGTGCCCGATGCTGACACCCTCGTCTCACCCGTTATGGGATAAACTGACACTGGTGCATTCGTATGAACTCAGGCAAAACAAATAGCTCGGCAGCAGGGGAAATGCAACAAGCAGCATCGGTGTTTGGAGCTGACATACAGGCAGAAGGAATGGGAATGTGGGATGTGGATGGAGCAATGTGGAGGGGGAGAGATGGTTGGTTTTTACTGTATCTACACTTCTGATATGTGTTGGCCCGAGCTGTGGGGCAGGTTGAAAATGTGTGTTTAGAATATTAAATTTAAGAACTTTCTAAAGTTGGTATCATGAATTATTAAAATATTAAAACGTAGTCTGTGTTGAGTTTTGAAAATATGGCAGTGTCAGCAGTACAATATATATATATATATATTGCAAAAGGCTGTTTGAACTGTGACAAATAACGTATTTCCATGTGCTATGCATGCACACTTTGCATATCAATATATTTAGCCAATCAGATGGAGCCTTACAGCTCTAGATGCAGCACGGCTGTTATTAATGGAAATAATGAATTTCATTTTTCTCCTGCTGTATATGTAGTCTACTCACAATGTAGGGTCTATGTTAGCCAGCCTATTAACACAGTGTTATTAAATATTTGTGATGTTAGATGACGTTATATCATCATCACATATCATATTGTTCCTAATAACGTGAAGCTCTATTTTAAATATTTTATATATATTTACAGGCTGTTTGCTGACAAAACTGACAACAGATACCAATTTACACACAAGTCTTCCAATATCTTATGTTTACATTGAGGGTTAATCGTGGCTAATGGCTCTGTGGGAATGGCTGAAGAACACTGGATTAATGGTTCCACCTTTATAAGACCTAAGTCCCCCTGACACTTGTTAATGTAGCACACGGCATTGCCGTGTATCTTTATCCACGTATTAGCGCAGAACCAAATCACACCCTCATTTGAACATAATTGACTTGCCTCAGTTGAGAAAAATACATTTTTCTGGTCTGTGTGCCACTGGCTCGCTCAGCCCAGGCCATTTTCTTTTCCATTTCATCTTCGTCTTTATTCTGGCAGGTTCCAGTGAAAGATGTGAGGGGAAAAAGATAAATGTTTGCGAAGGCTGATTGTAAAATGCCATCTCTGAAGTAGAGCCATGGCTGTAGTCATACTGCTCCCTTTTGTGTGTAATGGCCCCCATGATGATGCATTTGGACAGATTTTTTTTTCTACTTGAGAGGAGACCCTTTTCATGCTTAACTGCACAGTGCATACTAATAGGCTGCAGTTAGGAATGCGTTGGCTTGTGTGTCTGCCTTTGTACCTCAGCGCCTGTGGACTTGCGGACAGAGCCCTGTTGAGATCTCTACCTGCAGCTCAGAACCTTTGATCCCCTCTCTCTTCTCTGATCCGTCTTTCAAACCGAGCCAACCCACCACTGTTTCCATTTCCATCTGCTTCCATTCCTGCACTTTCAGATAAGCTCTGCTCAATAACAACACTGCTTCAGTTTGTTTTTTTAAGAATCGTTTACACTAGTCTTAATGCCAAACTATAATCTGTAATCATATGCTTTTTGCAATGTTTGGAGAACTGGCACAAGTCACAGCAGCTAATACCAAACAGTTTGTTTTACTGACAGCACCTTGGTTATTCCCAGGCTTGGCTCTTCAGCACAGGATGCAGTTACATGTTTTCCAGGTCAAATGATACTGAAATACTAATTAAAGGTTTCATGGCTGCGTCTCAGTATGATGTCATCCCCCCTGCCTTTGCCTGTGGAACTAACTGCTCTAGATGCTCAGTAGGAGGTTTTATGTGGACTGAAATGGCTTCAGATGAGAGTTGGATCCATTTGATAGAGATTTTCATTTAGACAGGTCATGTACTCGTTCGCCATGCTCTGGGAAAATGGTTTTAGGACATCAGTTTTATTTGATCACATTTGAAGCAGATGGAAACATCTTTTTTAAGTGGCTTTTGATAGTTTACCCAGTGGGAGTGAAGCACATAGTACAGCTAGAACCTGTTTAATATGGATGTGATGTTTTAGCTAATACATCTTCTAAATCAGTGTCTAAACCTGTTTGATGTGATTGTGCCCTCACAGCCTTTTCATCAGCAACATCTACAAATTGATTTTAAATTGAATGTTATTAAATGCTATTTATTATATAAATATATATTATATATGTTTTCATTCAATTGAACAATTGATTTTTGTCAGTTTGGTCATTTGTGCATCTACTGGAGTTAATTACTGGATACTTTATTATTTCCTGTTTACCACCTCTAAGATCCCACTCAGTCACAGCATGTTGTTTATCTGATTAATACGTATAATATAATTTTTATTTTGTTAGATTAGCTGAGGTCTTCTACAATCAAGTGACATCCTTGTTTCGACTGCTGAAGTGTCTCTTATTGGTGATCCTTGTTCTGCGTGACTTCAGACCTTGTGATACAATTATTGACATCTATTTGTGTTAGAACTAAGATTCTGTATTAAAGTCTTTAGATGCCTGACCCAAGATCCATCCATACATTTCATACCACTTTTCCTTGGAGGGTTGTGGGGGCACCAATCCCAGCTGTCATTGGGTGAAAGGCAGGCTACTGGTCTGTCAAAGGGGTGACAGAGAAACAAATAACCACTCACTCTTACAATCACACACAGAGGCAATTTAGAGTCATCAGTTAATCCACACTGTTATAAAACTGCATCACTTTGCATCACTCTGACCTATGATGGGTGTTCAAATTATAAACATGGAGAGAGGTTATTTAGATGTCTGTCACAGGCCTATAGAACTCTATGAGGATCTTAGATCCTATACATTGCACTGATGCCGACATTCATTTTCAGTACTAGTCTCACACCTGCTTCAGTTATTGCCTGTCAGTTGCATTTTCTATGATAGAGCATGAAGGTGCAGGCTGTACCATGTTTTAATGTTTACATGGCTGGAATATTAAGCATGAAAGTCTGGGCTCAGGAGGAAGAATCAGGGATAAGAGGAATACTGTATTTGAAAGGCATGAATCCTGTGACAAATGCCCTTCTTGGGAATTCCTGACAAGGTTTGGTTGAATAGTGAGGCTGCATGTCTGTCTGGAGCTGTGCCTTTTTGTTTTGAGAGAGAAGCTTGGAACTAATGGTTGAGGCCCGTCATGCATCACCTTGTTATTCTGCATATGAGATTGTTGCTGTATATGTCATCACTAAGGACAAATCCATAAATGTCTCCAGAGTGAATGATACATGAACATTGTTTTCTTTTTGTCCTGGCTGTTCTTTTATATCGGCAAGAAAAAGTAAATGAACCTTGGTTTTCTGCATTAACTGGTCATAAAATATAACAAGTGTATAGAAGTATAGACGAACACAATGTTGTAAAACTAATAACACACAAATGATGACAACATCTCATGTTTTTATTGGACAAGACACATTCACAAGCTCTTCCAGTGGCTGTGGATCAGACCTGCACAGTGTTCAGGAGGAATGTTGGACCAGTCTTTGTTCAGAACTGTTTCAGCTCAGACATATTCTCAGGATGTCTGCTGTGAACGACTCTCTGAGCTCATTCCACAGCATCTCCTCTCGGTTAAAGATTGGATTTTACTTTGGGGTTATGATGATTAATGCTTAGAGAAGAAGCAGTGTGGGTGTTAAGTGTGTGTTATATATTTGAGAAAGTTAAGTTTCACCCTCTAACGGTATTAAGGCAGAGCATTTCTTCTGTTTCCTGAACATAAGTTTGGAATGGAGAGGAGCTGACAACACATGGTTCCTGGTTTCTTCTTCTTTTACAAACGTTAATGCCAGTACAGGATTAAGAGATAAAGTGTAGACTTTTTTTTTTTCCCAAGACCATTGATCCACCTGGCTGACTAGAGTCTGTGAATATATTTTACCTCTCTGTCTGCAGCAGAGTTTGGCAGTATTAACTTATTAATGCTGTTGAATAGGCATGGATTCTAAGCACCATCATCAGAATCAGGAAAAAACTGGAGTTTTTGCAGGCGACAGATTATTCTCTTTTGAAATGTCAGTGATTGATCAAGTATAGGTAATTATAGTTGATCATTTAATTGATAGAGAGTATGTTAACAATCAGAGTACAAAATGAGGGATGTACTTTTATTGGGTTGCATCATGGTTTGATTGTGTGTCATGGTGTCTTTATGCTAACCACCTGCAAGCATGAAATAATTGACCATCCTTCCACACATGGAGTAACCAGTTAGTCCGTCAGTGATTACTGCAAAACGAAGTAACGAATGTTCTGAATGAGTTTACCATTGGTAAATCAGGCTGTTCATCTATGTGTTAGACAGTCCATAGCACTGCCACTATGTTAAGGTTCACAACTTTGTCATGGAGTAAAGTCATGACACGTTTTTTCTTCTTACGCTGTAGATCCAATTTACTGAAGGAAATGAAATATTGAAAATAATCTCCTCAGAAGGTAAAGTCAGCTCATCTGTATTTGTGTAACAGCTGTCCCACCTCAACAGCTGTTTACAGCAGCTGGACTAGTTAATGTTACACTGTTTAAGCAGCACTCAACTCATGGCAGTCATGTTGCTCAGGTAAGCTTATTATCTTAATTAAACCAGTAAGACTTTAAGTCTGTTGTTGAGAGGCTGATGTAACCTACATACTGTTGAAGGCTCGGGCTCTGGATATACCTGAAAAGCCTGAAAGTTGTAGGTTTATTTTTGTAGTAATATTAGATATCTGAGTAAATAATAGTAAAAAATCATTATTCACTGAATAATACAACCCAGCAGCTGATTATTAATTGCTGATGCTTCTAATAATAAATCAAGGAAGTTCCTTGAAACCTAGATACATAATTTGAATGGTGAGTTTAGTTTGCAAATTGTAGGCAACTGCAAGCCATTAATTCAGCGAGGTCCGTGTACACGCCTGTGTATGTGCTAATGTGTGAGAACATCAGAAGAGGGAAGATAAACATCATGTATAGGAGAGAAAAACAATCAGCGTGTGTTTTAGTTTTGTGTGTAAGTGTGTAGTAGAGACAGCGTTGCTCTGGAAAGCCAGATGGATCTTCAGTTCTTTACCCCAAATGAAAACATGGGCTTGTATTGTTTTGCGTAAGTGCTATTGAGCTCATGTGCCTTCTGCTGTGGGGAAAAAAAAGAAAAGACAGACAGATCCCACAACATCACATCCACAAACTGCACATCCAGCATGGATATGAGGTGAATGTGCTTCTAACACTGAGTTTTTGTTACAAAAAACACAGACTAGTGTTTGATCTCCCCCAGAAGACATGAGCAGATTTGCATTGTGTACATTAGTTACTTTATAGGTGTTTTATCTGGGAGCTTTAGTTTTGTTTTCACATCAGATTCTTCAATGCACCTTTTGTGTTTGTGTGGTATTTTCATCTTTTTTCCTAACTTCTTTTATTCCTCTGATGTGTATTCCAAGCCTGTTTATCAGTCATGTTTCATGTTTATTTCTATTACACAGTCTCTAAAACAACAGTGAATCTCTGTTCTTCCTCCTGATTATTGTTATTATTATGATTATTACGATCACAAGGGGTTTACAAGAGGTCAGCATAATGAGCTTGTTGTGCTGCCATCGTATGACAATTATGTCGTGATTCATTCACAATTTTTTAATTGTCAAATAGCTGTTATTTTCACAAAAACAATCTCATCAACTCAAATAACAGGCCTAGTGAAGAGTGCTCACAGGAAATTACATAAAATCTGTTAGTCACAAATCAGTTAATATTGATGTAAAAAAAAAAATCACATTTTATTTCTTAAAGCAAAATAAAATCTTGTTATTATATAAAAGAAATCTAACCTTAGGTGTTTTTTTTTTTAATAACAGAGCAGCACAGAAATCATGGAAACATTACACAAGTTACCATGATTGTTATGAACAAGGTGCTACTGGCAAAAATAGAAATGCAAATGGTATAGCCTCAAATAAATTAGTGAAGCCTAATTAGTAAACAAGAAAACACAGACATTTAGTCCAGTGATGTTTGCCAGACTTTGAGAGTATTTGATGAAAGTCTAATGTGTTGATGTGGAGATGAAACCTGGTGTGTTCCTCTGGTCTTTCTGCTATTTCTGCTTTGGAAACACTCCTAAGCTTTGACTGAGCCTCCTGACACTTCTCATTACAGCTGAAGCAGGTCAGGGTAGCAGGGCTATTGATGGACTGTCTGTATGACCCCTCAGGGCTGTGGTGTATCGCTCACCTGAACCACCACACACACACACACACACGCACACACACACATCCTCTCTCTCTCTCTCTCTGGCCTCAGTCCCCTGGCTGTGTGTTTTCATTAAATGTGCACTGGACTTTTGTAAAATGGAGGGTCACATTGTAACAAAAGGTGCTCTCAAGTAAATGCCAACATGGTCTTTGTTGATTTCTAAGCACATCCCATATACATGAAGCACACACACACACACACATATTGACACACATTAGCAAACACACAGTCTCTTCAGCAAAGCATGGTTTTAGGCTAGATTTAGTTTTGCCGGCTAATAGCAGGGTATCAGCTGTACTGTACAAGCAGTGAGTGGAGGCAACCCGTAGGCCATCCACACAGGCCTTATCACTCAGCAAGCAGACCCCATGATAAGGTATTATGTTTTTCACAATAGTCTGCTGTGTTTCTCCTGTTTGTGTAGTTTCCCTGCAGTGTGTGCTGTAATAACCTAAGGCTGCCAATTACACAGACTGAGTATGTTAGTGCTGCTTAAGCCTCTTTCGTCATATCCATTGTGTTTGAAATGCTGGTGGTGATTCAGCCGTGGTGAGTGGCAGTGAGCGATTTCCAGAAGACTGGATGTCTCGTTCTACGCTCTTTCATTTACCAGATTTCCACCCTCTGTGAATCTAAGAGCAGTTATACTGCACCCTCTCATTTATCTGCTCGGCAGGATCATTCCTGGTTGAGCTCTCTGATTCTCTCCTGTGCATCAGACGGTAGATGTCATCATATTAATTTCCTCTGTTCATAGGTGTGGGAAACACTCTCCCAGTTTGTTAAGAGAAATCTTGTGATGGAAAAATGAATATTGTAATTCCTTTGTCCCACATGGGCCTGTGCACACACTGCTACTATTGGATTTCTTCTTATGAGTTTTTGTATTTTATTAAAAGACACATAGACACAGACTTTTTCCCAGCTGAGTGATAGTGATGATTCATGTTTTGATTTTATCTATATGAAAAGGACACATAGACATTTATCTGACAAAGTAGTTACGCTGCTGTCATATGTAAACTCTGTTGGTCTGTTTTTTGTGTTTACTGTTTTTTTTGTGTTGAGTTGCATCATGTTGCCCTGTTTAGCTTCTATTTAAGTCCTGAGATGAAACCATGAGCTTTCTGTATTGCAGCGACCGCAGATGAAGATTGCCTCCGAGAAATATGTTGTCAGCTGTTGTAGTGCGAAGCAGAAAAACAATCAAAATGGGCAGACTCTCCCAGATCAGTGTCTCTCTCTGTGCTGCTGTTTGCATACTGTAGCTTATTGTCTCTTTGGGTGATGAAATGATTTCTCACCACAGGATAACTCACACCATTTGTAGCCTTTAATAAGTCAGAATGGATTATTGTCATAGGAAAATGCAGTAATAATCAAAAGGGTAAATTAATACAGCTGAGAAAATCTCATTATTATAACAAATTACAAGACAATTGAAACTGATATTTTAAGATAAACTGCTTCTCTTTATGCGTGTAATAGTTACTTAATTGTACAGTGACGTAGCCTAATGTCACTGTATTTTACGGCGCTTGATTAACAGGCTTAAGTAGTGAACCGAAGAGCAGAGAGCACATTGAACTGAACTGTGATAATTGAATTCATGATGGATATAATGAGCCATTTTGATCGTGGCTTTTTTTTCCTGTCAGTAAAAAGACAGACATTTGATTTGATGTTCCCCCTCCATCAAACTCATAGACACACAGGTGATTTGTTGGCTGTCAGTCTCTCCCACTTTCAACAAGAGACACAGCATCATTTAAATGGATCAATCCACTCAGTTGTTCCAATTCCTGTGTTGTTTTAAGCTGAGAATCCAGGTCTGTGTTTATTCTTCAGCCTCATTGGTTTTAGTAGACGGCCAAACCTGACTGTAGCCTCAAGTATAACACTGTTGGTTGTGAACTCATATTTATAATATCTTCTCAAGTGGAAACTAAAAATATCTGGTTTCGCTGCTGTATCCAAACATCGACTTGTGTCCTTGTATAATCTACATGCAGAGACATTACTATGTCCCTGTTTAGTAATTATTTATGAATCTTTCCATCAACTTGTTTTATGTTAAATATTTGACATCGCTGGGAAAAAAGTGCTTAATCTGTGTCCATGTAAGCTCATGTTCCCCACCGAGTGGAAAGTGTTTGGTACGGTGCCCTCGAGGCACTTGACATTAGATAAGGCAGCTGGCACAGCTCCACATGCAGTGAAAAGTGATTTACTGCTGGCTCTGCAGGCTGTAGAAAAAATCACAGTAGTGCACATATAGAGTACAGTGTCGGCAGAAATGCATCGTTGCTCATCACATCTCCCGTGGTCTGTACATTAGAATACAGTGTCATAGAGGAGTGCCTGTCTCTGCAGTGGCCCTGTTCTCGGTACTGCTCAAATGGCCTTGTAACTGCAGTACTTGGAACAATGTTGGGGTGGATGGTGGTGGTGGTGGTGAGAGCTCCAGCTTGTCATCAGCTACTCAGTGTGTGAAGAGGAGGGGGTGTCGTTGTCCCAACTCTCCCACAGGGCTCAGGCTTCAGCTCGACACTGGAGACTCGTGCTGTCTGTCTTTGTGGCTGTCGATCTCGCTGCCACTCAGCCATTGCTCTTCCTCCTCCTCCTCCTCCTCTGAGCCACCTCTCCCTCAGAAGGACTCCTGTGAAATGAAGCATTGATTGCCCCTGTGCAGACGGAGCATAATACATAATGATATTGCTCAGCACGCAGCACCCCCACCCCCACTCTCTCTCTACACACTTAAACAGACACACACTTTTTCTAAGGTTATACAAACCAATATAGGCTATTTGGCCAACATTAGGCTCTTAGATTACTTTTGAAAATAACATTTGGATCCCTTGATTATACACAGTCTTTGGTCTGCTCTCAAACTTTTTCCCAGCTGGCTTCCAGGCACTCAGCCTGATCATGAGCAAGTCAAAGCAACAATGGCTCTTGGTCAGGAATGCTTATGATTGGCTGGCTGCAATTCCACACCCCTTTCCATTGCCTCCAGTGAATTGTTGCATGCTTTTGGTTGCACATGTGGTGTCGAACCATGGTGGCACTGTGGTTTAACAGTGAGGGAAGAACCGTACTGAGCACAGATATGATGGGCCAGATGATGTGGTAGTGTTCTGGCTTTCTGGGGAAAGATGGGATGCAGACACACATTCAGCTCTGTTTGATTGTCTCCAATCAGCTCTGCTCTATTAGTTCCATTACTGATTAGAAAACTCCTGCTGCTGCTAATAAATTATTGAACGTCTCTGCTTCCTGGTGTAGTTTTAAGCCCAGGCAAGCACTGACAGATAAATCAACCGGTTTGAGGCTGGTGAAATGGAAACTGAGCATCATTATTGCAGCCTATTCCCCATTATTATTGGAGCTCTGACTGGATTTGGTGATGCAACTGATGGGATTTTCATAACTGCATAACTTTGTTCTCTTCCCATCAATGACAGATTTTAAAAATGTGAAAATCTGCACTTATGTAGGATTGAAGTGACCTGTTTCATTTTAGCCAATTAAAGCTTCTTCTACAAATTTAGTCGTCAGCTCAGTTTTAACTGACGTAAGAAGCATCAAAGGGGAGGAATCACATAATGTACTGATTAAAACAAATTTAGAAAAGTTTGTAGAACCAGACATATTCATTATGGAGATTAATTGTCATTTAAATTTTTCTAACAATAGCTATTTTTTTAGCTCGTAATGAAACGTTGAACAGTTGTGTCACTTGTGCTCTCGCCATTATTCAGATTAAGACCGGTGGATAGTCCCATCCAACAAGATAATGGACTTAATTATTGTATTTGCATCAAATTGTTATTACAGTTCCATTTGCTTTTCTGCTCATTAGAAGTGATAAACAGTTTGCTATGGCGTGCTGCTGAATGCCAGCCAACAGTTTGGTTACATAGCTTGCTTGAGAGTGGTCCAGTGAGAGGGAGGATAGCTCCCCAGGGATGTGTCTTGAAATTTGTTAATGATATGCACAGTGGAAAGAAACACACATACTTACACTGACTGCTAATATTCACATAGAGTTTATTGCATGCCAAGTAAACAGTTAAGATATGAAAATTTAATTATAACAGTACAAATGCTCTGCTTTTTTTAAGTTGTGGACTTACTAACAGCAAGGAAAGATAAAAAATTTGAACAGTGACTCAAATCTTCATCTTTTCTGTTTGTAACAGCACTGATCAGAGCTACTGATGGTGTTTATTTTTTTCCCTCAGCCTTTCCTTGTTTGGTAATTTAGTAGAACATGAACTCCTTTATGCAGCTTAGATACATTTGTTGAACTAAGGTCAAGTAGTGCATGCTGTGGGAAAATCAACAGAGGAGACATTCAGTTGAACTGTTTAACACTCAGTGTGGGTGCACACTATTTTTGGACTGAAAGTACTGAATGTATGCACATGTACACCCCTCTGTGTGAGCATATGTGCATATATGCAAAGAAAATGGAATAAAACAGATGAAAGAAAAGAGGGAAGGGGGTGGTTGTGGGGTTGTGGCTTTCTTTATATATGCAAATGTGCCTGTGATGCTTTCCTTACTAACTGTGCTTTTTACATTAGTGACAAGTGACTGGTCTTGATTACATTAATGTAAACAACTCATTCAAGAGACATGAAAGATGATGGAACAACAAAGTCTTGAAATCTAACACCAATGCTATAATCCATATGATTTATGGCTCCTTAGCAGGCAGGCTTCGTCTCATTAGTAGCTTTTCATTGTGATTGTGAAGTTTGTCGATTGAATTAACACTGATTCAGGGAAGTGTAAAATATCTTTATGTAGCTGTCTTTAAATTAAGCTTAAATTTGCAGCTTTGATTATCAAGGCCATGGGAGTTTGGACATTAAAATTCTGTGTTGTCACCTCTGTAACGCCTCTCTTCTAAAACCAGTGCATAAAGGGCGGCAGGTTGTAAACTTAGTAGAAAGGAAGGGTTTTGACATCCCTTTGAAAATATCAAAGCACAGGCAACAAATAAACACACAGAGAGATGCATCTCTGTAAAGTTCCTGACTTTACCTGCCACATCTACAACTCTTTGCTCGTGTCAGACTTTTACTCCACTGTACAGGATGCAGGTGTGCTGCTGCTGCTGCGGCACCTTCCCTCCTCCTAATGAAATGAATTAAAAATTCTTTTCGCAAATGTGTCATTGTTCATAAAGTCAAGCTCAGTCAAACCACATATTACCTGGAACAGTTTGACTTTGCCCATTCCACAGAGGTGATGACTCATAGACTTAAACCGAACTTAGGTCTTGTAATAATAATTTCTATCATTGTACGCCTGCTGTGAACACTTGATAGCCATTATGATATTTGAAGTGAATTTATTTAGGTTGTGAGTACACTGAAGAAATAAGGCTTTATTACTACACTGGGCTGTGGTGGTATTCAGAGCAGGTTCAGAGCTGTGGTTACAGAAGTGGGAGAGGGAATCAGAGCAATGAAAGTCAACCGTGCTTGTCCAGAGGCTGTGTAGCAGGACTGTGATGATTGGAAGCATTATATTGAAGCTTTAGAACTCTGACCTACTGACGCAGGGACTTGAGTGGTTGTTAAGCAACGTTTTCTTTTCCTCTTTTTCCTCTTTTACTTCGGCCGCGTTATGCTTTAGGTTTGTGAGTGCGTGAAAGTGCCGATGGGACGGTTTGAGGTGTTAAAATAATAATAATAATAATAAAAAAAAAAAAACAATTTGGCAAAACCTCAAGTGAGTATAGCCATAACAACTGTGTCATTAATGTCATTCCGTACCAACTATAAGCCACATCCAGAGATATGTAAGTAGCAGTGTGCTATCTAGTACAGGTGTCATGTTTTGTGTAAATGATCCGTCCATAACGGAGTTGTTTATTATTATAAATATAATTTAGGTTTTTAAAAAGTGATTCAGGGTGGAGCTGTAAATTACAAAAACATGTGTTTCTGTTGCTACAAAGACCACAGGTTTCAAACCAGTGTTGATTTTGGAGGATCTTAGTGGCTTGGCAGTATTAGCTGCACAGTGAGCAGCTGTAATACTCAGAGTTCAAATCTGGCCAAGGTAATGTCATGTGCTCTCTCCAGTCTTCACTCTCTACACTGCGCTCTGTTGCAGAGAAGCACAAATGCTTTTAAACCGCAATTTAAGAAAATTACTTTCTGACGGCGACTGTCCTCTCGAAGTTTATCACAGAAAAACAGCTACAGAGCAAGAAAGCAGTCATGGTTTAGAATTGAAGACCTTTTTGTGAGCTTGCCAAGCTCGATGACTATCACGCTACATGAACTAGCAAGCATTAACTCACCCTCACCCTGCTCTTTGTCTGTAACTAAAGCCTCTCGTCCCGTTGTCAGCGGAGACTAAGGTTTGTACATTTGCATGCTGATTAGGACTAGGAGTGACTGAGAGTGGTGCACAAATGCATGTGTGTGTGCAGGGATTGTAACTTGGTGTGTGTGCGTTTGTCAATTTGAAAGCTCCACTGAACAATGAGTTCAGCAGTGAATGATACTGCTGTACAGGTTTTATTTGCTGTCAAGAAATTCCAGTGAATACAATCAAAAAAATATGTTTTTTTTTATTGTCAGTCAGTGATGAACTAAAGTGCACACAGTTTGAAGCTGAGTTATTAAAGTTGTACCAGTTCAGTGGCTGCTGTCAGGAATTGGCTGGTTTTCACCGTGATGTTATGACCATTCTGTCATATTCTGTCAAATATCTTATTTGGTGCCAGACAGATTTACACTCATGTACAGTACAATGGGTTTATTCCACAGTGCAGACACACAACAAAGATGTGGAAATTCTCATTAAAGCTCTTAGTTTGTAATATGCGGATGGCTAAAGCTAACACCTGGGTCACATCTCTCACCTCATCCTTGTGATACATGTTCCTCACTGAACTGCTGCAGCTCTGTCTGTGGACTTCAGATAATGGTTCTTTATGATATGAATAATAATAATAATGGTAGTGAGGTAATTTAAAAGCTGTGGCAAAAAGCAGCTAAGTGACATTTGTTCAAGAGAGAGAAAGTTTAGCTCTCTATAATTATAGCCTACATTTAATTTCTGCTGTAACTATAAAGAACACATGTAGCCTGAACTTTATCCTTTAACACGTCGTTGCTAAATTTAGACTTGATAATGAAAACCACAGTAAAACATGTCAGTGCTTGTATGATGTCAAGATGACTGTCAGCAGATCTGTTCACTGTTTTTCTGTTTTTGCCAAATACCTTGTGCCTCACATGTGAAAAACAGGCTCCACAGCAAAACGTGGTAAAAAAACCTGGAACCTGGTGCAATTTCAGAGAAAGTTTAAAAAATGATTTGATATTTGAAGTGCTAATAATGAGGGTACAGTTAGAAATTTACAAAACAGGGGATACATATGGCAGGTAGTGTTGCCAGAACAGAACATGAGACATTTACTTCCTCCCAGTGTTGTCCCCAACATGTATCTATATATAAAACCATCACATCGCCATAAGTCGCCAAAGTCAATCTACATGAAAACTGCCCACTTAGGATGTGCACTCTCTGATGAAGCTGAACTGGTGGACCAAAAAAAATACATCATGTTACATTAATGCTGCTACATTCACCGGCTTATTCACTATACATGTCCATACCTGACACTGACGCAGACTCGCCATCACTGCTAATTTCTTCCTGTTGTCCTTTTTCCGTCCTTTTGTGTTCTATGCTATAAACACAATTTGTCAGAATGTCTTGCTAATGGACGGAGCATGACTTACAAGATATTAAGAAAATCAATAAGACCACAGAAACACTTAGGAACAAGGACCTTAGAGTAATTTAAATGTTCCCTCATTTAAAACCTCTCTATCTCGCAAAAACAAGACTTTTTTTTTTGTGAGATGAGATTTTAAGACCTTGTCCTTCAGTCAAGTGCACAGACAGATGATATTTACTTGCTGCTCTTATCAAGTATGGACGTCCATCAGCGGTAGTTTTTCATGGAAAGTGACATTATTGAATATTAAAAGAAAAACCTTAGGTCACTTCAGTGTAGCTCACTATCAATACAACACATCTAAGACATGGACTTGAATGACATTGATGTATTGGATTCAGTTGTGATCAGATGTGAAAGAGTCCTTCAAATAACCCAAGTCTTATTTTATCATGTGTGTCATGGCTCTTTCATACATCAGAGCTCTGTTTGCATTCATATGGACAACAGCCTGTTCCTGTATCCAGCTCTCTGTGAAGCATTAAGTGCAGAGAGAGAGTGGTGGTGAGTGACATAAGAAGAGTGTTTCATATTTGAAGAATCCCTTTGAGTGAGAACTCTTGAATGATTACGCTCGGCAAAGCTTTGCATGAGAGAGTGAGCTGTACAGATTTGTCACTCCACGGGCAAGCTGAGAGGATCAATTCGCTTCAGAGCCATTTTTCAAACTATATATTCATTTATAGGACGTATTGTGAGCCACTTCCAGAAACTGACGTTGACTAAAAAACCAAAAAAATCATTTCTTTTTGTGGTTGTTTGTGTCTGTCACTGTCTCTGTGGGTGCTTGCAAATTTGTCTACCATATTGTACAACTCCACATGTATGTACACACTTTTAGTTGACGCTGTGTGAATGTCAAATCCAGAAAAGCTGCAGCCTGAGAGCCGGGTTGTTGAATGCGCTTCTTGTCATCGCTTGGTCTTTCATCTCTGGGTGTCAAGAAAGAACTACTTTGCAATGGAAATTGGGTTTTGGCAGACAGATCTGTAAAATATAATCAGAGACGCCAGAGTTGGAACTAGTTAGCTTGCCTACAGTCTGCCATCCTACATTCTGTATGCCGTCGCTATCATAAATATTTTGTGCGTCTCTCACAATATTGAAGCGAGCGGCAGAAACACTGCGCCACTGCTTACTGTCACTTACAGCAGTGAGTGTGTTATTACAGGAGGGCATAAATTACAGCATGTGGTTTCACAACATTATGTTACAGTAAATGAATATTAAAGCTGAATGTACCCAGGTTCATTGAAGTGCTAGTCTGACACGTGTAATTGACTCCATATAAAACAATGAGAATACTAAGACACTGAGCCCAAAAATTAATTTCAGGGTTATTATATTATACATTAAACTTATATAAGCTCAGATTTAGTTTCCTAGATCCACTATATCTTTAAACAATCAGCTGCAGAAAGCTTTGGATCATGATTTAGCTTCTATTGCTTAGTCTAGTTCAGGCTAATGCTGGTTTAGAGCAGTTAATTCCTTCATTCACCAAACCTCTGGAGACTCTACCGATGTAATGATTTACTGGAGGACTGTGGTGCTGCTGTATTAAATTAGTGTGATGGTCTCTGGGAAAAGTGAACAATCCTGCTACGTCTGCCATAGATTAGTACGCTAGTACGTAGGAAGTGTAGCTTTCACATTGTCAGCCTCTCACTGTCTGAGCGTCTGCAGTGATGCTGTTGTATGTAAACAGCTAAGGCCACCTATAATTTTCCTGACCACAAAGCGGATGGTCCGCTCATTGTTTTGATGGCTAATAAATGAACTGTGGATGAGACGTGCGGTGCAGCAAGAATGTAACCAGCAGTGTTGGTGATGGAGTGTGACAACATTGTGGACAAAGATATTTTAGAATCAGAGGCAGTAAATTCATTTGAAAGAAGCAGCAGCAACAACACTAAAGGTTTTCTGTTTATCAGAGGATGTTTTTTTTTTCTGGTTCATGCTGTACAGCTTTTAAAAAGCCGTGTAGGTGTTAAGAAGTGCTCTTGTTGTGCACATTGAGGGATGTTTTCGGGAGATTTTTAGAGTAGGTCTATTTAAAAAATGTGGATATTTTTTTGTTGTTACAGTATCACACGTCATTGAAATCCTGTGTACCACATTAGTTTGCTGAAGTTTGTTGTTGTACAATTGAAGTCACTGGTTGTGCTGCTCAACATGTGTAAATACTTTTAAGTACTTTTAAAAAAACATGACGTGTGTATGTAGTGTCAGGATGTAAAAAAAATATACCCTGACACTATAAAAATACAAATTTTGTTAGGAACTGAGGGGGAGAGAGAGTGAGTGACAACCTGAAAGACTGACCTCTTACCGAGGTGGAAACTCTAGGTCCAGGTGCTTTCAACTGGATTTATCTGGATTTATCTGGAGCAGGACTCTGCCCTCCAGGCACAAAAAACCAGAAGGATAAACTACCAGGATGGTAGATATGAGGCTGAGGGACAGTCACACATGTAATGGTGAACACCGTTGTTAGAAACAGTCTCCACACCACACATTCTCTGCTGACAGTTTTTATTGTAAACTAGTGAGTTCACATCTGACAAAGGTAGTAACCAAGGGAGAGATAAAAGCAGTGCAGAAGTGTTTATATGTTTACATGCAGAACTCAAGTATAGCAGAGTGTTAGATGTGAATAGTAATGGTTATATCATTCGATGATTATGGGAAATAAAGCAGAGTTGTTCATTTTCCCAGTTGTTGTAGAATAAATGTACTATGAACAATGTTTCCTGTTCTTGTGGTGTGCCGACTTGCATCATTGCTTCTTTCCGAAACTGTGTTGTGGAATAATGTTGAACGATGGTGCCATCGTTAATAAAATGACTTAATACTGGTTGGTGAGCTGTTGGATTTTATGTAAGAACATTTCAGTGAAAAATGGGAGTCATTCCTTTTGTTGTTACTCTTGTTTTTCCCATTTGCTCAAGTCTGCCCAGTGAAGAATGAATCATTTTTCTGCTGCCAGTAACCATGACATGTTTTTATTCATCTGGCTTGTGTCACTGCTGCTAGTTTTCTTAGCCATTTTCAATGGTAGGCCATTGCAACAAGTGGTTCTTTTACCTGTTTACATCTATTGATCATGACAAAATCCCTAGAGCAGCTGGTGGTTCATGGATTTATTAAACTAATCAGAAGGCATGCATGTAAAAAAAGCGCTAAAGGTTATCAAAATTGAAAAACTGATTTTAGGTGACAGTTTAATTTCTTAGCACATTAAAGCCTCTCAGACTGAGGTTTTTGAAATTTATCCTTTTCCCACTTTTCCTTCCTATTCTTAACCAAATCTCCCATTTAGTTTATTTCCATTCTTTCATCAGTCATATGAAGCTGGACAGCATGTTGTCACCTGCCTGGCTCCCATTTTGACTGGAGGCAGCCATTCAGTGACTGTTGTTGTGTAATTAGATTGCTTAGACCAGGGTTGTAAACTAAATGAATGTCTGGCAGATCTTTTCTTCCCTTCCCTAAATACATCTTTTAGCAAGCAGTAATTGATATTGATGCCTGGTGCTGGAAGTGCTCCTAAATCACAGCCTGACTTGGGGGACGGCTGTGGGTTTAGCAGTTCCAAATAGTGTGAGTTATGTGTGAATAAGTACCCGCCGTCTTTAATGATGTGTTGTTGCCTCGTGCTCCTACTGGGGAGCTCTGACAGGCCTGATGGATGAAGTGGTCTTGATGTGCCCTCCTGCAATCAGCTATGTGTGGTTTCAATCTATAGTTCATTACAAATTCTGATCACTCTCCCGCAGTGGAGGAATTCCATTTTATTTTTTTTGAACTACTTTTGTATAACTTGCTCCACCTTTGTTAAATAGCGAACATATAATTAGTCTCACTGATGTCTATATTTTATATGATTTATATTAATTTCAGCAGTAACACACTGCTCACCACTCAGTGGGTCTAGATGTTTTTCTTTCTGTTGGTGAGAAACAGACATGTATTTCGTTATTGAGTCCAAACCAGTGGTTATGTTGAGAGTGCTGTCTGTATTACTGTATTATTTACTGTGAAGCCTGCTCTCATTGTTGAGCTGTTTTGCACACACGGTTTGCAAGTATGTGTTAATCAGCGTGCTCAGAGCTTGTAGTAAACAACACCCCGCCATTCGATTTTCCCTCTAAATAAGTGAAAAGGCAAATTAATCTGTGCACTCGGTTGCTTATTGTATTGACTTGTTTCCAATTTTAGCAGCTGATGATTTGAGCGTGATGTTGTGTGGGGGTTGGGGGTAGTTGGTAGTTAGTTGAAGATCAAGTTCATTGGTTTTAGCCAGAAGATGAATGGCTGCACTCAGGAAATGTTCTGGTATTAATCCCCACCTTTTACTAACCTTTTTATATATAGTTTATGTATTTCAAAATATATAACAAGAATATACAGATGAGTAATAAATTGAAGGAGAAAACTGAAAAATGGGCAGAGAACAGACCGAAATTCTTCCCATCTATTGAGTATGAAAGTTCACTGAGTGGTTTGATGAGTATGAAATGATGTGAATCATCAGTTGTGGCCTTCATAGATACAGATCTCAGCTCAGTTAGTTGAACAACCCAGTGCTCTACCCTCCCATCATAAAAACATCAGATGAGTTGAGTCTGTGTAGAAACAACACTGAGCTACAGTGAAGCTGTTCTCATGGAGGCTCAGCACCTCATTAAAACGTTGTATGTTTGATTTAACTTTAATTTTTCACCTCCTGTATATATTCTTTCATGTTAAATATGTAATAAAAAATACTGTGATGAATTTACAATAATGCTGAGTGTAAAATATAGAAGTAATTTGTACATTAGTGTCACATCAATCATGCAAAACACTAAAGATGTAAGTTTACTGTGGCTTGCTGAGTTACTCAGAAACAAAAGCAATGTTCTCACTCTAATAGGCTGAGGTTAATTAAATCACCTCTTTGTCAGCCCTCAGGTGCTAATCTGCTCTTAACTGAATGGATTGTGGTAAATCAGGGGAAACCTGCCCCTTGAGCTATGAATTACGCAATCTAATTGTGATTGGACTGAGCAAAGTAATTTATTTCTCTGTTGCCCGCTCAGGACCAGTGTATCATATACACTGTATTATACGTATGGAGGACTCCGTGTTGCCGTGCCTGTTTTATGTGGTTAGAGGAGGAAGTAGTGGGATGTTTGACATGATACACAGGGAAGGGAGGAAGGTAGGAATGGAGAGTGGTGGGGGGTTGTTGTGGTAGCACATGACATTATTTGCTTTGTGGAAGGAGGCTCCCAGGGACACCCAGAGAGGAGAGGGGAAAAAAAGTGATGTTTGTTTTCCTAAGAGGCTGTGCTTGTGTGTGGTAGAAGAGGCCCAGTCAGCATAGAGGAGGCTGACGGACAGACAGACAGACAGACAGACAGACAGACGGACCGACTGAAAGGTCAGGGGATGGACAACAGGAGATAGGAAGGAAAGTAGAGGCTGACTGACAAGCAAACATACAGAGAGAGAAAGGCAGACAAACTAACCGACACTCCTGACAGTCGATCGAGCTGTGGGCTCATCTCAGCGTGCTCAGGCTCTGTTGGTGAAGATAGACAGCTCATTCCCAGCACCATCCATGCTGTGACAAACTACCAAAATAGCAGGGTGGAGAGGGATGTGGTTGCTGCTTTTTCATCTCATTTGCAGACAAATCAAAGACGCATGTCAGCAAGCAATAAGCAATCTTCAAGAAGTGTAATTACACAGTATCATGGTAAATTCCTTCAATTTAGAGCCACTGGAGCTAAGTTTGGCTCAGATCTAGCTAACTGCTTTGTCAAGCCACTAAGCCTTAACTTTACTATTACTTTTGATATCTGCTTCTTTTCTGACAGTAACATTACAAGGCTTTGATTCTACAGATAGGTGACTCGTGTCATGTGGATCCCAGATCCCAACTCGATGGAGAAATTGTGTGAAGATTAAAGAATCTAACATCAGTCACATGAATTTCTGTTTGCTGGAAATTCAGCTGCTCAGACATTTACTGGGTTGTGCAGAGCACTTACATTTCTTTGGCCTAAACGTGAAGCTGTGTAAAAACACACACACACACGCACTCATACTCACAAGTGCATGCATTGCTTTTACAGGAAGAGAGACAAGCGCTCTCTGCAGTGGAGTCTTCCATGCCTTCTGGGTAATTGCAGTATCTGTTTCAACTGAGGAGTAGTGATTTCTGAGAGGTGTGAATTGTGTGTGTGTGCGAGAGAGAGAGAGTGCAGTGTAGTTTTTAAGGTTGACAGGAACAGAGCAGCATGCCGAGTGTTACTGCCTCTGTCCTGCAGAGCGTTCTGATTAGAATTTCAGATGTGTGATTCGTAGCTTTCATCGCCCAGTGTCCCAGCATCCATCAGAGCAGGGTCCCTTCTCTCCCACCTCCTGCCCCTGTGAGACACTTCCCATCATATGGCTTCTGTCATCACCGGGGAGGGGAGAGCAGGGACAGCAGAGGGAACACGTTGGCTTACAAGTTGTTGGTGATAAACATGTATAATAAGCGGCACATTTTGTTGTGATTACGCAGGAATTAGGCCACATATGGTTTTACTGTCATGATGTCTCATCCACCAGCAGATGGTTTATAACGTTCTTAATGCCAGCATATGTCTGTAGTCAGTTTAGGGCCTGCCATTTAAAATGGACAGTTTTTTTTTTCCTTTCACAGACCTCCATAGGGAATAGAGTAAGAATTAGCCCGACATATTTTCCTGTTTAATTCTCTTTATGAAAATGGGTCAGAGGAGTTTTAAAGTCAGGAGATAGGTTTGATTCATGTACTAGTGTCTGTTACCAGGAAAGAGTCCTTTGAGGAAAAGAGCTTAACCTCATTCACACATGATCAGAAATGCATTGCTTTGCTCTACAGACTTTTTTCACCCATTTTAAATGGTGAATGATCACTTAGATTAGTGAACTAAATGTAAGAGAGGAGGATGAATTTTCCACAGTGTTTTCTTATGGTCTGAGGGAGGTCAGTCGTTGAGTCTTTGTGGACTCCCTCTGAGCTTTAGCGGCATAAGAATCATCGGACCATTCGCTGCAAATCACATTTGCTCTTCTCGTTGTTTTCCTCAAATGGAAATTTTCGCTCATTTGTTAGACAATAAATGATGCTCTGACAAAACTAATAAAAGTCACCCAGTTTAGAGGGAGTTGGCAGCATTAGCTTTACAATGATTTCCATAATCTGGGGTTTTTACTGGAAACGAGCCTCAACACAGCACACAGCACTGACAGTGGAGCATGAACACAAGTGGCTGAAAATGAGGAGCCTAACTGCTCCACGCTGGCATGTTTTACCTTTCTCAGGAGAAATGGGATGAAAATAAAATGAAACAGGTTTGGAGTGCTCTCAGTAAACAGCTGCCATGTGTTCTGTCTGTGTAGCACCACAGGGTGCTGTTATTCCTGTGACAGTCAGCTTTATTCAGGGACACTACATGTTGTAAGATCGGAAGAAAATCAACTCGCATCTGTATATATTTGTGAGACTTTCATATGCTCATTACCCAACGGAACCATGAGGAGGAAATTGCAAAACAAGTTACAAATCTCATTTGATGTCTTTCCATTGGAGGAAAATGTAGTCAGAGAACTATAGGAGGGAACCAGTGAAGACATTCTCCTTCTTTTATTCTGACAGTATAAATATAGGACACCTCTCTGTCACATTTCTGTAATAGTTTTTTCGCTTTATTTTAGATCTGACCTCCATAAGACCTTGTCAGATTAATGAGCTTTACCTGAGTCTAAAGTTAAAGAAAAACAATGTGCTTGTCGATATTGTACAGCACTTTAATATGTCTCTGCTTTACAATATTTAACTGGTAAGTGTTAGTCTTCTCATCAAACTGTAATTGTCGTTATTCTTTACTTGTTTTTCTTCATATAATCACTTCAGTCATCTGCAATTTCTAAGATTTTTAAATAACTATCTCAGTCTACTTAGAATTCAACTGGAGCCTGATTTAAAGTAGACACTCATAAAGCATATTAAAGATCGACCAGCCGCTTAGACCAATAACCTACCAGAGGAACCAGAGGACGCATTGAGTTCATAAAGTTTATGGGGGGTGGGATGTTCATTTTTATGACTGATAATGTGGACTGGGAACGTTGCCGGCAGTGTCCTCCAATTTTTAATAAAATCTTTGAGCTTTTTAAGAACTTGTTAGGGATTTACACCAGCTATAGCTGTGAAGAGTCTTATCTATCAAGTCATCTGTCGAATTATCTGCCTATTAATATCTCTGTCTGACTGATGAGTCAGAGAAAAAAAATTAAAAAAAAAGCAGTAGTAAAGCAAGAGTTCTAGCCAATTAAGGAGAATATTGGATAAAATCTTGCTTACTCTATCAACAGTTAGTCACATGGGGGAAAAAATCTCATCGTATTCTACCCCACCTCGTCACAATAATTTATACATAAATATAAAGGATAGTATTGGATTTAATTATTTTAAATTGATTATTAGATCACACATACTGAAACATGCCAGTTCTGTTAAACAACACTTAATGGAGCATCCTAAAACAAACACGTCAGCCATCAGTTTTCAGATGATTTGCTTTGTTCATTGTTGAACAGTGAAATGCAAACTGCATATCACTGACAGCCTGTCCTTTCTGCTGCCAAAAATAATGGATTAATCTGGGAAGGCTGTTGATTGTAGCGCTTTTCTCCTCATGGCAATAACCCTGGTGATTGTGTGGCCAACGAGACTTTGGACACTACAACCATGAAAAATCTGAATTGTCAAACCCAACCTATTGTTTCATTTACAAATACCTCACCTCAAAATACGTGGATCTCACTAAATCAGCTGTGCACACAGAGAGTATTTTATCTGCTGTGTATATTCTGTCTTTGCTAATCTGAAACTTCTACCGGTGTGATTGTTCAAAAAAAGTAAAGCTAATTCTCAGGTAACCAGGGCTGTGCTGACTTTTAAGTCGACAGCAGCACTAAGCTTTATGCCTGTGAGAGGGAGATGTTTCCAGCAGTGTTGTCCTCAAGTGCTCTTCAAATGAAATGTGGACTCCTGCCCTCCAGGAGAACACACACCATCTCTCTTGTGGTGTGAATTACGCAGTTGAAGACTGTACTATTCCCATACGGACCGTGATTTTTCTACCATAAACTGTGAGAATCCAGCATAGTGTCCTTCACAAAAAATATTTCACCCATGGATTAAACATAGGTACATCCAGACACATATACTACTGGGTATATTATTCATAGAGTAATGTACCAGCTCCCTGTAATTAACGAAGAACATGATTAATGACCATATGTAGTTGAAATAAATACAGATGAGAAAATACAGACACTCCTGTTTGATCTGTTTCTGATCATCTGATGTGGTTTCAAACGCATTTAAAAAAACAAACAAAAAAAAAGGCAAACCTCCATTATCTTACCGACTAACAGCGCGCTGGATGTCTCCATTCTCAAAATCCTTTTGAGTCTCTTGCTTTAATGTCAGCAATAATTTAAGTGCAGCAGTAGAACAAATAGAGAACACCTGTGATATAACATTTACAAAGCTAACATTAACTGCTGTGTCCAAGTAAGAGTGTGGCAGCAAAATCACTGAACACACTGCACTGACGTGGCTGTTTTTATGTCTGTGATTCCACTTTTGTTTGGAAATTGTCATGTTTGCTCAACATGCTTCCAGACATTATGGCAGAATATGGCTGAGGTTGATGGAACATAATGATGATTGTCAACTATTATTACTGTTGTTGCATATTGTTACTTACGACTGAATGAATCTACTCCTACATGATGATCTTGTTGGACTTTAGTCATTTACATTAACTAAGTTGGCAGATGCTTCTGTCCAAAGTGAAATGATAATAGGATTATTCAGATTAGGACCGTATCAGACATAACCTATGTGAAACGATGCGTTAAACACCCTTTTTACATATAATGTACAACAATACGTATCAAATCTTTACATGTCATTGATCATTAACGCTCTTAACTTCATTGCTGAATTTGTTGGATCAAGGTGGGTGAACTTATCATGTTGACACAGAGCAGCAGTGGCAGATCTAATGTAACTCTGCCTCACAGCACTAATTATCTCTCACCTCTGCAAACTCTGGTTCTCGCAGAAATGCAGTGATTCAGATCAGTGTTGTCGACATCAAACTGTCTTGTATAATCACAGTGGCCTGCAGCGTTAATGCACCCGTAATTGGAGTATGACTGTAAATGATTTACAGCTGGATTAAGGGGTCATTTACTTTATTTTGACACTTAAAATGACATATGTTATGATCATGCAATTGTCAAAGAAACACATTTCAGTCTTTCATCACTTCATAACAGCAGTTTTAAATTAGGATGTTCATGGTCGAGTGAACAGTTTTGCTTTCGTATGAGAAATATGTGGCTCTTAATGTGACTCAAATCCAATTGCCATTCACACATGCCAACGCATAGACATACCCACAGATACTCTACAGTCATTTTGGAAAATCTTGGCTGTTGCAGCTCCATTCAGATGCAGAAAGGCTTTGACTTCTCTGTCCGTGGCTGCTGTGCTCAGCCAGAGGGGCAGTGTCGGTGCCAGGCAGCCAGCAGCTCACCACACTGTCCTTCCTCTGCATTCACTTCACATGCTCTCAAGGACAGTGTTGCCTTGCCACCAGTACTAAGCTGTCTTTCTCTTTTTCTGCTTTTCTCTCTCTCTCTTCCCTATCTCTCTCTCTCTAGTGTTGCTTCCATGAGATAGTACACTGCCAGCATCAGGTAGTGCTGGCAGTGCAAACGAGCCACTAAGATTATATTGCATTAATTGGCAGCAGTGTGATCATTAAAAGCTCATAAACCCTGAGTAACTATTGCTTTTTATGATAAGCATTTGGTTTGCCTCGTTATAGTGCCGCTGTGTTTTCTCAGCATACTGCTCTGATATAAAGATGTATGCGTGTGTCTCTGTGTGGTCGTCCGCTGGTTATTCTCAGTGGTTAGTTTAATTACGCCTGCGAGGAGCAGAGCGCTTGACGGGGGCCACCCCTACCTCTTATCATCGCTCATTTCAGCCCCTCAAGTTTTAAAGATGGCTGCATTTATACTGAGGCAGGATACATCAGACATCTTGTGTGAGACGAGGAACTAAGGTCCTGTAAATGTCTCCAAAGTGCTGTGACCACAGATGGAAGCTGGTGGCAGAAGTTTTATCTGCAGATGTTTGGGAACCTTACCAAATACATAAGGTAAAAATACATAGTTAAGTTTTCTCTTCCTCTAACAGAAAGGTTTTTTATTTGGTGGAATAGGATTTTTTTAAGCCACACCCTACTTGTGAATGAGGTCACAACTTTTACTTTTCAAGATCTCTGCTGTGTTAAAATTAAATTAAATACATATTCTCAGGCACTGGTACTTTTTTCTATTTTATGTCGCTTTATGTTTCCACATTTCACAGAAGAGTGCTGCACTTCTTCCTGCACTACATTTATTTGACAGCTGCAGTCACAGAACTCTTTTCAGTATAAGATTTTTACATAAAAGACACGATGAGCTTATAAATTCAAACACATTGTTGAAGATTAAACCGGTGAGTTTGCCTCTAAATTTCTCACGCAGTTTCATTTCATTAACCGTTCAAATTATCCAATATCTCACAAAAAAGGGAAGGTTAGAGAAAAATAAGAAAAAAGGAGAACGGATTACTTTCCTGTCCCATTAATCATCTTACGACACTTTCACAATATTAGAGTAGCTAATTTTACCGCAGAAATTGAATATTTCCTACATATAGAGCACTGGTACCCGACTTCATTAGTTATTCTGTAATGAATTGAAGTGAAAGTTTGTTTCTACCTGAAAAATGTAGGGGACAGAATTTGATCTTGTAGTTCACAGCAAGTGTTGGAAAACCGAAATTCATTCCCCACACTGACTCGGCCCATGTGCACAGTTTTAATGAGTGTTTTTGGATGAAGGCCTGCCAGCTGAAGTAGCCATCAGGCTGCCGTACCTTTTCTTTTTCCTTCATGTGCTGAATGTATCTCATATGGCAGCTGTGTTCCTCTCAGTGGTGACAAAGGGTCATCCTGTTATGATGAAAACAGCTCAGCGGCGTGAGTCTCCTGTTTCTGTCTCACCCCAGGCTCTGTAACTCTTCTAAAGACACAAACAGCTCTTTTGCCTCATGGGGACATTTTAATGGCTGCAAACCACACATCCATCTCCTCCTACATGTCACCTTCAAATAGGCTCAGAGATGGCAAGGGATGGGTGAGGCATGAGGGGAGGTGGGGGTGCTTGTTTTTGTGCACGTGTACGTTTCCGTGTGTGTGTGTGTGTGTGTCTGTGTGTGTGTTTCTGTGCCTGTGAGGGAAAACAGGAGCAGCCTGCGTAGATTTTTCATTCCTGAGCCCTTCACCCCTGGCAGTCACAACAGAGCGTTTCATCTTCCTCTTCATTCATTTTGGATACACAGAGCCACAAAGAGCAGGAAAGCATAAATAATGCACTTTATACCGCTGGGCCCCAAGATGCTCTAACAATGCACATGGGCTGTACAGCACACTCAGTTGATGATGTATTGGTGCTGTTTATGGCTGACCAGTATACATTGCTGGTATCATATAAGGATACAGTATAAAGGTCCACAGAGTGCAGTGAAGTCTGTTTCAGAGACGTCCTACTGTGTAAAAGCAGAAATGTAATGTAATGGTGCACCATGGTGTTTTGTAAGCAGTGCAACAACCTCTTTATTGTAACATGAAGCTATACTGTTTGACCCCGGATCAGAATTCATTGCATCATTTAAGCTCATCGAGTTAATGTGCCTGTATTTGTATCTTTTAAATGGCGCTCAGACTCTACACACCGTGTATTAATGTCAAACTAAAGCCTCTCGTTGGTGAAATATGAAAAATTTGGACGTCAGCACCACTGGAATGAATCCAATGATGTGAGAGGGATCACTGGATGACAACTTTTACAGAGTGAGAATCAATCAAACTGCCAGTTGCTAGGCTGACAGCTTTATTGTGGGGAGAGAACAGTGTTTGAGATCTGCTCAGATAACAATGATAGAGACAGACAAAGACAAGTCATGGAAAATATGGGGTGGTAATAGTAGTGGGATAGTGGAAGTGTGGGTGGGTGGGTGGGGGTAGAAGAGACAAATGCTGTTTTTTGTTAACTCATTTTATTTCTCCAGTTTGTCACAGCTGAATTCTTTGGTATTGTGCTGTTTTCATAGTATCATTATAATAAGCCTTTTATTCAGCTGATGAATAACATTAACTGTTATTAGTATTTCACTTTGGAGCTATTTGGCATAAAATGTTGATCAATATCCAAGAGTAATTAAAGTGTTTTCTTATAGTAAGTAATATGTTTTCACCAAATCCTTCGACTTTGAAAAATGATTACAGTTGATATATATCAGCCCTCAGCAGTGTTGAAACAACTTTATAAATAAAGTGCCAACATGAAAGCTGCTGTGACATCTGCAGTCATCCATCACTGCATCGTTTTTGTCCAACTGGGACCCAAATCTGTCTCTGATATTAATTCAAAACAGTTTTATAAGGTTTTAACATCTGCATGTCATATAAACCTGTCCACGAGCTCACACTGTAAACTGTGATCAACGTATAAGCAGAAATCTGTTCAGTCCCTGTGCAGCATCTGTGTGATTCTGCTGCCTTTGTGTTTATTTAAACTCTTTGATAATAAATGTGCCTTTCAAGCCAAACTGATAGAGACGTTGAGGTTTTTAATTCTTTACAGTTATTACTCAGAGGAATACAGGCCGTGTAGTGGTTATTTCTCTAAATAATGCCTCCTCTTATATAAATCTACATTCTTGCTCACATTCTGTCGCTGTTTCCCGTGTTTGTATGTTTTGTCAAATGTAGGCAGCTAGCACAGCCCCGCTGGCTGGCAGACATTGTTCTGTGGTGGTGAGTGTTGCTGTTTGCTTTGGCAGACAGCTCTGTGCTGCAGGCTGATGGGACCTGACTTCCTGGATTTGCAGCAGGGCCTTCCATTTGTCTTCATCAGGGACTGAGCTCAGATAATGAGAAGGGATTGCTGCAGCACAAGTGATTAGTTGAATTAAAAGGGCAATATCGCTTAATTAGAGAATTTGCATCTGGTAATCTGTTGATGTTGAAAAGTCTAATAAATGTTTGAACACAGCAAGTTATGAAGATAGAAAATCCAAATCCAGACATTTAATATATTATGAAAAAATGCATTTTTACTACAGGCTGGCATTGTGGGATTATCTTCAAATGAAATGACAGTTCTCCATCAGAATAACATTAGCCTGATTTGTAAACTTGGAGACGTCTTTGTGTGCTCCGTGTGTGAGAGCTGTAGCTGCTTATCTATTCTAATCAAATTTCTGTGGAGTGGTTCATTAAAGTGGCATCACAGATTACAGATCCTCTGCTCATTACTGCTACAACAAAGCTGTGGCAGGCAGTGAAACAGGTGTCCAAGGGAACAAGAGAAGGACGATTCTGACTGTTTTATTCGTTAAGAGAAAACTGCTCCGTTTAAAAAGAAGAAAAAAACATACGTTGATGATGTTTTATCGATTGCTGAAGCTGAAGACATAAGAGGGCTGAGCTGAAAACACGGAACTGCTGCTATTTAATTAAACAAAGAAAAAAATGGATTGTACGTTTTTTTTTTTTTGTTTTTTTTTTTGTCTTTCTTACATCAAAGTGACAACACAATGCAGCCTTGTAGCCATCTCAAGCAGAAGACAGTGTTATTATCATCTGTGTAGATTCAGGTTAGTTGGTTGTTTCAAACCAATGAACCACAACACTGAAGTCTGAGTTTTCATATTCATGAATATTTTGGACATTATATTATATACACAGATATTAATTACTGTGATTTTTTGTTTTTGTTTTTAATGAATTCATTAACAATTTCTTCTTCTAAAAAAAAAAAATAGACAAATGTGAAAGTCTCAAATTTAGTTCATAATTAAATTTGAGAAGATAAAGACAGAAAAAAAAAACCACTCACTTTTCAGAAGCTGGGATAAGTGAATGTTGTGCGATAGTTTATTTAAACAGTTAATTAATCAAAATTGTTAGCTCTTAATTTTCTGTTGATTAATTGATTAATAAACTAATTATTGTCACATGAATAAAAGCTGATGATAGAAGCAGCTGGAGGGATGTCAGCATGTGATGTTGGGCTTCACAAATCGCAGCATCTCCCTCGTGGTTTTGCATATTGTTGCAGCAGTGCAGTGCGTCTTCCTTAGTGCATTTGCACACAGAGCCCATCGGTATACCAAGTATCATTATCCAGCCGCTAAGGTCAAGACCTGCAGACTACGTGGAGACTAAAAAGGAAAACTCGTCTGCTGAAAGTGTGCATTTGTTCTGCTGCTGTATCCCTCAGAGAGCGGCTGCTAATGTGAATCCTTCCCATTAAAATGTCCTCTTTTGTGTTTGTTTCTGTCGGCTCTGGCGGGTGAACCCTCCACTGTTCAGGTTCAAGTGATTTTTACAGGCCTGGCTGGATGTAAATTGCACTCGGATCCAAGACAAACACAGGTAATGAGCTAGATCCAGCTGAAAGCAGAGACATGGCCTGTGTCACCGTTCCCGCTCACTCTATGTGAGTGCTTTCAATGGCTGCCACAGTGTCTGAATGGCTTCAGCTGATGGGGGATTCTCCAGTTAATCCACCTTTAAGACATCAATGAGTCCATCACAGGGCAAAGGGGAAATTATTACAGATGGAAATGACTGCTCGTTCCATCTCTGCCTCTCCCTCCTCTCTGTCAGCCTGTCTTTCCTCTCTGCTACGTTTTTCCTTCTCATCTGCCCTCAGTAAAATCAGTGATGCATTGTTGAGCCTGCACATTCGCTGATTGATTTCTCCCCGTTTTCAATCTGTCTGTCAGCCAAGCATGGTGTTCCTGCTCCCCGATCCATATACTTGTTAAATTTGTACTCTCTGCCAGCTTATAAGGCCATTTTCTCTTTGTGCAGGAAATACGCTTGTGGCAATGTAGTGTTATTCAAATGCATCAATACTTTGTATCAACATTAACTCTTCGAAAAGAACAAGAGCTTTTAAAAGTCTGAACAGTCATTTTCTTATTGAATAACTGAAGCTTACTATTGTTGCTCTTTATATAAAATGTTTAGAGATTAAATTAGTTAAAATGTATAAAAACAGGTGAGAAACAGATGGAAATCATACATTAATGGAACCACTTGGAGCACATATTTTTTTATATTTTCACTCTTGATTGTTGTTTTAACCTTTGTGTCTGTGCAGGCTTTTCTCATACATATATTGTGAATTGTCCTCACCACAGAATGACCATGCTTACTCTCAGTGGCTGTGAACAGAATCCTCTCTGCTCCTTCATATATTTTACATGTTCTGTCTGTTTCAGTAGACTTCCTCCAGACTCTAGATTAACAGGATGTTCTAGGTTTGTTCTTCTTTCTGATTTTCAGAGAAAATCATTAAAAAAAACTCCAGTTAATGAAGTGAAGCACGTCATGAAGTGGATAATATAGCCCCATTATTTCTAGATAAGCTTGTGCTGCAGTAAAAGAAATATTGCAATATTAAATCAAAATACGCTCAGCACATTGTGCTCCTGTCTCCAGCAGAGCTCTCAGGCTAATTAGACAGGTCTAGCTCTTGAACCAGAACTGTTGAAATGGTAATGACCCCGCTGAGGGCTTGTGTTTGACCAGAGGGACCCCTCGGAGGAGCTTGGAGGCAAATGAGCATCAGTACATGGATGTATGTGTGTGTTCAGACCTAGTTTCTTGTATCTTAATGCAACCTGTAAAATAGCACTTTTGTGGGTAAAGTACTTAATTAAATGCATCAGTTAATGGTTACTAGTGGAGAACCTGTTTGTGTTTGTACTACTTATTGTGAGTTGTATACAGTAAAATGAATGTGTCATACATATAGACATAGAATTACATGTATTGAACATTATAATCCCTAAATTTTGAATAAAATCAAAAGCCATCTTCTATGAGTCATGGCAGAGTCTGTGATACATTCACAGTCACGATGTGAACAATGTGGAATCTAATCCACTTTATTTCATCATCACCACTTCCTCCTCCCTGTCCTACAGCTCCATCAGGCCACTGCTTTATATTAAAAATCTATTATATTAAAATTTGACAAATTATTTGTTGTTGTGAAAGTGCCACAGGAATCAGAGTCTATTTGTTAGTTTTAACCTGCGGTCATTCATCAAAGATGTATCTACAAAACAAGTCAAGTCATTGTCATTGCTTTTGTTCAACAATGAGTCATTTCGCATTTTTGTGAGTGAATGAGTGAGTGAGTAATGGATGAGTCAGGAACAGCCACAGTGAGCTGTTAGATGAAGAGCTGCAGGCGATGGGCTGCTCACCTCCATCTTCTCTGCACGGTAACCTGTACACTGTTGTCATGCGGAAAACTGCTCACACTGTGTGCAGCATGAAATCACATCATGGTTGAAGGTGTTATTGACCAAGTGCTTTATTAAAAATGAATTTGTGAGCGAGTTTGTCTGCACTGTAGATAAATATATCAGTGGCTTTTTCCCCCTAAAGTAGCTGCTCAGACTGAGAGTTGTTTTATTAAACCGCACTTGTACCACAGTAACTACTGGTGTTACTTATTCCTCTGGGACTGAATCTTATAGGTGTAATTCTAAGCTTCATTATCATAAAAAAGACAAATCTGCTTTTTATTGTTGGTGCAAAACAAAAACAACTTGATGCTTTTGTCAGCCATTGAAGTAAGAAACCACTTCGGGTTGAATTTCCCCGTAAATGTTTTGGTAAGTGAACGACTGAAATGAGCAGACACCCACGCTAAAATGTTTTTAAACTTCTTTATTGATTGTGAGAATCAATAAAGAAAGTGATGTGGTAATAATAAGGAACTGTGTCTGTGCTACTGTAATATCCAGATTGTGATTACATCCAGCAGCTAATGTGCTTTTAAACACTTAGTAGGAAGATTTCAGCTCAAGTGAGGTTTCAGTGAAATCAACACGAAAAAAAAAACATAATGGCTGACAAACAAACACTTCACACTTGAGAATCAACTGAAGAAGGTGAAGAAATATGTGTTTATTTTCAAGTTTTATATTATTTAAATGAAGAGAGGTTCATTTTAGGGGTCTCAGCTGTCTACATGATTCTGCAGACACAGATGACGTGGAAGTCCTTCAGTCTAGTCTAGGACACGTTGGTGCTCTGACTGCTCATGTGTCCTTGACCACCTCTCGGTGTGAGCTGAACAGTTGGATTGGACATTTTCTCTGTGTCTGTCTGTCTGTCTCTCCTCTGTATCCTTGGACTGTTCCCAGGCCTCTGTGGTGCTTTAGAGGAACTCACAGAGATGTGTTTTAATATGCATGTGTGTGTGTGTGTATGTGTGTGTGGGGTTGTGTGTGTATGCGTGTGTTTAGTCAGACCCATTGTTCCACTCACCCTGGCTGTGCAGCACCACTCTGTGCACTCAAACACACACAAGTGGAGGAACTCAATGTGCCAGGCACTGCAAAACTGCAGAGCTTAGCCTGGGACATAGTTGACAGGGAGTGTGTGTGTGTGTGGTGTGCGTGTGTTTTCACCTAACAGTGTGCATCCTGTTATGTCTGACATGCAGGGACAATGTTTTGTCTTCCTTTTTCCTCCATGTAACAGTTTGAGCGACTTGGCTTTCAAGTGTTCGGTGTTCTAAGATCGTCCTTCATCACGTTTGTCTCCTCTGTAGTGTTGAGCGCCTTCATAGTCCTTTCTCTTGCTTTGATCTTCACACGACAGCCTAGTAGTGTGTGGGTGTGTGACTTGAAAGCCTCCATCATTCATCTGTCTACAATACCACAGCAGCAAACGTCTGGCTGTGTACAAAATTGTTATTGGATATTGCAAATTCTCTGCTCTGCTTACTTTTGTGTTCTGTCATCGAAAGAATAGTGTTGAGAAATAGTCAGCGTTGAATTTCCAGTTTTTTCTTGTTCTCTTTTGTTTCTAGCAGATGGGCAATGTTCAGTGTTGTGTTTCCTTGAAGCTCATTGCCGCTGCTGTCTTGATGTTTCTGTAGCATGAGCTGATCTGTACATCCCATATTTTATGTGCCAGTGTGTCCTTAAGTTTAAAGAGAGTGGGGATCTGCTGCAGGCACAGAATCATCTGACATACAACAATACAAATGTCAGTTAAATTAATAATACTATAACTCTATAGCCACACTAACTGTGAGGCTGGACTACAGCACACCAGCACTTTTAGCTTAATGCCATCAACAACAAGTTCTTAATGTAAACATTATATGTTGGGTGTTAAGTGGATTTAATGTTAATTATGTCATCATTGTAATATAATCATGTAATCATTCAAATAATGATGGTGCTTGATAAAAAAATTGATCATCAAAGTGATTATAATTCATGCTGTGGGAGGGGGTGCGTTATATTTACTAAACTTTATGGTCCAACCCTTCATTACCTTTTGATATTTCTCTCAACGACCAAAAAAGTCAATGTCGAGGTGGCGCAAGAGGAAATGTCATGAGATCAAAAACGTCAATAATGTTCATTCATCATTTCATCTCACTCCCTTCAGCTGATGTTGTGATTCTTATTTACCCGGAGCCATGCTGTATCACAGAGCTGAGCTGCTGCTGATCCTGCAGTGGGAGTTGTTTCCATGACTTAAGCGAATGAGTCAGACTTTATGTCTAAAACATGGCTGCTTTTAATTCAGACATCTTGTGTTGGGCTACACTGGTGAAGACCAGTTTGTCAGCTGCAGTATCATATTTATTTATTTTTTTTAAAAATGTCATTCACTGTGTGTGTGTTTTTCTCTTCCATAAGCATGTCTCTGTCAGTGCTGTAAATGCACTGAAGGTTCATGTCATGTTTCTCTGCACCATTTACTCAAAGAAAACCTTTTTCCGTCAACCTTTCCTGCTCCCCTGCCCATTGTTTTGTTGACAACGTTGACTGTCAGACAGAAAATGTGACATGACAGTTTGTTGTGTCATATTTTCACCAGTGTAATAAAATAAAGAATAGGCACTTGTCTGGTAGTTGTGGTGACCCAGACACGCTGTGTACTTTTATCTGTTACTGATCTCATTAGTTTCTTTGCCCATGAAATGTCAAGTGTCTATGGGAGCACTGTGCACCACACACTTGTCTCTTGTATTGTCTCTTCATATTTGGCCCTTTCTGTCTCTTTGTCCTGCTTTTTTGAATAAATATTCTTACTCTTTCATTTCTTAGTCATTTTTCTTGGAGCAAACAATAATTCTTGGCTTTAAACATTGTCTTTGTAAAGCCACGGATTTGAAGTGCAAAATAACTGTTGGCATACAATATTTTCTACTTATCTCCCTGACTCTCACTCTTATCTGCCCCTGTTAAAGTGCTGCCTTCTGAAGCAAAAAGAAACCGCCCTTGGTTCTACATTAAAGACCTCTTGCGTAATTACAATAGAGCGGTGATAATCACTTGCTTCTGCTGCTTCTCGTCTCTGTCTTGCTCTCACGCAGCATCCTAGGCCAGTTTTTTTTTTTTTTTTTTTTTTAACAGCAGCCACTTGTCTCTCACCTTCCTTCACCAGTTTCCTTCTCTCGCTGTATCCTTTCACGCTCTCAGACTTACTCAGCACACAAACTACCGGTGACTTCTCCGTGCAGTGCACATCTGACAGGTGACAGGTGGCACAGATTTCACCATGATGCCGTGATGTCAGTGCTTCAAAGCTCTGTTTCTTCTGGCTGATGTATGGGGGAAATCAGTGTCCTGACAAGCCATTAGTTATGCTAAGATACAAAGCACTGACATCATCAGTTGCATGCAATTGCTTTGATAATTTGATAACCTCTAACTGGAGTGGAGGTGAGTTTATCCCAGGATGACACATTGTAGCTCTCACTACCTCTCACCGGTGGTGAAAGCTGTCACCTCTGTTTAGCAGTCACCTGAGAGAAGCTTGACAGATAGGTGGAGGGGCAGAATGGACTGTCATCAAGGTCACAGAGTCCTGCTGTAGTTTGGTTGCACAGCCTGTCCTCCCAAGGGACACCCCCGCCACAGAGAGACAGTGGTGCTGCAGGGCAGTCTCGGATGTGCAAACACCACTGACTGACAGCTCCTTAAAATGTCTCCGATTCTGCTTCCCTACAAACACAGAGGTATAACCCACAGGATATTGGTCGTAAAAAGCGGCAAAACCCATATTTCCTGCCAGTGTGCTGTATGTCAGTGCATTTTCCAGCATTTTCTTGCAAGCTGTAAAAGCTGTCATTCCCTTGGCCTCGCTCAGCTGACTTTATCCTGTGAGCGCACTCCCATGAACATTAGTGCTTTAAGCTAAATCAAGCAGCCAGGCATGCATGGTAGAGCCAGAGGGACGAATACGGTTAGTACATCCTGCTCCATGAGTGGTTTGTGAGTAGTGGTCTCCCCCCACACTCAACCAGCCCACTATAATTCTCTGTGGCCTACTGGAGATAAAGATAAGGCCAATATGAGACTACTGAAGATAAAAGCAGTTGTGTTGCACTTTTCTTTAATTCCTGCCATTTCTCTAGCCTTTCAGTAAGTGGATGTTTCATGTTTCCTCTGAGAATGTTTTATTGTCTGCTTCATGATGTTGTAGTGAAGCATTTGAAATGTCAGTACAGTTAAGAAATGTGATTTCCTTCACATGAGAGTATGAGGATTCACCACTAAGGCAATTACCTACAGGCTCCATCGCACTGTTTGTCTGGGCATGTCTGTGTGAGATGAGCTCAAGTATCCAGCAGAGATCCATACAGTCATTTTATGTCAAAATCTACTTTTTCAGAATACTATTTTTTAAAGGATAGTATTCATCTGGGTCTAGTATATTGGACTGTGTGTCTCTTTGTTCTTCTTTTCCTACTCTCACACAGTCTATCTATCTCTCATTGCATTTCTGGATCTTCTCCCAGACCTTGTCTGCAGTCACTGTAGATATAAATATAATACACATTCTTGATGCTGCAAAACCTGTCAAAGTAATTGATTTGGCTGATTAATGGAGAGATGGTGGAAAGTGTGCCACCTAATAAAGAACCAGGGGAGGGACATAAAGATATTTTCCTCATGTGCAATATTTCATTGCCCGGGCTAATTAAAAAGTAACTTCTTTTGTACCTGTTGTCTACGAATATTAAATCACAAGCTTAACACAGCTGCTTCACTCTGTCGAGATTTTTCAGTTTTATTAAAGCAGCACTGGGTGTTATGATTTGAAATTATTGAATGCTAAGCAGTATGGAATGGATTAAACACTTAATTGTAGCATAGTTCTTGTCTGCTAAGGAAGACATAGAACATGTTAATCTGTTTGTCGAAGCTCAGCAGGATGCAGCTTGTGCTCTGTTGAATCGTGATCATCATCTTAAACGCAGTCCCCTGGGACTGGAACACAATGGCCTACCTGAGATAACATTATTATACAGACTGTTAGGTAATGTTCACATTGTCTAATCTTAGCAGGGCTAAAGTAAGAGTGAGTGGGCAGACTGATCTTGAAGGCAGACCTGAGACCAGCTTCATGTGACTTTTTTATGACCCAGAGGACTAAGAGATGTGCTTCAGTTAATGTTGTTCCTGGCTCTGTAATAACTTTAAGTTAACATGACAAGATATACAGGATGTCAAGTCACATCTGCAGTGTTACCAGCAGGATTCTTGTCCTTTTGATTAAACCGTACATGCACTTTGGTTGGCCTCGAGCCCTTAAACCACTTTTCATAACAAAAGCTGCTGTGACCTCCATCATGCCAGGTATGAGGAGAATAAGCTTTTTATCTGCTTTCAGGGTGAGGGTGTTGTCACAAAAAGAGGACACAGAGCAAACAGACTGTGTAATGCTGCACTTTTCCCCAAAGAGGGAACTCCATGTCGCATTCATGCTCTTATCAGGGACACATCCTTTTTAGGGGTATTATTAATTTATCTGTGTTCACATCATATTGTTTAAACTGTGTGAAAAGGGTTCGTGCAAATCTTCTGACTATTTATAACTGCAGGTTGAAGATATCACAAAGTTCTGACAATGAGGAGCTATACACATGTCAGTAAACTGATGGAACTGTTAGAATGCACCTCTACTGGCACTTACATCCAAATAAAATCCATACTGGCACTAGTACAATTGATTATGCTGATGTAAGAAGGGCTGGAGACATATTCTCTGGTTTCACTTCATGGCAAACTGCTGCAAATACACAAAACCCTTATAAGACTGTTAGCTGTTTTTTTCACCTTTAATTGATTAGATAGAATATGTTGGTGAACTTTGGATGAACTGGTTGGATTGTTTTTTTCAACCCATGGAAAGAAAAATGCTAACTGTTTAGACCTGTTAGTCTACTTTAATTATCCTGATATAGTTCTTAATGTGGGTCTTACTCCAAAAAACATTAGATATTTCATTTTCCCTTGATGCATCTCAAATGACTGTTGTCCCTGCCTGGTAAATGCCAACCACTCTCTATGTCTTTATCCCAATTTTATAATCCAGGAATTCTGCTAAAAGTTTGAGAATAAACATCAACAAAAAATATTTAACTTTACACTCTGTTTGATATAATCTCAAAACTCCACTCTAGTAAATAAATCAGGCAGATGGATACTTATGTTCTTGGCTCTAATTGTATCAAATACAGACAGCGAGAGGACTCAAATGCAGTATTAAACTTTACAGATACATATGCATTTTTAGATTTCTCATAAAAATATAAAATGCTGTAGCCCGACACAAACAACCTCAGACTGCTTTCAACGTCTTCCTTTTAATCCTTTTTGCCACCTTGGGTAGTAACGTTTATGAGAATTCACATGGAGGGAGTAGGACTGAGAATGTAGGGGGTGAATACCAAGCAGTCTAGGTGGATCATCACTTTAATTTGCAAGCATAGTGTGAATTTTCATAACACTCTTGTAAGCCTTTGTGAGGAGCTGCTGTGCACTGATTCTGTTAAACTGTTTTCAAATGCCTGACGGTGATCCATTAAACTTTATTAAAACAATAAAATGCTGGTAAATGTGTGATTAAATATTGTGAGCCAGTGTTTTTTTTTTCTCACTTTTTAGGTAAACTGCAGTTGTGTTCCAGGTTTCCAGATTCAGATGGCTTTAACACAGTCCAGATTTAAACTACTACTTTTTTTTTGGGTAAAGTGTGAAATCCATTTATTAATTTTAATATGGGTTCACTGCTGCCTGCATTTGCACTGTTCATTAGTGGTATGAGGGTAAAAAATGAATGGAAACAGAGAGTCAATATCAAAGAATCTGGAGCAACAAACTGTGCTGTGGAAACTTTGGACTAATGCTGTGTCTTTCCAGTGAGACATGATCACTTCAAAGACTTCAGAGGCCCCCGACCCATCGGGTTCCTGGGCCTGTGCCCGGCAGGCTCCTGCTGAGATCTATCCATGTTGGTGTGGCTCGCTCGGATCTGTGCACTTGCAGTTTCTTTCAGGACTCTTCTTTTTTTCCTCTTCTGTGATGGATAAAGTAACGTCACACAGTCAATCTGTATTACAAGATAAATTTAGTGTAACAGGAGAAATAAATATCAGTGCATCAACGGTGAATGGTTAGTCAGAGTGGCAGCCTCTCAGAAGTAATCTGAATGTGACATTTAACAGTGATACTTGAAAAATCCACTGACAGAAAATCTGTATTACAGTTTTTGTTTTTAGTTTTTCAGCTTCTGCTAGAATGCTATGTTCTTAACTTCCAGGAAGTCACTAACAGTGGTACAAAGTGGACGCAACAGAAGCTTCTTTCCCCTTTTTCTACTAAAAAAGTCAGTAAATGGACACATACAACACCAATGCACACCATCTGCTTTTTTTAGTAACTTGTATCACACAGACTTTAGCACATAAAACTTACAGTGTTTCTTCACATCCATTAAACCTAGATATAATTTTATCTTGTCGCATGTCTTGTTTACCTGTGCTTTGGGAGCAGCTGATCAGTGACTGGGCTTCTTCATATTTCACAAGTGTTGGTGTCTGTGAAAAAGGTGTGAAAGCAGACAGATGGTCTGTGGAGGGGCTGTAAATTTCAGTCCGGCTCATCATATGGAGAGGGAGAAAGTTGAAGGTTGCTTGATTGTGGCCTTCGGTTATCATTGAGGAAATAACAAAGCAGGCTGTAAAATGCCAGCCTCTGCAGAGATGGTGGGCAGACATGCTAGTGTTTGTCTTCGTACTGTCAACAATAAAATCTTTATTCATCTGGTACAGGTTCACTTTGGTGCTAAGTATTCATTGTTTCTGCACTGCATCTTTTACTTTGATTCTTTTGTTGAAGAATTATAATTATCTCTGACCTAGATGACAGTGCTACTCAGTGTTTAAAGCCTATTTCCTGTGAGGACTTTTCTTGAGAAAGTGTACCTAACACCGCATGTTGACACCCTGCAGTTTACAACACTAGTAGCACTACAGAGCAACACTTTTGTTTTATTTTTGGCTCTTTGGCTTTTTCTTCTTTTCTTCTTTTTTTGGCTTTTATGGTCACAAGGCAGACAGGAAACAGGTTGGGGTTTACAGATGGTGGGATGACATGCAGCAAATGTATCAGACTGGGCACCTGTGTTGGATGGGAACTTAATTGCAGTAAGGTCAGTGGTTCACGATGTATCGGACTGTGAATCAAACACGTTCAATCCCAACTTAGAGTTGAAATTCTTCTTTTAAGATGGTGAATCTTTGAACAACACAGCAGAGGTTTCTCAATGTGTTGCAATGCTTTGCTTTGAGTGATCATGATGAAGCATCAATGATTGCATTCATGGGTTTTTTCTCTGTTGGATTTCACAGCGTGTCTCTCAAGTATCGGTCATTTAGACCACATCAGTGGCCAATAAACTCAGCTTTGTTTATGAAATTTTGTTGGATAAATCAAGGAGCTTGCCACTGAATTTGGACATGAAAGCACTTCAGCTGAGTTGTGTGCAAACTGGCTGATGCTCGCTCCTAATTACTCTTGCGTGTTATAAACACAAAAGATGAAGCATATTATTAACAGTGTTGGATCACCAGACACTTGCAGTAAATATTATTTCTACTGTCCCATAGCGTCTGGACCACAGGCAGAGAGCTTCATCTTTCAAAAGCCACAAGTTATAAAATTATAAAATTGATTTTTCTTTCTTATTACACCTTGTAACCCATCAGTGGTGTCAGGTGTATTATGTTTTCACAGCTTGTTTAATTGACAGTAATGAGTTTCCTTAAGCCTGGTTCTTTTCTTAACTGGATTCATGTTTGCACAGATGGTTTGTGAGAGCAAGTCAGTGTGGGGTTTTTCATGTAGTGTGATTTGTGATCTGTTGCAGGATTATATTTAATATAGATGGTGAAGGAACGATGAAGTATGGCATAAGGAGTACAGCAGGATGATAATTTAAAAGACTCCAACACAGTCAGTCCAGAATAGAATTTAATTAAAGAGGCTGTGTGAGGTTAATTGAAGGAATCAATTAAAAAATGGTTCTTCTGGCAAAATGCTCTGTACAAGTGTGTTCAAATGCACTTGAGGCGTACTTTTGTCTGAGTTTTAAAGTCAAATATGAGCAGTGCCAATCAGCTATGTAGTGACAGGTACATGCTACTTACATTTGACCTCATTTTTCAATGCCACGCCTTAAAGACAATAGTAGACTACCTTATGTTCAGAAATCCATTTAAAGCGCTAATCCTGTGAGTCGGTCTTTGTCTTCATTCAGTTCATCTCCTGTATCTCAAAACTGCTGCCCTCATTCCCTTTTACCTCTGTGTAGTCCTGTACTAGTTTTATGGGAAACATGCTGTGATGGAAAAAAACTGAGCGTGTGTGTGTGTGTGTGTGTGTGTGTTTTCTGTCAGGCATATCCTCAGACTTGACAAACTGGTAAATCGGTGAGGATGGGACCAAAGACCAGACCAGACCAAGAATTTAATTGGCTGCTTCTTGTGTCCTCTGATCTAAATTTAGACACGAGAAGCCAATTAAATTCAGTTAAAAACACATTTGCTTCCATACTTTCACATTCAAATCCAAGGTTTTAAATAGCAATTTAACATCACATTTTGACCTCAAGACCTTTGACCTGAAAAAGAAAGTGTCGTATTCTCATACTTTACATTCTCATTCTTCCATCAGGTCATTATTCCAGTTTTCCACTGGACATTTAGAATTTATAGAACTGTAGTTACATGTGTAACCATGTATGTTGTATATCATCTGCACTGGCTGGCGGCAGCTTGTCCTTTCACTTGATTGACTCTATGCATGAGTGCAATGAATGTGCCTTCAGTTCTCCCAAGTGTCCACCTTCACTGATTCAGTGGCTGGAAGGTCATTTGAACTGCTAGCATAGCTTATTGAGGCCTCAGCACTTGCAACACAGCGCTACAGAACCTTACAGTTCAGAGGCTTATTGTTTTTCCTGGGTTTTTAGGGCCATGATATAACTTCTGTTTAAAGGATACCACAGAAATGGACAAGAGTGTCTGTACACATAATGAAATGAAATGAAATATTATTCTTTTGGTTCATTTGCTCAAAATAAGCAATTTACAAAATCAAAATGAAAGTTGTCAATTTCAAACTGACCCAAAGGCAGAAGCTAAAGCTTGTTAACGCCAACCCCTCTTATTTAAAGTAAGTACATAAATAAATAAACACTGAGAAAAAAATGCAGAAATAAGTGCATAGCAATAACAATGCTAATGCATATATATATATATATATATATATATATATATATATATATAAAACTCAGTGTCCAGTTAGTTTGTAGGTGGAACTACCACTGCTCTGTGATAACATCTACATGGTTTTAATTAGCTTTTAATTTGATTGCATTCTAACCTGTAGCAGACAGAAGAGCTTATTGTTATTAAAGCCCTGCCAAGTGTTTTTCACACATAGTTTACAGCAAATGTGACAATGGGCTGTTACACAGTTGAGAGTTTAAATGAGTTTTTGTATGGAAACTGTAATTGTTACCCAAGCTCGGCTACATCATAACAACAGCTCTGAATCCAAAAAGGTGCATGAGTTTCACTTGACTCTTAAGAGATCTGTAATGTGAAACAGGCTGAGGAGGTCTGGAAGTGTATTCTGGCTCATCCCCAGTGTCTTCTCTGGCCCTGTCTTTCTCTTCCATTGTGGAGATTGCAAGCTTTCACTGGGTTTCTAATTACCAGTGCAGGGGCAAGTCTGTGGTCTCTTGTTACACTATTAGCTTTAATGTCTGTGGGCTATAAATAGTGCAGGTGTCGACTCTCTGGTGAGCAGTAGCTTTTGCTCACAGTCTTTACAGAAGCAGGAAATAGAGCTCTGCCTGCACAAACACAGTTTGCTCCATTGATTTGACTTAATGTTAACTGAGATGAAGTAAACTGTGTTTGTGCAGTGCAGTTTCTTAATGGAAAGAACTGTATGTATGTGGCTCTATTTTCCTCCTGGGAGGAGGTGAGATAAAGGTAAAATGAAATTTCACCTTGAATGACGAGGTGAAAATTGTTGGAAGTGCACAGTGCAGTGTTTGTATTTTGGACGCTGACACTGATGGAATCACTTATGCTGTGTGATTATTATCATGTTTATTTACTAAATGTTAATATGATGTGATAAGAGAGGTTGGGGAAAATGTTTTACAGAAAATTACAGCAAATAGAAATATCTGAACTGGGGTGAAATGAAAGATTGAAATGTTCTCTAAACAGTGCTGAGTGATGGAAAAAAACAAGTATTGAAGTTTGTATGATTTGCAGAAGAGCCTCTAATCCACTCCACTGCTCGTTTGATATTCATTCCTTTTTGTTGCTGCATGAATTTCTTCTGAATGACCTGAGGCACCATCTCTACCTTCTTGATGCAGCGCTGCACTTTTGAGATGCTGGAGTTCATCCGAGGAAAGATTCTTATTCACTGCTAGTTGGAGCAACAAGTTTTCAGATACATAACGAAGGACTGAATGAGCATCAGAGCAATTTAATGATCTTCTCTCTGTACCCAGTTGCTTAGCAACCTGCACTGTTCTGTCTGAAGCCATGGCATCCCAAAAGAAACATCACGTCATTGGTCTGGAGAGCAGAGGAATGATAGCAGGGAATGCAAAGCCATGGGTGTTTAACCGTCATCTGTTTGCTTCGTGTTAACTCTCAGTGTGACCACGTGTTCAGTTTTCAGAGGCACCTCTGGATTAAAACAAAGGTTTCCATGTAAAGGCATGATCATATGAAGAGAGTTAATCATGTCCTGTTGGTGGTCTGAGTATGAAGACGTAACTGTTATGGCAGTCTATTGTGTAAGCCTGCTAGACTAACAACCATTCCTTGGCTGGAGGGCCCTTGGAAGGGCCTCTTTTGTTCAGATGCCATTAACGGAGAAAGAGGAGAAAATTAAACCAACTGCTATACATTTCTCCTTCTGAGAGACATTCAGCCTCGGTGCCCGTCAGCAGTTTGGATTTGGCAGTGAGCAGGAGAGAGCAGTGCACTGAAGACAGGAAGGCTTCAGCATCACCCACTACTCACTCCCTCCCTGAGTCAATTTTCTGCTGTGAATCACTAAGGTGGAGGGGGGAAGAGAGAAAAAAGAGGGAGTGAGAGCTGTTGCTACAAAGCCACAGCCAAAGCAAAATCATGAATTTCTGTTTCACTTCTTCCTCAAATCCCAGGAGAGGGACAGTTCTCCTTCTGTGCTGATTGTTGTGGCTCTGGTGTAAACAGAAGCCAGAAGAAAATAGACGGTAAATGGGCTTGGTACACTTCTGAGAGGACAGAAGTCATAAAGCAGTTGATGTGAAATACAGTATATACTTGATATGTCAACTTTACAGCCGTCTTAGTGTTTTGAAATGTGTTGCATCATACATACAAGTGTTTCTGTTGAATTGCACATGTGATTTACATCAGTGAAGATCAAATAGACCAAATAACAGAAACACCATTCAGTATAAAACAGTATAGTTCAACAGCAGCACAAACCAGCAGCACAAACCATACAGTGAAATCAACTCGTCTCTGAACTGTGACCTTTGTGAACGTTGGATTTATTGCAGAACCATTTCATAAGACTACATCAGCGTTAGCTAGATGTACCTAATAAACTGCCATGTAAATATGTTTCACTTACTTCCACTGACAGTCCTGGCAAACATTATGGAAAGTTTCTGCAGCCCATTAATTGCTTGAAGTGAAGCCACGTACATTCTCACACACCATCTTGGATGTTGTTTACATCCCTCCTCTGGTAACCTGGCAACCACGTGTGACATCATCCACTGTGAGTGAGACCCCACACTGCACCTCCCTGCTTTCTACATGATCTCAGATGCTATGGCAAAAGACCCAGAGATGTAGTTAAGGGTAATAAACATGGAAATTGATCTTTGAGTTAAGATTTTCTTGTTAAATCTAAACACATTTAGTCCATTTACAGTTATAAAACCTTTTCAACATGTCATTTAGATGGAATATTTGAAACACGATCATTTAAAGAGTTCATGACATGATTGTATGTTTCCTATCAGGCACCTGTTTGACCACGAGTTATAAAGTAGCTCAGTCCAGGTAGTAGTACTGCTCTCTTAACACACAACCTCTACTTTCATTACATGCTCCTCTCACTTGACCATGAATGCCACTTGTTTCCTGATAGCAGTTCTTTGTCATCTTCCCTCCAGCTTTTAAGACCCTCACCTTCCCACTCAAAAGCTTTTACTGGTGCTTTCAAGTGAATCAGTCTCCACCGCTTCATTTCTCCCATACTCAGTTTTTTTTTTTTTTACACTGAGCAGATTTTCTGTCACCATGTGGAAAGCTGTCAGTTTGTAATTAGTTGCAAACAAACAGCATTGTGACTGTTATTTCCTCTGTGTCATGTGGGGCTGGCGTGCATGTGAGTGTGTCAATGCTCCTGGCTTTGTCCTCGGACTGGTTACAAACATAGCACAACATGCTTATTTCTTGAATATTACTGACTGTGGCTGGATGCAACACATTGTTGGAAGAGAATTTGCCATGCAGGATTTATTGTCCTCTTAAATATGTATTTGTTGGTAATGTATCAGACATGGCTCTCTGGATGAGAGATTTGTTTTGTTGTTGTTATGATGTTGCCAGCTCAGGGTATGGTTGAGTGCATTACCGCGACATGTAAATCATGACAGGTGGCTGAATGAGGTTCATTTGAAGTCATTTATGTTAAATTGATGTGTGTAACAGTGCTCTCAAGTCATCAGCGATCACCTCAGGGACAAGACGAGTTTATCAATTTATAGATGATGATCTTTAATGCAGCTCGACACATTGCTGCCCAGAATATATCACGCATTACAGGACTCTCAGCAGGATCTCTGCACCGACTCATTTAAGGTGACAGCCTGTTTTCTAAGCTCATTCCTCCAAAAAAGATAACTTTACATCATCCAGAGGGAATTACACTATGATCATTGCTCAGCATTAGTTAAAGTTCCCTTTTACATAGAGTCTTATAGTATTGACCACTGCACTTCCTGTACTCAGCTTCTGTGCACAATTGTATCTATTCTACAAGCACGGACTATGAAATATTTAAAAAGCCTAGATAAAGTGAAATACAATACACAGGGCCATTTATTTTCTCCTTATGTTTGCATTTACTGTATAAGGATCAATGGGAGAAAAAACATTTTCAAAGAAAAATGATGTTTTTTAGCAGAAGTTGAAGTTGGTGAAGATAAGAATGTGAAGCGTCACATCGATGTTGATGGGACTGGAGCAGTAGTCATAGAAAAACAACTATTATAACTGAGGTTCTCAAGATAAACATGGACACACAGCCACTTACATGCACGCAGATAAAGTAAGACCAGTGGAGACACAAAGGAATCCAGACCTGGACAGTCACAGATAGACTGTGACAGCTGGGACTGACATGTTCATGATAGCTGGTATATGTGGAGTTTATCTAGAGCACAATGCATTATACACTGAGAATCACAGATTGAATAGTGATCAATGATAAAAGGTCATTGATATGATATACATATTTGAAAATTGTCATCTATGTATTTGTTATAATCATCAGCTATCAATACTTTTAAATGCGTCAGTAGTATCTAATACATGAGATGCTAACTAGATATTTAGATATAAAAGTGTCATTTTTGATAAATAATGCATGTTTACTATGAATGTATTGTAGTGCTGAATATGAATAATTCTATTTTTACTCAGTCATGACAAGATGTTTTGACAGTGAGTCAGTTTGTCAGCATTGGTCCGTTCTGCAGAAAGCGAATTTTCTTTTCTTCAGTAATACTGAATGACACAATCTATTAGAAGCTTTGACCCAGTGCAGTCACCGTAAGCAATCACTCTGCCTGTTTAAGCAAATGGTTCATTTGCCTTTACATCTGTCAGCAATTAGGTGTAATTATTTAAGCCAACAAGGGCAGCTTTAAAGGGTGAAATCCATCCCACAGAGCCGCCCGGGCCGACACAACATTATTTTCTTCCTCGTTGTTTGTTCTCATCTGATCAGGATCGTCTTCACTTCACCTTGTTTAGCACAGTACTTTGCTTATTCAGGTTGTCACCACATGCCAAGTGTGTGTGTGTGTGTGTGCGTGCATGCCTGTGTGTGTGTGTTGTTTTTTTTGCCTCAGTCTCTCTGAAATCATTTTATTCATGTTCTTCTGAACGCAACAAACGACCTACCAGCTTATGTCTCTGTCTTCACTGTTTTTCTATAGGGTCTTTAAAAAAAGAAAAAAAAAAAAAAAATCAACGCTCTGATTAAGTAACACAGCAACACAAACACTGTTGGTTTACTTCTTTCTGCATCCATTAAAGGGCCACTCTGCCTGCTCTGCTTACTCAGTGATTAACATGAAAAAAGCCAGGCTGACAGGCTGTATCTCTGCTCCTTATGTTTATTTAATCAGGGTAAATGTTGTGGGTTCTCGTGGCTCATGCTGAATATGTTTGTTTTTCATTAAGTCCTGTACTCTGCTGGCATATCTGCACAAAGCTTGGTTTCCCTCCTCCTGAATGCTTACTAGAAACACATGTACATACACGTATGCACCGTCACAAACACAAACGCACATAGATACAGATCTGCTGAGTTTGGTAGAAAGATACTTTTAGCCACTGTATTTTTAGTTATTGCAGCCTCTCTCCCTCTGTGACAAGCCTGCTGTTACATCGACACTCTGGACAGGTCACATTTTCAGAGCCTGATTGTTGTGGCTGCAATGCAGCTGTTTGATCGCCACCTTCGATACGGTATGTGTGGGCCGCACTGCTTTGTTTTATTTGGGCAAATCAGTTGTTCTATTTCTCTCAGGATGCCTGATAAGAGCAGAAGATACAAATGGAACCTGGTCGCTGAGATCTCTCATTACCCCCAGATCCCTGTGGCCCTGAGTGCACTCCCAGAAAGAAAATCCGTATTTGCTGGACAGCCAGACACAACCAGGAAATCAGATCGTTGTACACAGGATGCCCCCTTGTCTTTCTTTCAGGCACCCCTCCGTCTCAAATGGAAAAAAAAAAATCTCTCCTATCATGAGATTAGCGCCAGGAAATTGGCTAGGTGTCTTTGTTGTCTGTACTAGAGAAGTGTGTGTGTGTGCGTGTGTGTGTGCGCGTGTGTGTGTGTGTCTTAGAGTGGACACTATTTTTTCAGACCCCACCATTGTTGTGAGAGTTCTCACGAGAAAGAAGGAAACTAATGCAGGTGAACAAACATCGTGTACGTGGTTACATCTGTAAGGGGAATAATTTACTGCCTACCTGAAAAGCTCTTCTCCCTGTCTCTCTTCTGCTTTATGCATATATTGGTTCATCTGCACCTGAAAATGCTCAGCAGCTGTGTGTGTGTTTGTGTGTATTTGTGTGTGAGCACCTGCATCTATTCTGAGACACTGCAGAAGGTACACAGACTGTTGGACTCTGGTTTTATGGAAAGAAGAACTGAGCTGAAAAGAGCTGCAGGTTTGAAGTTTGGCTTTAGGTTTCCTGCTACATATTCACTGTATGTCTCTTACTGTAGCACTGTGCACACACATCATGTGATCAATCTGTTTTCTACAAATGATTCTGCGGTGCACTGACTTTCTCAGCCCACCATTAGTATTTTTAGTGGCTCAGCAAAAGCAAGAAACATTTACCAAATCCAGGTGACTGTACAACCACAAAGCCGTGAATCGGAGATAAAAATGTTTCTAAACATTTCTGATAATATGATGATGATGATTTGGTTACTTACGTCCATCATTCACAGTCATGTCTTAAGCTCTGTAAGGTTGTACTAACTTAATGTCAACATGCTTACTCAGAATGATAGTGCTATTATGCCAATGTTAAAAAGATTATGTTTACCAAGTTCATTGTGATTAAAGACTCATGTGTTCACCTCAGGGTCCTTACAGCTCAGTGATGACATGATTATGTGTGGAAATGAGAACTTGAGTTAAGTTCTATTTGTGCAGCTCAGGTGAAGAGGAATCTTCTTTCGGTTAATTCAAAAATAATTTCACTGAAGCTTTTGTGTTTTACAAAAAGATTCTTGCTAGCTGTTGGCGGCAGCCTTGAGCCAGATATAAATGCAGCACATGTAAATACAGTTAACCTCCCTAAACTCACATTTTAACCTTTCTGTTTCGTATAAAAGATTTAAACAAGATGGAATTCATTTACTTTAACTTTGAAGCATAGAGATTCTGTCTCAATGATTTTCTCAAAGGCTTGTTCGCCTACTTAGAAAACATTTTTGCTCTTAATGCAGCTGAAGTGTTTTGTTTGTTCTCAGCAGATTTTGTATTTTGTGTTCACCTTTAATTCTCTGACCTGTTTTTTTTTTCTTTTTTCATCACTTTAAATCAGCCAGACTGTGGTCAGAAGTCAACACAAACATTTAGTTTTATCACCTAAACAAAATTACTGAAACAAAGATTTTTTTTTTCTGTAAACCTCCACATTTATATGCACTTCCTTTGTGTTTATTCAGCCGCTGCCGTCATGTCTAGCAGGATCTTTACATCTTGTCTGATTTTTCTGACCTGTAGTTCAACTAGCTTGATTTGCTGCTGAATTTTTTTCTTTTTAGATGGACCTTGCTCTTTCCCTGCAACTCTTTTCAATGTATACTCTCGTCTTATTTTTGCAAGAAAGTCATTCCTTTGTAACTAAGACCCCGTCTCTTGGCTGATTTAAGAAGAAGCACTTTCTCTTAGTTGTTTAAACTGAAGTCTCAGTGACGAGACAGACAAGCACAAAGAATTTGATTTAATGTCCTTTTACTTTTAGTAGCAGTGCTACATTTGAAAAAAAGTAGTTTTCCATGCTTTTTAGTCTATCCTCAGTGCTGCATTGTTATTCCAGCTGTCTTTAATCTTACTTTTGAGCAGTGAGCCATCTGAAACATTAAGTTGATAGTGATACAGTAGTTTGTTCACAATAACACAAGAATCCAATTAATCCATGTAATACTAGCTCTATTTTCCATGCATTACTGGGTCATCACTGTGGAACTCACATGTGCTTTTACTTTCTGTTCTGGCTGTGTGAGCTTAGCCTGTCATATTAAATCCCACAGAGAGAAAATATAAAAAAAAATAAAAAAAATAAAAAACATTGCATCAAACACAATAGTACACAGTGTGAATGTTATGTTTGATAAATAGTTAGCTCAAGATGCTTGTGACCACAATGTGCCTGCATCCTTCTCACCTGGTTTGACATAGTTAAGCATGCTGGTTACATCATCACAAACAGCAGCAGTGAGTTCCCATCTCTTTGCCTCACCTGGCACTTAAAGCTTGCTTAATGCTGTTTCACACCTATTGAAAATGTGATAATCAGGTCAAGGACTCCCTGAAGAATGACGACTCACTGCTCAACTTAACGAGGTAGATGAAGTTAATATGGGCTGTTGTCCTAGAGTACCCCACAAGGACACATTGTACTTATCTGTCTTTATTAGCATCCATTAGATATCCAATTATTGTTTACTTTGTCAGTTGTTGTGTAGAGGTTTGGAACGTGCGTGTGCAGATGTAGTTTAGGCTCAGTGCAGTATGCAGCGGTATCATGGGAAGCCAGATTCATTAAGCCTCTGGTGCGTTTGAGTTCTCTCTCTACCTGCACGTCTCTGTCTGTCCCTGTTTCTTGCCACCGTGTATCTCTCCCTCTCTGTTTTCTTCTCCGCAGGGAGCCGGGGTTTTGTAAACTAATTAAATTGTCTCGTAAAGACGAGTTGATCAGACTCTTTGATCAGATGGTTTGGTAGCTCAAATATCAAGAGGATTTGAGAGACCGGAGAAGGTCCAGCACGTTCAATCTACCGCTGTGGCCGATGAGTTCGCAGAGTGGGGAGCAGGGAAATATAGTGATGAACAAAAGAGGCACCAATTTTTTTTCATCATCGAGTGAATCGGTGCCAATTTAATTACTGAAAGTTATCAGGTGTTTTTTCCTCTTTTTTTTAACAGAGATACAAAACACAGGAGACATTTCAAAGAGTTGAAAGCTGACACAAACTAATATGGCTAATGTATCCCATTACCTCAACTGCTGCAGTGATTATTGAAACCCTCCTGGAATCATCCGTTGGCTGCACTCTGTCCCTTCAATTCGTCATCTTCATGCACTGACTCATTCACATTATTATTTTGAACTGCATTTGCTTTTTGGCAAGAAGAGCTTTTCCATTGTTTCATTCACTCGCTCCCCTCGTTGTGAAGGTAGCCACATAGACTTTGTGTATCACATTCACTGCTCCAGACAAAGCACGGTGGACGTTCAGTAGGAGTCTCTTCACATTTCTTCTGTAAATGAATTGTTAATGAGCAGGTTTGGAATTTTCTTCAGGAAATTGTAACCAGTCTACTAGTTATATTAATCTACTGCAGGCAGTTTCTGGTTTTAGATAGTTTACATCTTTGAAAAAGGGTCCAGATCCAGGTCTGACATTCATCTGCATCTGCCATCTGACAAATGAAAAGTGAAAGGTACAGTCGCCCTCCAGTCAAGCTGTAAGACTCAATCTATATTGAATAAGCACTTGTCTCATATGGTTTTTCCACATAAAAGTTCAAACACTCCCTCTTAATATAAAATCTTCTCCTTCTCTTCCATTAGAAAATCCCAATTCCATAAATATGCAAATATTTTTCATCCTACTAGATTTAAGGTGCGTAGAAAGGAACTTGACACATTCAGCAGACGAACGTGAGAACAGCCCGCAGGCGTCAAACTCTGAACACACACAGTTTTGGCATAGTGACGATCAAACATCCAGGTAAAGATGACACATTTTGGCGGAGCAGCACTTAATGTCTGAATATATAACATGAATTACAGAATTTTGAAGCTTTCATCTCACATTAAATGGGAGATGTTTCTAAATATAAAATAAATTAAGTATGTTTATAGATATAAAAATGTTAAATCCAAATAAAAATGAAACTGAAATAAAGCTATTTTCCATATAGTAACCTGTCATATGGACACCTGCCGACATGCTTTGCTTGTGAATGCCACAATGTAATCACTTTGTACGCCGCCAGACAATCACAGTAATGACAGCCAGTGGAGAGTGGGCTATACTGAGCAATTACTTGCCTTTCAGTGTCATAAGGTAGTGGAATAAGGAATTTGTCTTGCTATTGTTCATGGAGCAGGCAAAACATATCGTGCATAATTTATTCCAGGCAATCAGTTGGTTTGGAGGCTTAGAGGCAATGCAGAACGCTGGCACAATGGACGCTCTCTCAGCCCCATCATAACTTTGTCACTTATTCTGTGCACTGACAATGCATGTCATGTTGCATTATTTGCCTTGGATGAGTGTGGGCGGAAAAGGCAAACAAGATTAGCTGATGCATGTGCTTGTTTTTCTATGTGTGAATGGAGGCCTTTCGAAATGGTTTAGTGAGTCAGTGCCAGTAGCACACTCATCACACTCGTCCTCCTGACAGCACTGAATATCTGTAACACTGCTCAAGTAATTCTCCACAGGCTAAGGTTTCTTCGAGGTGGTCCATCATTGAGTAACTGGTGCTTGATATGTGGAGGATCTCCTTTTCACTAGTGTTCTGTGGAAAAACTGCCTCAATATCATTATGATATGAACCCACTTTTAAGCATACAGTGTTTGTTTGGGGACTGGATCTAGTTCTTAGTTCAACCCAAATACTCCCAAAACAAATCCAAACCATTCCCCGAAGAAGTTATTGGACTGAGGCAGATTTTTTTTTTTTATCATCTTCAAACAGATGAAGTGAGAGAGATGTTTAGAGTGCAGGAGGTAAATGTGAAAGGATCATCTACAGAAAACATGTTCAAGTCAATACATTCAAGTAGAATGACTCCATTGGAAGTAAAATATAATAATACAGAAGTAGTACAGAAGTGTGAGCATTAAAATGTGCTTAAAGTATAAAAATCCTCATTTAAGTCCTCATTTAGCAGCAGAAGGTGGTGGAGGGTTGAAGTTCAGATAATTTCACTTGCAGTAATGGATCACATAGTAACGCCCAACAGTCGACTTCCATCTAATTGGATGTAAACCAGTGATAATTGTAGTGGACTGAAAAGTCCAACCTAAAAAATTTGAAGTAAATTTGAAAATTTGAAAAACTTTGCAGTATTTAAGAACATATGACTTCTTTCTTTCTACTAGTTCCCTCATGATATTAACACTGATGGCTCTTCAGTCCATAATGGAGTAAATATGTCACCCTTTTTAAATAACAAAGCTGATTTGTTCCATGTGTTTCACTGTGAATGGCTGTGATACATTACATAGTCTCTCAGCAGCAGACAAGTGGTTGTATTGATCAGCCCTGTCAAACTGTATCACCCCCTCTGTGTGGAAATCCCCTGCAAAACTGGAGTAGCTTATAGTGTTTGTTTTCAGAATCCAGTTTTCTTCATGAAGAGAAATGTTCTCTGACATATTTTGTTGACAAACAGACAGAAACTAAATTTTATTATTGTTTTTTGCTTCTACTGATTTATTTTCCACTCACGAATGTACCTGTGCCAGTATGTACAAGCTCAGTTGAAGTTTCTGCATCATTATCTTTGCCAGCTCTACTTCAGGCCAAGTTTGAATGTTGTTTAGAGACCTGCAGTATGATAAGATTCACCAAAGCAGGCACATTGCTCTATTATCTTGTACACAACACACAGTTGTACCTAAGACCTGATTTGAAGCCTCATCATGTTGTCTTACCTACAATCCCACCACCCACGAGCCTCTGGCTGTGAAAACTATTTCCACCTCAGCTAGAAAGATGCCAAACCAGAGAGAAAAATATCTGTAGGAAAAGTGGAAAAAGTGCAGCTCCTTCAATACTAGTTAGTGTGGAACTTGTGAGAGTGGAGTGGAACTTGACTCCACTTTTCCATGCTTAACACCAGCTTTGTCCTTGTTGAAGATCCTTTGAAGAATATGGAACAATGACTCCTATGGTTAGCTGGCTCCATGTTACATTCAGGTAACCCACTGGTCCAATGGCCCCCGTTATGTGGAGGACTCACTCTTTTTTCTGCACCATCATCAGAGTGAGGCCATGAGGTCTTGTGCCCTATTGTATTTCACTTTTGTTTGCCACCACCCTGCTATGCTATGCTATACCCTAGCCCCATCATTTCTCCCAAAACATTTCACTACCGGATTACAATTTAGGGGAATCCATAATGTGGATCGCAGGCTTAAGAAGCAGTCCTGGAATGAATTATACTGGACCAGACTTGGACCAGTAGCTCCTCATCAGTATTTCGATTGGGCAGTGGAAGCAGTTTCTACTAATTTAGTGCCTGTCAGCAATCAATCAAAAATCTGCATTGTTTTTGGCGTTACAATGGCTTAATGGTCCAAAACTGAGACCACCCAACTGCATCATCACTGATTTGAATCCAGCTGCGGTCTCATTTGGCTCTCTCCTCTCTTTATTACCATCAACCTTTCTAATGTGTAATCAAATAAAAGCAAAATGGTTTAAAAAAAAAAAAAAAAGAGTCCAACAAAAACACTTTTTGTTCTGCAGTAGTTTGTAGAAGAAAATCTTTTAATACTAGCTTGTATCTAAGGAGTTCTGCACTGTTACCCTTCAATTTGGAGAAAATTCACTACACCGCTTACTGCTGAGCAGAGTGAGATGCTATCTGTCAAAATTGGCTCAATATTTTGTTTTTTTTTCAAGCTCTCAAACATGTTCATGGTTGGCTTTTCTGAAGTATTGAAACGTATCAATGCACTGATGTTGCTATTGATCCACAATATGATGGCTGATACATGCCGTACAACACACAGGCAGTGTGCTACCAAATGTTTGTTGTGGATCTAATTCAGACTTTTTTGTGCTGTTTCCTCTCTCTAGAAGAACATGACACTGAAGCCCCAGGAGTGCAGAGACAACCAGGCAGGGCCTCTGCACAAGAAAAAGCCTGCCAGGGTCCCCAACGGCCTGAGCCTGGAGCCCTGCAAGAACAATCACCACCACAACCAGCCTTCAGACCAGGAGAACAACCCCCGCCTGGCACACACACAAGGCAAGAGGAAGAAGAAACACCACCTTAACAAGAAACACACAATGGTGAGTTTAACATATTTTATAATACAACTGCACAGTGCGGTAAGGATACAGCATTTCAGAGATCCTGTTATTTCAGAGGTTAGAGACTTCTTGTTTTACCTTGTAATTTTTCATGATGCTGAGGAAAGTATTTTGAAAATAATTCTGCAGCTCAGCTCTGCCTTGCCTCAGCAGTCACTGAACGGTCAACGATTTGTGTGTAGAAAATCTGTAGTCAGGTCTGTATTATTTAACTGAAGACACTACAGTAATTGATTAACTGGACACTTAACTGGTCAGTCCACAAACACTGGATGTGGGATGGCTGAAGATGCTTGTTTATAAAATTGGAGCAACTCATTTAGGAATATTTGCCCAAGAATTGAAGGTTTGCAGGGTAGACAGTGTTTATACGGCAAAGACTAAGAAATATATCAGTTTTCAGTATAAGGAAATAATTATATGTTCTTTCTGATAAATGTATTGGAAGTGTCACAGTTAAAAAAATAAGTTTATGTTATACTGTGTTGAATTGTCTTATATTTGGACCATGATAACATATTTTGGCAGGGCGATGTTGCATCTATAAAGGGTGAGTTCAGCTGCACAGTGTCGTGCAACAGTTTGCATCCTGTTTGGTAGGCGTGTTCACAGAGTTACCCAGTCAACGCCAACGTGTATATAAACCCCGCCCATGCAGTGGGGAGTTAAGCGCCTTTGTTTTCCTACTCATCGTACATCTTGAAATCTGCCTTACTCTGAGACTGTAGGAGCAGTGTAGAGAAAAAGCGATCATCGACATTATATTTGCATACATGTTATGGCATGGACAATAAGAAAACCTGTGCCCAAGTTTTGTGTAGAGCATGTCAATTTAACCTCTGAGATCAGCAAGTGTATTCTGAGAACATGTGTTAAACCAAAACATTAGAGCTTTTAACAAGGTGTTTCAGGTAACCAGACCAGTGTTCTCTACTTCTCATCTTTCTACATCCTGACTCAGGTCGAGGCACTAGTTTGAGCTTAGTCAGCTGTGGCATTCATTTACAGTGGATATAAAATGTCTAGACAGTGCTGTTCAAATTCAAGATTCCAGTGATTTAAAAAAAAAGTAAAGGGATAGATAATTTCAAAACTTATAATATATATATATAAAAAAACTCAGAGAAAAACAGCTCAATGTCAAATAATAAGGTTTCTTAGGTCATAGAGGATCAGAGAATCTCGTTGTTGAAATGTATCATTCAGGAGAGGAGGACAACAGATTTTCAGGTATGCATATTAATACCACCATGATAATTTTGTATTTTTTTCCTAAAAAAGATTGCAGATCAAAGATGCAGTAGAAATGTACAAGTTACAGGTCACTTTTAAAGGTGGAAAAAGTTCTGAAACTTTTCCTCTTCTTCATAGTCACCTGGTATTTGAACACGGTGGTTTTAGTTTTGTTATATCCACTGTAGCAAACTTTAACATACACTGTGCCTCGCAGTGAAATAAAGTCAAAATGCTCTGTCAGTGTGGAGTATAGCTTCAAGGGTATGACTGTATAGCAGTATATGCCTGAACATATTTTTGTGTGTAGCAAGGTGGCAAGGTCACTAATGAATATTTATGGTACGCTGATGCAGTGGTGTATCTCCACCAGCAAGGACTATCTGTTACAGCACTACTTACTGTTTTTACACACACATACACACAGACACACACACTGTGTGTTAACTATGAGGTTGTACTTTGCTATTTCTTTGCTAGAGTCCATCTTCCTGAGCTGCATATTCAAGGACACATTTGTGTGGGTTGCTGCTGAACAAGGAGATCTGAGGGAAACACATAGGCACAAACACAACATTTGTTTAGATATTAACTATGGACTCCTCAGTGGTTTTGTACCACCAGTACATTATGTGCTTATGTGATTATATTATCTTTTGATCTTTGTTTGGCCTGTGTTTCCTATTTCTAAATGTGGTCAAATAGCTTTTTTATTATTTTTATTATTCATACAAATTTAACTTTGTTCATATGTTAAGGATCCTCTGACAAATTTCAGAATATTCTCTTTAACCAGTCAAGTGACAGTGAATGTACAGTAGTGGTGAGGATGCAGTCGTGGCCTGTAGACTGTGCAGCAGACAGCTGTCGTGAGGCATCTGTCTCTGCACTACAGTGATTTCTGTGCATACACTCCAGAGATGACTGCAGGGAGACAGACACAGTATATGTGAGACTGTGCATTAATAATAATGTGTTGATCTGCACCTGTTATTCACATGTGTGTTGTGTTGTGTTGTGTTATTGGCTTGACTGTGTGTGTTGGACACTTTGGCAGGTGGTTGTGTTTGGCTTTGGCTGCGTGTTGGTCATGAGAGGTGTTTAGGCTGTTGGCAGAAGAGAGCGCAACCCTGATCTCCTCAACACACACATACACAGATATGGTCACACAAATACTTGCTGATGCACTCATTCACATGCAAACACATCCGTTAAATTCTCACCTCCCTCCCACGCTGTCCCCATATGTGGTGACACACAAACATTAACTCATCATGCATTGCCATAGCCGGTCAGTAACTTACCAGTGAGAGCTCTTTATATTTCAATAGCTCTATTTAATCTTAGTAATGATCTAAACTGTTCTGTGATAGCTTTGTTACAAATGATTATGAGAGCCTCATGTTTTCAGCTTTGAGTGCAACTGAAGCCCAAATTGTTACACGGTTACGTTTCTCTAAAATGAAGAATTGTTTTTTTGTCCCCCGCACGCTGCAGATAGACCTTTCAGCCTTGGTGCTCAACAAAACCCCAATCTGTCATGCTTTATGACATATGCATAATTGAAAAAATCATCATCTGTGCCCTGCTCCACCCCTTTCTGTCCTCTTAGAAGAAACAAGCTGCAGAGTTATCTAGTAGAACCTGCAAAATTTTCTTTGGTTTCATTATAAATAAGTATTAAGGCATTGTCCTCTTTTAAGGTTATGGTTTAAATGTCACAGGTCTGTCTCTAGGTTTAATTCTCCATTCAGAAAATGCTCCAGTCTGCTTGAGAGTGCCTGTTATCAGCACTTTTTGTTAGCTCTGACTTTATCGGAATGAGAAAGGAAAAAAGAAGGAGAGAGGGAGAGAATTTGGTGTTAAATAAAGCAAGAGGTGTGTGTTTTTTTTTCCTCCCAGTCTTTTTCTTCCACGTCTAGCAAAGCTAGCAGATCGCTGCAAATGTTTTCGATCTCTGGCACTGATCCAATGTACTGAACCATAAGATATTGTAAGCTCAAGGGGGGAAAATAGAGAAATGTTTATGAGCGCCTCTGACATATCGCCTCACAGTGAAAAAAGAGCCCAGATAGAGAAAGCTTCAGTGCAGATGGATGAGTAAAGAAGCAAAGCCTCAAATTATATGACTCCATAACTCTTTGCTTCTTTTATCATTTCATTTTTTTTTTTTTTTTTTGGTGGTGTGTTTTTAATTATCAGTTGTGCAATACTGAACATACAACAACCAATTCAGTCAGAATATCAAATTTGATTATATTGAGATTATAATCAAATGCTACATCATTTATTACAGTTTGAAAAAAACATGCATGTGTGTATGTCTGTGTGTTTGAGTGTATAGAGGCTGAAATAATTTACAAGCATGCAAGCACAAAAATTCATTGTGGCTGTATTTTTTTGTGTATGAGAATTTTTTACGAGTGGCTTTAAGAGGTCACTGTGCTAAAAAGAGATGGCATTCAGTGCGTGAGAGTGTGTGTAAGGGAGGAAGGGTGAACCATGGAAAACCATGTAGGATTACAGCAGTGTGTAATCACACTATCATTGCATCGGACTGCGGTTTTGTTTATTGGAGCTCAGCTACAATATGAGAACTGACACCCTCTCTATGAGCTAAGATAACATTAGCAAACAATTGCCAGCATTATCCACAAAGAAATCCCTACGCGTCTTAGATTTACATTCTTGGTCTCATTCCAGAAGCATCGACCCTGAGAACTCATGGTTAACCATTGCCTGTTACAAGCAAAGTGTCTTGTGCCGTAGGACCTTTGCATATCAATTCAAATGATTCCATACATCATATTGGGGTAAAATATGGAATACATTTTCAGTTTAGATATTCCACCTACTGGCACCGTGGTCGCTCTGTAAATACAAGTTGTTTCTTACTGACCTGGATTTTGACTTGTATTGAGTTTGGCATCATTGCTGTTATTTGGCAGGACTGTGGAAGTTCGTAGCGGTGATGTTTGTGTGCTGTGTGTGTGTGTGTGGTATTGAGTGTGTGTGTATGTGTGTGTGTGTGTGTGTGTTGGGGTGGGGGGGGTGGTCTGGTAAGGCTCTGTTCTGCTCACTGATGTTGGAGTGGTGGCCTGTGGTGTGTGCTGCTTTGTACAGTAGCTCTGGTGAACAGAGGGGCGTGCTGTGAGGCCCATCTGCTCGCCCGCTCTGGGAGGAGTGGGAAGACGAGGAAGGTGTGGGGGCAAGCAAGGAGGGCTCAGGTCGATCTCACCCCACACCCAGATCTTAGTCCAACCCCCTGCCTGTCTGTCTGCTGGTCCGTCTGGCTGACTGTTTGTGTCGCTCAGACTAAGTCTGTCTACCAGACATTTGGGTGCAGTGATTTATTGGACCTGATTGGACTCACTCACTCTTGAGGGAGTGGTAATTTGTCTGTTTTTGTAATCTTGGTTTGCACCTCCCGGCCACCGTGGTATATAAATGTTTGGTAAGATTCCAAAGGACATAAAGTGCAGCAGATAAAGACCTTAATCTGAAATGAAGGGACCAAATTTACTTCTATAATTCTAATGGCTGCACATTTAACTGGATTAAGATTTCGAGCCTCCAGTGTCATTTTTATTGTAACCATCTTTGCATCACTGGGGACATTTTTTACCTTAAACCAAATGTTCCCTAACAGCTCCACTTGACAGGTCATGCACAGTAAGCGAGGAACAGGATGTGATTTTTGTGAATAAATGTGTGTAAGAGGAACAAAAATGTGTCCAAATCACAGCGACCAAGTCATGAAGAACAAATACAGTGAAGTATTTTTCTTCAGGTTCTGAACTTCAACACATTCAAATAAACATTGAAATGGATGACAAGTTTCAGCTTTTTGAAGTGACTCATTCAGATCAAAGAATTCAGGGTCTGACTGTAAAGATTTTTTAAGAATTAAAAGAATTATTTTCGATTTAGTTGAACAACAATAAATGTTAACACAGAAGTCAAGCACAAGTTTACATGTGTGTGGAGGTTCTCATTCATCCAGGTCATAGTATCCAAAGTAGTTGAGTCAGAGTCAACTGAACCGTGGTAATTTCTTGAACACGTATGACCTCTTATCCAAGAGGCTTCTTCAGTTCTGATGGAGAGTTATACTCTGTGGGTGGAAAACCAGAGATCTAGTGTACAGAGGTGTATTAACAACAGTTGTTGGTGAGTACAAGTAGTTTCAATGGTGGCTCAGTAATGGTCACAAGCGGTCACTGACTATCGTTTCTGTACCGACAGTAGGCGGCATCTGAGCTTGACGCATAGGTGGTTTCTGTTGTCTGCAGAAACTACCTACCACCAAACATTTTCCTTGCTGTCCTTTCGTATTCCCACACCACACTGAGTGTGTCTTTCCCAAAGTGTTCAGCAAGATGTCTGTGGAGGAGGGAACACGCCACTCTCCACCAGAACTGAAGAAGCCTCTTGGATGAGAGGTGAAATGTATTCAAGAAATTAACACAGCCCAGCTGACTCTGACTCAACTACTTTGGAAGTTTACAAGAAACAAGTGAAGACAGCGAATTTCTTCTACTAGATTGTTTTTTGAAACAAGAGGAAAAGTTGTTTCACAAGTGTACACAGCAGTCCAAAAGTGTGTAATTAGTTTAATCTTAGTATCAGTCCTTTGCATGATAATAGTGCTGTTTAAACCTCCAGCACATTAAATGAAGCATGGATTAAGTGTGGTCTTGGCATCACACTCTGTCAGCTGGTTGTGCTGCTATATTGGCTCATTATAAGGCAGTGCAGTGCACTGAGGTCTGAAGAGACTATCCTGTTATTACCAGTCTTAGTTATTGGAATTGCGAATGTCTTTTATTAACCTTTTCTGACTAACTTGTTGCTATAAAAAGGTGTTACCTTTTGCACCTTTTGTTACAGTTGGCTTGTTTGTCATTTCAACAGTTTTGCATAAAAAAGGCACATGTGAAGATGTACAATATAGTTTCAATGTGTGTAGTGCTGCTGAATGTCTGCTGCATAGCACTGACATGGCAGTAGTTTTGTAGGTCACCTATCTTGGTTCTTTAATTAAAAAAATAAAGTAGAGGCTGCCACGGCTTCACAGCTGTCCCCGTTCATCAGTCACACCTAAAACATGTGAAAAAAGAGCTGTGCTCTTTGGTCTTTCTCCCAGTAGTGAAGAGTAATTTGCTGTGTAGACTACTGAGTGGTGTCTCGCCCCAGGGTTTGAAAAAGACACTTCCTCGAGAAGCTCTAACCAGGTCAGCCAGTCAACTGGAGGGCTGTGGTCTCTGGCCTCTGGCTTCTTGAATCATCTTGGTCGGTAGATCGTCACTCCACCCGTCCTGGTGGAAAAGCCCTGCCTTAGGCCTGCCAGAGGCTGTATTTTCATCAGCATCAGTCTCTTACCTTGACTGAACTCTTACTTCAGCCTGCTGGTGGCCACATGTAATGAGAGCAAACTAAAAGCACTAATGTCAGGCCTCCCAGGCTGGTTACGATGTGTGTGAGCCTGTCTGTCATAGGCTACCTTTTGGGACACATTTCAGTCTAAAGACCGCTAACAATTTTGGAAAGGGTGATTTTTCAGTCTGTGGTTTAAGTTGGATTTAGGGTGATTGACATAGAAGTTATAGTTATGGTCAGAGTAAGTGAATCCAGGTCTATTCAATGTCTCCACAAGTTGTCTTTCTCTCTCTCTCTCTCTCTGTGTGTGTGTGTGTGTGTGTGTGTGTGTGTGTAAATAGTTGGACCAAAGCCCTGATTTTGTCAGAACGGGGGCAAACTCTCATGCTTTCCAATCTGCAGTGAAAATGTAATATGATGTTGAGCTCTTTCAGCTTGGCGGGTCACCCTTAATAAGCTTATCCACTAAGCCAATAAGAGATTCGAAGAAAAGCAATGTCCTGATTGTCAGATAAGATGCTAAATCCATTCTGGTGGGGGCCTCGTTTGTGGAGATGATAATTGTTGCTGTCACGGCAGCAGTTTATAGCTCTGGATCAAATCAAATCCAATCGTGATGGCTTGTTTTGTGTTCTTTGTGTCGGTAAACATTTGAATGTATCCAGGGTCTTGACAAGGGTGCGTGTAATCATTGTTTGGCGTTTCCACAGCATTATATAGTACATTCATGTTAATGCTGTTAAAGTGTTTGGAGTTTAATTGTGAGGGATAACATGTTACTATGGCAACATTCATAGGTCAGACTCTGTCATCTGTTGGTCTACTGTCAAGATGTGATGCAGAGCGTCCCACTAACATATTAAACTGTCATCTCACCTGCTTTAAAGCCATCTGACAGCACATCCACATCCCTGCAATTCTAACTACATGCATCCACCTGCCCCCGTCTACATCCAGTACTGACGACTTGTGTGTTTGCTGTGTCCTCTCTTAAAACTGCTTGTCTTAAGCACAAGCACCTGATGCTGTTTGACAAGTCTAGGCCAACGTGTCTTTGAAAACAGTTCAGTGATTTTTTTTACTCTGCCTGCTTTCTCTGCATTGAGAAAGCGTTTCTTTAGAAATGTCACTTTTCTCTAAGGGAGGGTGGGAGGAGGGTGGTGGTGGGGGGTTGGACCATCCGCTTGCATGACTGTTAAACTTAGTCATTTCATTGCACTTGCACAGTGAAGCATCTGTAGCAAAGCTGTGATGAAGCAGAGCAGTGAAATGAAAGACAGACGGCATCTGCTCCACTCACTGTCCAGCCTGATGCTGGCTCTCACTCTTGACAACCCTTACAGTCAATTTGCGAAAAATTAAGTGGCTGCACTTTAAACCAAAGTGTCGGCCACTTAAAGCCGAGGCCCATCTCAGCTGTCAGTCAGCGGTGGGCAGTGGGCCGGAGGTGTTTGAAGAAGCTTTTATCATGACTGTCCAGCCCCTGTCACAGACAGACCACTGCAGCGCTACAGTCAGACTTACGTCTAATCCAATCTGCTACAGTTTACAACACACAGACCCACAGATGAATGCTCAAGATAGTTCTAGTCCATCTGGATTTGGAATTTATTTTTATTTTTTCCCTCTCACCAGAAGTCACATAACACAGTGTAGCTGTCTAACTTGTGCTCCTCTATCTCTTCTTTTTTAAGTTTCTGCTGGATGAAGGAAAACAGTTTTTCTTGTGTGTTTATGTGTTTCTGTCATAACTCATGTGTTGTGAGGGGCACACAACCATACTGCTTGAACTATCTCACTTTTCTAATCTTGCCCAGACACACACACACACACACACACACACACACACACACACACACACACACACACTTCGTGCCTGACCTGTGGACAGGTCTAGAGATGAAGTTGTCAGTCTGCCAGTCTGACGGTTTTTAATGGATTTCCATGTAGTTTGGTACGGTCATGGTTCCCAGAGCATGAATCCTAATAAATCTGTTCATCCTCTAACACCACCACCTGACTCTTGTGACAGCTTACTGGATTTAAAAACTAGTATTTGTCAATTTTCTGCAGCTATTTATTGTTGACATGTTTTCCCCCTCTCACAATTAGTGCTAAATTTCTAATTGTACATCAAACTCTTCTCATTTGAGAGGCTGGAACCAGCAGCTGGAACCAGCAAGATAATATTCAAGATGATGGTTTTATTTTCAACTGTTTTTGCATTGACTTATTTATTTTCTACTATGTATTGAGTTTTTTTTCCCCATATGGCCTTATTGTTTGATAGGTCCTAATGTGAACATAACAATCATGTGTAAATTCACACCATAATAGACCACCTGGGATGTAGCCACATACTAAATGTACACACACGTACTAACATAGTAGCACAGTAATAGGCTTTAATAAGGTGTATAATTGCACAAACCCACTTATCCTGCTGCTCTTCAATGCAGTGTACACATCACAGAGAAAATTGCTCTGTAAATATCAATTAGGCATATCCTGGATTTTCTGCTAAGCCTAAATACATAGAAATGAGTTTATATGTAGTTTATCATACATATGTACATGCTTTGTGGGTGTCTGGTAGAACTCTACAGTTATGTACTGTACGTTGGACTTCTCCACCCTGTCTTGCCTTTGCTACACTTTGTTGCCCCCTGTAAAAGAAGAGGTCAGGGAGCAGGTGCTGGCTGGGAAAGTGGAGTATTTATGGGAGCACCAAAGGCTCATAGAGTGAAATATTCCCATGTGGGGGCAAACCCGACTGTTAAAGTATATCCAGTTTAAGAAAAGGCCATAGGAGGGGTGGGTATTTACCCAGCGTGTGCCCCACAGAAACCACTTTGTTCCAGTTGTGCTTCTTTTATGACCGTCTGTCGACCCCTCTACCACCCCACTATCTGTGTCCGAGTAGTGACTGAGATGTGACTCGGGCTAAAACACCTTTTTTAAGCATTTAAATAAATCCAGAGGGAGTTTTTTGAACTGACCTCTTTTCTCAATGTCATACTTTACTTGTGAATGCGTTCTCAGGAGAGATTTAGTCTCACTGTGGTGAGATTTTGTAGAGAGTTATTGGCTCCACCACTGCTTGACCCTGTAGGCATCTCAATCAGCGAACATGTGTTTTACATTTGAATGTGGTGTTCTAGCAGTTTCACAGAATTTACTTGAGTTTTTTCGACTTCTGACAAGTAAAGGTATCAAGTAAAATAAACATAAGAGGTAAAAGTAAACTTGTGTTCCTGCTGCTGCACAAAACGGACCCAGACTCAGCCAATGCTGAATCTGTGAAATGTAGAACCACAGTGTATGTCTACGACAGGCAGTTTAATCATCCTAAAATAGTTAATGTTAAGGACTGATTAAAGCCAGCAAAGGGTTCAAAATAATATTGTCCTACTTGGATCATATCCAGACATTATTAGTGGAAATTTAATGAGCACGTTTCGGGAAAGATACAATATAAAGCAAACATAAAAGCAATCAAGTCTGCTATTATTTTCCCTCTGTTTAGCTGGAACCTTTTTAAAATTCAGTCTGCTGTGTTCTGTCCCAGATTCGCACACTGCTGATGCTTGTACCTTTTTTAATGAACTAATTTTACTGGGCTGAACTTAGCTTTTTGTTTTTCACTGCAGTTACAAAACCACACTTATCATTTACTAATTGCCCAGTCTACCTGGGTTAGACCATTATAGGCTTTTAGAAAACAAAATACACATTTTAATTGATTACCCTATTTAATCTTCTTAAAGCTTAAAATACAGAATGTTTACAGAGTCAAGAGGTGATCTGATTCCAGACTGTTCTTGACAACCTGAGCCAGGAACAAGTTGTCGGACACTGTCGAAGTATCAGAGGTGGACAGTGTGACCGGTCAATATCTGATAAAAAAAAAAAAAAAATCAGCAGAGACCTGCTTGATTTTCAGCAAACAGATCAGACTGCTCCTAATCTCCACACCATCATTACTTGTATCCTTCAAAGCAAGGGCAAGGACAGTTGTTTGGCTGATATGGAGGATGACAAGATAAAATCACTACTGTGTGATTAAAAAATCCAGATCTGGACTTTTTTGTATCTGTGTTGAATGTACACAGCAATGTGTGTGCAATTAAAAGAAAACAATGACCTTAAATCTCTCAGAGTAGGTACATTTGTCATCTCTGCTTTTATTCTTTTAAATATTTGCTGCCAGGGCCCAGGTGCTCTCTGCTCTCCACCTTGATGAGATGTAACTTGGATTATAAGAAAGAACTTGATGTCAGACAATGATCACCAGTCCAACATTCTCTTTTCTGTTCAACAAGTCATTCATTTTCATTTTCAGTAGAATAATCAAAACATCTTTTATAAATCCGAGGCTCATGTCTCCTTCCTTCTACAGCTGCTCTACAAATTAACACTATAAAAACAGAATTTTGTCTGTTTTTCTTCTTTTTTTTATTATATCTATCCAAAATGACTTAAATGTTTAACAAGTATTCATTGGTTGAAAGAAAGAGCCCATGATGAACACTAGTATTCTAGTCGACATAAGTAGTCCATCATGGAGGAAATGAGAGCAAGGCTTTAATGATTATGGCGAGCAGTGGCTGCAGGGGGGAGGAAGAAAATCTGAAAGCTCATATTTGCGTGTGTTGAGTCATTGCTGGAAAGTCCTGGTCTCTTTTTTAGCTTTTCATCAGATCCTCATTCCATGGTAGGGGGGGGAAATCAGTTTCCCTTCATTCCCTTCCGCCTCATTTCCCTGCTTTTGATAACACAGTCGACCATATCCTCTTTGTAATTTGTCCTTACTAGAGTTACGTTATACCCAGTGAATTGTTGATTACTCTCAGTCCAATAGTGAATGGTAACTTAATGTAGTGCCATGAAATTGAGTGAAATAACGCAGGATAATGTTCACAGGATGTCTGCCATGCTGTGCCAGATAAGGATACTCTTATGATTATTGTATAATTACTACATACCATCTCCCAGCTAATTGTCTGTAATGTCAACCTTAGTTACTCTATCATCTGACAACAGATCATGTACCAATGCAAAACCATATGGCAGAGACGAGACAGAGCTGGAGACAGACGGCTGGCACTTTGAGAACAGAGCCTACCATCAGATCAGTCTGTGTTGGTTTTTAATAAGTGGCTTTATTATAAGGACTTATTGCTGTGGTTTCTAACATCAGCTAAAAGACAGCCCTAGGTCATGCAGCTGCTTTGATTTAGGTACCTGCATTTATCATTGTGCAATGTGTCCAAATTAGGGCAGAATCTTTTCAGTACAGATTTTCCAAATGTTTTCAGATTTCAGGTTCAGGTTCTTTGTTCAGTGAACTCTCTCACACACACACATATAAACAGTTGAAGTTGAAGTGTCACCCTGGGGATGACAAACTGGGAGGGAACTGTGTTTGCATGAAGTTTGTACTATGTTAATATTGGATTTGGACAAGTTCATGATCTTGAAACACTATATCAATGCGGTGTGTAGCCACGGGATGTTTTAGCACCAGATTGTGTTAAGTTATATAAGCTATACAAGAAGAAGCAGCACACAAGACTGAAAATATGCAAGAGAAACAAACATTGTCGAATGCAACAAAGAAGCTTAATTTAGTCCAGACAGAAACAAAGAGAGACTGACAGATGGAAACAATGTGGATGATCTCAGCACATTTCATCTTAAACCTGTCTACACTGCCAAACCTGCATTTTATCTCTGTAACACATCGTAAAAATCTACCGGCTTGTTGTTGGTAAGTATGATGAGTTTCCCAGCTGACGCATGAAGCAGCACTGAAAAGCTGAGGCATCTAGTCAATTAGTATTCACTCATTTCTGGACTTTAAGGAAATAAAACTTCATGTATTTTGTATTTGGACATATTTTAAACATAAATATTAAATTGAGTAGCTGAATCGTAACATGATTGTAGAAATATGGTGGTTTGTACCAGCACGCATTAGGAGCTGTTGCTGTGGCTAAACAAGCTAAGATTAGCTTCTGTGAGCATTGGGTTTGGAACATTGTTACGTCACAGTTTCAGGATTTTAAAATGTAACATATTTTAAATATAGAGTCAGTCACCTGATGTCTGTACAGATCCAGTCCTGGAAGACTCATATTTCAAGTACCTCTGATATCCATGATACCTACACATCTTCAAAAACAAGTACTATCACTATTCTATTAATTGCTCCTCCTGCTTTGTTAGGCCCCACCCAGCCCTTCACCTACACCCACATTTTTTTTGCTGTTGTAGCTATGGTATGATGACATTTTTCAGCAGGTAATCACACATAGTAACCTATGGCACATTCATGTATTGACAGATGTAAACTCCCACCGGTGACTTTAGACTTCTCTGATTGGTTAGAAGGAAGAGCACATTTCAACTCCAAAATTAGAAACTTGTAGCACCACTTGCAGTAGTGTCCTGACATTGACTGACTGTATTTCCCTCTTGAGTGATCACTATGGCACCATGGCAACAGCAGCAGCTTAGTAAAAATCAAAGATGGACAAAAGGACCAGAGCCTTTTGTTTTTACTGTCTACTGTTCCGTGTTCCTGGTTGAAGCTGAACAAGCTGTTTGGATGCAGAGAGTTGAGCCAGATATGAGAGCTTGACATCTGCCTGATAACATCCAAGCGCGTCGTTTCCATTTCAGAGCATTACATGTACTGAAAATGCAAACACCCTGCAGCAAGTTGCAAATGTCGCATTTCTTCACAGCTCATCATGCATTTACCACCGTCTGCGTAAACTCAGCAGTACACTTCTACTTGAACTCAGTCAGATCTCAGATGGGGTGGAAAGAAGAGGCAGTGTCACTTGACCTTGAGCTCAGCCTCCGCTGCGTTTGCTGCTTTTTCACCAGATCAAGCCCTCGTCTTAACCAGATCAGTTTAAAAACTCCTCTTAACCAGGCACATGGCACAGATCCAGGGCAAAAAAGTGGTATTGATCCTCTAACCTTACAGGTCACTGGATACAAAGGAGTAGTGTTACTGAAGAAACTTGACTGTGCTGTCAGAAAACTGGATGTACTTGAGAAAAGTGAAAAAACACCTCCAGGTCTTACTCTGCCAAACACAATCAATTTCTGATGTTAGGAGTTTAGTGTTGTACACACCCTGAATGCAAATGTGAAGGGATTCTAGATTCTGAAAAAAACACAGGCAGTGTCTCACAGGCTGCTTTCTCAAATTCACATATAGTGAGTACACAAGGAAGTAGTGAAATCTGTTTACTGTCAGATCTGGCCCAGATGGGCAGATGGAGACGGTTTCTGTGAGCAACCCGCAGGGAAGGCCAGACTCCATCCTCTTCTTTCCTCTCCCTGTCGTCTTGACAGTGCCAGCTCTTTGCCACCGCAGGCTGAGGAGGTGGCAGTCTCAGCCTGGTTTCCCTGTCGCCCCAGGACAGTGAGAGAGAAATAGCCATCTGTGATTTACCCAGACTCTGGGCCTCATCTGCCACTGGCAAAGGGAGGGAATAGAAACATTAAATCTTCCTGAAAAAATCCATACATCCACACTCAAGTGTTTCGTTATGGTAGAACAAAGCTTTGACAAATGCCTCCATTTGATTTTATCTATACTCTTGTCATACTATGTCATACTGCTGCCATATATAGTAAGTGCCTCTGATAAATCATGCTCAGAAAAATCATTAGCAACTTTCATTTTTCTTCAGAAAATTCTTCAAGTGCCTTAACATGAAGTTCCAGCCAAACTGGAACCCCTCGTCAGTAGATTTATGGTATTAATTCATCGTGTTAAACATCATTATAAGGTTTCCTGGAAGGAAAGCAGTATGTCTAGACGATGCCCTCTCCCTGACACAACCATCAGTGTCTGCCAGGAAAGATGGAATAATTGAAACCTGAGCAGATGTGAATAAAAACCCCAGTGACAGCATACCAACACTGGATCCAGTCTCTATCTCTCCTTCTTTGTCTGGTATTTTTAGATAAACTGGACTGGAGTTGTGAGGAATGTGAGGCATGCCGGGGTATTTCTGTGATGTGCTGGCACCCTCTGCTGCTTGCAAAAGAGAATGCCTGGAACTCAGTTTCTGTAGAAATCTCATTTAAGATACACTGATTTTACCACCAGAGCTCTCCTGTTACCGTCCACCTCTCACTCGGTGGTATTTCTGAATCATGTGGTGAACATTGCTCTCTCCTCCTTAATTGGCTGCAGTGTAGCTTTGCAAGGATAATCCTTGCCATTCTCTGGTTCCACTGGGTAATTGCAGTGGGGGGGTTGACTGATTCGTTGGTGTGTAGCTCTTATACAAATGGGCAATTGTGATGCACAGCAAACCTATAAACTGTCCGTTTTTAAAGGGCACGCTCCGAACAAAGTAGCATTTTCATTAAAGTATCCACCTGGGTTTTATCCCACATGCCTGTATGAGTTTTCTGTGCGCTTCACTTAATGTAGGCACAGTGGCACACACAGGCTGATAGACACACACACACACACATTCTCTGTCTCTCATACTCTTTTATTACAGTCTATCTCAGAGCCAATTTGCTGTGATGTTCGGTGATGCAGGGGAACTGGTTGGCGATAATGAAGCTAAAATAAGTAGAGCTTGTTATACAGTGGCACATTGGAACTATTCAGGGCTCTCTCCTCACAACCACAGACACAACAGTCATTTCTCCAGCAAAAATATGCCACTCTGCAGGGATCGACTTATGGGGACACAGCCTTGTTAGTGTGGAAGGCACAGTGTGTATGTGCGTGTTGCTGAGGCTGTCATCTCTGTGTAAAGCATCTATCTCATGTGTCTGAATGTCACACTTCAGAGCTAACTGGGTATAATGAGCAAAAAATGTTGCAACGGGAATCTAAATTCTTTTGATTATTGTCAGTTGCTGACACTCAGTGTGGCATCAACAGGTATGCACACAGTCAGCAAAGATGCTTTACATCTTTTGAAAAAAAAAAACGTTATTGATCTTAATAATATAAGTAACAATACAACAGTGTTTGACTGATGGTTTAGATGCTGTATTAATATCCACTTTGCAAAGTGTGGAGGCAGCAGATGAAATATGCAGATTCCTCGCTGCCTGCTGGGCTTTCACCTGCTTTCTGTTCATTATTACATGGACACAAAGTCACATTACATGTGAGAGATAATTCTTGATTATAAGGATGCATTCAAGTCTTTGATTAGAACATTATTGTTGATATATTTTGTCGTGAAATTAATTACATCCAGCAGCTCTTATTAAGATTCTGCTGTTTGCGGTGTTTTCTCAGATATAAAGTCAGAGGCGTTTACCACCTAATGCAGTCCATGTGTTTGAATCCCAGCTTGGTCTTCAGCTCCACTTCGTGCTATAATGATACAATGTGATGCAATAAAAATACACACTGTGCTCATTCTTGAAGGGTTAAGAGCAGCTATCATTATTTTTGAAATACAGATTCACCTTTGTGCAAGAGGTGAGGTTCACGCCGATCAATATGGCAGTTCTAATAGGATCTACCTTTATTCCTTTTAACTGTGCTTTAGATCACTTTGATAGCCCTCCCCTCCAAGCTGCCGTTAACCTTGATTCAAGTGTCTTTGGCTCACTGCTATCTTTTTGAGTTGACCCGCTAAGAGCTCGGGTGGAGATGGCTGCTTTGATGCCTTTATGCTGCATCTGCTGCTCCACCGACTCGCCTCCAGCTATACAATACACTTACACACAAGACTGTCAGAAGAAATGGTGGAGAGAAACAAGCCAAGCAGCAGGGAGGGTGTAATGTGTGTCAGGGAGCACGCAGAGTGCACATGGACGTATTTGTGTGCACAATGTGATGCTTTGTTGTTTTGTGCAGGAGAGTGATGTAAGAGGGATCTGAGTCAGAGGCCACGTATGGCTCCCTGTGCACCCCTCCCCCTTTCCCTGATGCACTTCTGTCAATGCTACACATGTAGTTCACAGGTTACGATCAATAATTTGTACTCGCTCCCCCATCTCAGATAGATGTGACCCAACATCCAACAATCCACAGTAATGGCTGTTGCTAAGGAGCATGGGTAATGGGATGCAGTCTATTTTTCAGGCATGTTTCAAAGTTTTTAATGGGGCCGCTCCCACATAAGAGCCCCTGTGTGGATTGTGGTAATGGGCAGTGGGATGAGCAGGCATCCTCTCCATACTCTGGAGTCATGAGTGTTATAGCTTCTAGGTCATTATCCTCTGGTCTCATGCTGACTTATCCTCTGCCAGGGTAAAAAAAGACAGAAAGAGAGGTCCACAAAATAGATTTTATTGCCTGCACTTACACAGCAACTGAGCCATCTTTGGTGAAGAGCTAATAGCCATACAATGTTATTTATTAGTATCACAGTCACCTGGCTGGGTCTGTTTTTTCAGCCTCTAAAGTTACACAGGTACATATTTGTTCATTACATGATTGCCAAATTTAGTTTAAATGTTATAATTATTTAGACATAATCATTTAGACTGTTTAGACATAGATACAATGGTTAGAGATGGTTGATTGGTTAAGATTCTGTTTTACAACTATTGCCATTTTAATTATTATGTGGCAAAGATAATTGCTGTCCCAAATAAGATACTTCAGTTGGTAAACTTCCATGCAGTGTAATAATGTAGTATTCTCACTGATATTGTATTGGCTCAAATCAAACACATTGTGTACATTGTGCAGAAAATGATCTCAACATGTGACTGATGTTGTTGCCTGTCAAAATAACCACAGGCTGCTTTGCTCACTTGTCTAAAAAAATAAATATTTTACTTTATTTTGTGTCCTCCATCCTCGGCTGCCATTCTAACAAATTTTAAAAAATACATTTTAGTGGTTTCATCTCCCTCTGCTATGTTGCTAAGATACTGAGTGAATTGATGGGTGTGAGGGGTCCAGTATTTTTTCACATCTAGCACAGTATCATCGAGTACTTATACTGTCAGTGTGATTGTGGTAGGTACACTGACCTTGAGATACCTCCTCCCTCTGTATGATCATACTTCATGTATTTCCTCCATCTATTAGCATAAACCTGCTCGAAATCAGTGGCAATTCTCTTACTCCAGCTTCATCACGAGGTTGATGTCTCATTTTTGGCTGAAATTCTCAACGGAGAACATGAAATTTGGTTCAGACATACATGTTTCCCAAAGGAATAATTGTAATAACTTTGATGATTTTTTGATAATTAATTCAGTACCATCATCAGGTTAAAATCCTTTTTTTTTTTGGTTCATCAAATACATGAAAAATAAGGACATTCTCCTCAGCCTCAGCTTTCCTTTGTGTTTTAAACCAATTATAAAATGTTAGATATGCTGAACTAAGGGTGTGAACATGGTAAACAGTTCACATGCTGAAGATATAAGCATGTTATTCAATGAGAGCACGTTAGCGTGCTAATATTAGCGTTAGCGTCAGCGCTCTGCTGTGACCAAATGCAACCTTGTATTAACCTTGTAGCCACCCACATATTTATCATCCTGCTGCTCATTATAAAACCCATGTTAAAACTCCTCTTTCTTTTTTAATGAAGGAGGACGGTGAACATGCCTTTATCCCAAAGAAGTCTGCAGAGTTTTTGGCAGCAGATCATTAATTAAGGTGTGAATTTACAAGGTCTGATTGCTGAGGATAGCGACTCAGATAAATCTAGTTTATCGTCGTCTTCATTAGTAAATTAAGTAAATACAAAAGGCCCAATTGGAGTGTAAAGTGCAGAGTATGTAGATGGCCCTCTCTGGGATTGTTTGCATGTTTATTACTTATCCCACCCACTCAAGCTTCTTTTTTTATGATATTGCATTTTTATTTGCTGTTCTGTGCTCCAGTAGATTTGTTTAACAGCTTGTGCTTAAGTCCCTGGATATTTATCTCCTGCTTCAGGAGACACACTTGCACATAAGGGCCCTCTTACAAACACATAAAGATTCTTGGATTCTGTTCCATTCTTTATGCTCACTAGTGTTGATGAGTATTTCATGTGGACATGTGTAATGGTTGAGCTGTCACTGACCCTAGTCCACATTCTGCTTGTCCTGTCTCTACTCAGCTTGTCACAGCTGACTAAACACACCAGACTCCAGCACACATGTGGCTTAGCTTACATTGTCCTCCCACCAGAAACGACTGTGGATGATTTTGTCTGGAAAAAGTTTCTGTCCATGTGTGTGTGCAAACGCCCCGTACTGTATTATTGTGTGCTATGAAATGCTCTGAAATCACTAAAGGAAAACCATCACAGTTCCACATTGAAGTCAGTTATGTTATGTGTCATAATGACTTTGTGCTCATATTTAATAACATCTCTTATCACCCACAACATTATTTTTCAAAACACAGAAGCATCACATCGGCTTCACACTGCAAACATTTCACATGATGATCACAAAAATTAGATGTTGTGAGAATGAAAAATCCCTCTGACTTCTCATTGCCAGATTGATATAAATGTGTTAAAAGTAGCAGCTCTGCTCTACTGACCACTGCTTTTTGAGTAAATTATATCAGCTGTCACTTATTAATGGTCTTTCAGCGAGTAACTTGATGACAGACCAAAAATGACTGATTTGTGCCCTCTCATCAAGCAGGTGGCACTTGACTTGTTAATAAAAGAGACTGTTGTTATTGTTTTTTGTGTGTGTGTGTGTGTGTGTGTGTGTGTGTGTGTGTGTGGTTGTAGTTTAAACTTTGCTTTCAGTCTGAATCTAATTCTCATTCACACTGTCCTTGAAAAGATGATTCATAACTAATTTAGCACCTGGTTTTCAAAATGAAATTAACAGCCATGCTTCTGTGCCAAGTTTTCTTGTAACTTTAATATTAATTTCACCTAAGTGAAAACTACATGTTTATGTCATAATACAAATCAATTCATTCATGACCGCGGCACACTGACAAGCGGCTTCTGGTATGTGTATATTTATTGTTCCATGAATGTTGAGCATGGTCGGAACATTTCTTTCAGGCTAAATTTTAATCTCATTTTCAGGTTGTGTCTGTAAGTTGTTATATGATAAATTAAGCTGCCGCTCGAAACAGTCTCTTTGAGATTCAACAGGTGAAATCAATATTGAATTGGGATCGTGTAAAATATTGTTTTATCCCAATTGAAACTGCAAAGTCAAAAAGAATTAGCACAAAGTCTGCTGTTTGAAACAGGTACATCTGCGAGTATAATTTGTTCCTGTCCTTTGTTAGGTTTCAAGCACAACTTTGGACTTAAATTCTATATTAACCTCATAATTACCTTAGTATGTGTCTGTGTCTGATGCTTCCAGTGAACACTGTGTTTCCAGATGTCATCTGTTCCACTCACAGACTCAAGGATGAACTGATTAGATTTTAGTTGTCCAAGGTGAAACCAAAGGATAGATGTATATCCTAATTATATATTAAATTTGTATTATACAAGGATGTACATTACATAAGGATAAAGTGATGAAGTGACAACATTTTATATCCTAAAGGTCTAAAGATATCTTCACTGTGATGTCATAATGTGTTGCAAAAACACTTTTATGGCAATAATTAAACACCAGGAAGAAGACAGGAGGAACAGAAGAAGACAATGAGATATATTCATGTTTTTTTTTTTGTTTTTTTTTTTTTATGAAAATGTAACTGAATGAAAATAGAAAGAAACATAGAGGCCTGTATATGCGATTCCAGCACATCAAAGACAGAAAACTTTGTCCACTGTTCAGTATGTGGCAAGACTAATGTAACATCTGTTCATGATTGTAACAAGTATTGTGATGTTGAAATAGCTTATTTTCTCTCATAAACTGATTTATTATTGTTGTTATAGCAGGCAGTTCTCTTTTTAACAGTCCCAGGTTGAGCTATTTGAAACAGTGAACAGTGGAAAGAAATTTTAACATGAAATCCATGTTGTGATTAAACTTGATTAAACAACTTTTTCTCTGGCTGCAAGCAGGTTCCTTTACTCGCGTTCTCATGACTCACTCAGTGATTCTTATCTCTGTATTTTACTCTTTTCAATTTCCTCCTCCAAACATTTTATTCCCTTCCTGGTAATGATTCGAAAGTGTTGTCGTCCGGGTCGCACATGCAAAAGATTTCCGAGCGCTGGCCAGCGTCAGTGGAGCCAGCAGCACAGCCATCCTGTTTCTGAACCTTTGCCTTACAACTAGTAACACCCCCACCCCACCCCACCCCCAGTCACTCCATCTCAAGTCTCTCCTGTCTGTGAGCAATTAGTCTGTTTATCTCTGTTTCCTGCTTTCATCTGATTTGTCCGCTGAGCGACGCTGGGACAGCTGGGTCTGTGGGCTGCTTCCCTCGTAGAAGGGAGGAAAGGGCGAATGCGTGCGAAGGCATTCAGACAGGGAGGAGGTGAACTCAGACATCATGGAGTTGGCATTGGCTCCTGCATCTGAAAGTCATTGGGACATGGAATCATTTCCCCTCCTTTTTCTCTTGCCTATTTCTCTGTGGAGCTTTTTCCCTCCTCAACCAGATCCTTGTCCAAATCGCCTGCTGACTTATGTTTGGAAATGACTTCCAAATGAAGTCCTGGCTTTGGACTCAGACAGTGTGTGTGTGTGTGTGTGTGTGTGTGTGTGTGTGTGTGTGTGTGTGTGCGTGTGTGTGTTTATGTGTGTGCACACCCTGCTCTGTATATTTGCAGTGTGTTGTTTTTACATGCTGGCTTCCACCTGTAATTATCTCTGTTGGCCTCCACAAGGTCATGGTTACATGTAAACACACTGCATCATAGCACTTGGCTCTCTGAGGTATTTAGTTTATGCAGAACAGCTCCCCACAATGCTGCTTGTTTTAAAAAGGGAAAAAAAAAACAATGTGTCTCATGTCTCATCTGTTAGATTAATGTAGTTATAATACAGGAAAGAATTTAGTTTTTTAACTCATTGTTTTTTTTTTTTTTTTTTTTGTGGAAACGTGTGTCCTCATATAAACTATTTTTTTAAGGTTTATTAGGGTCTACTGAAGCAGTTCCAGTCATGTGTCAATGATTGTGTGATTTCTTCACCTAAATTTCATCGAGCCATTTTCCTGCAGTTCTGCTCTAACTCTTCATTTGGTATTTGAACTTTCCTCCCTCCAACTGAGTGCTTTTCAACACTCACATATAGCCACAGACTCACAAATGCTCCCAAATGCGCTTTTACTCACAAACCAAATACAGATACACACACACACACACACTGCTGCTGTGCCGAACAGATTGGATTCTAATAGTTACATTGTGCATCTTTTCCCTGCGTGTAATATCATCTGCATCACATCTAAAGGGAGATAGTGACGTTATCACTGCACCAGTGGAACATGGTGTATAGCTTTCAGCACCATTGTGTGGTGAACACTAGAAATACTCCAGTCAGTGATGATATCAGCGTCATGCTTGTTGGTTCGCAGTGTGATGACACAGTAGCAGTGTCCTCTTGTGACATTGTTTGCTTTGGCTGATTGCAAACAGCCTATACTGAACAGTTATAAACTCCTCTAAAAGTATCTTGTCAGCCAGTCTGTCTATTACTCTCAGGGTAGCAGGCTGTTTTCAGCCATGCTAGATTTATGCTTTGATCCAGACTGAAATATTTTGGACAGCTATCAGTTGGATTGACATGAGATTTAGTGAGCACATTTCTATCTCCCAAAGGAGGTTTTCTACTGACTTCTCACACTTTAACTGTTCATACCAGCAGAACGTTGACATCTGTGATTCACAATGAAATATATTTTTTACAGCTATTGGATGGATTGACCTGACGTTGGAATGGACAGACACTCATGATTTTCAGAAGATGATCTGACAAAAACATTTGTCCTCTGACCTTCATTCTAGTGCCACCAGCCTCAGCTGCACTTTGTGTTTATTGCCAACGTGTGTTAAATATTGCTAACAATGTTTAACACATAAATGCTAACATTAAACATGTTAGCATTCATCTAAGAGCACAGCTGAGCTTTAATGGTTGGTTTATGTTGTCTGTGTTGGCCGTAGGCTCCAGTGTCACTATTTTAATGCCTCTGTCTTAGAACATTATGTGAATGAACATTTTTATTTTTATTTAATCGCTGTCTATGAATCGGTGCCATATGACTGATAATAACTTAAGACATGTGAATGTGCTTCAAGGCATGATTAAGATCGATGCTATATAATATGGAAACAACATTCCACTGAGAATTTAATGATTAGTAACACTGTACTTCAATGTACTTTACATAAATTGACTTGAATTTAACCAGTAAAACAGATAATCCATTGTTCCACGTGCTAACCCGTGAATAAGTAGATTATTTCATCAAGCTCTTATTAAATCACCCCACACATGCCTTTTAAATAACATACTGTACATTTCATCTCATCGCAGTGAGTACACAAAACAGGAGATTCGGGTTATTACTGTACCACATGGGCTTTAATACAAGTTGCCTTACTGTGTTACAGCAAAAGTAATTTGTGCCAAAGCAGCCTGGTGCCATAATCCCCAGTATTAGCAGAGGGAGGGAGCAGGCTAACGTGATTTCCTGGCTGTGGCCTAGATGAGACTTGGGCCTATATTATCTGGCCATCAGAGAGACTCAGCTTCAACTCTAATATCTGTGTGTGTGTTTGTGTGTGTGTGTGTGTGCAGAGCAGGAAATGGCTTTTGTGTTGCTGGCCAATACAGCCTGCGGAGAGGAAGAGAGGAAACATGCACTCTGTTGTGCCATGTCGGGCCACTGCTTCTGAGTACAAGCAGCCTTATAACAGAAAGAGGAGCAGAAGGAGCTCTGAGTATCAACCACTTAGTTATTGTAGCTCACTCCCTCGTTCACTAACCGTTCCTAGAGGCAAACCGGGGTGAGGCAAACCTACAGTTGTTGTTCTCTGTTCTCTCTTCCAGCCTTTCCTTGTGCTGCGTCTCTAACCTTACATTTGATTACGTAAGGAGCCCTTGTTACATTTAACAGTACAGAGCCGTGTTAGTCCCAGAGAGCTTAAAAGATTAAAGCAGCCTCTAAGAGCATTTAAGGAAGTAGAGAGAAAGAGAGAGTTTTTTTTTTTTTTTTTTTTTTTTTTTGCAGGAGGTTTCTTCATCGTGCTCCTTCTTTTGTTGTGCCAGCAGGTTTAATGGAAAATTGGAGCAGAGCTGAGGTGTTGTAGCTCAAAGGGGTAGAACATCTGGGAGAGAGAGAGCAGGAGTGGGGGTGAGGTTTCTAGCATACAGACAAACAAATACACAAACAGAAATTTACTTGGTTTCCCGTGGCCCTCATGTGTTATGCACAAGGGTACACCTGGATGAGCATGTGCAGCCACAGATGTCACACAGACACAGGCATTTTCATACTAAACACACTCCCACGCTGATACTTGTGTCTGCGTTAACCCTCGGGAGAAGCGGTGCCTCCAGCAGGAAAACGTCTGTGCAGCCTCACAGCTCCAGGGCCTCTGTAGGCTTTTAAAGCAGTTTCTCTGTTCAGCCCTGAGGGAAGAAGAAATTCAACAAGGGAGAAATCAAAAGGAAACACATCATCAAACTACACGCACCTATGAGACATATCACTGTATTAGATAGTTGTCCAAAAACTGGAGCATGAGAAGCAATTTCCACCCCCTCATCCTGCGGGCTGATTCAGCCATGTGGAAACACTGCTCCTTAACCTCGCCTTATTCCACTCTGCTGCACCTGAACTTAATTGTTTTGATATGATATCTTTGCACACCATGTTTAATTGTTAAACTAGAGAAGCAAAACAATCTCAAGCTAACCTTATAATCCCCACCAAGTGTGCATTATAGACCATGAAGGATTTTCAACAGAGCACTTGACTTCATTTTTTTAGGCTTGTTCACTTCTCTGTGTTGTGTCTTAATACACACCAAGTTGTGAAATGATACCCTGAACGACTTTTTTTTTCTCTTTTGTTGGATCTCAGCTCTTGTAGTTCTTGCAGCTCCATTATCCAGGCACAGCGGCGGCCATGGGGGACATGGCCAAGCGTAGGCTTGAGTGTGGGAAGTGAGCAGGCAGGCGGGCTGTCACTTAGCATTACAGCAGTAAAGGCTCCCCGTAGGTGACATGAGGAGAGTGGAAAGTGAGAAGACCAGAAAGAGAGGAGTTAGGAGGAGAGAACAGGAATGGAGCAAAAGATATACATCAGCCCACACACCAAAACAACACTCAGGCCCAAACAACCCCAACTAGTAAACCTGCTGTTTGTCTTAAGATAAGACTAACTGCTGAAGATAAGACCACCAGGTTTCACTGCTGCTCTCTGAAAAGAGAACCAAAAGAAAAAGATGCCTAAAGGTAAAACCACTCTAAAAAGGGTTAAAGACTCCTGAGGAGAGAGGACAAAAATAGTTGGTGCATAATGTTCATGTGGTGGGCTGAGGATCAGTAAATAATGATATTCTCTCTGGTCTCAAGTGTTTGTGCGTATTCCTAAAAAAAGCTGTAGTGCTTTGTTGAGGCAGAGGTTGTATCTTTTTACTGTTCATAAAAGACTTGTAAAAGATTGTCTTTTCGACAATCTTTTTCGTGGCGGGTAGCTTGACAGGTGTTGAGGCTAAATGACTGAGTTGTTTGAGTTTATGTTACTTTAAAACACATCACCTCATCTCATTTTAGACCTTAGAAACTCAATAAAAGCCTCCAGTAATGATTTTAATTCAATTTGAAACCACAAACCACAAATACAATATTAAAAAAATGATGAAGTGAATTGCTCAGTGGTTCTAAATGTTTTTCTATAATTGTCCACTTAAACAAAATGCAGTGAGACCAACAAACAGGTGCATTATTGCATTTAATTCTGTTCAAATCAGAAAGAAGATAAGCTTGTGATGATACCTGGTAAATAAAGAAGCTTAAGAAGACTTTGCATTCAAATTTCTCAAATTCAAGTCTCCAGTTTTATCACAATGGTGATTTTTCTCCTGTATTGGCACAAATCTACCTCAGGGCAAAGGTCTGTCCACAGAAGGCTATGTTTCCATGGATGCTAATATACTTATTGGCACTACTGAGTCTGATTGCTTTTGTTTATAACCCTCCGCTGTCCTATGATAGAGAGGTTGTCTCAGTTAAACTCAGGAGCAGCCAAATTTGGCTAAATCCTGTGGGATAGAGGAGCCGTACTAGCTGGCAGACGTCTCAAGCCATAGTCAAAGGTGACGTGCTTATATACACAGCGGTGTTGTGTGTTTGGGAACTGGGCCCTGTGTGCAGAGGGGAGTGGCAGAATGTAAACATTGGCTGGGTGGCCCAGTCTCTGCGCTGGCTGTGGCCTTTTTAGTCCTTAAGCCTTCACAGTGGGTGACTGGCTTTTTAAAGGTCTGGTCCAAATTGTCAGTGTGGTGCCCTCTACTGCAACCGTCTGTCAATACTGCTGGCTTTGTTTACATAGTAGTTTGATAGATTGAATACATAAACTTCAGATTCTCTTTTATACTGTGTACAGTTTGTTCTTGGAGAGGCAGTGCAAGAAGACACAGAGTCGTCAATAAAATTTCAGCTTGTAAATGCACAAGAAAGGGGGAATTTTTTTCGTACAGTGAAGAAATATATGATCACAAGACTCACAAATGACCCAGAACCAGCAAACCCGAGGAACACAACAGGAAATGTAACTGGCAAATATTCAAAAGCTGAAGTAATGGCTCTGACATGAGAAAACAAAACACGGTCCCAGTGGAACTTAAGCCACAAATGTTTTCTGTTTTCATTAAATTGTGATTTTTATTGTAGTGTGGAAGTCGGCTGTCTGCCCGTTTAGCTTTGATCATTTCCACTTGCTTGTGTAGTCCAGATCCAGAAAAATTAACATGGCGACAGGATTCATGGCAAACACTCGTGAGAAGTTTATGTGAAGTTTATATGAAGCACCACTGTTTGATTTAAGGCTCAATTTATGATTAATATCATCTGCCTTGAGCAGCCGATGAATAAAGCTCTTTACTTTTCTTACATATTTTTATCCAATGAATAATACTGTTTGTTTTGCAAAAATAAACCAAGCGGGAAATTCTGACTGTTGATTTTACATTGTCATTATATAGTCACATTAATCACACTTTCTGAATATGTATTTTCAAAATATGTCTTTGTTGAATAATCTCTCTTACTTAAAAATACTGGAAAAGTTTTGTTTATGGCACATGATTGTACAGGCTCATGTCACTTATTTGAATGAGGCAGTGCTGTGTCACAATTTATTGATACGTTAAATCAGAGTGTGATGACAGCTGTGTGGTTGTCTGTGTTGTTGCCAGGCCACAGTGAATTAAATTGATTGTACCACACCCACAAAGTCCTCAACTCCTAATAAGTTATGACTGAGGTTTTTTTTTTTTTTTAATCATTTTTAACTTTGATTCTTGTTTATGTAGCCATGACTATTACATGTCATCATTTTTAAATGCTGTAAAACTGTAATCTTGTGATATTAGCAGTAGAAGTAATTATTATGACTATTTCTCCCTCAGCTCAACAGAGCTGGTTAGCATCTTTGAGCTTATTGTTTAGCTTTGGTTTCAGTGCTCTCATGAGTATTGTTTCCTGACTTGAGGCACAGTAACTGCTCAGCACCAAACAACAGACAAAGTTTGCAAATAGATGGTAAATGTTGTTGAGTCTTTAGCAACTGAAGAGGCAGATGTTTTCCTCAGGAGTTTGTGGAAACCAACATCCAGTCTCAGTGTCTTCGCTCAGACTCAGCACAAGACTTAGCAGCACATTCCTGCTGGGTCCATGAAGATTCAGGTCTGTCAGATCATCAAGTGTCTGCAGACAAAGTTACCCACAGTTCATAGTTTCATGTGATGTGAAAAACAGGATTAACAACAGCAGCATTAAACAAACAAGATTTTAGATTTTTTTTTTTAAATGAGCTCTGCCCACTCTGGCACAGACTCTGGCACATGCTGATATCAGACAGTGTCTCTTTTCAGCTCAGCTGTGAAGAATGTAAATAGCATAAGTAAGTAAAAACCTGCTGAAATATCTTGTTACACTCACTGACTTTCCAGCTGATGTCAGTTAAGCCTGAGTGTTTGGGAGATATCCGTATCAGCTCTGTGTTATAATGATAATATGTTGTTTACAGCTTGTATCTCTGCCTAAAAAAGTCCAACAAATCAATTGTGGGTTTGTATAAGAACTGTGTAAATCTCTATAGAAGTCCCCCTCACTGAAATTTAATTCAGATTCATTATTGTTGGGTCATGTAGTGTATAATATACATATGTCAAAGGGAGCCAGTGGTTTGTGTTCTATGAGCAGAATATCTCAAATGCTACATATTTGAATCTATCATGCAGAGTCGAGCTGTATCCGGTCTGATCTTGACATAACTGCATTTGACAGAGCATTTTGGATGCACATTTGTTCCGCCGTCAGCGTTTATTTGGCTCATGGGAACGCTGCGCCTTCGGGGTCAGACCAACATCAGGGGCTGTTGTCTGTCGAAATAATAACGCAGACAGTGTTACTTTATAGAGGGCATCGAGACACAAGACTGAAATGGATACAGAAGGGGGGTTAAAGGAGGTCAGACTGAAAGAGCTAAATAGTGCATAAAAGAGAGCAATAGGAAGCACGGGGGGAGACACCAAGTGAGTAAAAGGCTAGAAAATAAAAAAAGGAGCAAGTCGGTGAGAGAGGAGAAGGAAAGTAAGAAGTGGGAGAGAGGGAGGAGGAGGGAGGGAGAGAGGCTGCTGCTTCAGTCTTTACAGTTTGCCCACTCAGAAGGGAAACATTCTCCTCTGCTGGCATCTGCCACCACGGCTGAACACAGCTGAAGCCCATCTGAGGAGCTCTTCTGTCAGCCTTCCAAACCCGCCAAGCCCCACACACGCTGCACACACACACACACACACACACACACACTCACACACACCACACTACACCACAAAGACGAGGGAGTGAAAGAAACGGTAGCAGGCTTAGAGGCTTGAAGTCAGAGCGAGAAAGAACAAGCACAAAGACAGGCAGGGTAAAGTAGCAGAAGCATTTCAGTGTCACTGCGCTGCACATTCAACATCAGTCTTTGGAGGACACTTAGACTTTCCCCCGGCACACTGAATCAGTCAGGAACAGATAGAAGGATGATCAAGTCCAGTTGGTTCTATGTCAAGTTCAAGTACAACGAGAAGGTAAGTCCATGTGTTGATATTTTTTTCCCTCGGCCTCATCCATCTACTCAGTGTCCTGGCAAATATTGAACCATATGATATTGATTGCCCATGAAAATGCTGAATTATTTAGCTGTGCATGGATACTCTTTCCAGACATTCTTTATCTTCTCTCAGCAGTTGTTTTAAATTCATAGAGGAACTTATATCTGCAGGCCTGTGGTAAAGTGAAGGTTAAATATGAATGTTCTTTGTGTAATTTTGCCCATGGGAATATTGACTCCTGGCTGCTGACAGTGCTTTTCCTGTAAACACAGAATTTCATTGAAAGGCAGAGTTAATACATTGCAACTGTGTTTAATGCCATTTGTTTGATAGTTTTGTGTGTTTTTTAAGTGCTGTGCTTGCTTAAGAGTGAACACTTACGGATTCTTGCTTATTATGGTGCTTTCTACAGTGAGAACATGTCCTTGCAAATGTAGTTTAAGCCATGAAACTGCACAAACATGTACAGTATACACTTCTTTTTAATGAACTGCTGTTCGTGTTGAGTCTGTGTGTAAATTAGATTCTGTCGCTTTAGAAACATGATAATAATATACTCACCCATCGTAGGCATATTGTCAAGCCTGGGGCACACTTTTAGTAGTATTAGTAGTAAATATAATGTAAACATAATGTGAAACAAGATACATAATTTTAGCTTTGATGGTGTAATAACTTGTACAATATGTGTTGTTTAAAGGCTCCAGTTGTAATGTGTGGTCAGAGCACGACCCTGTCTTTTGATGGAGCACAGTCATAAAGTTTTAATGCCTGTGATGATGTCACCGTCTGGACGTTATATCCTATAGCGTGTGTAAGTGGATTGAGTCTGATGTGTGGATGGCATTACACTGTGAAAGCCAAGCTCTGGGCCAGCAAAGAGCACTTTCCCCCAAATGTTCACTGCCGCGTTAATAAAAATGTCTTGAGTTACAAACTGCCTTCGGTCAGTTGACCAGTCGTTCAGCCAGACAGAGCCACCAGCGAGTGACCAGTCAGTCAGCTGGCCGCCCGTTAAACCGTGCCTTGTCTCACTTTGTGTCACAACCAACGGTTCTGGTGGTGACCCCTTACACCGATCAAGTTCTCCTCTTAGCATCAGGTGTCGGTCGTGTAGGATGGACAAAGCTATCTCGTTACCTAAAACACAGCGAGCTAGAGCTTGGTTTATTGTGGCTTGTGCTACGATTCTCACAGTTTAGTTAAAACACTTGGCACTCTAAAAATATGGTATTAACGTGCATGTGTTTGACTGTCTTTGCCATGATCGGGCTTCTCATGTTGGGTAAGTGAGTGTGCCCAATCGGCCTCATGAGAGCATCTGTTGGTGCCTGAGGTGCTCTGTTTCCATCTGGTCTTCCATTTTGTATGTGAGCAGTTAGAAAAGTGAGAAGATGGCTGCTCTTTATATATTTTAGAAGCGGAATGATTTTTTCACAGTGTTTCTTCAAAATAGATCTATAAAGAGCCATCTTATTAACTATGGACACAAATACACTGCATAATAACACATCGTAATGGTTCTCATCTTCAAAAACGCACGTTTGTCCTTCATTTATGTCATTGTGGTTATTGCTTCTGCTAAGCAACATTATTAGAGATAATTAGAAATATTACTGTGCTGCTGGTCAACAGTGGATCAAAAATGCCAACAAAATGTTATCAGATCAAAGAGAAATGTGGTAAAACTCGGCCACGTCACAGCAGCGGAGACAAATTAAAGCAACCATGACAACAGCACGGCTGTTCACTGGCAGCGTCTGGTCTAAAAGTGGAAGAAGGAGTTCAGTGACATGCTCGTTTCCCTTGCATTCACTGCTCATCCCATTACATTTGGTTAGAGTTAAGTGAGAACATTTCCACTTCACTTTTGATCCCAAAAAAAAAAAAAAATGTAGGATGATAATGTAGGGACCCAAAACGGAAAGAGACAGGGCAAGATTGATTTTCACTTGAGATGTAAGAGAAGGAGTGAGGAAATGAAAGATGTAATGGTCAAGATTTTCACTACTTGTGACAATTGCAGAAGCTGCAAAAAGTATTTCTACTATAGAAATATGAAAAATTCAACTGTTTGACCAGCTGGTGCTGTAAGTCCGGCTACAACGAGGTGCCTGGGCTTTTCTATACTTGTCTGTTTTCCTCTCCTCTCTGTATCTGTGTTGTCAGTTAAAAGAAAGCATACACAAGAGCAGGAAGTGTGTGTCAGGGCTTTTGGGACTGGGGTGAAAGCTGAGTGTGTGTTGGAGAAGAAGGGCTTATACAGCCGTCTGCTTTTCCTTCTCCCAGCTGTCTCGCCTCAGAAGCAGCCAGCCTCTGTGTGATTACATGTGATTGACAGACGTGCTTTCAGCAGCATGCGAATAGGAAGTGACCTTAAACAAGCACTGCCATTTTTGACTGAGTGGCTGTCTTCCTTTCTCCGGCAACCTCCCTCGATCTCTGAGGAGACAGGGTGAGAAGGGCACAGAGCATAGTGGCTTCTGGGTCAACAACCCCTGGTCATTCAAGTCTGGAGAAAGGGTAATTGCTACCCCTGTGTGTGGGCTCATGTCCTCAAGTGAGAGGGTATGAGAGGGAGGGAGGTAGCAGCTAGAGGGGGAGGCTAGAGGTGGGTTACATTCCTCTGAGTGGAAAGAGAACACAGCACTGAAGTCCTGCTCTGTGTGTCTGCTCACAGCTCTTTGTTCTCTAAGCCAGTGCCAGGACCCCCAGCCCCCCCCCCCAGTGGGCCAACTCTGGGGCCACAGACCAACAGAGGGCAAACAGCGACCTGACTCACACTGGACTAATTCAATTTAACACACACTGAGTGCCCTGCGATTGGTGTGTTAACTGTGGGCTCTCCCGTAGCCAGATGGCTGTACCCAGAGAGATACATTTACATTTCAGCCTGTTTGACTGCCGCCTTTCATGAGGATACAGTGAGAATTTCATGGAAAACATGAAAACATCTGATTGTCAATGGAAAATTCTTACAGTTTTTTTTTTTTGAATGAAAATATTTTACTATGACTATTTTCCTATTTTTAACCTTCACTTTACTTTATATAGCACCTGTAAATCAATATGAAAAACACTCATTTAATTTAACTAACCTATAATTTAAAAATTAATCTCATGAGATATTCCATAAAAAAAACAAGATTACAGCAAATTTCACAAATATAAATTTCAAATTATCTAAATTTGACCTTATCAGTTATAGAAATGAAGTCGTGGAAAGTTTGGATAAATTATTTTTTGGTGTAACTGTGAGCAATTGATACATATCTGACATTACCAGACACTTCTTTATATTATACAATATATAATCGTGCACTGATGATGCCAAACTAGCAGCTTCTTTTTTTTTTCCTCTGTCCTCTAGCTTGTAGCTGTGACACACACTGGGTATTGTGTGATGAGGTGTGTAAAGTTTTGTGCACTTCTTGCAGCAGATCATTTCCACTTAACGCAGTTACATAGTGGGAACGGAGGAGACGGAGACTTCCTGTTACAAGTGTGACATGAACCTGACTTTGAGGCTGTAATCTTAAGCTATAATAGTTGCGTAGTGTTGCTTAATGTGCAGCACTTGAATTAATGTGCTAACCACCAACATATACCAGACTTGAGTGTTCTGAAGGAAAGATTTATCACTGAGCTGATGTTTGGCTACGCTGATGTTGGTTGACCATTTTTGTGGTTGACATCTGTTTATTTATTGAGTTGTATGTGTACAGCACATGGAAGACAAACGTTTTCTATAGTGTACACAGACAGTAGATTAGTGTGTTTTAGAGATTTTTGATTTGAATCAGAGATTTTTTTTTTTTACCTACAGTGACCCACGCAGAGCACAATATCTATCTACATTTTGTGTTTATTTTGTATCGGATTTCATTGCTCAGACCGTATTTTCTCACACTGAAAACTTCCAAGACATACAAACCTTCAGACAAATGTTGGCTTTCTCAACACTCACTGATAGACACGCCTGCTGGTTCACTTGACAATAGCTTAGTTACACAAATAATCAAGAGAAGATTTACCTCCCATCAAAGTGATATTAGATGGCTAAAATGCCAACATTTTTAAACAGATCTGGCTAGATAACTTTGTTTTAATTACATTTTAATAGGATAAGATAATTAATATAAATGACTGGCTAAATCACAGGTCACTGTTGAAACATGTTCAAACTCAGATATTTCTTCTCTCTCCATGCCCCCATGTACAGTGACTGTATTTACAGTGTCTGTGTGCCACGCATGGTTTGTGGAATAGTTTCTAACTATAATGACTATAATGACTCTAAAAAACCAGTGAGTGGGGCTTGGGTTATCATTAAGGGATGCTTAGTGCAGTCTCTGATGATGCCACAATATGTTATATGAGAGACACATTGTGTGGAAACCTCTCTTGGGTGGCATCGCTTATTTCAAACATAAACGTTGAAACCACTGCTATACATTCTGGTGGACTGTTCAGGGAATATAACCCTCCATTAGAGTTCCATCGGGAGGCTGTTTTGGCGGCTGGTTTGCTTCTGGGTTTGCTGCTGGTGTCTGATTGTGCTCCCAGCTTCAGAAGATGCCTCTAGTGGATCCGTCCCAATGGCAAAAGCTGTTCCTTTCTTGTCAAATAATGAATGAGTTGATCTGCATGAAAGTTTTATCCCTCTGCCATCCGTCTACTCTCCAAGGACATTAATGACAATTTACTTGAGCCATTTTAGCAAAGCCAGTTAGATTTATTTATGCTTAAAAGCTGGAGCAGTAAGAAGCTTACAAAACTTTTGACCCCAGCAATGCTTGTTGCGAAGCGGGCCCTGTCATTTTTTTTTCTTTTTCCGGAAAAGCTTGCTTACTTTACAGACACATTGAAATTCTGAGAGAGTGCTCCACAGCTTGCCGAAGGGATTACTGGTAAATCCCTGCAAACTCCAGATGTTTTCCCAGGCAGCACGCTGCGAGGAAACATCGCCCATCCCCTGTAAACATCTGTCAGACAAAAGCCTCCGCCACAGAGGAGACAACAGAAGCTTAGAGGGAGTAAAGTAGCTTGACTAGTCAGATTTTCACTCTGTTAGATCTGTTTGTTCATGAAGAGCTAAGTGGTTTTGCAGGATGTCTTGTGCGCCTGCTTATGTTAAGCTTCAAAGTGGTCCAGTGCACAGGGTAACTGAAATATCTGGCAGTTAAACAGATGAAGAGGCTGCCAGGACGGGGTGATGATTTCGACCATCTTAAATCCCAAGTATCTTGAAACCTTAAGCTTTTCTGGGAGGAAGAGAAGAGAGACGTTCTCTGACTTGAGTTTTTTTATTTTGTATTCCAGTTTAGAGCACCATTCAAGGCCACATTCAAATTGAAAACTGCATTTTTGTAAGAACAGTGACAGGCGGAGTTCTCACTTCCACAAGAGGCAGAGCCATGATAATGCCAATGAGCTCTGAAGTCATAGTCATTGCTGCTGTGTGTGTGTATGTGTGTGTGTGATGTAAGTGACAGTGGCTGCTGGGTTCAGACCCGGGCAGGATCTCATATCCCCCTGGCATGTTTGTGTTAATTTGCTGGATGTAAACACGGTGAGTGGGCTGTAACAAGGCAGCGCCTGCCTCTGTGTCTGTGTGTCTCTCTGGTCTGCGGCCTCCTCAGTGGAGGACAGAATGAAGAGAGGGAGCGGCTGACCAGTGTCTGGATCACTGAACAATTGCAGGCTAGAGAGAGTGGGAGAGAGAGAGCGAGCCCTCAGTGTAGCCACTAGGGACGGGCCTGGCAGATGGATGGAGCGAATGACTGGATGCCTAGCCAACTGGAAAGACAACTTTCACCCACACAGGCTGTATGCTTTTGCCTGTCGCCCTTTATCTCATTCTCTTATAGACAATCTAAAGGGAAAAATACAGGATCTGTGTGTATACATTACTTTAATTTTTGTTGTAGTGTAGTGTTAGTTTTTATATTGTGGCTCATGAACTGGAGATTTGTTTTAGTGGAAATTATGTCACTTGAGTTTTATTTACTCTGTTTAATGTGGGCAGTTCTAATCGTTTGCGGTTGTATTATATCATATGCCTGAGTTGTTTTTTAAATGTCTGGTCTGGATGTTTGTTTTTATCCATGGCCAGTCACTGTATTCGGATACTCAGTCCCCATATTTTATAGTGTTCAAGGGAATTTCTTCCACGTCAGGCAGCATAACCACTCAAAGCTTGTTCACTGTATTCAGTGCATGTCTTGACAGTCAGAGCTGTATTACCATAAAACTATTTGAATTAGTTGAAAGAGGATTGGTGGAACTTTCAGTCACTTTCAGTCTCTCAATTTGCTGTTTTAACAGTGGTTATGTGCCTGGAACAGCACGGAAAGAGGCATATAACCTTCATATTTTTACATTTTGCTTTTTGAATTAAACAAATGAGAAATAATGTGAATCAGGTAGCTGTAGAGCTCCTGTATTTCTTGCTGAATTGCTGCTGGCTTTAGCTTGGTTTTTAATGGACAGATATGAGGGTGCTGTTGGTTTTTCATCTCACTCTCTGTTGGAAAGTCAAAAAGCTCATTTCCCAAAATTGTCAAACTATCCATTTAAGGTTCCCAAAAGTATCTTGGGCTTGGAGCCTAATTCATGCTATGAAAATCTTTGAAAACTTCAGCTGTGCCTGTGTGTTTCCACTCACTGCCTCAAGTAAAGATGTATGCAGAGCTGCACAGTGAATGTGTGCTTCACTTTCTCCTCAGACGAGTCCTCCCAGAGCTCATTAGCCCCAGTTAAATTCCCACTGGAATGCCGGGTCCTGCTTGCCGTCTGGTGCTCGCTCCTGAGCAGCTCTAGTTTCAGCCTGCTGGATGACTGGGCATGGGGATGGTTCCCATAGTTGAGCTGCCTAAGCTGCATGGGCAAACCCTGGTACCTTGGCTCAAAGGGCTCTCTGTTGTGGCGTGCACACGCTCACACGCAGGGTAGGGTGGCTTCACACAGATGCACGCATACACAGGGAGGCAGCCTGGCAATGTGAGCTATGGGAATGTCACAGATTTATGGAAGGATGTATCACATGTTCACAGACGACTCGAGAGCAAAGCCCAACAATTGCTTTTTGTCTGAATGTAAACTTGTATAACTGTCTGGTAATTTCCAGTCTGCGCTGGTGTGGAAAGAAAAGAAACAACCATACGCTTTTTTTCAGCCTTCCCCTGAGTGAGCCTTGGCTTTAAATCAGTATAACTTAGCCAGCGCAGCGAAATACATCTACATTCACACGTGGACCCGCTCCCACATTCAGATGCATAATGTCTAGATCATTATTTTCCATCAGGGCGTTGGGGAGAAATCTGTTTATTATACACTATTGTGTTCTGCCAATAGACAGCAGTTTCTCAGTGTGACCAACTAGCTTTCTCTGCGTTCAGCAAAATCTGCAGTCATCCCTACCCCAGGTTTGCTTTTCCCCTAAAACTTTTACCCAGTGGGGGTGTGTGGGGGGTGGGAGCAGGCCAGTGGAGAGTGCATATCAAAGAGACGCAGCCATCTGTCAGCACAGGCAGCAAACAGCTGGTGGAGGAGATGCAAGATGTCTGAACAAAGACTGACAAGATGGAAGATGACAGGAAACAGATTTCCCTCCCTTTTTACTCCTCCTGCCAGAGAGAAGGTTGACCATCAGAGTGCTGTGATGTTTCGCAGTTTCCAGATGCTGGCTCTCGTCTCCTCTCCTCATCACTCCTCTTCTCTTCTCTTTCGCTTTACTTCTCTTCTCTTCACTTCTCAGCGTTGGAGTTTATTTTTTTTACCATGAATTGTTACTGGACAGACTCTTCTCTCTGCTCCCTTGCTGCTTAAATTGTTCATCTAATTTCTCTTGTACTCAACAAGACCAGAGGATGTGTCTCTATCTCTCACAAGTCGGGAAACACAGAATTAAACCATTTCTGCAGGAGTTATCATGTAATAATTAATACATGATGTCTTTTAATTATACTAATTATGATAGCATTTACTCAGCGATGAAGTTATTTTTCAGAATGGGATTTTTGTGGGACCTAAACATTACATCCTGTGAATTATTTAGCGCTAGTAATTGACCTGCTGCAGCTTAAGTAGATACACATCTCACTGCTCGTTTGCTTAGATAAATGAAGCGGTGTGAGTCATGTTAAGTAAATTTTTAGGAAATGAGCGTAGGGCCTTGTGTTAATTAGTTTTTCAGCATAAGCCTCGTTACATCGGGTCTTCCTCTCTCTCTCTGCTTAGCGCAGTCTATTCCCCTTTGTGCCTTTCCCCCCACACTGTTAATTTGAACAGAAAATGCTGTCTGTTTCTAAATAGGGCAGTGGTGCACACTAGCCGCAATCATTAAGCCCATTTTCTGCCAGCTTAGAGCCGTTGAAATGCCTGTAATTGAGGAAAAGCGAGAGTTTTTTGTCTACTCTCACTATCCACAGTGTAATGTGTGACGTGTGACACTGGCGAGTGTAATACTGTAATGGCTCTAATTGTCTAATCACTTTAATATGTGGCTGCTGCTCTTGGACATGACAAGGGCAAAGTGAGCTAATAAACAGTGATTACTGTCACTTGAAATCAGCACATAGAAGAGGGGGGAAATGTTAGCTGCAGGGGGAGGTTTTTTTTCATCCTTTTCCCTTCTCTCTCTGCTTTGTGCTTGACAGACAGGGGAAGTGTGGTGGCAGTGAAAGGTCAGTTTATGGTTGCACACAAGTGATGGAATGACAGAGAGAGAGGAAGAGAGGAGAGATGAGGAGAAAGAGCTGTCATCTCTAGATCTTGTCCCTTCGGTCGGTTAGATTGACAAGCTGTCAGCCTGGCCAGCTCACACTCTGTGGAACAAAAACAGAGACAAGGCAGAGCTTCCACTTTCCCCAACCATCTGCCTCTCTCCATCTCTTTCTGCTTCTCTTCAGTGTATGAATTTAGAATTTGACAAATAAGCAGAGGCTGTTGTGCAGTGTGGACTCACTGTGACTGCAGATTCCTGTGTCCATGCTCTTAAAGGAGGTCAATGGAAGAGTTATGGCTTCTCTATAAGTTCACAAGAAGGAGGTGATAATTTGGAAATGAGATGCCACTGTCGCTGTCACGACTGTGGTCAATGAACATCATTAGTTTCAGAACAATCCCTCCATTTGCTGCCCTCCGTGTTTCATTGGTTGTAATTTAGACGAAAAAATGCGATTGTTGCCAGATTTGTGTTCATGCTAAATTTAATTCATGCTCCAGCGCTAATCCACCTGAAAAGTCATAAGAACAGGTGCAGTCACACTCATTTCTACATAGCCATGATAAATCAGATCAGCAGATATATATTGTAAATCTGATTAGTTTGTGCTTAAAAGTGTAAAAAAGTACAGAAAAGTATCTACACCACATCATTGCATGTTTATGCTACTTTATGGTTTATGGTAATCAGAGAGTGGAGATCTTGTCACAATTATTCCATCTCTGGCCAGTTTGTAACTAGTTATAAAGACATCTGTACTTTTGAGTTTTAGTCACAAACACAACTTACTGCATGTGAGCGGATGTTAGTTTCAATTTTTGATTGCACCTGAAGGCAGCCATCTTTGTACTGTTTGTGCCTTCTGAGATGAATGTTTTTTGTGTGTTTTTTTGTGTTTTTGGAGCTGATGTTTTATGCACCGTCTACAGCCTATGACGCCCTGATTTCACAACTCCCCAGAGACCAGTTAACCCCTCATTTCCTCCCTAGAGCATCTAATAAGGACCACAGCAGTTGTGTGTGTGTGTGTGTGTGTGTGTGTGTGTGTGGACGTGTGTGAATCCTTGCTGTATCTTCAGTGGAGCAGACTTTCTACTAGAGTAGTCGGGTGCTCTGATAGCCTCCATTCATTATTCAGCTCTACTCCAGCTGCACCACACCCCCAAGCAGCACAGAAATAAAACAAGGTTAAGAATTGGCATGAAATGTGTCTCAGTGGATCAAGTGGTGGGTAAGGGTGGGGTGGAGGTTTCTGAGACGGGGGAGGTGTGGGCCTTTATCTGCACGCCATCTTTTATTAATTGCCCTGGTGCTTAGACTGCGAGTTTCTCCATGATCATTAATGCATGTGCGGAATAACGTATTTACATGTTCTCATGCATTATGCATGTACAGGGAGGGAGGCTGCGGTGTTGTGGAGGACCCTCTGCCCACAGGTCCTGTATTTTCTTTTTTGTGTGTGTGCCCATATGAGTGTATGTCTGTGCATAAGCTGATTTTGCATTCAGCCATGCTGTAAAATCCACTCGCTACCAGGCTCTTGTGCACTTACAGGAAAGCGATGGAGCGTCGGACAACAAACAACATTTCCAGTTCTTTCACACGGACAGCCGAAGGTTTTTGACTCTCTGACAGAGTCTGACGGAGGTTGACAGGTCTCAGTGTCACCATGTGGCTGTAACTAGATAGGTTTGCTGAAGGAGCATGGGTTGTAAGTGCAGTGAAACATTTAGTTGCGCTCCTTATTTATTTTCTTGCCCATAATGCTGCCATGGTCATATGATCTCTATAGATGCTATCAGCCTCCTATTCACTACCACAATCAGTCACAGGATGGTGGTCTGAAGAAAGTCTGGCAGTCTGAGTAAAGCCCTCTCTGTTTGTGTTGCCTAAAGCACAGGCATTTTCTCATCCTCTCTCCAGCAGGTTGCTGATGGATCAAGTCAAAGCGCAGCTCCCCATTGTCCTGTTCACCTCCATGATCGATCCATTACTGACTCAGTCACACCTGGAGTTCTTGTATTTCCACAACGCCTCAGCTCGTGAAGTCAGCGCTCTGCACCAGAGCTTATTCATTTTGTTAATGCATTTCCTTGTTCTTCCTCTCTCGCCTCTATTATCATAAGTCTGAACTCAGCAGATAGCCTTGTTATCGATCTGCGGCTGGCCCCGGCCACTCTCGTTTAACTTGCTGTGAGTTAGGGCCGCATGTGTCATTTATTATTTTTTTTGTGCTGATTGCTGTGTGTTGTAATTTATGTGTTGTAATTGTATCAGATAACTGCTGGTGTAGTTGGTCATTGTGCTGCCCGCTGCTGTGCATCAGAACCAACCCCGCTGGATAATTAGAATTGATTTACTTACAATTTAATTAATCACACTGTTAAATCTTTGGTACTTACTGCAGACTCACACTGTTCGTTTTCTTTGTGCACAAGTTGGTGTGTGTGTGTGTGTGTGTGTGTGTGTGTGTGCATGTCTTTAGGGTTATTAGTGGACAGAAAATTACACTATTTACTGGAATGAGCAGAGCTGCATAAAACAAAGCCATTTAACTTATTTCTAAATAAACTCTCATCACTCTGGGTCTGAAATATCAATAACATCACTTACTCGCTCACCAATCAAATAACAGTAACAAACTATACAAAGAACAACATCCAGTTCTTCAGAACAACATCTGATTCTCATTAGATGTTCTTAAAAGATAAGGTTTGCCGTAAGGAATGTGGATGTTGACGGTGTTCCAAAGGAGGGATGATCAGGTATTCATTGTAAATGTGGAACAAACGTTGGAAAAGTTTATGAAGTTTACAGAGATTTTTTGTCAAATTGAATAATTTAACTTAAAATAGGAATATTACGGGTAGCGGGTTTTTGTTCAGCTTGAACTGAATTAAAAGCTCTTTTAGGAATTGCTGCAGATGCGGACAGATTATTGTTTGTTTTTCTGTACATTTTCCACAACCTCAAGACACTGTGACTTTAACCTTTGCACTGCCTGACATTTTACATTATATTACCACCAGTGTCGACGTTACAGGAATTTAAAAAATGCTGCTCTTGTGTGTAATGAAGCCTCTTGACATATATGTGTTAAATGTAAACAAAACATGGTGTATTTGTGTATTTGTATATGAGTTGCAGCAGTTGCTGCCATCTTGTGCATTATGACTGTTCCGGTGCCTCCTTGAATAGCCACTCAGCCTTGTGTTTGCTGCAGTGGGAAGCTCCGACAAGGAGAAAAACTGCCGCCGTTATTGTTCTCTTCAGGTTTATTCATCCTGAAGAGTGTTGGAGTGTGTTGTTGCGTGTGCGCATCTCGTCTCCTCCTTCACAGCGCCGGAGAAAACAAAGGCGTCCTCGCTCTTTGCAAGCCCTGATTGCAGTCATTAGGATGCACAGGCGCTCCCGGTGTGACGGGGCCTCTCCTCAAGGGGATTCAGCTTGCAAAGTGCCGCTGCTTGCCTGTTTTTAATAACAATCATCTAAAATCGCTGCAATTAGCCTGCAGCTACAAGGAGATGGAGAGGAGGAAGATTTAGAGAGGGAGGGGGGGAAGGGAGGGGTGAGGAGTAAGGGCCACAAGCTCAGATTCAGTGAACCTTTCGAATGTCAGCTCCTCTTTCACATGGAAAATTCAAGAGGGCCTTTGTGCTCATCAATTATTAGCCATGAAAGTTAAAAAGATCCATTGTGTATTTTTAATCAGAGTTATATGCAGAATCTTTGAACTGATTCCCAGTCTGGCCCGAGGCTACAAGCAGAGGTAGTCTCTGCCACCCCACACATCCCCTCCAACCACTCCCCCACTTCTCTATGTGCAGCTCAATACTGTGTTATTGCTGCTAAGCCAAGGCAAAGCTTTTCAACCAGAGGAGCTGCTGGTACAGTTTATACAGTATGTTTTAAGAAGAGAAGTTGAGGGGGAGCTGATTCCACTCAAAACATGTAGGTGTCATTTTCAGAAAAGTATACAAACAGGCGGGAGAACACAGAGAGAGAGAGAGATTCTGCAATCACAGGATGTAATATACTGAGCCCGGCTCTCATCTTCAAACAGGATGTGGAGAATTAAACATTTAATTTGAAGCGTATGCACCCAGCGATGCCCTTGAAGCGCTGTGTCTTTGCCAGAAGCTAAAATGGATGCACCATTTGACAGAGGTTAATTTACTGTATCAGCCAAAGTCAGATTTGACATTAAAAGGAGAAATGTGTCATTTAGTATTTCTTGGAGGATTGTTTTAAGCCTGTACGTGGTGAGGGGACTCTAAAGCAGATTTATGTGTGTGTGTGTGTTGAATGTATGTATTTATCTGACTCCTTTTAGTTCTCTATAGAAAGACAAAAGAGATTTAGGCAGCTTTTTTTCCCACACATGCTCTGTAACAACCCTGTTAAGAGACTTTGATGTATAAAACAAAATGCTTTAGATGTTTTTTATCAAGTCATATGGTGCTTTAAGTTTGTATTTTTCTTGAGCTGTTTTTCCAATCTGCCAGTGGGGTGAAAAAAATGATCTGTTATTTCAGACATTTTTCCCAACACTTTTCTTGACAGTCCCTGTAATATTCTGCCTTCTCCTTGAGATGAAATAGCATTTTCCACAACATGTCCAGCAATGAAAACAAGTAGTGACTTGCATCCGTGGCTCCATCTCTCTCAGACTCTGAGTCACACATTTAGTAACAAACACACATATTCATAGAGCACATTCCCTCTGGTTTAGGAAGATTTTAGGTCTTAAATCTGATGCTGTAAAGATGTGAGTTAAATAGCCTTTTTCTGACGCCTCCTCTAAAGGTTAAGTTCAGCTTGCAAACCAGAAGAGATAGAGCAGTTGAATCAGAGTCATGCTGAACCAGAATAAAGGATGAAATGTAATTTTTTTTTCTTTTCCAATATCCTCTCATCACATCACATACACCCTTATTATCTAATAACTCTTCTGAATGCGTTGCCTCCCAGTTATCTCTGCTGTCTTGCTTATTCCACTTCCCCTGATGTGTTGTCATGTAGCACCACCCACAGGTCAGCAGGAGGGTGACATGCTGTTGTGCTGCAGCTCTCCGTCAGGGAAGAAAGACACAGGTCAGACTAAAGCAGCAGCAGAAGAAGAAGAAGCAGCAGCGGCAGTTCTGGTTGTGGTTTGAAAATCACTTCTGAAAAAAGCTCAAAATAAAGCGAAGAAATTCTCAGTCATGAACAGAGAGAGAAGTGCTCGACTCATTGTTCCCTCTTGTGGGACGGAGAAAGAAAGTGCAGCGTACACCAGAGAACCCAGCGTACTCTCTCAGATCCCGTCTTTGTTCAGGCTGTGCTAAATAATTTACCCGTGTGTTTAAAAAACGGCTCGGGAATAGCGACATTAGTTCTTTGGAGCTTGCACTCAAATCTTTGTGGCCTACAAAAGCTTGGCGTTCTTTCATGAAGTGTACTGTATCCAGTTTACAGACTGTTTTAAATGAAAAGTTATCAGAGTAAAAAAAAAAAATTAGAAAAAAAAAGTTTAGATAAAAAAAAAAAACACTGTGAAAATTATGCTTTTAAAAGCAGTGGATGCTTATTTTAACCTTGTTCTGTGGCTCACTTCATTCTCTCATGTGAGACTCAGAGAAGTAAAAAAAATCTCACCCAAATCTTCTGTGCTTTGTCTTTGGGATTTTAAATAAGCCTTATTGTATAGTTCTGTGTTGCATTCACTGTGCATGTGTATCATTTACAATACAAGCATCTTTACGCAGTTTGAAACATTGATGCTGCGTTTTCACTTTGTTAAAATACAGATGTTGTTTGTGAAGAAAAATGACTAATTAAATCAAAGAAAGATTAAACTATCCGACTAAAATCTGTTTAAAGAATGAGACATCTGTAGATGCACAAGGCCATAAGGAATAATTTATTATGGCACAGACTTCTCTGAGTTTTATTATGTGCTCAGCAGAAAAACATGGTTGTGATAATGTGTTGAAGTCACTGACGTGCTGACTCTAGAGATTTCACAAGGTTTTGTTTTGGGTCATGGTTGATTGTTTTGTCTTTCTCAGGCTGTGGGAGACGTTCATTGCAAGAGAAAATGTGGATTAACTTACGAGGTTACATCACTGTTATCAATTAGGCAGTAAAGCAGAACAGGTCGTGAGTCACCCTGAAAAATAACCAAAACCCAAAACTAAATTCCACATCATCTTATCAGTGAAACACTGAAACAGTCCTGCTCTCATCTCTTTCCAAACAGTGAGTAACATTGCTCTGAAGTCATACTTAGTCTTATCAGCTGGCATGATGGACAAGGTCTTGTGATGCAGGTTATCCCCCTTTTTATCACTCATTAGCCACAATTATGCGAGAGCTGCCTCTTTGGCCTGTTTTTTGGCAGGATAATTGATTGTGGCTGAGGAATATGTGTGCTGTAGCCAGCACCAGCAAATCTCCACTGATGAGTCTATGATCTCTTGTTCCTGGGTTGTTTATGCACTTCTCACGCCATTCACAGCCTATGTAGTTCAAAGCCATCTGACACAAAAGCTGTCACAGTGGAAATCCACAGAAACGCAAAGTACAACTCCCAAATTAGTTCCCTCAGTATTTCTTTGATTAGGCCTCAGTGGATTCTTGCGCTGCTTATATAAAGTCTTCATCTCATACTGGCCTATTTGAGATGATTACACCAGTTTTGTTCCAGAAAATGCCAGTAGTTTCAAATGATAAACCTCAGGCCAATTTTCCCCAGAAAATTGGGGAACTCAGAAACTCAGAGAGCCACAGGCAGACTCCCACTCCTGCAGAGCCTGCCTTTTAAATTGTGTTTTATTCACTTTTTTGTGTGCTTTCCACCAAAATTGCCACACTGAGGGTTACAGAAATAATTTTCAGTGTTTCCTCAGGGGGCAGAGGGAAAGCTTTACTCTCATTTTTTTTCTTCCTTTTTTGCTGCAGCGTGACCAGAGGTGAGCACAAAAGGGAGACAAACGGCTCAGTATCAGCCGTGATTTCCTGAATAGCCCAGTGGGAGTGCGGGAAGTCGGGGTGCATGCAGCAGATCGGCATTGCACTGAAACAGCGGCCATGCTGTGAGGGAGATGGCTTTTCTCTGCAAAAGTCCGACAGTACGCCACGGGTCTGCAAATGAAACAGGGGGAAGGGGAGGGATGCAGCCTTTACAGATTCAGGGCCCCTGTCGCCTTACTGGGCATGTCTGCTACCGTGGTGAGGCAGTGGAAAAAAGGCAGCTATGGATAAACAGACAAAGAGCTGCAGATAATTCTGTTGAAAATACAAGGGCACTATTTCCTGCTGTTTGTGAATTCATCAGGCTCCATGCTGTGCCGCTAGTGATTTCTAAATATATGCAGCTCAACTGATGTAGATGTATAAACTGTGTGTAGGGTTATGGATGGCTGTGCAGACAGATTGTTTGCTCTGGGTTCTCTGTGGTCCTGGTGGGTGGGATACACCAGCACCATCTTACATTGTTTTCCACATGTCCTTTATTGAGTTCCCAATTACAATGCTGGACCTCCTCTCTTGGTCTCACTGCTGCTGCTGAATTGACCTTGCATTTTTGCAGGGGAGCGCTGTTGTGTATTCAGACCAGCAGGCCTGTTAGGCAGGCAGACAGTGAAGCAGACTGACTCCTCTCAGGCCCTGCTCCTGCAAGACCCTGCTTAACAGGCATCAGGCTTACACATTTAATACTTAGGAGGGTAGAGGGGGCTTAGCTCTTAGCTTGCTACGCAGCTGACATTGTATCAGGCAGCCAGACAAGGCCTGACTGCTGCAGCTTTATTAGCCTTGTCTGGATTGGCCTTCCATAAGTCTGACACTAATGTTCAATAAGACAGGTTACTCTGGAATTTGATGGAACGGCTAGAAATGAGCAGCACGGTCTACGTGGACAGCCATCTCCTGCTGTTGTTTTCCCAGAGCTTGTCCGTTTGTGAAGAGGCACAGAGAAGGCGCTTGCAGTAGGTGGAGCTCTTGTGTTGGATTTTGATGTTGGAGCTGGATTCACCTGCTCATGAAGGACACGACAGCTGCCTCTGTGTGCGCATCTGCGTCTTTCTCTCTGTGTGCACAAACACCTTTCAGATGGCATTTATGCAAAATGCACAGAGAGCATATAACTAGAGATTTACAAGCCTCTGTATACACACACACACACGGTCTCTGGGATATAAATACATAAAACACATTTTCACTGTAGAGCTAATTGACAGCTTTTGATGGGTGGTACAACACTGCCAACTGTTCATGTTTACATTAGATCTTATTAGAAATTGTAATGGGACTTATGTTTTCAGCTGGTAATAGTTGGTGTGTGTGTGTGGACACACACACTTTATTTACAGCCTGGAACCACACGCTACCTTTCTCTATCTGCTCCCTGACACCTCCATGCACTGGTCTCACGTCTCCCCACAATTCCTCCCTGCTATGTGTTTTCCCTCCCTCCCCTCCTGCTCTCCTTCTCTCTCTCTCTCTCCCTCTCCTTCTCTCTCTGTCTGTCTCTCTCCCCCTTGCGCCACCTCCTCCCCGCAATCTACCGCAGGCCCTCCATCTCTCCGGCCTGTCAGCGTGCTTTTTCATTTGGCTTGTTGCTACAGGGGGCTCGATGCTGGCAGATTACAACTCGGCAGCCAGTCATTTTCGATTTATCAGGGCCCCCCTCCTTCGCTCCCTCCCTCTCCCTCTGTACCCCACCACCCCCACCTCCCCTCTGCCTGCCACACTCACTACCCACGCCAGCATCAATCCAGACACATAGCAATTCCTCATCACCTCACCACCCAACACACCTCCACCCTCCTCTGTTCCCTCCCACCTTCCATATCTTCCTCTTTCGATCAGCGCAGAAAATTTAACTCACAAGCCCCGAGACAAAAAAGAAATATTGTGGCAGTGGAAGCATTTCAGTTAGAGAGGCAGCTAGAGCTGTATTATTACTTAGGCCTCTGTCACCGGTGATGACCCGGGAGAGTGGAGAATATCGATCGCATGTCACTCAAGGCATTCAGCGGATTGCATTGACAAAGCTTGTCGGGGCCTTTAATAGCAAGGTTAGCAGCCTTGGCTGGGACCCAGGAGAAAACTCTAACTGTGCCCTATTTCATGGTGGCTTTTAACCATTCCCTGGGTCCAGAGAGTGGATTGATAACAGTAAGGAAGTAATTTTACTCTCATAATTGCCTTCCTGTGGTTGACATTTGTGGCCCTCAGCGCCTGTAAAAGTGCCTTTCCAAGAACTAGAGAAAGAGGGCCAGCATTGTCTGGCTGCTCTTTGTGACAGAAAATAGCTCGACTTGAACAAAGATGTGGTAAACTAAACAAAACATGGTGGAGGAGGAAGGAAAAAAAGGGAGAAAAAAATCAAAAGGAGTGTGCAAGTGTGATTTATGAGTTGAAGGAAGTCCATTACTCGCTAGAGGAAGCCCAGACCAAAACACAAACAGAGTAAGGGCATGGCTTGCAAAGAGGGTCACGGAGTAATTCTTTTGCCCTGCCAAGATTGCTGATAGCTGCTGAAAACTACTTGTCAGAGGAGGAAAAAACTGACAGGACTTCGATCTCACTATAATTCTCAACATAAATAAAAGCACTAAACCACCTAAATAGTCTCTCTTTAAGCCAAGTGATGTGGAACTAGGCTGAAATGTAACAGGTCCCCTGTGTGTTGTAATTTGCCTTACACACGTGGGGAAGCTGTTTCCACAGGCAGCGTAGTCTTGGCTGTATACTGTCAGGTCCTGCATGACCGATAGCTGTTCTCACAGTTGTGTACGCCTAAACCATGAAGCTGGAACTGATCAGATTTTTTTTTTTCCGCTGTAAAGTTGTGACATTGAATAAAGAGAATTAGTGTTTATTTTCCATAACTGAAGTTTTGACAAGTTTACGACAGTGTTCAGTCTCTTAAACCTCCATTCATTGAACTTCCAGTTTATGGCCTAGTTCCTGCTGCTGTACAGACACTTTTTAAGGAGCAGCTTAAATCAAAATAAACGTTTTGAATATTGTTTCATTCTCCTCAAATCAGCAGACTTTGATACGATCACTTAGTTAGTAAAGTTTTATTTTACATTCATTTCAAATTTAGTGACACTGATCCAGGAAAAGTTGATTTACGAAGGTTGTTAATGTTATTAGCTAGACAATTTACAGACATTGAAATAGTTTTAATTGACTGTACTTGGCAATTGCCATCACTGATAATGTCACATAAGGGCATGTGCCCTCATTGTTTAATGTGGAGGAAATTCACCACCACCACTGGTTGTAAAGTCAATATTCATTCCAATAGTTTAGAATAATGAGTGTGTAGTTTATTACAAAAGAAGAACAACTGAGCAAAGCTGCATTGGTGAATTTATTTGACAAAAATATTATGAGAAGACATCATCTTAAAATCTAATACATAGCTTTTATGTTATTTTCCATAGCATATACCACTTGTACTTTACTTTTCAAGGTCAGTAATATCTACTCTATAATTCTTCCAACAGGAAAATCGATTACTTTTACATCTATAATCGATCACTTCACATCTATAATATAAGCTGCATCCTCTCAAGTACTAATACAGCTTCTAAAGCTTCTAAAGCCCAGTCACAGGAAAAGGTTCACAAAGTCACAAAAAAGACTCGACCTAATAGGCACAGAATGGTGTAGTGTAATGTTGTACATGACTGTTGTCACATGTCTCCTCTCCGCAGCTTTGGTGTACTGGAATATTCCTTTGTTCCCAAAGGAATTTGGATGTTTCACATATGTTTGGCCCATAATGGTATTTCCAACAGCACATGAAGGCAGCACTGAAACAATACAGAGATTGTTTCCTATGAGATCCGCGGCCAGTCTGCTGCCTACCGGCCCATTATGGGCACATTCCAGCTGCATTTTTATGACCAGTCAGATGAAAGGGAATCAGGTACACTGTGGCCGTGCTTCCAACATAATGTTAATGGACAATGTTCTGTCATCATGGAGGCTTTATGTACCATCTTGCATCAGAAAAGTTCAGTATGTCGTGCATTACTTGTGAGTTGTTTCCTTTCTCTGAAGCCCTGATTATTTCACTTACAATCATGTTGTTTGGCTGTAGTTTTGTTGCCTTTGGCTTTTTGTTGTCGCCCATTACAAGTCTGTTAAATCTGCCAGAGCAGATGTTAGCTGACATACACTCCTCATGAAGCAGGGAAATTCGGGCTGCTATTAATATAGTGGGAGCGAAACACTGTCCCGTTTTATGACTTGATAACGACAGATATGAATTTCAGAAGAGTGGCTAAATGAGGACATTTACAGCAGGGATTAGTGATAACATTGTTGGCCTGCGGCAGACACCTTGGGTCAGCCAAATAGGAAACGTATATCCTGCCATCAGGTTTTACAGCCCCCCTCTAATCCCCTGAATAGCAGTGCAGATGGAGCCAAATGCAGGTAAGGTGAGACGCTATCTATGCTTGTTGGTTTACATTAGCATGCAAGCTGCAGCATGTGTCTTGACAGACAGCGCTACCTGTTCAGTGAGTGGCAACATTCCACCTGCTGACCACAGATCATCTCATGACCTCATGACCTTTACTTTATGATCCTGTGCGGGTTGTTTGATACTTTAATTGGATGAGAACTTGCAGCAGTTGATCACACAGATCTTGTAGTTATGAGGGTTGGTATTCACAGCTACATTTAATGTGAGAGAGTAATGTAATGTTTTCTGAAATAAAATGAAAAGATTTTAGCTCATGTAACCTTTAAATGTTAATGTATGTACATTATTCAGTTAGTCCAGCCTGTGTCTCGTGAAACTTCAACCATGCCCATCTCTTCCACTGTGCAGATAAATTAATCTAAGTTACGTGTTTATTGAAATATCTTTTAACGAATGTCAATTAGCCTATATATTTTCTAGCTTTATCTGTTACGTTATACTCCAGTCAGGAGTCCTTCCACATGTCCAAGGTTTAGACTAATGACACAGGTTTGACCTATTTGGGCTGTCTCTCTTAAATAGCCACATCCTGGAAGATACTGCACTTTGTCACTTGTATTGTGTGTATCTTTTCCATCCTTCTAAAAGGCTCTAGTTGTACAATTTTCCATTTTTTTTCTCGCAGTGATGTGTGTCACAGCCAGCGCTGCTATTCCTGTAACGTAAAAAAAGCCCTCTTTCCCTAAACTAGAAGCGTTTGTCTATCATATTACCTCCACACATGAGCCGCACACAAGGCTTGACCCAGTGTTAAGTGTCTGCGCTAAATTTCATTGCCTCCATCTACTGGAAGGCCTGCCAATATACTGGCAGTGAATTCCTGGAGGAAAATAAATGGCAATAAAAAAGAGAAATGATAGCCTCTGCAAGCCGATAGGAGAGGGCTTTTTCTCTGCTGTCTTTTTTCCATACAGCTCTTTATTGAGGCTGCTCAGCTCAGGGAGCTGTGATTTGGCACACTGGTGGTGGCTTTAGTTGGATGGGTCTCTGAAAGCCAATACTGAAGTAACAACGCAGTAGCACAGATTGAAGAGTTGGGGAATGATGTAATTAATTGCATGCAAATGTCTTTGATGAGTAGGTGTGTGGTGATGAGTGCTTGACCGGGCAGGTAGAAGTCTCATGGTTTTTTTTTTTTTTTTTTTTTGGTGACCGTGGGAAATCTCAGAGCTCGGGAAAACGGAGGTGTGTAAAATGGACAGCAAGGTTATTTTATTGCCACACTGGGCTACTACAACAAGATGTTCAGATATGATCTGAGAGAGTAGAGGTCTCCCACTGCTCTTATGTCGTTCCCACCCACACACATACTAGCACACACATTTAGACACACACACACTTTTTCTTCACCTGCTCAGTTCATTATTAAATCTGGGAATTGTCCCCATAACTCAATCCTCCAGACTACAGCATTATATGACCATTTGTGAGAGGGGAGAGGGGTGATTGCGACGCAGGGCAGTGGATGGATGTTAAAAGCATATTGATTTGTCTGTAATGTCGTCATAGATCAGAGATTTATGGCAATATATAAATGCAGCCGCAAGCTCTAGTAGCCTCCAGCCTGTGGTGGAGGAAATGGAGTCCTTAGTATGACTGATGAGATCAAGACAGTGCTCTCAACCACGTTTACACCCCTCCTCTCCCCCACAACCTGCACCCCTCCACCCCAAGCCTGCATTTCCCACTCTTTCTCCTCCTCCTCGTTCTCCTCCTCGCACCCTGTAGCTGCTGTGACTAGTCCGCAGAGGCTCCATATCTTTGCTTTGGCTGCACATTCCAGCACAGAGGCTAGAAAAAGCCCTTTGTGGCCGAGATTGGTCGGACTGGGTGCATTTGGCCTGACTGATCTCTCCCCTACAAGAAAAATGATGTCTGACAAGTTTGCCAAAGATCACCACCACACATCCATGCGAGTGGACTGAAAGGAAATGGAGCTTCTCCATGGTTACATACCGAGGTGCTAATAAAAACTTCACTGCTGGCTGACAGGGACATAATAAGCACAATCAAACAGTAGGCTTTAGGTATAAATATGTCAAGAGGAGAATTTTCATGTTATTTAGTCAAAGTTATGAAAGAACACACCACGTCCCATTTTTTTGTGACAAGAATAAAAAGAGATTTTTTGTGTTATTTTCACACAGTATGCCCGTGACCTCTTATACTAACTAAAACTAACTGTAAACAAATCTGGGGCAATGGAAGCCAAGCACTGATGCTCAGTGACGGGCTGCGAGCAAGGGTGGCAGAGGGGGTTATGGGTGACGTGAGGGCCATGCAGGGCTCCTGTCCGTGGCAGTTAAAGCAGCTGGCCCTCAGAGCTGAGCACAGGGTCAGAGCCAGGCCACGCCGGTGGGCTCGCCCACACAGCCATTGTCAGAAAAATGACGTAGAGCTCGCTGCCTGCCCCCTCTGACGGGCCCCGAGGAACCTCAGCTCCTCTGTTCACATAACAGTCTCTTCAGATAAAGCCAGCTACAAGTTAAACAGGCCAGGCAGTTTCCAACTGCTGTTGTCAACCAGCCCAAGGTGGTTTTACTGGATGGGCTCACTTTGAGGCTGATGTGATGTAGAGGTTGGTAGGGACATAATTAGCAATGCTTAATGTGGTCTAATGTTGGGCAACATTGTCCCCTAAGGCTGTGCGAGAACGCCTGTATAAAGTCGACAGAAATTCTTCAAATTGTTCATTTTAACTGCTGAGTCGTGAAGCTTCCCAGCACTTTAATAGCCCTGGTATATAGACCTCTGAAGGTAGCATAAAGGAGATATTCAAAGTGTAGTCAGTGGAAACCGAGGGGATTTGACAGTGCCGCAGGAAATAGACAATTTATTATCAGCAACACAGCCTAGGTAGTGGATTATCTATAAAACTTTCATGGTTCTCCCTTAGTGGCAAGCAGCCATAAAACTTCCCAAATGAGGGACTTGTTAATTTACTTGTTAAAGCAAATTAAAAATTTATAAGCGCTTTTAGGTAAATGAGATCCTCTTTCATTGCTGCCCTAGTGGGATTCTCTCTGCCAGATCCTGAGAGGACAGGTTAGCTGTTCTGAAAGCCACAGACGAACAATAAAAGCTGTTAAATTGTTCCAGGTTTTATTACCGCCGAGCTCCACAGCTGCTGTTGTGCGTAACTAAGGGAAACCAGGAGCTGATGGCAACAGAATCCCACTGAGGCCAGTACAGAAAACTGAGCCCAGTTCTCCCTCTGTCTTTTTTTTTCTTCTTTTTGTTGGATGAGGGATGGGGGTTGGGGCTGGAGTTGCTGGGGCAGGCTTGCTTGTGTATGGCTCTGTTTAAAAAGGCCTTTGTGGTTAGAAATGTTAGCAGGCCTACTTTTGTGCTTGATTGCATTGAGTCTGTAGAGCAGCCCTTGAGAATAGGTCAATACACTTGTAAAATTCCACTATGGCAATGGTGAGCACTTTTCAGTAAGTGAGAAAATAATTGACTCCACATGTTCAAGACAATGCTGTAATAGCTGTTTCAGTGTACTTTTAAGGGGAACAGTGTTGAATTAGATATGTTATCACTGTCACCCTGACCAGGGAATGCACTGTATTGTTTGTGCTCTGAATCACTATTACTCCTGCGCTGCCATTAACATTCCATATTGATTTTGTCGCCTTTAATAAAATCTTTTGTACTGTACAGACAGGTATCATGCGCCTCACTCGACAATGCCACCTCTATTTATGAAGCATGTCAGACATTCAACTATGTTTCGTTTTTTGTCTGCAAAGGCTCTTGTTTATTTCAGACTGGCCTTAAATGTAGACATTGAAAAGCAATGCTCTACAGCTATTCTTCCTGCACATGAGGACTAAGTGAAATTCAAGAGTGTTGAGAGCGTATAAGAGAATATACAGTGGTTTCTGTGAGAAGAACCTGGCTTTGGTCAAGGCTCATCATGAAATGGCAATCTGCTGACATGTTATTGGAAATCCATAGCATGGTAGAGCTTTGAAGAGGAAGTCACTGACAGCTCATTTGCTTCCATATTATCTGTTTAGATGGACTCAGCTATCTCCTCTGTCTACTGGTGTATTTTAATATGGTTAATGTGGTTATTTGAAGTGACTGTTTAGATCAGACATTTGAGTGAATAGTGGCCCTTAACTGATCTGTTTGTGTTGGAAATCTTAACTAGCTCCATGTCTCTCAACATATTAATGCTGCTGTGAATAACAAGCCAAACCTAGTCTATTTCTGAATTGTGAAAAAGACTAAACATAAACAGGCGTTGCTCTAAAAATACTCCACTTTTTCCTACATCCATGCACAAAAGAACTGGTGAATAGGTCCAGGTGTTTACTGATTGTGTGATATTGTGATTATAATTTAAATACTACAGTTACAGTGCTAACTACCATGTGTTGTCACTTGAAAACAGATGGAAAGTGTTTTGTGTCTCCACAGACCATGAAACCATGTATCAACGCACTGTGTTTCCTTTGTACCCAGTTGTTGACTGACACATTTATAATCATTTGAGGGGACGATCAATTGTCACCAGTGGACTGTCCAAATAAAATGTGGCAGTTACAGTTTGAATAGTTGCAAGCAATTAAAGTACAAGCGGCTTTTTGTGTTTTTGAAAAGAATGATTTATAACAAATGTTAAGTGATTTCACAGACTCGCAGGCTGAACCGTTTCATACTGAGGTTTCAGCTGCGCTCTTCCAAAGCATCACGCTGACTGCTGATTGAAAACAGTTGTTGATTCTCTACTTCAGTAAATTCAGACTGGTAAGAGAGACAGGGAAGAGATGAAAAAAACTTTATCCCCTAACACAGAACAGATTGCAGGAAAACAAGACCTCACTGTGTGGAAATTAATGGCAGATGCACTTACTAGTAGTTTAAATGTTTCATTAGATGCTAATGTCTCACTGTGTCTTTAATTGTTGTGAAATTAGCCTCTGGAATATTAAAACCATCTGTTTATTATCTGCCTGCAGGGCCAGTTCATACCCAGGCTGTGCAGATACAGTGAGGTCATTAAATAAATACATCCGTATGCCTAAACCTGCATCTTAATTAATGTCTTTATGTTATTGCATCAGAACAGCGCACCAGTCTGGGGCGTCTACACACATGTCTCATTTCTCCATCCCAGATTCCTTTTGAATGCAGTGAAGTGCAATGGTGTTCATTACAGGCGGTAAAACTGAAGCTAAGTTTAAAAGGCTATAAAAATACAGAGAATTACTCAAACGCTGTAACAAGTGGGAGTGATCAGATCAGCGCCATTATAGAAGAGGTCACAGAGACGGCCCCGGCACCCACACATGGGCTACTCATTTAGATTTATCATCAGACAGCAGGTCATTAAATTTCAGCTTCACTTTTTGATGGCTCTGACCACCAGCATTCCCTCCATTTGCTTAAGAAATCCATTAATCACGTCATAAAAAGAAATGAATCCATCATCTGAGCCTCAGAAAGGAGAGAGCGGATGAAAAAAAAACACATTTCTCTGAAGTAATTTAAGGGAGCTCAGGGGGAAATTAAAGGGAACAAGCTGAGGGATACATTTTCAAATAGCTGTGTAATCAGGTCCCAAGCTATGTAATAGCCCTGAAAGATGAGCCGCTCTTTATTGGAATGTCTTTATTAGACATGTTCTTCAGACATTACACACAGTTAAATTTGTGCAAGATTTCTGATTTCATGGCGTACTGTCTCACTGATAAGCCAGAACACAGACGGTGTGACCATGTGGTTTCACTGCTGCAGCATCACATTGATACCACATTGATTAATAACAGACGAATCTCTATATCTCTCTTCTACACTGATGATATCCTTTGTAAGCTCACCATATATTAGTTTGGGTCTGGCCTTTGGATATGCAGCAGCAGCAAGTTCAGTCAGGTCTGTGTATTTTTGTGTGTGCGCATTTATAAATGCATGAGTATGCTGGCGTGCACTGCCCGGTGTTGTCAGCAGGGATACTGGCTGGTTAATAATTATTATAGGTCAACATGTTTTGATGAAGGAGCCGCAGACCGGGGCGTAAACAGCAACCCTCACCCTCTTCATGGATCAGTTCACAGGCCAGTGTGGATGAGATACAATTCCCTTTTTCTCTCTAAAAAATATGTAAACTCCCCTCAGACCAACTGGCATTTACTGGAAAAGGAGAGAAAATATGCTCTGGTTTTTGTGGGAATAAAATGTGTTGGAGGTAATTAGTGCTATCACAGCACAGGGCATTTATGTGCTTGTGTCCTGTGCACGTGCCACAGTTGGTTTTTGTGAATTCTCCCCCTGTCTCGGCTCTGTCTGAGACACATAGACATGCAGTCATGCACGCATCCTTTCACACACATGCACACACAGTCAAAAGGGCCCATCAGGCATTCCCAATGCTCAGACTCTCTTATCACGTTCAGCACTCTGGCGAATCCACCCGCCTTCCACCCATCATGCAGTTCTCCCAAGGAATAGGATTCCTTTCACACTCCTAATGGCTACAGAAAAGGGAACATTTTCATTTTAATTATCTGCTCAGCTCAAGGGTTCTTTTGGTATTCCCCCACCTTGTGCCCTTTCATCGCACTAAATGATGGCCGATACCTGAAAGGAGAATACTGAAGTAGTGCTAAAAGGAAAAACATATGCCGTAGCTCTGTCCCATCCCTCCAGAGCTGGAGAAGAGAGAGAGAGAGAGTGCCATCATCTTTTAGTCCAAGTTCTTTTTATGTGCAGTGCCACGCTCTGCTTTTCCTATTAGGTGGCAGAGCAGCCATTTACTGCACTGTCCCATAAAGCCAGCTTTATGTGCTTTGAAATGAAACCTGCAGCGATTGTCTGGTCTGGAAGGAGCAGCATGGGAGCTTCAGAGGACATCAATCGCAGACTTGGACAGGGAGTACAGACCCCACCTCCTTCTACTCAGCTCCACACTCCCAAGAACCTTTCATTGTTCTCCAGATTTTGAGAGGCCTCAGATGCTGGCGTATTGGCACGTCCTGCGCTTTATTCGTGTCATTTTGCTGCATCTCGAACAGACAGTGTCTAGAGGATGACACTTGCTGAGCTCCTGCTGCCTCAGCATGTGGTGTCTGCTTGGAGAGGATAGTGGCTCCATTTGAAGGTTCTGGAGGGGTCTTTGTCCCTGTTCTCTATTTCGTGGGCTGAGAGGAGTTTCATACTGTGAGATCAGATGGCGTCTGTCATTGGCACACAGAGTGATGGGCGCTGAATAGGCTCAGAAACATGACAGATTTACAGAGACAGCGCTGTAACTCCTGCCAGTTCTCACATATTCATGAACTGATTTCTGTGGGATGCCTTTCCTAGCCAGCGTTACCCATCCACAGCTCTAAACTGCCGTGTTAACACTTTGGCTTCATATTGTTAACTCTTTGTCTCCTTGTGTGTTTTTCAGCTGAAGCCCGGACAGAACAACTGTAAGGACAGCGACAGTGAGAGTGTCAGTGGCGAGTCCAAGCCTTCGTTCAGGAGCAGCTCCAGAGACAGGCTGACAGATGTGAGTACATTAACAGACATACTCACTGTTGGACAGCTCACTGCTTCACTAGTTATTTCAGCATCTGTTCAAAGTCTGTCATCTAAAATAACTTTTCAATATTCAAACTTAAGCTCATAAGTCATAGCTTCATTTCTTTACATTTGCTAGTGTAGTTCGCACAAAAAACAACTTAAGGATTTTTCAGTCCTAGTCCCTAAGTAACATAATGGACATTAATGATGAATCACAGTTAATTTTGCTTTTAGAATTATCACCATGTTTTTATTCATAATCTTTAAATGGTTTGATTACAGTTATAATATATTTTTGAATAAGGAAATTAACAATGAACAAATTAATCTGCTAAAATTACAACTTGCATCACTTCAGCACAAAAATGTTGTAAATTTGACTATGTGTTTTTGATTCTGGAATCATTCTGTGTGTATGACGTATCACACAGACAAGAGGTAAGTGTACATACATAACTATGTGTAAGAAGAGCTGTCTAGGAAGTTACAAGGTCATAACAGAACCATTAACATGGGGTTGTCACTGTGTGTGGCGGGGGCCTGTCATATGATGCAAATGTGCCCTGTTCACAAATTGCTCTTCCCCCATGTTTATGGTCTTCTTTCTGTGGCCCCGTGAATTGTGATCAAAACAATTTAGTCAAGTTCTGTTTTGGTCTTAAACCTATAAAATCCAGCCTCAGCAGAGCACTTAGTGGTAAATCTTAAACATCCTAAGTGCACTCTTGGAGTTCTTCAGTTGAGGAGCACTATTTGCATCCTGCTCACACGCACACGTATACACACACACATACATATACACGTAAACACATACACATACTCTCTCTTCCCTCCAGAGGTTTTTTTTTTTATGACTGAAACAAAAAAGACACTGCTTACTCCTGTTCCTCATTCCTGGTGGAGGAGCTGAAGGCAGAGCGTTAACTGACAGAAGAAAGAAGGGCTACGTGTCCCTGCACCCTGTGACAATATTTCAACATGTGAAGCGAGCAGGCCCAAGGGACCTCACTGCCAGACACACACCCCCCCCCTGCTCTTTGATTTGTGTGGAGAATCTACAGCGAAGCGATCAGATATCTGGCCATAATTAAAGCTGTCAGTCGGGAGGCGAGCGAGTCTTTGAGAGAGACATGGCCGAACAAGTGAAGCAAAACTGATTCTGCATGTAGCTTTACGATGCTTGACCGGGCATGAAATGAAATAAGTAATTTGATGTTGACAACAGAAATTGAAATGATACTTGCTGATTTTTGTCAGACTGCACTGTGGTGACTGTGCAGCTGTATACCAAGACAAATTTAGCCTAAAGATTGGAGGTTTGAAGACACTTAGGGGACGACTAATATGCTGAACTCTGCGTTCGGTTTGTCACCTGTTGTGTCATTTTATCCAGTAACTAAATATTGAACTGCTGCAGCATAGGTATTAAGAAATGATGTATAAATAAAGGTATTATGCAATGATTTATTCTCAATGAGAGACTGCTTTGGGTGTAATATAATTACATTCCTTTAACTAAGCAAAGGATAAGCTTAGTTAAGGAAAAGCAAATCTAGCAGAGGGATGGATACATTTTTCTTCTGTTATTCTTTTTGTTGCTTGTCTAAACATTTTCAGAAAATGCCTGTTGCTGCTCCACATCAGAATTGTTTTTTCACTGAGTGCAATGAATTACCTTGGATTATAAAACTGCTGCATGTAGCTATACTGATATGTTGCAGAGGCCTGTGCTGTGTATAAAATCTTTAATCACTGTTTGAATTTTCATTGACAGCAGTATAATCTGACTTGACCTCATTGGCCAAGCATTTACCTTCGTTCAGACCACATTGTTGTGATGATGTGGTCTTTGACTCATTACACACTAATGAAACATGTCAGCAGCTACATCACCTTTATAGTCTGCCCTTGTAAATGAGTCACTTCCTTGTTCTTACAAGGACACTACCACCGCTGCTTCACATTCAGCTTGTTCACTTTGAATATTGCACATGAAATCACTGAAATGACTCATCATAGCACCAGCCTACGTGTTAACACGGGGTGATTTCATTGGAATTTTTTTGCTTAATTCTAAATTACATCCATAATTCATTTTGAGAATGTGAGCTTTCTCTGCTCCTGACTTGTCCTCAGGAAGCATCTGTCACCCTCTTTATAATCACTTCCACCTGAGCTGGCATCTCAGCCACTCAACGCACTCTGGGGGATACAGGGAGAGCAGTCCTGGACCCCCCCACCCCCCATTTCATCTGGTCAAGACACCCCACAGGGGACTGAGCGTGTCTTCACAGGAGCTGCTGAGAGCTGGGCAGGATGAAGACAGACTTTTAGACCCTCTTGTCACTTTAGTGGGTCACACTATGTGAGGCTTCATCTCTGGTCCCCACAGTTTTCTGAACAAGTCCCCTCCAGCCACGCTGTAAAAACCCACTTCACAAGTTGAAAGAGGTGAAAGTTGGAGCTTTGTGTCGCAGAGCTGCACTCCCCAGACTGAGAGGAGGAGGAATGAGAAAATGGAGCGAATACAAAAAGGTCTTATGTCTTTTGTTTATTTTTATGATTACAATTTTTATGATTATAATATGCAGTTAATTTTGTACAAAATAATATTTTTACAGCTGAAGGCAGAAGTATAACTAGGAGCCTGTTGTATTTTTTTTTTCTTTTTTGTGTCCTTCTGTTGGTCTTGCACTGAAATGTTAAAACTATTTTGGTTCTTACAGTGCACTATGCAGCTGGACTACTAATGTGGTTCAGCTGCACAGTGATGCTCCCTCAAAGTGTGAAAACAAAGAAAAGGCATCTAAGTCGCTCGTTAGTTGCAGGGAGCCTTGTGAGTCGGGAGCTAGCTTTGACCCGTACTGTTCATTAGACCAACAGTTCGCTAATGGTATTTGCTGTAGCACTCCCCTTCCCTCATGGAGCGACTACGGTCCGATGAAGCAGATGAACTGAGCTTGCCAACCCGGCACTGGCTGGCAGAGAGATCGAGGCCAGAGGAGGTCAGGACTGGCAGTCTCCTTTCTCCTGCTCTCCTTCCCTCCTCACTCCATTCTGCCAGCTCATTAAGGCCTACAAATGGCACATCAGCTCGGCTGTGTTTGCCTCAACCCCAAACCCTAGCTAAATTGGCAGGCTTAGCCGCATTTGCTCTGAAGCACCGGGTTCCCTTTTGGGTTTGTTTGAAGCCGACATGGCAGCCACCCCCCACATCCCCCACAACACCCCACCCCTTCAGTCTGGGTGGCAAGCATTCATGCAGGCAGCAGTCCTGAGCAGAGGGAGTCTGCTGGATCAGGGAGGGCAGGGAGCTTGGGATGATTCACTCCCGTTTAGTCTCTGCGGCAAGGGGTGAAATGCCATCATTACCCGGCTGCCTATCAAATAAATTGGCAATTACGGGCCTGGGATTGCGAGTAAACAGCATGTTACTTCTTTTTTTCCATCCAAGGCTCTTGATGAGAGGCGGGTGCAATAGAGAGCTGCTCCGAAGTACTGGGTCAGAGCCCGCCAGTCAGTGTTAGCCAGCCTGATGAGAGGAAGACTATAATGAATGCACCCCTGTATCTCAGTGGCCATTTTTACAGTCAGCTAGAGCTTCCTGTTGTCTCCTGCATCTAGCTTTACTGACTAAATCCTGTCTGTCAAATCAAAACAGAATACAGTACCATGTAATGTTGTTGGATTACACCTTTATATAGTATGTGGTGTGGCTCGCCTGCTGTAACATAGGGTAGTGATTTGTGTTTTGGCCTGGGGTTGGTCGCAACACTATGATTTATACTAGCCTTTTACTGGTGTTACTCCAAACAGTTTTGCATGCTGGTTTTTCCGACTGAAATGAAAATGTGAAAATTGTGGGTTCCTGAAATCCATACTCGTGTGTCTGGCTCCTCACACGAGAAGATTTTCTTGCGGTGGAGTCTTTGAAAGTTGTTTTGTAATGAAACATCTGGAAGTGATATTGTTAAAAGTCGAGCACATCGTCTACCCATGCTTTTGAAGCGGTTTCAGCCCAAACACAGCTAAAGTCTCTCTAATGGCTAGTAACTATGAACTCAGTTATTACTGGCTTTCCGATGAAAACATGACAGCCTGTTCGGAATCCTGTGTGCATGTGGTGAAACCATTTCAAATACTCAAATTACAGCTTTTGGAAACTGATTAATGTCATAAAAAATATTTGTTGTGGTAAAGATCTCTATTATGATTGAATTTGCCGGAGCATACCACGACTGCACAGAATGTTTTGTCCTTGACCTTGGAGTGCAGTCTTTTCCGTAAGCTTCTTGTCTGAACTGAATCACACTGTCCAAGTGAACTGCTTATGTAATGTGACCAGAGCTGGTCTACATTACACTATGCCCATCCCACCTCCTCAGTACATTCTCCAATTATTTCCTGACACTCTGATGTAAATGAGGTCGCAGTCCCCCTACATGTCCAGATATGCTGGCCAATTTGCTCCGACAGAACTTGTAATTGCCTGCATCAATTATCCGTCTCTTTCTCTCTCTGCTTCTCAATAATTTGAAATGTTTCCTATTAGAGACAAGCATTTAGATATGGAAGTAGGAATGTTGTACCTATAATTAGCTCATTATCATGGGATCATACTCTCTGCAGAGGTCCCAGTGTGTACATAGTGACAGTGTGAAACGAGCAGCAGATGCAGTGCAGGGATTACTTGACAGTCTTTTTGATTGTTTAATGAGTTTTCAGTTGTGGCGTAAATAAGTTACTAGCCAGGGCAGATTGAAAAACTGCCCTGACAAAAGACAATAGAAATACACATAGAGAATTTCACATTAGTAAGTAACAGGTCAGGTGGTTACCTCTACATAGACAAGTTTTTTATATATATATATATATATATATATATATATATATATATATATATATATATATATATATATATATATAAGAGCAGGATTAAGCCTTTTCCAAATAAGAGATTTGATCACTTCTATCAGTTTTACTATCTTTTTATTCACCACTTTGAACAACAAGGAGTCAAGCATGTAAAGTAAAACTGACTGACTGATATCCAGTGGGAGAAGTTCAAATGAGTGTCTCATCACTAAAATCTCAGGTTCATTCATTTCTGTGATTAAATTGAAATTGAAATTACTTTTAAAAAAACAAGGTTTTGACAGGATGACTCATTCACTCTTTGATTCCCATGCCACCTGTGATTTCTGTTAATTCATAATGAACACCTGGAACATATTGTAGAACACTGTTTTTCCACTGGTCTCCCATCTCTCAAAACATGTGCTCGTTCAGAGATCGTGTCCACAGTGAGAGATTTTCACCATACTTTCGCGTCTAATCGCAGACGACCAAGACACAAGACGTCTTCAATTGCAGACATCTTTGACTCTAAATCTACCTGATGAATAATAGCTTGTCTCTCAGGAAGTGGCCAGACATGCATATTGCCACCTCTGGCACTACAAATCCAGCCCCCTCTTCTCTCCAATCCCTTTTATTTTTCTCTCCTATTTCCTCTCTCATTGCCTGCAGTTGGGTTGTCAAGAACAGATTGTGACACTTTGTGACATGGCAGTCGGGCAAAATTATGCTGTGTCTCCATCACCCTGCCACTGCCCCAACAACCAAATGTCCGTCAGGGGCCTGCGAGAGGTCCCGCCGGATGGCTTGTCTGTACAAGTGCTGGGGGCGTGCCTGCATCCCTGCACGCGTTAACAAGTGTTTAACTCAGACTCTAGTGCATCTACTCTCCAGATATATAATTAGAATGAAAGAGGCACAGTGTGATTGTGTGTGGTGACCTCTGAACAGCCCTCAGGTTGATAAAACATGGCACTGATTTATCTCTGCTAATTATTTACCACACCGTAAGGCCCCGCACACAAAATAAAATATGCCAAACCAGAAGAACGCTGTGACCTTTACTGTTGTTATGTTACTATATAGCCCACAAAATAAGACTCTTTAATTGTTGAAACTGATACAGAGCGAGGTTGGTGTGATAAATACTGTTCAGGCTGATGCTGACTGAATGCAGTCCCTCAGTGCTGTGGATGATAAATCTATTCTCATGGAAGATTAATGGACTGGAGAAGTGGTGTTGAATGTCATTGTTGAAGGTTGAAAGTATTGAGCGCCTGAATCCTATCCATATGTTTTCAGGAATGACATAAATAGGCTCAGCCGGAATCCATTTTGACTTATCAAGCTTAAACCAGTGCCAGAGCCACGCAGCACTTGCCAAGTATCTAGGCTCTGAGGCTTCCAATAACAAATCCTATTCCACATAATTTCCACTGAAATTGGCCATGGCCGTGCGCTGCCACCCTATTTTTGCTTTTGCCATGCGTCCCGCAGCTCTTGGCTGCGTATTACTTCCGCATTCCCTGTAACTCGACCCCATAGCCCCAATTTTTGATGTCATACCAGGCCCTGACGAGGGAGTCTCTCCTCTCTTTGTTCCAGCCTTTTCAGCGTGGAGGCTGTTCCGGTGGGGTAAGTTGAATAAGTGGAGCCCGAAGGAATCTCTACAAAGGTCTCGCTCTGATTGGATGCATGCAGAGCCCAAGGAGAGAATGCTGGTTGCCATAGCAATGAGAGCGATGTGGGAACTGGCTGTATGAAGGAGAAAGGGGAAGTGGTGCTTTCTTTTGCGATGGGAGGTCTTCATCGACTGACATTCCTCTTTATGAGTACACACTGGCCAATGCACGTAAACACGACTACGCAACAGCACACAAACAGTATTACACGCACCTTTTTACCCCCCGAGGAGAAGCTGAGCTAGAGTGCATACTTCAATCACAATGGCCTGGTAGGGGTGTACTCGGGCCCAAGCTGGGAGCCAGAGAAAACACAATCAGACGCACCAGGAGTCCAGGACCATCTCCCCCTCATAAACATGATTACTGGCCATTCACTGCTGCATATCGCTTACCTCTCCTGAGCCAACAAATCATCCTTACCCTCTCTTCTGGCTCATCACAGCCACTATAAACAAAGAAATGATGGAAGTAGGCTATCTCTCCATCGTCCTTGGTCTCTCTTGTTTGGTTGCGTCCCTGTTTGACTCGGAGCAGATATTTTAATTCTTTAACCCATGGCCACATTTAACTCAGGCCACAACACAGGATGCAAACCTCTCCAAGGACCATATGTTTGTGTTCATGTGTATGTTTTATATATGTGAATCCCGGGTGTGCATGTTTGTATCAGAGACTTTAGCTGCAGGGTAGAGGAGCTGTGTGGGGTGGGGGAAGAGAGAGCGTATGTGTGTGTGTGTGTGTGTGTGTGTGTGTGTGTGTCGAGACAAGACTTGTTGAGTTTGTTTGAGGGGCACGAGGGGCTGAGAGTCTTGTGTGGGGGATGCACAGGAAGGTCTGCTGGTTCATGAACCCAGCCCAATACGTCATGTCTATAGGCCAAACACAACAGATGAATATACATCTTTTCTCATGCGTGTGATCCTGCTGCTCTCAAGGGCTGAACTGAAATCAAATGGAATCATAAGGCACCTGGAGAAACCCAGCCCTGCTGCTCTCCTCTAACATCATCTCTGCTTGTAAATCTTAAGATGTGATGAAACCACGTGGTTAACTTTTCTTCACGTCTTGGACGAGTCCTGTGAAGACAATCTCAACGAAATTCTCAAAAACGTATCACTTTAGAATTTGGTTTTAAGAGAATTACAAGAGAACAGGAGAGAGATGTCCAGCACTTTGACATGCAGCTTCAATTCTGTTTATGTTTATGTTAATGAAAAATACTGAATCTGAATATATATATATATATATATATATATAAAGCACAAAGCTTTGTGATGCTGTGATGATTATTGGTTTATTGGTTTTGATTGATGTTCTCATGTGACATTTTTAGTCCTTGATTGTCCCTTGTTACATTGGAATATTGCCAATGATACTTTGTATTTTAATTGTTGTTTTGTTTTTATTGTGTATATTAATTCATTGTGTAATTACTGCTTTTACCCCAGTGTTGTTTAGTGCTCATTTTGATAATATTATACGTTCCATGCACTTTGAATTGAGCCCATATATTTCTTTTGATGGGTTACACTTTACAACACTGTGTGCACAAAAGACATTGTTTCTCCTTCATATTACAGAGCGGCACGTTCTGTCTTTTTCAATGCCTGTACATCTGGCAGGATTACTGTGAGGCATTGGATGTCACTTCACTTCTATTTCAGAAGTCAGTGCAATTTCCCTTAAACCACAAAGCAACAGTGCCAACAATAAATAAATAAATAGCTCCTGTAGATAGATGGACAGACAGATACATAGATATACCAAAAAAAGACAGAGAGATAGCACCCCTGGAATTACAGTTGCAGAAGATTATTCCAGAGACATTATTTCCCTCAAGTCATGGGCTTAAGTCAAATTTGGAGGAGAAATGAAATTGCCAGCAGTGAAAAACCAGACTAGGTAGGAGTTCATGAGTAGAGAAATAATATTTTCATTTGTTTCTACCCCAGCGGGAGATGAGCTGCCTTTCAGTAAATAGAGACAGCTATGAGAAATGATTTTTTTTTTTGGTTGGCGGGATATTGTTTTAACGTGCTCTTATCCATCTGCAATCTAGAAGTCAGGCCCCAGGAATCCACAGGATGGCCATTCTGCTGTTGTCTTTATGACACACAAGCGTTGGCCTCATCTTGCCTCCAGTTGTCTCTGTTAGTGTCCCATTTCCAGCAGATTTTCATTCTTATATGTGGCCCTTTAAAAAAAAAAAAAACTCCCTTTGTTAAGAGCAACCAGCTGATGCTACTCTTTGGAATTCAGGCTTTTTATATTACGCTTCGCTGTGAACTGAAATGAAAAATTCAATCCTGTCTTCTGAGATTGTCATCTCCCCATGCACGAACTAGAGACTGTGAGTAGTGGGGCACGGTACAGTGTATTTGTTATTTGTTCCACTGCAATAATAATAAATCAAGTATGTTGCATTTTAGCAGAGACTGGCACAAAGTATCAGTTTTAGTGAATTTCTTTTTCCTGTGCTGTTCCATTGTTTCCTTTTATTTTGTCTTGTGTTTCAGTGTCTTGGAGCAATGTGCCCACTCTGCATTTGTTTGTGAATGTGCATGAAAAAAAAATCATGTGGCAGGTTTTTCTGACTTTGTCACAAACATTACATTCTTTTTCTTTTTGTTGACTATTTCTGTGCATTTGTTCCTGCGCTAAGATAAATGGTCATGCTATATCATCTTAGTCAAGTGATTTGGTTTCAAAGAGGTATTGAGGGGATTATTAGGGGATTACTCCCACTTCCGTAAACTGCAGCTGTCGACGTCTATGAGATATCTGTTAGATGAATATGTTTCTATTAACAATAAATTTCTATTGAAGTTATTTATATGATGCATTACAATTCATGATTAATCTGCAGGAGCAAAGCTTTAAGTCAGGAGCTGTCAGTAGTGATGTACTCCCAGGTGATTACGTCTACTTCCTGTCATCCACTATCAGCCAACACATAAAGCACTTGTCACACAGCCCATTCTGATTATACTTGATATTGACATTGGAATTGAATAAATGTACACAATAAGAAGATTAGTGTTTCCCAAGAGGCGTGCATCCCACTGCTGCATTCAGTCCTGACGAGGCGTGCTGAGCCTTTTGTAAGGCTTGTTTCATACAGTCAGATCCCATCTCATCTCTGGCTACAAAGTGTGTCAATAGAAAAAAAATGAGAGGATGGAGATTAATCAGCTGACCATCTGAAATAGAGCAGGAGTGAGTTTTTAGTGAAACAGGGATGAAATTGCGTTTGGGTATGATAGAAATAATAATAATAAAAAATAATTTGTAAAATGAGGTGACCCTGCTGTGGCATCTTGCAGACCTGTGCCCTGGAGAGCAGGATTTCTGCTCTAATAAAATCACATGTCACAGCAGTGACTTGTCTCCCTTTTCCACATCATCTGCCTGGATGATTACTCCTTGTGACACAGTTGACAAAATAATTTCCAGTTGAGGAGAGACGGCATTCTTTTTTGCAGTATTTGCAAGTATGAGTAAGCACATGGTGATACAAAGGCTCATTGTTTAGCGCTACTGTCATTTAAAATTGCATGTCTCAGTCCAAAGCTCTACAGAAACCTACAACTGTGAATGAATGTTTTTACCTCACTCTTCAAAAGCACACTCTGCTTAGACCTCCATATTTGACAGTACAGTCTGTTTTAGTGCACAGATTTAAAATCTCTGTTAAACTATTTAGATGATTGATGTTGACCTGTTTAAAGGGAGTCACATCAGCTGTGTTTGGGTAGTGGTGAGGGGTCAGAGGGCAGCACAGGGCCCATCGTACAGCGGATTGGATGGGATTAACCTTGGTTTGCCCCTTTGGCCCCGAGCCCAGACGGCCCAGGAAGAGTGGAATTAGCCGAGCCAGGCCAGGCCATCTGATTCCAAGCCCTCATCCAATTACTGCCTTATCTCCTGGCAAAATGAGATCAATGCATGGAGACCTGGCAGGCTGGTGAAGGTGCGATAATCAGCAGTAGGGAGCATGGCACTTAACTCCCCTGTGTCCCCTGAAAGAGCCAGAGCATGTGTTAGGAGCACCACTCACTGCCATTAGCTCTCGGTGCCTGCTGGAGCCTGACCTGCACTTTGCATGAGGACAAGCTGGTGTAGTGCATTTAGGCATCTTAGCATTTTGTGTTCAAGTGCAGCACTTAGGAAGGTGAATAATGTGCATAATTACAGTTTTACCTCTTATCTGTGGTGAATCTACCCAGCAGATTACACTGGTTAAAAGGTAGTAGAGAGAGAAAAAAACCTAGTAATTGCTTTTTATATGTATTGCATATGAAAGGCACTTTTAAGCATTTTACAGTGGTTAAGAACAACCCTGCACAGCTAATGTAGTCCTCTGTTAATTCTCTTGTCAATTAGGGGGAAAAACAAATGTTTGACGTTTGGAGGTGTAATTATGAAAATAATTAACCTCTGTGTGAGCCATTAAAACAGACAATTCTGCTCACTACCTGCACTTCTTGAAATGGAGTTGCATTTGCCTGAATGAGATTGTGATGTTAAAAGGGCCTCCGGTAAATGGAATATTTTTCTTTATGTAAAAATTATGTTTTATCCTGTTCTTATTCATGTTCCCTATTAAGCTCTTTCCTGTTCCAAATGACTTTAATGAAAAAAAATAAAATAAAAAAAAAAAAAAAACTGCGACCGTGGATATTTCTAGACTTTAAACCTCAAAGAAATTATTAGAAATTTTTAATTTTATCCCGCTTTCACACTGGTAATGAATTGATGACAGACATCTGCCATTACACAGAACTTTAAAATAAGAAACAGTTTTGTGTCAGAATGGAAGTTTTGATCGAAAAAGTCTTTGCTGGCTCAGTCCTTATATGATATAAAGCTCTTCATATTTATTCCTGATACCTCTGCCATGCCAGTGATTGTATTGCACCACTGGTGTGTCCCTTAGCCATCTGGAGGACCGTTCTGTGCCCACAATATGGCTGGAGTGGGACCCATTCTGGTGAATTTATGTTCAGCTATTTCTTCTCATGCTTGTGTTCTGGGCACAAGTATCCATTGGAGAGCAATAGGTAGCCCTGAAAGAGTGTCTGTCCTCAGCTGCGGCCCCTGCGATTGTGCATCCACTATCCTGCAGTTCTCCTCCTTCCACCTGTCCCTGGCTGTTCCTCCTCTCTGCAGCCCAGTTAGATTAAAGTCCTCTTAAATTCACCACAGCAGGCCGGCTGCACAGGGAGAGCTGGCATCACAGGGGCCCTCTGACAATCAGCACCCGCCTAGAAAGCACTAATGAGCGCTGGGAGGGGAGGAGAGGGCGTTGGCAGCTTACACACAGGCAGTAGCAACGGTGGGTAGGATTGGAGGGGGTTGTTAGGAAGGGAAGCAGTGGGCTGGCATGTTGCTGGGCTGGGTCCGGTGCAGCACTGACTAGATTAGCTTCCAGGGGGCAGAGCTGCAGTCAGTTTGGGAAAATATCACAGCCCATTAGTTAGGAGCAATGAAATGGAGTCAACTTCTGGGACTCCATTAGGCACGCTGCGCTTAGGCAGACAGCGTCCCTCGGTGTGATGTTGCTATTCTGGAAGGATTGAGCACAGAGATATAATTGGACTGGGGAAATCAAGCAAGTTTCAGTGGTCCTGGTGGGGCTCTCAGACAGAAAATGAGAACACAGGCCTTTGTATTTTCTTCCCCTCTCCCTGTTAGCTTTACAGCGTTTTGAAAAACAGCAGTGAAAAGGCAGCTAGTGTGTTTGGGTTTTTCTTTTCATTTTTGTCCCTCCACTCTCTCTTTCTCTCTCTCCTTCATTCCGTAGCTTCGTCTCTCCGCCTGTACCCCCCACCCCACCACCACTACCACCTCTGCCTTCTGTTTTTCTTATTGGATTTTACCATCTGCTTTAAATTCTTTTTTTTTTTCATTTGTGGCTCCAGCTCTGACTAACCCTAAGCTAAACAATATGCATTTATTCATCCATGCCTTTTTCTTAGCATTGATGAGACTGAGGATTGTGCTTGATAATAAACATGGCTTAGTCTAACACAGGCTGCCTGCTAAGCCTCTCAAGGCTGTTTACTGTCTTACTGCTAATACCCACTAACTCCACTAGTTTGGAATATACAACTACATCCATGAAAGTAACGACCAAGTAAAGTATACCTCCCCTGAAATGCCCTTTCTCCTACTATAATGTCTGGATAGCTTGCTGACATTTTGGTTCCTTATAGGCAGAACTCAGATGTAGATGGAGCGGACAGGCCTCAGTGCTTCAGGTAATTGATGTGCAGTTTTTAGCACCATCATGGGACGTCTCTATCCTTCCAATTTCTAGCAGGCATGCCTCACTTGGTTTGCCCAAAACGCTTCATGTACTCTGTCCTAAATAAAGGACATTTGCCAGTTCTCTGAGTTAATATACTTCACAGTAGCACTTCATCTTATTCTTCTCATGTCTTCAGTATAGTAGCTGCTGCATAATTGAGTCTCTGATGGCGGATTGTCTTTATTGTCTCATTGTTTTTATTGTTTCTTTATCAAGCGCAAGTTAGCTGTTGTTCATCCACTGAGTCAGTGACATGTTAGTCAACATGTTATTGCTGTGGATGTTAAGCAACCCAGTGTTGCATAAATATGGAATATCACTGTTAAGTAAGCCATTTATCAGGTACTTACTTACCATAGCTTTTTCAAGGGATTGGTAAGAGATCAGTTGGGATCTATCCATTTAGTCTAATTGGTTTTCTGAGGGATTGATGAGAATAATTAGATTAAAAGGTCATTCATTGAGACAAGGAGACAGTGAGTATGTTCGGGCCAAATACCTGTGTTTTTTGCTAAATAGCTTGAATCGTTGGAGCGGAACCTGGCTAATACACAATTCAGTCAGACACTCAACAAAAGAAGAGCACTGCATCGCTCTTGCTCTGGCTCTTTGTCCTTCCTATCCGTTGAATTATATGCCCATAGCAAAGGAGTGTTGACATTTGTGCACCTCTTGGGAACACGTCACCATGAATGTTATCAGCACCTTAAAGACAGCCCTCAGCCTCTATACATCCCCAGTAGGTGCTCTCAGCCCCTGCCACAAAGGGCAAACCCCACCTCAACCTTCCACCCCTGACCTGTCTGCCAGCCTGAAGAGAGAGCCCCTGACAGCTTCTTTGATGGCAGGAGGAGGGGGTGGCTTATAAAGAATAGGTGAAATGGAGGGTAAAAAGGGGGGCAGCCATTTGAAATGGCTGCACTAAGATCTAATCAGGTTGCTGTGACTGTGTGCCCCTTTTTAAAGTAGCACCATGGCATTGCAGCCAGCAGCCTCTCCCGGGTCCAGGCCTCACAGGGTGGTTCATGTCCCCCCCGAGTAACCCTCTGGAACACATCATCCTCCTCAGTCCCAGCTCTGGATTTATTCCCCCCCTAAAGCCGCCTTGACAGGTTTGTTATCTATTCACCCGGTCAGCAAGCCCTGGAGAGTCGCAGCACTGGCAGTTAGGAAGGGGAGCGCTACAGGAGAAGCGGGGCAAGTAAATGTCAAGTGAACCACCAAGGATGGATATTATAGCTTCTGGGGACCACAGGCAGGGAGAAAGAGGGGGAGAGATGGTCTCTCTGTCCTGTCTGTTTTTACAGCCCAACGTTCAAGATGGCAGTCTTTACTGAATGCTCTCCTATCAACTGTTAGACTAACTAGACTTCTTTTATGTGCTGGTACCTATTATGTGGCTCCCAGCTCTGAAAAAGCACTGATGAACTGCTAAACAATAATGATTCTCACCAAAATCTTAAAGAGTAAAAGGTTACTGAATGTTAGAAAAAGATGTGTCTTAATCCCACTGTTAACATAAATGGTTTGATAAATAGTTTCAAGGTTATTTTTAGGAAAGAATAAGCAGTTAAATAATGGAATACTAAATGTAGTTAAACTAACGTAGTTAAACTACCTTTGCGATATAATTCACCCTCTATGAACTATTGATGTCTAAACTTAAAACTTAAAGATATATCTGTCATAAGAATAGAGAAAAGGAAATTATTTCCATTTGCAATCTTTAGCTTAGTAGACAGTTGTGCAAAGGCAAACATGGCTTTTATTATAACAAGGCACCAAAATAAAATATACATGTTTATCTTACATTCACTGACCGCTAATTTAATTTTGAATTTATGAGAATTTGTGTGCACCACATGTCAGGTTTCCTGCTTATTCTCTCGACGTTCAGTATTCAATGTATATCCATACTTTAATATAAAACACACCTGTAATGATAATGCCATATGCATAAACATTAATACAAGCACAGATGATGTTATGCTGCAGGATTTTTTTCATATGCTGTCACTATTAAAACAAAAAATATTGTCTGTATGACTCACATCCCCTTCAAATACCCAAATTTATTTCCTAATAAAAAACAGAACTCACTCTCTAACATGAATCCTCTGAAAAATAGTCTCACATGGTGCCAAACTACATTTGTAATCAGCTTAACTCCAAACATCTGATGCACAGACAGCAATCTTATTTCATGAGCTTGGAATCATAAGGTTCTGTGTGGGTGGAGTGCAGATCTGAGATACTGCGTATCAAACGATAGAAAAACGCAATTTTGATAGAAGAGAAGTCTGATGGATACTTATAACAGACATCGGGATTTTAAAAAAAAATATATTTTCCTCAGTTTACTTTTAATCACAGAATCTGTGCGAGTGTTTTTCTCACCCAGAGTAAATTTGTATGCGTAGAACTTGTTCCTGGATTTTTGCACATTTTAATGTTCCACATGCTCAGTGTCAAAGAATGATTATTAAGTAGTGAAGAGTAATTAAGGCATCTTAGGAAATTAGTTAGCAAAGCTTTGGATAATCTCCGCTCAACAATATTACAAATCCCTCTGTCTTGAATGACCTCGATTACAAAGAGTTCTCAAGTATTTTAATGACATTTTGTTGTGAGTGGATGTTTTATCTCTGACTGCTTTGTCTCCAAACAACACAAATCAGAAAAAGTTGATTAAAGAATGAATGTTGTTTTCTTTAGGCAAGGAAGCTGCAACACATTCACTTGGGTATCAAATAATGCATATTACATTATACCAATGCCAAATCTCAGCTTTAATTTATATTAATATAAAAAGAACTGTTTGGGAGATATAACCCTTTAGACACATGGTGCTCAAAGTTTATGAGTTGAGAAACATGTAATCCAGCAAAATCATGAAAAAATCATTCTTTTGGAGTCTTTGTATCATCCCTGATGTTCTCCCAAAAAATCAATGTAGCCTCTTTAGCTCTTACTTATTGTGGTGTCTCTTATTATTGTTTTTCTTCTCAGTCAGTCTCATCTCAGACTGAGATGAGGTGACTGACTCAGCCAGTCAGAGATATTCCACCTCCACGCCACGAGGAGTTCTGTAGAACTTTGTTTTGTTGACCTCTCATGTGTTGTTGTGAACTGCAGCCTTTCTGTGCTATGAGGTCATCATCATCAGTTTTCCCTTGATTGTTGACAAGGAAACATGTCCTCCTACATCTAGGGCTGATATTTCTCCAAAAATAAAACATGATTCACTGGAACAATTTCACACAAGCAATTATGCAATGTATACATTGTTCAGTCCTCAGCATTGTCATTGTTGTAAAGTAAAAAAGCACTTTGAACAACATTGGCAAACAGCTCCATCTGTATTTGGGAATTTTGCCATTTTACACTTTGCCTCTCCAGTGCTTCTTGTCCTCATTATCTAATCAGCGTGACTTTGCTCCCCCAGGTCAAGGTAAAAAAGGCAAGGTAAATAAGTTTACTTTACCAATGACATGCAACGGGTCAATCTGGACCATCAAGGCAAACTACTTTAAACACCACAATGATTTTATGGACTGTAAAATACTGAATTACATCAGATCTTTTTGAAAACTGATTGTTTCCGTTTTTTTTTTTTTTTTTTTTTTTTTTTAACAAATGTTCTTTTTAAAAGAAAAAGGGTGATCGCTCCATCTGCATCATGGTAGGAATACATGTCTCGCTGTGTAATCATGAAGAAGAAGTTTCCTTCCCCATGATAATAATTATCTGTTCATCCACAAGACTCGTCCTCCTTCGTCTACCACCTTGTTAGTTTTCCTGTGTGCACCTATTTTTGGATTCGTACAAACTGGTTTTATCAAACAAGTAGATTTGATATCTCTCTGATATTTACTTAGTTTATTGCCTCATTATTATTTTTTCACTGTCATGGCCACCTCTTCACTCCTCGTACTGACAAGTCAAAGACAACACATTAATCTAAATGACAACTCTGAGCCACCTGGGAGCTGTTCAAGTGTTCAATTATACCATATCTCTTAGACTTTATAATTATATGTTTAAAGGTCTCTGTCTCCCACACACATCCTTGTGTTCTTATATTGATATAAACCTACTCAAATAAAAGCTAAGAAATGTGTAACTGTCCAAATACTTACAGCATGGACTGTAATTGTTAAAATTACTATGCTATGCTGCATCAGTCTATTGTTCCCAGCTGTTATCTAACATATCAATGCTCTGCCTCTATTTCCACCACATTCATCATGTTTGAGTGTGCTAAATAATTTGTCTGTAATTCAAGGCTTGGTTGTAATTTTATTCCTCCAAAATGTTACACTGTTCAGTAAGGCTAAGTGAATATCACAGTTGAGTAAAGTTTTAAAGTATCGCTATATAACAGCACTTAGAGCAGTGTTATTAAACCTGTCTGCCTCATTCCCTCACATCCTCATTTTGACCACATAATCTTGTAGAGAGGAATCCTCAGTAGTATTTTAGGAATGAGTTTTCTGTGCAACAGGGATTGGATTTTTTTTCCCCTTGATTAACTGACTGGCTAATAAGACTTGTCACAACAGTTTTTACCCCCTGGACCGTTTGTTCTAGTAATCTGTTGCTATATTCACCTCAGCTGATTTGAACCTTCAACCTATTGTATTTTTTGCTTTTATGTTTGATTAGTTGGTTTGGTTTCACAGGTTTCCACATTGAATCTTTCACCCGTTAGTCCACTGATCCTCCTCCCATGCTCTCAGTAGAGAATAGGATCTAAATTGTGCAGTAATTTCTCTGGCCTTAATTGCATGGTTCCAGAGCAAGCTTTGCTGCTCTCTCTCAATCCTTTTAGAACTACTTAAACGTTCCGCTTGGGTGTGGATTAGCGGATAATGGGCCCAGCAGCAGGCCAGGTACAAGCTATTGAAGTGTTCCTGAGATAGCCTTGGCAGGCCCTAGGGGTAGAGGGGGAGGGTTCATTGTTGGTGTGACAGTTTGGCTGAGTGGATTACATGCAGTTTAGGGGACTGTATTGGATTGGGGCTGTGCCCAATTATCCTCTTGGATTGGAGTGCAAGTGAGTAACCTATTCCAATTTCCAGTGTACCAGGTGAAGCCTATAGGATCCTGCGGCCAGGCGTTTCCAGAAACGATTAAGTCACTGAGCCCAAAGATAAATAGTCATGTTGACAGTTTGATATAATAGCAGAAATGACAATACTTACTTCCTGAACTGAAAACAGCATTATAGATTAAGTTAGTCTGAAACTACTTTACTACTATCTCATACCAAATCATGTTTAAAACCCTGTACAGACTACATATTGTGATTAATTGTGTAGATTGGAATTCGACCAAATTTACACTTGAAAATCAGGGAGAAGCAGTCAGCTTGTGAAAACATGATGTCTTCTGTGGCTTTAGAGGTAACGCTGTCTCAATTCTGGGAAACCAAACTCTGGTGATGTCATCTTAGTAATCATGTGAAGGGCTTGAAATGGAAACCCAGTGTTACAAACCTTGAGGTGTGGGGTTTATTCAGCAGGGAGGGCCTAGTGAAAAGTTAGTGTCACAAAATAAATTTATTTTATTTATATTTTATTTATTATTTATTATTATTATTATTATTATTATTTTATTATTATTATTATTATTATTATTATTATTATTATTATTATTATTATTATTATTATTTATTATTATTATTATTAGTATTATTATTATTATTATGATATCTGAGTTAAATAGCATTCATGTCACTTGAAAGTCAGAATTATGACTGCTTCCGCTGACTTGGCATTTAGTAATATGCAATATGCAACACCAATATTGTCATTTACAGCATATTAATAACTGGAAAGAACAAACTTTATCATCTTACTACTAATGATGATACAAGGTTTGTTTTTAATTTATAGCATCACGATTTTTAAAGTCTTTCTTAAAACAAAATTTGCATGCTCTACTTTGAAACAATAACAATAATGTTGATTCTCTTGTAGAGTCATTTCTAATCCAGCTTCAGTTTAAGAAATAGGAGATAACATGCCTGTATTCTAAAGTATTTAAAGATCATTTTCAGTTGTCTGAGTTTGTAAAAACCAGTATCTTTCAAAGTTACTGTCCTTTTCATATAGATTTTGTTTCTCTGTATTTCAATTGACAGTGTTTCCTCACTGAGCAAAAGTAGATGGATTGTAATAGAAGGAGTTATAACAGAAGTAATGTCGCTCATGGGTCTGCTGAAGCTTCATATTAGTACCAGATTAACTTATGAATACTTTTTGAAATCATAGTAGGATTTCCTATTGTCCAGTCCTGTTTTAGTGTTCATATGGACTCCACACTCACTTTAGAAATGTGAACCTGTTCATTAGGAGTCAAACACAGTACATGTTTCCCAACCAATATTAGAGAGAATAAGACATAATGGTTTGGGTTGAATTAGAAGAGATTGCAAGGAACAAGGTGATATCTCATTATTTAGAATTGACCATTATCACACTGATGTCCCCTAGGTTTACCTTTTGCATCCACTAGAATAATCACATGTTTTTTCTAGTTTTACCTGCTAGTTAAAGTTTTTATACATTTTTCATATTTACCTCAGTGAAAAGGTCACAAAGTGGGTTACACCCAGCTTCTGCCTTCTGCTTGTTTCCTCAAAATATCCTAAATGTTTCGATGCATATTCAGTGTTGTAATAAAATCACAATGGCCTCTGGTGCTTATTTCTTTGCCTTCCACTTTAAGCATCATAAAGTTAGAAAAACATTATCCAAATGAAATTCAATTCCTTTCTCCCCAGTCTCCGTGTTTGTGTAGCATTGCTAGGATTTCATTCAGTTATCATGCATGAGAGCCTAAAATGCTATTCTTGAAAAAGTACTCCCCCCTCCTCCCTCTCCAGAAATCTCTGCCTGGGTAATGGATGTCTTATTTTTTACAATCAAATCATGAGTTATGCAGTAATTTGAACCACTCCATGTTTTGCCGCTGTGGTGTATGAATGCATTAAAGAATATTTGCCCTCCATTTGTTATGAGATGGAAAATTCAGTCTTGTCCATCTTTCACTGTAACACAGACACACAGCAACTTCTTCTTCGTGTCTGTCTCGCTCCAGATTTGGTCAGAAATCTGTGAAATAGTTGCTTGGCATTTTTAAGCCAAAAGCGTTTATGTGATAAAGGGTCTCTCTTAGTGCCTATCATTTTATTCTTGGACAGTAAATCACTCTCTGCCTTGAATGAATATGGAACAGTTTTGGTTTATTTGAATTTGCATCTTGTTACCTCATTAAACATTTTCTTTGTGGCTTGTGAACTGCATGCACAGCTATATTTTGCTACCAGTGCAGTTTTAATTAATATCACCAAATCTTTTTGACAGCAAAGTAAAAATGTCCAAGTTTAGCCCCCCCCTTCCAGCACCTACCTGACGTTGATTCTCATATGGGGAGCTGTCAGAGCCTGCTGTCACATTTTCCCAGTTTCTTTTTTACTTTTTCGCTGGAGTCTTGCAAGTGGATAACAATGAGTCCCCTGGCTGTGCTCATCTGATTCCATCAGGAAGAGGAGAAAAGCACCACAGCGCCTTGGGAATATTGTGCCTGAAAATGGTAATTTGCCAGCTCGAGCAAATCCTAGGAGAGCAGGCAAGATGAAGAGTAGACAGATTTCACTTGCTTTATTTATTAAATTTGATAACCGGTACAGGCCTCCAGAGGGGCAAAAACATTCTGCTGCATGTCATTTGGAAGGAGGTTGAGAATATGGTGGAGATCCGTCAAAGACAGGCTTCCCATTATTCAGTCAGTCCACACCCACCTTCATTTATGTGATGCTGCTTGCACACCTCTGACTGAAAACATTTTATTGAAAGGCATAGCATCTGGCTCACTGCTGTACTTTGTATTGTATGTATTTTGTAAATAGCACAGGGATGTTTCTCCTGCCGCTTCTTTAATTGCAAGATCTGATTTGAATCCAGTTGAAGCAGAATTGTTTTTCTAAGTGATTGAAATATGTAGAAGCAAGTCAGTTTCATATAGATTATATTAAATTAGATATTATATTGTAACATTTATGTAGATCAAAAACATATTTCCCATACCTGATGTCTGTGAGGGACAGTACACGGCTACTGAGCCTCCCTTGGGTTGGCCTTATGGTAAAGAGGAAGCAGGCTAATTGATTAGCTGACAGACACTGTTTGGTGTCAGGCAAGCAAAGAGGCTACCTCAAGTCTCAGCTCCCCCAGGCTATTATTTAATACAACTATGTTGTTCTCAGCTTCCTCCCTTTGTCCAGGAAAAGCTCCCTGCCCTCTCAGTCCTCAGAGGGCTCCTCAGGGACACTTCACACAACCCATAAAAGAGGGGGAAGAGAGGAACATAGCCACAAAGCCATACTTGAGAGATATCACTTTGCAATCTGCCCGTCTCTCAGCTCTGGCGTCTCATTTGTTCTGTGTGCTGATGTGCATCAGGGCTTCAGGGCAAGGTGATAGTCTCCAGGGACAAGTTGCAAAGGAAAGTTACCTGAGGAGATAAGATGGTAAAGGGAGAGGGGGGAAAATCCTTTTCTGTACTGTGGATCTTTGTGTTTCTGCAAAAACCAGTAGCAGCGGTTCAGCAGTACCCCTGCAGAAACTTGACTGCAGAGCCAGAGGTCCTTGAATGGGTTGCCTTTGAATGACTGTGGTCTTTTGAATGTGCTCTGCTTGAATAAGAAGTCTTTGACAAGCGAGGGCTTTGTGATTCTCCTGTGCTCTTCTGCTGTTATCAGCATGACTAGCTCTATATGCTGGAGGAGGCTGCATTGACTTATGGTCATGGATGAAATGCTCATTAGGTAGAATTGTGCTGCAAGAGTTATTATCACAGTCCCAACTGCTTCATGAATTATGAAAAATTAAAATACCTCATGAGAGTGCGGTGTCTCTACCTATGGCAGCAAGGTGACAAAACATTTTATTGAAATTGCGACTGTATATAAAGGACACCATGTCATATTTAGTAGGTGATTGACACAACCTGCAGACATTTGTAGTAATTAATCCCTCCCACTGAATCCTTGAGCCTCTTAATTCTTCAAAATATAGAAGCTCATATAGTTTTTGTAATTAACAAATCACAATTTAATCCACAGTGCATGACAATTCAATTTGTTGATTGCCCCCCTCTCTCCTCCACCCTCTCCGCTCTTCATCTATTTAGGAGCAAAAAGGAAAGAAAAATAATCTTGTTGAATGTATTAATTCAACATGATGAATCCTGTATTCAAGTCAGTGGAGTGAATAATTAAAATTAGCTGATAAAACTTTCAGCAGAATTACTTTGCCGAAATTGCTGAACAGATGTGTCATTTTAATGAAAATCCACAGCCAAGCTCCTTTCCCCCTTCCCCTCTGTCGGATAAAAATATTATTCCCACGGCACATTCTTAATTTGGTGGTAAATACACTCACAGCCATCTCCGGAAGGGTGGGTGGGAGCGCGTGGAGAGAGAGGAAGAGCAACTTGTCACACTTAGTAACTTGATTTCTCCCCCTGCATGCAGTAACAGCTATCTACAGTAATTCACAGCACTCCATTGTTGCAGCAAGTCCCAAGGAGGACTTATTAAAATGCAATAATCTCCCTATTTAAACAGAAACAATAACCATTAGAATTCCCGCAGATCTAAAACAGAGCGTAAGCCCCCATCTGCTGTGAATGATTAGAGTCTTGACGAGGGAATTTAATTTGCAACATTCAGAGATGGGAATCTGAGCAGATCTCTCCTCCGAGGCTCTCACCCTCGTACTCATTTGCCTCTCGCTTTATTTGTCTTTTTAATTATTTATTTAGCTGCCACTAACATTGCTCCAGAGAGAGTCCGTTGGATGTATTTGGGCTAGACATCAACATGCTTTCAGAGCTGCAGGCCTTTTGTCAAGAGTCCATACAGTGTTTTAATATAACATGCTGTGCATGTTACTTTATCATATGCTCCAATGTAAACATGGGACTCGATGCAGTCAAAGGAACAGAAAACGCAGTGCAGTGTAAGGTGGTGGTCGGATGTACTATTTCCAAATTCCTCACCTGTTCATCCTTTATTACAGTGTTGCTACCCAACGCTCAAGACTACCCAGTCTGTCTGGCTGCCTCTTGCAGATTACATCACTGTTGTGAAGACATTATATTATATAAGCTAGTTAGATATATACATCATTCAGGGTTTATTCAACCCAAGTTAGCAATGTTGGATGTGATGAGACTTTTTATCCACTCTATTCTATTAAACTGTACATTCAGACATGACAACACTGTATGAGCCTGAAAATGTTGCCTTTAGAAATCACACTGAATGACAGTTTTGCTTCGAAGAATGTTCAGGCTGTCCAAGGTGACGTTCTGCTCAACTGATTTCCTTTCATTTCTGTTCTGTAATTTTGCCATTTGTTCAGATCTGTCGAGACAACAAAAGCTGGGAAGAAGAAATTAATGTCACTGCCAGATGAATAAAATATCTGACGCTGGGCTGAAGGCAAAATTGAATTGTTACACTGTTTGTGGTATTTCCCACTAATTCCCTGTGGTGGAAGAGCCTCATAATGTTAATTTCGCAGTCAGGCTGTGGCTGTAGGAGATAATCCATCATTTCACTCAGTGACCCCCCCCATTCTCACCATCATTATCCTACTTTTTTTCAAGAAAGCAAGTTCTAGGTTTGTCTGTGCTGTTAGGAGTGGAAGGAAACCAGGAGAGGAGAAGCTCCTCAGTGACTCTGACAAGTCAAGAGTGAAAGATAAGTTAAAGATTTGAAACTATTCTAGAAGATAGCGGTCACTTGTCCATAGTAAATATCAACTGAACTGATACCACAAAAGCCAGCTGGTCAGCTGATGGATCACTGTTCTCATAAGCCAATTAGTTCTCTATAATGTGCAGTTGTACAGTCACTCATTCTGTCTGTGCGGCGTCAGAGCTGACCCTCAAATCTTGACAATTCTTGCACAGGTGCACAGCTTCCTGGGGGTACCACGCTCCAGCACTTCATTTTCACATGGCAATAGCATCAGTCCATAGAGGCACAGCAGCTCTTCATCATTTGAAATGACTGCCAAAAAGCAGTGCTGCACCCTCTGTACAGTACCTCAGCAGGCTAAAGCGTAGCAGGTGCAATGCTAAATATATATTAAAAAGTGCCTTACTCTGCAAGTTGCCATATTCCCGTGGGCTCCCCGCACTACTGATCTCTCCGCCTGGTATCATCCATTTCTGGTTGTGAGTGTTCCGAGCGAATCCTAATTCCTGCCTCTGGTTAGCAGTGCACCCCAGAGACTTCTGATAATGAGCTCGGAGGTTAAAAAAAGTGGAGTGCCAGTCCCAGAAGGTGTTGTTGAGTTATGGATGGGGGGACAGATCCGTTGGGCCTCCAGAGATCCAGTTAGGGCCAAACCTTTGGCAGAAGGCACATTATTCCCCAATTTGAAAGGGAAGTTGTGCCATTTTGAATTGCAACTAATTGGCACTCAATGGAGGAAGACTTCAGAGAAAACCTTTATTTTCATACATTAGTTGCAGCAAAAAGGTACTTGAAATGTGGTATAACCACCATAGCACTGAAAAGTTAATGAAGGGATGTCCTTGACTTAGTTTATATCATCACAACTTACATTAATGTTAAACCTTTTTTTGCGATGATTTTGACAATATTAAAAAGGCACAGACCTAAAGGTTAACCCCTCACATTGTTATCATTAAACCTTTATACAGTCAATTTAAACTGTGTTACTATGTCAGATCTGTTTCACGTACATCAAACCAGACACCTTTTGAAAGCTTGGGTTGAACTGTACAGTAACAGAAGCATCACACACAAACATTTAAAGCTTTAATCAATATCATTTACGGCACTTCCCTCCTGCTGACGGCCTCTGTTCACTTGGGGTTGCACACAGTGTAATTTAAGAACACATCTCACAGGCATAAGCATTAAGCGCCCAACTACACACTTACAATGGTTATTTTCACTGTTTTTATTTTATACTGCTTCACATCGTTTGTCACCACCAGCACAGCGACTGCAGATCGGGGCATGTATAGCTCTATATGCTGCAATATACTGCAGTCAGAATTCAGAGGTGTATTACACAACAAGGAAAAGTAAGTTATAGTTGATTGACACAGGAAGTTAATTGATGCTAAAAAATGTCAGTTCACATTGAACTAAGTTACAGTAAAGCGATGGATACTAAGCATTCCTGTGTTTGAAAGTGACAGTGTGCATATACTCTGCAACCAGTTAGTTCTCTAGGTTAATTCTGAATTAAATGGTTGTAATAAAATACATTTAAAAATGTTTAAATATGTGCTACAGTGAAACAAATATCACCGACATCTTGTTGATCATTTTCTCCTTCAGTTGAGCTTGAGACAGTGATTAGGTTTAGCTGAGCTGAGCTGTCATATACTTTGTCAACATGTGTGTTCTCGTTGTATTTCGGCCTGTGGCCTGACATAAATTCACTGTCATGGTCAAAGTGTTTGACATCCAGTGTGTGTCACAATCATGGAAATTAGCAGGGAGGTGCACCTGGGTCACTGAAAACCACATATGATGCAGAGCAGAGAATATAAATCAGGTTGAATCAGGCTGATAGACACTGACTCTTGAGTGTGATGGTCAGGAAAGTTCAGCTGTGTCAAGGTTAAAGCTGTAATCTTATAAGGTAGTGAGTTATTATTACAGCAGTCAAACAATGTTGTGAAAGCTTTTCCTGCAGTATGGGATGCTGTTTGGTATAGTCTTGCATCAACTATGCATTAAGCCTCTGAGCATTTAGCCTATCTTTTAGTTTGTATTTGTGTTTTTATCTCCATACTTCAGATCACAGTATAGGGTATACTCTCTTGTCTCGGTATCTTATAGATGTTATATTTTCTGAAACAAGATAACTTCAGTTGTGTTTCTTCATGACTGTTCTTCCCTTTATACAAATCGTTATCCTTGGTTGCTTATCGATATGCATATCAGTTTCATATTGATTCTTTTGGCCTTGCCAAGCACTTAGTAGTGTTTTAATTATTCTGTATTCTCTCTGCCTCCAGTAGCCTCCGTGCACGTGACTATATTTCTTGTAAATGTTGAAAAGGAGGTGAGGTCATTAAAACAGTTCAGTTATTATTCTGCAGTTAAGTGAGCACCAGATGCGAAGTCTAAGACAGAAGTGGCTGAGGTGCCACATTTTGTGTTGATTAATTTCACTTCATCTGTTTGGTTTTATGTAAGATTAAAAATAACCATTAAAAAAACATTCAAACATGACGTATTCATGTGGGTGTATAGCTTCAGTTATCCTTGGCCAGTCAGGTGTCACTTAAAGAAAAGCTAAATGTTTGACATATGGACGTGTTCCTCCCTGCCGCTGCATCTGTCAGAGCACGTGGTAAGATTGTGCTTTCCTAAATATTACACAGATTCCTTTGATGAATAATTCCTCTTGAATACCATCTTTGCCTTTAATGTTGCCTTTTCGTATTCCACTCAACCTTTCTCTTTCAAGACCAGCAAGAACAACAGCTTCCAAATCAAATAGTTGCCATAATGGATAAATTGAGCGACTGCAGCCAGTGTACCTCTGACATTTTGCTCCTTGGCTACAAAACAGTTTTCATTTTGTTGTCTTACCTGAGTTTTTGACGCGGTTAATTAATGGCGGAAGAAAATTGGAAGTGCTCTCAGTAAAAGTAATGTAGTGAAGCCCTGTGGTGGCTCAGCTTAATGAGGCTAATTACCCATTGTGGATGTCCAATCCTGACAGGCCTTTTTTGATTGCTTTGATTAATTACAACACACTGAGTGCTGCTCTTACAGCCTATTAGAATAGCAGGAAATGAAAAGCACTGCAGCTAACTGGTGAAGTGGCAAAGGACCTGCAGCCAGGAGAATAGTGAAGTGAGTGCAGCAGCAGCAGCATCTGCATCAGCTCTTTGGTTTCAGGTAAAGTACCATTTAACAGGGCTATCACATCACTTTATCCTGTGAGTTAATAAATTAGGCCCTTAGTGAAACCTATTATTTAGCATTTCTCTACAGAGATGGTGTTTTCCTGCATAGTTGGCATTTACATATGGCTGCTTAAAAATGTCAGACATTCCCTCTAAACAGGGAAAAACTCACCATTGAGACTGAGTTAATCATGAAATTGTTTTCACATTAATACATTGATTGTTTCCTAATGAGCTAATTGAGTTTAATGACCAAATTCCTTTTAAGTTTTTTCCACCTTACCACGACAAGCCTCTTTTAAAGGTCTGTGTTAGCTCTCATCACTTCCCTGGCTGAGCCAAGCAGCAAGCAGCCACATTAAAACTGGCATGTCACTCTCAGCCACATAAATCTGTGCTTTCTTACACTCCATGCCCCAGCTCAGAGACCTGTGAGTAATGTGATTGTTATAGCGCCTGGCTACCTTTCTGATTTTCAGGAAAGTTATTTTTAACAAACATTCAGCTGAACACCTTAATATAATTGTTTAGGATTATTTACTTTCAGTCATTTTGATCATTTTTGAATGACTGTACCTCCTTTAATTGTGATAATGTTTAATTTATTATTTGACATTTGTTCAGTCTGTAAAAATGTCTTTATTGTGGATGTGTACAGACTAACCTCCCACTAGAAATCCACTCGTGCAATATGTTGCTGGTATTAAAATAGGACAGAATTATTGCAAATCACAGAATAGGTTATCAATCCATATCACATGCCCTATGTGGGCAGCTATTTGAATAGATTTACACTGACTCTTGTGTGCGTTTAACATCAGTGTAGCAGAATGTAGCGGAAAATCTGTCAAGATTTATGCTCTTAAGCAATCGGCTGCTTCCACAGCCGTTTGGCTCCAGCACAGTGTGGAAAATCGTAATGAAGAGAGGCAAGTGAGGGGAAAAATTCTTGACCTGAATTTTGTTGGTTTGGTGACAATGAGAAAGATAAGTGGTTGTGACAGTTGTGAATGATGTTCTGCCACGGGCCTGTGAGCTGTGCTGTGGCTAAATTGACACCGTTGTCAAACACACTTTTCACAATTCCCAAACCTCCTGTGAACCATCTAATGTGGCAAATGGGAACCCTAATTCTTCATTAATTCAGAGGAAAAGGGAGATTTGGTCATGTAATTTTCTCCTCACTGGCTGTTTTAAAGATTCCAATAACCAAGCGTTTACAGTTGACTGAGCGAGAATTGCTCCACCCCACCCGCTCCAACCCCCCCCCGTCCTCTACCCCCTCTTCTCCTCCACTTTTTACAACATCGACACGCCGGCTGTGAAACCTAGTGATGCTTATAGCCAGACTTATTGCCATGGTTATCTTTAATGACTTTGAAATGTATTGGTCTCGTTAATAAGCGGCGAGGTTATCAATTCCTCTAATTAGGCTGCATACTCCCCGAAGAAATTTCACATTAAAGAGCCAAAAGATGAGTCGAGGCGAGGAGGCGAGGGACGCTCTTTGGCAAGAGAGTGGGGGGGGGGGTTATGGAGTGGGGTGGGAGGTGGCATTGTTTGGAGCTAAAATTCAAAGTCTTAACCCCCGTCTGAGAAGATTAGCATTAAATCACCATACCCCCACCACCACCCAGCTCCAATTCTAATACAACATCCCTCCCCAGTCCTCCTCACCCGCACCACAAGCTTCTTCTTCTCCCCTTTAAAATGACTGTTTCGCTTACACATTATAGCTATCAGTGGATGTGTGTGTGCAGGAGGGGGGGTAATCACAGTCGGGCAGGGCTGGGTGGCAGTAATGGGACATGAGCACTGCTGAGGTGTGTAATACGATCAGGAGTTACTGTCACAAAGCAGTGATGTGCATATCTCAGGCTGACATGTTGAGGCCGCAGCGAGGCCATTTGGGTAAGCTTTATGTGGCGTTCCAGGGGAGCTTCAGTCAGCTGCCAGCAAAGAATATTGGCTTTTTAGATGAAATGGATGCCTGCCTTTTGTCTTTGTCACTTCTCTGAGTCTGTGTGCTTGGCCACACTGAAATAGTCAAATGTGTAGTATATATGCTCAGCTTTGATTCGCAGAGGCTGTTATGTTGTTATGTAGGAAGGAGTGCAAAACAAAGGAATATGTGTCATTATTTAAGCATCAGAAAGAGAAGATAATTGCATCCAAAAATGTACAATTATAAATTATATTTGATTGGTGGCAGCACTAATACTATTTGTTATTTTCATATGCATCCAACAATGACATGTTATTTATGTCTGAACGTTAAATGGATTTCTACAATCTACATTTTCATTCAGACCTAATACATATTATGTGTTCATGTGTATGTATGAGTGTTCACAATATGTGCATACCATTGCCCATGTGTGTCACTGTTCATACACACATGAAAATAGAGATTAGCTATAAATGGCTGTGATTTATTCGTGCCGCGCCCCCAGCAGCCAGACCGAGCTTCCTGCAAATTTATAGCTAAACGTCACTTTTACATGATGGGTTTGTAACAAATATCTGCTGCATATTGTTAAATTAATCTTCCATTTAAAATTGATGGAGTTAGACTCCCCAGGTTCAATGTAATTTGGTGTTCACGGGCAGCAAGTAACGCAGTGTGAATACAGAATGAGTTGAGGCCAAACGGCCTAATCTTCCATCACCTTGAACCTGAGAGGAGAGGACGCCTCATCCAGCAGTGGCTAATGAGATTGTGCTCACCTCCCAGGAGAAAGAGAGAGACAGGGAGAGGGAGGGCGGGAGGGAGGGTTTGGTGGGAGGAAGGGAGTGTTAGAAAGATGGAGTAAAAGAGGATAGATGTGTTGAAGCATGCAATGGCAGAAAAAGGCGAACAGGATATGAGGTGAGAGAATGATGGTCCGAGCACTGGAAATGGATGTAAAAATGGAGGCTGGGAGATATATAGAGCAGGTGGCTGATAGCAGCTTGTGGTTTCCCACCATGTCTCATGACTTGTCTTTTTTTTTCAACTATAAGACCTGCTGTACGGTGTAGCTGATGTATGTATGAGGCAGCCAGGGCATGTTGAGATGAAATGAATTCTCTATCATTATTTCACAATCCTCACCCAGCCATGACAAAGACAGAGGACATATTTCATAGTTAAGGATGCACCACTCAGCAGGGGTGTCTGTCTCTCCATAATTCATAAAATGAAAAAAGGTTCCCCAGTGCAAGCCAGGCCGTATTATTGTCAAAGAAACCACAGGGTATAGCGCTGTGCTACCACATACAGTGTTCTCCACACGTCTGCTGTTACTTATAGGTTCATATTCCCATTATGGGAGAATAGACCAGCTTTTATGCTAAGGAAACGTGAAATTGACAACTTATTTTATTCTGCAATATAATATCAGGAACGTGCACTCATGCAGTGAAGCCCTCTAATTCCCATTTCTGTAGAGTCTCCATTATATTGACTATATTTGCAATACATTGCCCTCCAGCAGATGGTGGCAGCAGTGTAAGCCAGGCCTGGCCTGAGCTCTGCCAGCGTTTAGGGCTCGTATGGTTGCTTTTGGACACAGACGGAGCTTCTCTGGCCAACTAGGTGGATTAGCAGCTCTGTCCTGTACAACGCCGTGCTCCATCCCAAGATCGTCTTACTGTAAACACTATGACATTCATAACAGAGACATCACTTCCATCTGCACCACTTAATGCTGCAGAGTGAAATCCCTCTTCCGGATAATGTGACTTCTGAATAATAGTGGAGTCACTGTACGATTAAATCAAATTAGATTTAGAAGGGTTTGAAATGACAAAATTAGACTTCCAAATATGAGACTTAAATAATATGTACTATATGATATGTACTGTATGTATCATAAAATAAATAAAATCATGCTTATAATAAGTAATTAGCAATTAATTCGAAATGTATATTTTGGTTCCTGTTTGTGTCTCTCAGTAGGGAGGATGAACTGAGCTCAAATCTCATCCAAAACCACTTCCTCCTCTAGAAGTTTGATGTCAATAAGATCCCAGTGTACATTTCTACAATATATCGAATATCGCAACCACAGATGGAGGATTAGCAGAAATGAAATAAAACGTGAACAGACCGCAGAGCGCAAGAGTTTTACTACTCATGCGTTTTCTATTCATACATTTTACTGTGGCCATTTGAAAATAATGGATTTTAGTTGTGAAGAAATTGATCAGCCACCAGTGTATTTTAATGACAACATCTTTTTTCTTCAACAGACATGGACATAAAATGTGATTTCTTTGACCCAAGCTATTCACCTGCTTCTCCTCCTGTTTTAATCACTTAGCTAATGATATACTAGTAATATTATTCATTTCTGTTCAGCTCTGCATGTCTCCTCTGACTTATCATTAATACATTTTCATGAGATCATTGATTAACTCTTTGTCTTAATCACCTACTCATTTGATCACACCCTCAGCACTTTGTCCTTTCACTCCCTTTGCTTGTCTCTAATTTTTCTTGGCTGGTACGCACTAATTTACACCTTACACACTCTTTTGTTTGTCCATTCATTCATCGATTCCATTGATCTTCTCCATTGATCCAGTGTTCTCATTCCTCCCATGCCCACGTATAATCAATACACCTCTGTGTTTGCTAGTGTTGTTTAGAGGCTAAGCAGCATGTTAAAGGCCTGAAGACAAAAACAACTGATGCTCCTAGGCTTTGCTCTGTGATGTAAGATTACATAGGTTTGCACTTATGCAGCCACTTGGCACAAACTCATAAGTTTTCAATTTGAGCTCAAATTCATACCTGTTCAGTTTCTCACTGTCTCTTTCCTGTGGGGTTACATATTGATGGCTAAGGCCACCAGTATTCAGCCAGCAAGGATTGATCAGCAAATAAGTTGCTGTCGACCAGCTTTAAAAAAGATTAAAGATTTTGCACTTGTCTGTAAAAAATAGATCCACCCGCCTCACTCTGATAATCACAGCCCCCCTGTCTGTTTTTGCTCTTTCTTTCCTCGCCCAAAATGTATTGAGTGGGCTGGGGTTATAAAGTTCCAGCTGGCAACATTTGTTTAATTACTTAAATCCGTTCGATTAAAGCTTTTCAAGCAATCATGTCAGTGCTTTCAAGGCCCTAACACGGCGTTAAATGGATTAATTCAGCTGGACTCACACACAGCAAACATTCCCCTTTGCAGGGTCAAATGGGGGTCAGTAACGAGTGAGCTCAGTGCGGGGGTGTTGTATTGAATTTACAAGTAAACGCACAATGTGAACACACATTGCACAACAGTCCAAGGTATTAAAAAGAGAGATGGAAACCTTGAGGTTATTCAGGTTGCATTGGGATCAACATTGAGAATGGAGATAAGTAACATCTACCTTTAAAGCTTTTAAAGCATATCCTGCTCTCATGGCCAAAGGGAGACTAGGAGACAAACACACAAGAGGCATCAGCAGAGTGGTGCAGGAAGTCATCTTTGTCGGGAAACTGAGGCTCCACTCCATCCATGTCAGACAGCTACATCAGGGGTTGTGTGTGTGTGTGTGTGTGTGTGTGTGTGTCCAACTCTACTTGGAAACTTGTTAACACATTGAGAAGCTTGAGACAAGGTCCACTTTTTGTTTCAAGGCCTTTTCACCATACAATGTATTTTACCATGGGAAGTTTTTGAAGTTGACAATGGTAGTATCTGAAACCTGGTTACAATGCCCAGCTACGGCTCTAGTATTTCATGGTAAATGTGTGGAGAAACTCAATTCTCATATCTAATGGTAGGAAAGTTTTTTTTAAGGTAGATACCTTAGTCTTAAATGAATGTGCTCAGAAATGATGTTAAATCTAATCAGATTATTTCACCTTTCATTCACATTATGCAACAACTTTCCCAACTTTCTCACTGTTATCTACAGCAAAACTGTTCTTCAGCTGCTTTGTAATAAAAAAAATTCCAGTGTCATTGTTTTTATTTGAAGAGTAAAATTTTACTGCGAATCATCATGAGGCAGCTGTAAATGCAGAGCTGGCACTGTAGCACAGAGAATTAATTTTCAGCTGTTTTTCCACAGACAGATGTTTGCTCTAACTTTTACAGGTGACAACATCTGACTCGGGGGGGAAAAAAGAGCGAGTTATGGTATAATTCTCTTTAACAACTATCTGGTCCCCACCATGACGACTTACAACCATTCAGTGGATACAGTAGGCGAGGCTCCATGAGCTGTGGAGGTTATAGTGTACACAAAATCTCTGGAAAGATGTGTAGTATTTACTAAATAAGAACAGGATCTAGGACAGACATGGTGAAACATAATATGAGACGGTAAATACATATACTCTATTGCTGGCCCAACGTTCAAAATTTTTTCCAGTGTAATTTGCACCAATACCTCTGTCACATCAATGGCTGATGTCATTGAATGTTCCATTCAAATGAAGGAGAGCACAGTCAGTTTGAGCACTGCTTCGATCTTCAACCCTAAGACAGACCTGTGTTTTAGTATAAAAATGTACTCTTGGGTGAAATATATGGTTTGCTGTTGTATAGTTAGTTAGTAGGTGTTTTTCCTTTTTTGACTGGCAATGCTTTGAAATACAAACACACCAGGTTTTCCTTTGAATTGTTTTTGAAGTGCCTTTTGAAATATTTAAGATAGCCTCAAGAGTTGGAGCTCAAAGCCGCTAACTAGCTTAGAGAAGCTTAGTTCACACAGCGTCCTTGATGCTGCTGAGTATAGAGTCAACATTAGGTATTGTTTTCAAGTTGCCCATGAATACATAGGCAGGGAATAGGCCGTGTATTTTAGAGGATTCTTGCTGGAGGCGCATACAGTTTGAACGCAATACAAAAAAAAATAGTTGCCATGTTGTCTTTTTGCTCACCTCTTCGATGTGGACAGAACTTTATGTCATCTCTTAAACGATTTTGGAAGCTTTTCTGTTGATGTGATCAGACTCAGTCCGTCTTGAACAAGCCCTCAGCCGATCGCTTTACCCCTTTTTCCAGAACATCAACTTTGACTTGTCTGTCTTGCGTCTCTACAGCCCTAGGCTCTACCCAAGGCTGTTTATGAGCAGCACACAGCCCAATAGAGGATTCTTCACTAATACATTGCCAGGACTATCCCTGCCCTAACTTTAAAGGAGAAGAATAGTCCTTTGTCAATGCCTCACATTGGTTGCAACATCTGGTAGAAGATTTCCATAATATTCATATGTTTTCTAATTGTTTGTAGATCTTATTTAACTGTTATTTCAGTCTAATTAATTCTGTAGAGAAAAATAATAGAAGCTGAAGGAAATGTTTCCGTCATGCATTGAAAAACATCATACATAATCATATTAGGAACCCGTTCATTAGATTCAGCTCTTGTTTACCAGTCAGTCAGCTCAGAGGAATATATATTTATTACATAAATACCTTGCTCGTGCACATAGGGACAGATGCGTAATTGTATCACCATCCCAGTGAACAAACAATAACCTGAACTCTTATCTAACTTAGCCTCATTCATTTTTCTCATTTGCTTCGTATCTTTCTCTTTCTTTTGCAAGCCTCACAACTTTTGATTTAATGACGTGCTTAATGATCGACTCTTGGGGGAGTTTCCAAAGACTAAGTGCAGATTCGCTTTTTAAAATGCAGGCTTAGCAGTGGCAATCTCTGCTGCCAAGAATGGATTTTCCCTGGTGCCCTGATGGTGAAGTAGTTAAGCTCCTCATTGTAGCTCATCCAAGTCTTTATGCTGTGTTCTGTAGTTTTCATTCTGTCTTTCACTCTGTAATAAAAATGCCTAGAGAGGAATTACCGAGTTTTGTGTCCAGTTCTGTCATAGTTTAAATCACGGCTACTCTGATTATAGACATTTTTATCTCTTCTTTTAGTTGATGTGGTTCAGGGGAAGAGAAGAAATTCTGTCGATCGTACAAATACATGCTATTGAATGTCTTTTGCCTTATTAAAACCGGCAGAGCTCAAGGAAAAGTGGTGAGAAAATATAAATGAGCAGGGTCTTGAACGCTTGCTGAATGTAAACTCCCCATAGAGGAACAGAGTATTGCATTGCACAGTGTGAAGAATTCTCATCTTACACTGGGATCAAAAGAAAAAGGAGGAAGGGACCTTGAAACATTTATGAGTTGTGACGGATCTGACCTCAGGGAAAACATCCTTGATCTGATTGTAGAACTTGGAGTGTGTCTGCTGGTCTTGAGATGCTTGGAAAAGCTACCATTAGACCAGGAGCCTCAGTGGTTTTCTTAATTTATACCCCTTGTTGCTGACGCATACTCCTGTCCAGTGGAAAATACTGCAGCCTCCCCCAGTGAATAGCTTGCGGGTGACAAATAGCTCCTGCTTTACACTCCATTTGGTCTGAGGCAGCTCACACCCTCCTCCCTGTCTTCACTGCTTCCATCCTTGAGCCTCCGTCATACCCTGCCCCTCCTGTTTTCTCTCCAGGCGCTGACCTTTCAGATGATGCCTTTCCCGGCCTCCCTGGCCAGTAGCTCCCTTGGGAGCTATAATGGACTCGGTGTTAATTGCCTGTTGAAGGACAGAGGCAGTTCTGCACAGGCTGATTGCAGACTCCCTTGGGAGCACAGCTGTCTGTTTGTGTGATTGTTGCCCTAATGCAGCGTGGCCAGAAAATTCACCCACTATGTGCCTACACGTACAGTTGGGATCACACAATATTTGGACTATTTCAATATTTTTACTGTTCAGGCTTAGAGTTTCAACACATTGAAACTGAAATAAAATAATGCACCACATTAAAGAGCCAAAGCTCAGCTTTATTTTTAGCAGGTTTACATCAGAGTAGACAGAACTGTGTGGGGGATGTAGACATTTAAACATTTAGTGCTTTAAGATTATGGGCTCAAACGTGAAGTCAAACAAAATTATTGTATATAGTGTTTTATGGAAAAACCCATTGCTGTCGGTGTAGTCTTGTTCAGGGGTCTCTGAGTTAAGTTAAGTGGAACGCTGCTGTCAGATTGTGATGGTAGTGTTTTTACTCTCCGTCACCTCCTGAGCCACATGTGAGCTCTTTTTGTACATGGAGTAATGTTGACATGACACACAAGTACATTTTGTAGCCAAGTGCCCATTTAGTTGTGACCCCCTAAAATTTTGGCTGTGAGCAAATGAAAATTTGAAAATTTTACAGCACAATGAATTGTTCATTTCTGTCTGTGAGGAGACAGAATGAATAAATCCAGTGATGGGGAAAAGTTTCATGTCTAACCTTCAAGAACTCTTTTGTGTTTTTATTCTGTCCATTTCAGTGGACATTGAGACTTTTTTCTACTTCGTCCTTTTGCCAGCACTTACTCCCACAAAGTGACAGTGAACGTGGTTCCCTTCAATATGGCCTCCCCTTGTGGCCTGGGTGTCAGCTTAATTCATAGCCACAGACAAGAGCCAAAGAGAAGAGATTTATCACCCACTCCCTAGATTTTTTTTTATCTTTTATTCAGGGGAATTGAGTTGGATTTAAGGTTGCCTCCTTCAGCCCTGTGATTCTTGAGGGTCATTGAATAATACTTGTCTGCTGTGCAGTTATTTCCATGGATACAGCTCCTGCTGGACCACAGCCCTCACACATAGGATAAAAGACTATGATAGACAAATGAGTGGAAGCTGTGCCACTTGAAGTACGATGAAGATATCATTTCCATCATTCTCTGCTTATCAACATACTTTAAATAGCCTCAATATGCTACCTGACGTTTGACTTTAGCCCCTCCCACAGCAGGAGGAGATAGCAGGTTGTGTGATGAGCCTGTCAAGGAAAATGTCGAGAGGAGCACCCAGGTGAAAACTTGCCCTCGCACCTGAACAACAGCCGCTATGTGCATGGCCCATGGCTGGACCTTGATCTCTCAGGTTTGAAGTTGAAAGTGGGTCCTGTGGCCCTGACGGCCCGAGAGTGATTCCTGCCAGATAAGGACACCCTTTCATCCCCTGTTCATCTCTGAGCTGTGCTGTCATGGTGATGCTGATTCACATGAACATCCTGCCTCCTGGGCAGAGTGGGTCAGGAGATGGCCATGCCAGGGATTTATTTTGACATGCTCCCAAATTCCTGTTAGCTATCAACATGGAATTTTTCCAGAATTTCTGAAAACTGAATATTGACCGTGGCAGCCATAAATGTTCTGCTTCCCAGCCGTGACGCTTAGCTACATCGTTACATAGTCCTAATTTTGACCGATAAACTGTTATCAGCGCTGAGTCCGTGTTCTCTTTTATTTTCATGTTATCTTGAATATCCCATCCCCCACATGCCAGACACTGACATCATCTGGAAACACAGTCATCAATTATCAATTAAATGCTACAAGCCTGAAATGTATTCATTTTCCAGACTTTCCTCCAATAATTGGTGACTTATGTTTATGTGTCTGTTTATCTGTCTTAATTGACCATATTTCTCTCTTCACCACTTGTGCAGCTCCCACTTGTTTCCATCATGCAGTTTTCATTAGGGCCTCTACCCACTGTCATAATTTTCAATCTGCGCATGTTCTTGGGGGAGAGCTCTTGTAAGTGCCCTAAAAACAAACTTGAGTCAACTGGAGATGCTTAATGTTTTCAAAATCCGTTTTGGTTAAGTGAACATGATAAATCATTTCCATTACACACATGACTAATTTTTTTTAATTTAGCCGGGGATTCAATTAGCTGGTGTCTGATGGGAGGACTGGGGGAGGAAGAAAGGTCCACCATGCTACATACAGCAGCATAATCACATTAAAAAGCCATGAAGGGGCCCTTGTTAAGACCAAGAAATCACCTTTGGTTAGGAAAAGAATAATTTGAAACCTCCATAGGGCTCATGGGTAAACTCAGCCACAAGGTCGAAGCCCACTTTAGACTTAAAGCTTGATGACTCATAATATTTTATTGTGGGGAGATTATTTGCATAGACACAGAGCATACTCTATTGTGGTTGGCCAAAGGGTGTGGCTTATTTTTTGGTAAACTACACAGCTTTGGTGCAGCAGTTCCTGTAAATACTCATTCCTTGAGGCACACATTGTACAGCTTTTATGCTGGAGAGGAATCCAAAACTTAAACCAATGCATGCAGACACGCAGTGCTGTAACTCAAAACATTCTGTTTTCATAATCCTTGTGGCTAAAAGGAAATTTAAAAATACAGGATTATAATGAACAATGACATGTGACTTTAGCCATATCTGTCTGTCTGGTCACAGAAATATGAAGAAAGAACAATAACATCTTTTGTTGTTTGCCTCTATATAGTATTACTTAGAGCTGCACCATGCAACACCAACTCTCATAGTTTATAGATTACAGCATCTTTACATCAGTTGCATGTTTTTCAAAAGTATAGATTTTATTCAAAAATGCAGTCTTACTATTTTAGGTTGCACACCATGTGATACTCATTTTATTACTATCTGTTGTATCTTGTTTGTACATGTTCTATAGGCAAGAGTTACTGAATACAATGGATTAACTTGACTACCAGTGTTGGCACATCATAGTATTCTGGGACAGTCATAATGAAAAGTCATTGTGTCCATAGTTCATCGAACATTATGCTCTCCAACTGCATAATATCCAAAGCAGTGCTATGGTCACATGGCCTTTTGTTGTTGTTGGTCACGGCCAGACCATGAATTGTGTGGATGTTATATTAAATTTATTGTTCACCTGCTTCTTTAGATAGTTTTACAGCATTTTAAATACTTGCTTACTATGGACTCTTACTGTAAAAATGATTATATGCCGCAGTGACAGTCCCTCATCCTTTGGATGAGATGATTATCTGGGAATCAACATTGCGGTACAGGGGAGAGACAGATTTAAAAGGAAAATTTGATTTGTTCCCCAATGACTGCACACTGTGGGCTCTCGCATTTCTCTCTCTCCTGCTCACAAGGCAAATTGCAGTAACGGTTGTCGATCAGGAGAAAGCGGAGCAGAGGTTGGGGAGGGTGACAGGTTTTTGTCTTCAATCAGCATTTCCATGCCTGTTTAGTTTTTTGTTAAAGCAATGGAATCCATCAGCAGCCTCCCATAAGAACTGTAAGAAAGCTAATAGCAGGTGGCAGTAGGTGTGAAATGGGCCTTTGGATGGAGCAGCCATGGAGAGGATAATGCAGCCATTCAGGCTTTCTCTAGCAGGGGCCCCCTTTGTGCCCAGAACTGACATGCTACTTCACTGGGGCTCCTGAAAGGGTCCATTTTGTTCAATTTGTCTAAAAGCCGCTGACTTATGTGACAATTCAAAGACTTTGGATGTTAAAGTTTCCTTAACCCACCAACTGCTGAATGGCTTTTTTGTCCTTCCCTGTGATCTGTCTGTCATTCTCACATGATCATATGAGAAAGAAGAGGACGAAGAAAAAGAGTTGAAAGCTGCAGAGAGGGCACCCTAGTGGGATCTCCTCACAGATGACCAGAGCACTCTGAACAAGCCCAGATGACTTTAATTCTGTAGAAAGTGTGAGAACTAGAGGAGGACAGAAGGTTGGATTATGTTCCCAGTTAGTGCCGGCAAATGTGTCCATTTCCACATAAGGTATGCATTATTCAGCAGCACTGATCAACTGGACTGACTCTACAACGAGCCAAATGTGACTCTTGGCTTCTCTGGAGTTTTTCTAGTTTGCAGGAAAGTCAGCTCTCTGACAAGCCTGACAAGTGTCTCAGGGCCATACATTACATACAGCGTGCCTGCTAATAGTCATGCATACCAGATGGGTACGGTAAAATTATGCAATTGAAGACATTCACTTTGTGACTGCAGGATAATTTCAGTCAAATAGTGGAACCGTTTATTCTGATAACACCCAACATTACCAATTCGTTTTTGCAAGAAAGGTTTGTTCATTCAAAGTGATGAATGTCAACAATTCCAGTGGGTCCCACAGGTGGCACTGTTCTGAAATTCTGTGCCAAAGCATTAAAATGCATATTGGTCTTTTTCCCCTCTCTCTCCAGAGTCAACAATGAGTCAGTCAACAACAGTTATTGAGGAGGGTCCCTGTGCATTCAAGCATTGTGACGTCTATACAGCAGCCACACACACACATACATGAAATGTAGATCGTCTCCACAGAGCCTTGTCACTCTCTCTGGCTTTTGATTAATTATTACTGGCTAACCATAGAAATGTCCCTGATGCACATGCAGAACAAGAGCCGCACAATAGAGGTGCAGTGAACTGTTAAAAGCTATTATGTCTTTGAAATGGAATGGACATAGAGTCAAGGTAAAGGACTATACAGTGAAACAATTTAAAAGTTCAAGGTTTAAACAGTGACCAACAAACTACACAGAGTCAGAACAACCTTAACTTAACCACCAACCATAACCATCAACCATCACCATTAATGAGTGATCATGACGCATTTCTCACGTTCAGTGGCATCATTTTACAGGTACTTAATATAGTACAGTAGTAGTAGTACATATAGTACAGGCATCCTGCACTATATACTATATAAGCATTGCAATTTGAATGACTAAAATACAATCTGATTAGTTTACCCATTTGAGTTGATTTTGAAAGGTTGCAGATGTTGGCTATTTTTTGCCCTGGAGTGGATTCAACTTCATATTAGATTAGAAAATATACTTAGGAGCCATGCAGTTAGAATAACTCAGTGAGTTTCCAAGTTGGAATTCACTGTAAAATTCTTTTCATGTAAAATAAACAATTCAGGGTCTACAGAAACACATTTTAGCCTAATGTCAACCAACATGGTTGTGGGTAAACATCTTCCTACTCTTACTCATCATGTTCCTTATTTGAACCTCATTTAGAATAATTTAACTATTTAACTGGTATTATGAGTCATAAAGGTTCTATATATTTTTTCTTTATTTTGATATGTTTTCTTGAAGCCTGTATTGTAATTCTTTAGTCAAGAAGTTTAACGTCTCCAGCTAACTTGTCTCTCTGCTATCAGATGTACAGTTGAATTGAAAAAGTAAAATAGTTCCCATTAAAGATATAATAATTAGTAGTCTGGTAACGTCATACTCTGAATAATTACCTGAGCTGTCTCATTTAAAATGATGAATTATATTCGTCAACACAACAGCTCATCTCTGTGAGCTGTCTCTAATGGATTTATGGGAACATGAGAGCATATGACTCCCAGCAGGTCAGAAAAACTTAAAATAACAGTTTAAAGCAGGCAGTTTACACTCTTAGTAGGCACCAATACACACAGATTAAATTGCATAGATAACATCAAACATATTCATGGTAAGGGTTAGATTCAGGTTAATGAGGAAAACACATGTCACAAATTGATTTCCTGCTCTCGGTAAAATTGCTACATCCTGTTTGTTTGCAAATTAAGTAAAGCTACAAAAAAAGCTTTTCTCTAAAGATTTGAGCACACATGATTAGAGTTAGAGGTTGAGGATGTTTTTATTTCACATCACAGTGTCTCACTCAACATGGATGCACACACATGCACCTTTGTGATCGACCCCAAACGCAACAGTTCTTGAGAGTCTTTTGTAATTTAGTCTCTGATAACAATTTGCCTTTCTTCCACGTTGCATATGTAGATAATAACCATGTTACTGTAGCAACTAGAATGGTACACCGAACAGACTACTCAGCAGAATTATTTGGTGTGTGTGTGTGAGAGAGAGAGGGAGAGATTGATTTCTCCCCCCCAAATGTTTTCTATCTTTTTCTTACATCCATTTGAACACTTCGTAACTCCATGTTACTCCATGTTATCCATGTGCATATAAACTGGACCTGAAAGGGTTAATCGGCAGAGTCAGACCTTGCTTGCTCTCTGGATGTCGCGACTCATCTCGGAGGCTGAATATTTTATGTGGTAATTAAAATTTGTAGGTCAAGTCTCCAATGACACCTATTTCTCCAGTTATAGGGAGAAAGCAGTGGTGACTCTTTAATGCGCCTCCTTCACCCAGCCAAGATTTAGAGGATGAAGGGTGACATTTTCCCCCGTTTTGTAAATTAATGCAATTGATCTGCCTAACAAGAACAAAGTTAGGTTTCCAAATACTGCATGATAAAGAGATTAAGCCTTTAAATGGCTTTCCAAAGGCAATCTTTATTGCGAGCCCTAAAGAAAGGGCATTGAACTTTCAATTAGAATTTCTAATGGGCTATTGACTAGAATGTATTAAATGTTGCTACACAGCTATATAGATCCTAAGAGAGGATTTTTCTCGATCCGGGGTACATGGCCCCAGAATCCCTGAGAGTGAGACACACTAACATTCAACACAGCCTCCTGATGTGTGTGGTGATTGAGTTGAGCTGTGTTTTCACGTGGCTTTAATTGTAATAACTAGAAGTGAAGGTGTTTACTTTAAACAGCATTACGTCGGCCCACCTTTGTATAGTAGGCTCATTTCAGCAAAACCTTTTGATCCTTGTATCCTTTTATTTAAGGGCAAGACACACCCCCCCACCCCCCACCCCCCAAACCCCCATGTCAGATTAGTTCATTCTTTTTCTTTGCTGAGCTTTGATGTTGATCCAAGACCTTTTGTTAGTCTTAATTTCTGAGGTTCTTCACATCCAAGAACATGAGCTGTTTCTAATTTTCTGTGCCTGATCTCAGGGTCTAAATCTGATTTAATTGCCTTTAATGCCATATTAAGTGTTGTCAAAATATTTTTACATGTCATCCTAATTCATCTTGCTACTCTTAGAACAGCATGGTCAAGGAACGTTACATCTGTTTTTCATTGTCTCTGCATCCTGCTCTTCTGTGCCTGTCACTTTTTCCATCTCCCAGCCATAATTTTATCTGTCTTTGTTATTCCTAGCCTCTCTTTTTTCTGTTATGCACACATTGTAGCTGCAGGTGATTATAAGCTTTGAGAAAGCTGCATCAGGATACAATTTGTCAAGGCCTAACAGCCCATTCTGTTCTGAGGGGTTAACATTCTGTTTGTGTTACAGTGCATTCAAACTCTAATTAAAACAACATTACATTCCCCATCTGCCAATCTCCCATAATCTTCTTTAATTGCTGTAATTAAACTATATTTACATGTGCAAAATACTTGTAATTTAGCAAATTGCACTCCACACTCTGCACATTTAATCAGTGGCGCTGCAGTGGAATGGAGTGATTTCAGTGTTTTGATTTCAGCAGTGGGCTGGTTCTGATGGGGTAAGTGGACCTTTGCCTGAGGTCTTGGTGAGGTTAGGAAAACAAGCCATTGGAGAAGTATTGTCATTGGGCTCTGATTGCAGCTCGTGTGGCTAATTATAAGCCTGAGCTCCCTTGTGAAGCCAGCCAGAGCTTAGGTACATGTGTGTTTGTGTGTGTGCATGCACACAGGAAGTGCATTCAGACAAGCCTGTGGCCTAGTGTACTGAGTTCTCAGCTCAGTGTTGCCTCATGATTGACATCAACAATCCCCTTTCATTTATTCAAAATGCAAAATGAATTTGCTGAGGTGTGTTTGCCACCCAAACAGAGACTGTCGGGATGAGACGGTAAATACCTGCGAATTAAACCTGCAGCTGGCGAAGCAAGCACTGTTGTAATGGAAACGTCAAGGACTGGCTCTGGCTGAAGAGAAACAGCATGCTTGCTTTCAGATTAATGGTATTAGATAGGGATTAATCTAGAGGAGGGACTTTGTCAAGATGTAGCTTTACATTAGCATGGCTAATAAGCAAACTTCATAGTGACATCATATTTCAAAGGCTTCCTCGGCACCTGCGGTTTATTTAGTGATTATCACTAAACAGTGAAGCCACAAGCTGTCGCTTGGATAGGCTGACACTCATTCTCAGTATTTGCAGTGGGCTGTACATTAAGCGCAGTCATTAGAAAAGTCTCATATTGTTTACAGCCTAGTCTGTCAGCTCAGTTGGACAGTAGTTTCTGGAAGGTCCCTGGCTTTCCATCTTGACTGATGCTGAGTAGCCAGCATTAGTTATGTCCTCTTGGCCTAATTATATTCCTGTCTGCCTGCATAAGAGAAGCTCCACTCTGGCCAGATGGAACCAGATGTAACAGCTCAGCAGTTTGGAGTCAGGGGTCCTGCCCGGATCGACCTCCCCTTCCCATCTTCAGACCTTGTCAGGTGGAAGCAAACCTGGCAGGAAGAACCACTGCTACTGCTGCCGCCGAGGTAATTGGCGTGGTTTTGCAAGTTTCCTTACTCTGCTAGAGCTGCTTATTAGTTTCATGCCAGCTCTATGCACATCATTAGGACACACTGAGAAACAGGGAGAAGCAGAACTAAAAGGAGATTTTGCAGAAGGGAACTCTTTGTACCCAAGCACAGTGTTTAGATTCAACGCTCTCTTGATTTCAGTGAAAACTGTTCTCTGGGTAGTTGTCATAATAGACGTCTCCCTGTTCTCCTAACTGAGATTTTAATTGCTCGTCCTATTATTGCCAGCTTGTGACTGACGCACAAATGCTTGTTTCATCTGCTTGTTTTGAATATAAAAGGCATTAGAGAGGATGTTTTAAAGGAGAGTGTAAGTTGCTGACGGGTAGTGCAGTTCAAATGATGTTATAAGATGGACACAGCCCCAAATCCTCATTAGCTGACACGTAGTTCCTCTTAATTAGTTTCCATTCACTGTAATTAGCATGGATGAGGCTAATCATCTGATGTGAAAGCAATCTAACGCTTGGGATACAACGTCCTTGGCCTCACTTTCATGTCAGGTTCAGACATTTTTTTTTCTTCAGGTACTGGTACTGTTTTATAAGCTTTTTGTGAAAAAGGCAGCACTTTTCTGCTTTTATTAGATAAAGCTGAAGCTTTATGTAGCTTTATGGGCATATAATGGGCAGTGATTTTCTTTTTATATTAAAGGCTAATTAAAACAAGAGCAAGGACACAGTTTCCTGTTATCTGGAATCCATTCAATAATCACACCTGTAAAGAACCAATGTGTAGGATTAAAGGGATCTGAAAATTAATTATATATACATATTGTGTTTTATTAGTGTATATTCTAAGAATAATTGTAATCATTTCTTTACCTTAAAACAAGCCCTTTATGTTAGCATTAAGAGTGGCTCCTCTTTCACAGTCCCCGAAGAAGGTTCTTCTATAAGGCTGAGCTATTCAGTTGGTTGCAATCTGCAACTTCACCACAAATGACACTAAATCCTGAACCTTTAAAACAAAGCAGATCTTTCAAACAGGGTTTCAAATACTGAAAATCTACTTTCGATAGAGCTCATATTTTGGCAATGACATTTTTGAGTCCTTCCATGAATTAGAGAAACAGTGGATGTAGCATTGACAGTGCTGTGATTTTTGAGCCTGTTGTTCCAGATCAAAACAAATGTGAGTTGTGTAACACAATGGAGCAGGACCACAAGGAGAACAAAAGGAAGTGATTGAGGCCTGCATTGTTGGAAGCACCTCCTGTAGCAGAATGATTGATAATCTCTCTCTGCCTGTCAAGCCCTTGAGAGACAGATTCCTCCCACTAATGTTGCGTCTGCTGCCAATCATCCTTTGTCTTCCAGTGGTTACTGAGCTCCAAGCTCTCAGCTCTAGCATTTTTCCTCGATGTGCCTTTGTTTTAAAAGCACACATGACTTTCTTATTTATACAAACTCTTAGACAACTGAATTGAGGATCATGCCATTGATGCCTAACTGTTATACTGCACGAGGTTACACAGGATATGAGCTTTTTATTTGATTTTCTGCCTTGTGGATTTTAGCCTTCTGTTATCTGTGTCTTTATTGATACCAAAGTCCGCCAGTGATCTCTCCAGATCTTAATGTGTATCCTCACCACCGAATGTCCTTACACCTAATCTTTTGGCCGCAGAGAAAAGGATGTGAGCGCCGGCCAATCCAGTGTAGTCAGATTTTCCCAGAGTGCCGGGGGTTTGCTCTCCCTCACTTGGCCCCTTGGAGCTGTAGATTCTACCCTGATTTGATTCTGCTCAGACCTGTTTATCCCTTCCACTCAGTGTTATTATGACAATGATTATTTAAGACTGAGAAGAGCTGGATGGGCCCACAGTAAATTAGATCTGTATAGATCAAACAGTATCATATTTCTGGCATTTTAACATCATTCTGTCATTCTATCATTTTTCTGTCTCTTATTATTTCTGTCTCTTATTATGCTTTTGCTTTCCTGCAGGCTGGACTGTTTTTGCGAAATGGAGTGTTTGGCATGAACTTTTGCCATATGCCTGTAGCTTTGCCAAAAAAATATTCAGAGCAGCTCTTTTCTTGGGCCAAGTATTTGGCCATCTGCTTAAGTCTTTAACCAGCAGCATCCAGGGACTTCATCAAGCTTGATCTGTGAAGTCAAATGGTTTTCTTCAGCTCCCAAATCAAGCTAGGCACTGCTGTGCAGATTTACTGCACTGGCAATTCTGAGCAATCACACATATATTTTATTATGCAGTACATAGTCGCATTTATGGGATTTACACTTAATGACAGCCAGGTTTTCCCAGAGCTGTTTTTATGTCGTTAAAATTACAATATAGTTAAATTAGACAAAGTAGTCTCTTTTCAATCCTTGTAAATCACGTTTAGAAATAACATTTTACAGACAGAAACTCTATTTGTGTTAGTTTGATGATAAGTGTTAAGTATGTGCAAATGAGGGCACACACAAATAGCTTAAAACAGCTGCAATAGTCATTTCCCGGTGACGTCTTTACTACCACTACTCTCTGTCTTGAGTTTACATGGGCCACACTGCCACTCGCAGACCGATGACTTAAAAGCAGGACACTCGGCTAAAGAATGCTCCGTTCATCAAAGCAGCGAAGAAGAGGAGATAGCGTTTCTGTGGGGGTGGGGTTCATTATGTGGTGCACAGGACACCATTATTAGCCCCATTACACACACTGACAGCCGCACATTCATTCTCCTATACCTGCTTTTTAAAGCCACCCATAAATAATGAGGGCTGCAGCTAGCCTCGTCTTGGAGGAAGGGAAAAAGGTCATTATAGACTAGGCCTCCATTTGTCAAAATTATTTCATAATCTCGGGTCACGAGGAGGGTTTTTACTTTAGTTAATTGTAGACCGGACCACTGCACATTAATTTCCATTAGCAACCAATTTGTTGCTCTTTTCAGATTTTGACCATATCTGCTCTTTGTTGTGATCATCAATGACACATGCAAATAACTAGAAACACACTGAAATCTACAAAGACTTGATATTGTATTTGTTGAAAAATGTGAATTTAAATAAAATGATGACAATGGTTATTAAGCAAAGAAATCTACTTAACAATGAAAAATGTGTCATCCTGCTGAAACCATTTAGATTGTTCCGTATAGGTAGATTTTTTTACCCTGACTGTCTTCACACTGAAGCTACATCGGTGTGGATTTGCTGCCACTCCATTGTGATGTAGAGGTCACACTGCCGTCTTGGTTAAATGTGCTCTGACTGGTAATCGGTGGTGCTGTGCAGTATAATTACCCCAGCTTTTATCAGAATGACCTCTCTGACAAACTTCCCTGGTGGAAGGAGACACCTGAGAGCTTCCACACTTCCTATCTGCCCTTGTTTTATCGAAAAGGCCCCGCCTGAATGGATAATAGAGCCCCTGTTCTCCCAACAGACGGATAATGGAGGGTGGAGTGGTCCTCTCTGGCAGACTACTGCGCTTCCCTGCACTAGAGAAACCAATACCAAGCCTATCGGCTGATATATGACACTAATGCACAGGCTGACTGGGGCCCTAAACAGAAAAGAGGGATTGTTCCGACTTTCGACTGGCTGTAGGATCCATGACTCACAGGTACCGCACTGTCTGGCCCCTGAGACCGCTCTAATTGCTTTACATCTGTACAAAGGTTTCTTGTAATCGGGCCTTCTACCTCCATTTGTCTTCCTTTCAGTCTCCTAGTGAAGGCCTTAATTGGTCTTAGTGGGGCTTTTTTTCCAGTTAGCTCCCGGGCCTGAGCTAGTAGAAGACTTTACCTCAGGGGGCAGTGGGGTTTGCTGGCTGCTGGTGGTTGGGGAGGTTGCAGAAGAGTGGAAGTCAATACTTCTTGTACCTTTAACACTTTAATTAATGTTCTCCTGACAAGCAGTTTTTCCCATAGCTTCACGCGGGGGGTTGAGTACGTGGGATCCACACAAGAATCAAGACTTGTACAGCTTTGTGAGAAAACCTCCCATGCAGTCTCTGGTGGCCAATCGACATTTGCTGAGAGTCCGATTCTTTTTTTTTTTTTTTTTTTTTTTTTTTTTTTTGTTGATTGTTAGCGCACATTTTTCTGCCTGTGTTGCTGACTGAGAGCTTGTGTCTGCAGGTCTCTTTAGAGGCACATTCAGGCACATGTCAAATTACTGAACGCTGGAGTGCTGGTAATGCAGAAATGTTTTGAATATTGCTTGTGTTTTTATTCAGAGCATCAAATTGTGTTAACACAAACATGAGTTAGTATTTTCTCTCCTGTCATCTGCGTAAACAGTCTAAAGCATTCCATACAACTCTGCCACAATGTGTGGCACAGACTCACCGATTCATCATCAGTATGTTTATGCACTCATGCATTATTTGGTGAGTGTGAATATTCAAAATGGGGCCACGGTTTCAGATGACATGACAGTTTACATGACTATATTTATTTCATCCCAAAATAAGATGAAATCAAAACTTGAATTGAAAATGAAAATGTGAAGAAATACAGTTACTAAAATAACTCAGTAAACAAGAGTACTCACTCTGACTTCAACCTTAAGGCTGCAGAATCACGTAGTTCCGGTGCTTATATTTGCAGTAAATAAAAGCATTCCCACACTCACCCTACATTTAAACGTGTGGAAAATGTTTGGAGGAAGTCTGTCAGTCATCAACCTCCGCCGCACTCAATTTGCTTTCATTAAACTACTTGAGAGTGTTTACCTTTAGTAAAGTGCTGCTGTAAGCTGAGGCAGATTCCCACAGCGTAACGTGACCTACCTCACTTTATCTGACTAGACCCTGTTCACACTTGTCTTTGCCCAGAGATAACATCTCATGTACACTGCTCCACAGACCACATTTCACATCTTTAATTTAACATAACATGACATTTTCCTGGCTCTGTACTTTCATTCTCCTCTTCACACAAGCTTATATACAACACATTAATGCCTAAGATATATAATCCAGAATCCTACACACTATATATTATAAACACTTAAACTTGTCTAATTTTATATAAGTCTTGTAAATGGTTACTGTTTACACGTGATTTTGTAACTTTAATTAGAAACACTTATCATCTCTAAAACATTTACACATGATCCATATATCCCTGGTGTTTTTACCGATGAATCTACCATTAGACTGAACTGTTGAGCCTGTTTCAGTATGTTCTGCTGTTTTTTTTTTTACACCTCTCTGGCATTTACTGAATAAAGGATAGGACGAGCTCAAGTCTGAAATGTGGAGCAGAAGCTCTGTGTTGTAGCCTCTCCTCTGCTGGGCTCTGCACTGCTGTGCTCCTTGCGTTTCCCACTGACTGACTGATATGGAGCTCTGCTGCCAGGGCTTAAATAGCAGCTGTAAGCGTCCAGCTGCTCCCTGCCACGCTCCACTTCTCCCCAGATGGCTCCGAGACGTTCCAGCAGCCCTCCGGAGGAGCGCTCATGAGGAAAGTGTTATGGAGTGGCTCTCTGAAACACCAGGGAGCATCCCTCACTACACCACAGCCACCCTCCTCCCCCTCCAACCCCCGGGCCAAACGCCCAAATCAGGGGAGTCTCGTTTGCCAACTTACCAATGGGAGGCAGCACAGATGGTCTTGTCCGCAGCATAGGCCAGCATGCAGCACAGCCCGGGGGGGTCCTGGAGAGAGCACATGCCATGCCTGGCCTGGGATGCCACTGATATCCCCCAGGAGGAGCTCTCACTGGCCCTCAGCAGATGACCAGCAGAAGTCTGGCAAGCTCGGTTCAGACATGGTGTAGTGAAATGTTTTTCTTCACCCGCATGGGTGTCTTTGATAAGTGGTTTGTTTCAGAGCAGTATTCACCCAAGAGAGAATGCGTTGGGTGAAAACGAGTGCATTCAAAGTCATTGTAATTTTCCTTGAACAGTGTGTTAATTTATTATGCCAGCTATAGTGCTCCAGGGCAACAGACTCTGACCTTGGCTATGTGTTAAAGTGATGAATGGTCCATCAACTTCACACCACTGAAGCAAACCTTAGGTTCACTTCAACCATGACGTTGAGCACAGAGATAAAATCATGTTTAACATATCATGTACTCTCAGTGCTCTGAAAATACAGTTTGTTACCAAGGAGATTTTGACCAGCAATGGTGCACTGATGTTATGATTTAATGCATGATCGCATGATTGCATCTGCTCATTACAGAAAATAGTAACAATTGCTGAAAATAAAAGGTATCAGTAAGATAAGTAAGACAGAGAAGTTAGCACAGATGTATATTAACATATTTTGCAGCTTTAAGACTAAACACAAACATGTAGCTTTTGGTGAGATCTGTTAAATTCTTGTACGGTCTGTTTATAACAAAAAAGGCACCTTTTAACTTCTAAGCTGGTGAGAAAAGCTGAAAAAGTAACTACACTACGAGTGGAACAAATTTAACATTTTTCACTTAGAGTCCATGACTCCCACATTATACGGTGAATTTGCCTCTTAAAGCTGTACTTAATTTTCCTGTCAAAATGTCTCTGCTTGTAATACAACAGGTGGCTGATAGTTATGATCCACAGGTTCACAGTCCTTTATAAGATCTGTCTTGAGTATTTTTATCACCACTGCTTTTGTCACCAGAAGATGTTATGTGAGTCACTCACAGCACTTCCCTGCTTCTCTCATCATCTACTTTGTTTCTTCCTTCTTCACTGTCCTTTTACCCCCCGTGACAGGGAAGGGAAGTATCCTCTGGGGATGCATGGGCGGAGGGGGGTGGAGCGGTGGCCTGCTCCAGTGACCTCACTGTTATCCTTGTCGTGACAGGAAACATAGATCATAGTGGGGCCTCTAATGCGAAACACATTCTGCCACGAGTTGATCAAAGCCAGGCTGCCTGGACAACAAAGTGCCCTGTAATGCCATATTTTGACCATATAATTGGAGAGTAATTATGGCTGACAAAACACTCCAGTGATTTTTTTTCTCTTTCGTTCCCTCCCTCTCTCTCCATCCTAGTGTCTTTCACTGTAAGACAAACCCACAGAAGGATTGTCATAAACTATGTGGGATAGTGTGTGCTGAGTTGGCTTGAAAGCTCTTGAGTGGAGCAGAGTGTAGGTCAGTTTTTATTGGAGCATGATCGCTTATTCAGGGACACTATAACAACACACAAGGGTAGCAGTAACCAGAGGCCTAGAAAAACACCAGTACACCACATGATCACTGACCCTGACTCACTGGCAAGGCATCGGAGTCTCCACAAAGATTCTTGACCTAACTCTTTGGACTTTAGATGGATTGCATCAACTTTCTTGTCTCAGTCTGCATCGTAGCAGGTTCAACTGCATCTGTAGCAGTAATTCGCCAAGCATAGCCGTTCAAGGAACTGACCCTGAAACGCTCACAACAGAACAAAGGTTTCTCAAAAAAGCAGAACCTTGGCAAAGAAGACCGTATAGTCAGAGATATTTGCAAGTGTTGGCAGCGTAGAGCATGAGTAGTCAGCTGAAGAGACTAAAAGAAGAACCTCCAATGCCTGAAATATGAATTTGATGCAGATGTTGATGATCTGTTGTGTTTTCGCATAGCAGTGGTTTGTCCTAGATATCTGGGCAAACATTTTTATCCATCCATCGTGAAGTCCAGCCTCCTGCTGGGACAGTCCGCATGAACATAGAGCCTTGGGGCCTGAGCTCTGGTATTCTGCTGTACAGCAATCAAACAGAAAACACATGAAATGCTGCAAATCATTACAGTTTGACAAAAGTTTGGAAACTCTGTTAGAGCGCAGCTCCAAAATCAAAGTCTCACATCACCACTCACAGTTTGACCTAATGTTTGCATACTGTTAATACTTTTAAGGAGCAAAACAATCCGTTACAAGCTGAAACCCTCAACATTACAGTTCTTTTAATCTTCTGCCAACACTGCTCTCTAGAAGCTATTCTTCAGCTGAGCACGACTAGAGCCACAAATCTAGCTGTCATTCTGTGATAATGTGCTGTGATGTAGGGTGATGACAGGCTCTTTACTACTGAAAAGTGATAGACAAAACTTGGAATTATTTCTAAAAAGTAGAATTGAGGAGCCAAGACATTTTATTTGTAATTTTCTCTATAGAATGTGTTCAAATATTTAGTGTGTCATGAGCTTTACCCCAAAGAGCCTCAGCCTTCATGTCTAGTTTCAGTCCACACTTTTATTTCTTTGTCAGGAGGTTAAATCAGTCTTTGAGGGACAGACAGAGTCAGACAGTTAGACCCTTCACTGTACTACTGGTATTGTGGGAGGTGGTGGATGTCAGATGGCTGGTCCGTGGCTTTCAGCCTGCTATCATGCTCTACCACTTAGCATGCTAATTAATCCCAACCAAAGGGCCGTGTCAGTCACCCCACGCTCCGCCAGGGACGCTCCCACTGGGCTCATCCTGCTTTAATTGAGCACGTTTTTCAGGAGCCTGCTGTCCCTGGGATTACATTAGATCCCTCTAATTCACCCAGGCTGCCACCGGCGTGGGCAAAGCGAATGGAGAGAGGGAGGGAGCGAGATGAGACGTAGAACTGGGAAATGTATAAATAAACCAAACAAACAAACAAAACAAACAAAAAACCAGACTGAGTGTTTATTAACACCCCTGGGATGAAAAAGGAGGTGAGTGCAGGAAATCATTAGCGCAGGAGAGTCAAACTAGTCTCGTTTGATCTCGCTGATGGAGGAGCAAATGTAATTTAGCGCGCTGCGAGTAATTTGTTTTAGCAGTTAGCATGGGTTCCTTTTAATTTCATTTTGCCTTGCATCACTCTTTCAAATTAAATATTTTTATTTTGTACAAAGCAGATCTTTGTGAGCCTCGCGGCTCAAAGACCAGCCCTCACCAACAACTAATGTTTATTCATCTTTGCTTGTTTGCATGTGCAGTAGACAGCATCTTGACAGGAGCGTGCAGTGTCGGCTTTTATTTGACTACTTTCTGTATAATGAGGCAACTCAGATGTACACGGTGACAGCTAGCAAATCATAGTAGGAGAGTAACAAAGTGTTTTTGTCACTGCAGCTCTAATTATTTGGAAGTCGATGTTGAAGCGGCTGCATCTGTTTCAGTGTCATCACCTTATATCCTAATACTACTAAAAGTTGTTAACAATGTGGTTTGTTTTTGAAATCATGGCTCCATTTGGAAACCGACGTAGCTTAATAGTTCACACATTTCACAGTTCACAACAGGTTTTCACTAAAAGTACAATATGTAAACTAAGTCACTAATTTTCAAAGAACTGCAGGGTTTGGTCTTTCACAAAGCAGCTCACAAAACTGGTAGAGATAGAACTTTCATCTGTGAGGATCCATGAGGAGGTTGATCATGTAGCTGTGGGACGTGACGTGGTGTAAGTCCTAGAGGGAGAATTTTATCTTGGCCTGTCAGGGAGTTGCCACTTAATTGCTGCTACCACCCATGACGAAGAGGAGGTCTTCCCCTGCTCTGGGACCAGCTAGTCTCAGTGCAGGTGAGAGGGGAGAAGAGAGGAGTGTTATCTGTAGGAGATGCCTGGGACATGCTGCTGTGAAGCACCTTATCAGGTCTGTGTTCACATGGTGTGGAGCCTCAGCACCTGCTCTCCCTGGCAGCAGAGAAGTGAGATGCCCTTCTGTGGTATCAGAAAAGCAGAGGCATGAACGGGACGAGTTGTTGTGAGGATGAGCAGCAATCTGTGGAAGCATGGGCAGCCATTTTGGATGCAGGGAGAAAATTTGAATGCCTCAGAGATGTGAGAATCCACTCAAACTTACTTTCAAAATGTTACACTTCTTTTAGGATTTATTACTATCTATTTTGTGCTTTGATAAATTATATTTTCTTTGTAGATTGCATGAATGAAATGAATGAAATCTTCCCTGATGATCTTTAGATTTGTCAGTATCTCATACAAGATTTCAGCCCTTTCCAAAGTGTTGCAATCCTAGCTGCCATTACAGACTGATAAACAACGTGTGCTCTAATGTGAGAACACTGAGGGAACTCTGCGTATCTCAGCTGTGTCCCTGGCAAAGCCTGCAGGGGTTGTTAGCATTGACAGTGCCAGTCTTCATGCATGAGACTTCCAGGCAGATCGTTGGCAGAGCTGGGCAGTCTCTCTCAGATGGGCGTCAGCTGGCTGCAAGCCTCACAACCTTCTCCTCCTCCTCCCTCTCTGTGTCTTCCCATCATGGCAGACTCAGAGACAGAGCTTTATGGAGCCCCATAATGATACGTGGCGAATGTGCGGCACTGGGGTGATTGTTAACAGTGGCAGCTGTGCAGACAGCCTGGATGATGGAAAATCAGTGGGACCTCATTTTGGTTTGCCAGTATGAATATTAATGGCTCGTTTCCAGGCCATGGCTAATGATGAGGAAAATTCCCTAATAAAAACTTGATGTGATGGGCAACGACCCGCGGGGTCACTGGAGACAGTCAAAGTTAATAGTGTGCCATCAGGTGTGAGGAGTTAAGTGATTAGAGGCACAGAACCTAATCCTGATGTTTTTCTCCCCCCTCAGCTATGAGTGAGTGCGGTGGGAGGGAGAGAGGGAGGGAGGGCTGGAAGTGGGAGGTGAGGGGAGCAGATGAGGTTTATATCTCTTGACAACACAGGGTTGCAGCATACATTCAACTACATGTAATCCATGAAGGTTACAAGTAATGCTATAGGTGGCAGACAGATTAGTTTCCATAGAACTGCTCTATTATATGTAATATTATCACATTTCCCAGGGGATTTGTGTCATCTGAAATCGTTTGATGCTGTCGCCGATTGGATATTGGATACAATACAAAAAGAATTTTGAAAAAATGTTTTTGATCTGTCACTACGAGGAATATAGTTGTTTCATCTTCTTTTCATTTAAGGAAGAAAAAAGCCCAGTCCAGTTTAAAGTTAACTGAAGTCTAAATTCATTGATTTAACCCAGAAACTGTTCAAAAAACAAGGGCATTCAGTGCCAGTTTTTGTACTTTACAGTTTTCCATGCTCAGCTCCACAAACACGTTTCTGACTGGACCAAAGAACTATGGAGGTTCAATACCCCATTACAGATTTGACTGTCTGTAATAGGGAAGCATCTCAGTGGTGCGAACAGGGTGAAAATGCCTGTTTCATTCCATCTGCTCATCTACACAATACTCCCTCACCGCAGCACTTGCCCACATCCTCTTTACAGAAATCCTGCTTCTTTGGGAGCATTCCACAAATAGTCTAAAATTGATTGTTTGTGTGTGGCCAGATTGCAGTAATGAAGATGCCAAATCACATCATTGTTAATGTCTAGCATGTGGGGTAATTAAAATACACACCAAGTGGACTCATCTCAGGGGAGTCACCATAACTGCGCAAACAATGAAAAATTTGATGTATGTAATTATCTCAAAATCCTTCTATTAATCTTTGATTAATCCAACATCTGCTTTGTGCCTCAGTCCCTTGTCGGCTTATGGGAGAGAGAGAGTGCAGAGTTGGGATGAGGTAAGGTGCATGTGTGTTGTTGGTGTTTGTGTATTCACCCACACACATGTGCTGCAGTTATATTCTTTTCACTTCCACCAGATGACCAGTAAATGCTTCCCACCTCCAGGTGCCCCAGACCCTCGCCTGTAGCCAGTGGAGCCGTGTACACATGACTCTAGAAAGGGAAGGATGGTCTCTGTGCAACAAATGTGATCCACCTCTTCGTTCCTTCCTTCTGACACTGGTTCTTGTCAGCTGTGTGTATCTGTGTGAGTGTCGGGTGGGTGGATCGCACTGATCAACACAAAGGTTTACCCCGCGGCAACATCTGTTTCTGCCGAGCATCACTTCTGCAGCAGCGCGCTGCCACATCTCTGGTTGAGTCAAATGTCCTACCATCCTTCACACTCCAACACAAAGCAACACACACATCGCTCAAATACCCTCTGAACAAATCTTTTCATCCCAGACTTTCAGAATGTGTGAATGTGCCTGTGTGTGTGCTTTTCAGACTTTCCTCCTCGTCATTTCTCTGGTCACAGTCCTTTTATACACACTTGAGTGCCAACTCTGTTATTCTGTGACATTATTTCTGCTCCTTTAATGTAAATCATTAGAGATTTAACAATATGGGATTAATAATAAAATGGAATTAATATAAAAGAGCCAGGTTTAAAGGATTGTCTCAGATATTCTTTTAGTTTGGGAACAATCCAGTAAAATAAACCATAAAAAGAATATTCTCTAGAGTATTGAAACCAGAGGTCACAGACTATAAAGTTCTTATTATTTTATGGAAGGCCTCATTTTCTGCCCCTCTCCACCATCATCCCTCCTTGAGCTTCACTGTCTCAGAGTTTGCGGTCCAATTGGATATCTTCTGGATAAAGTTTTACATTTGAAGGGAAATTGCCTTCAGATGTTGGCCTGCTGCATTTGGCCGGTGCTGCACATGTGGATCAGACCTGGTTATATTAGTCCAGACAGAGGTCTGGTCCTCCCTGACGAAACATTCTTGGCTGCTAAATGAGGTGTTTGCTTTATGTGACTATATAGACTGTCTCAAACACTCAAACTGTGCTGTTTTCTTTTCCCAGTGATTTCTTATGAGGTCTTCTCTTTCCTACCATATTTTTTTATGTGACAGTTCGACATCAAGCAGATGCTGTGGAAATTAGATGTTCAATGTCATCACCACAGACCCTGCTTATTTTAATGATCTGTCCCAGTCAGGCATGTCATGTTGAATTTCCTTCTCGTGCATGAATCTGTAGGTGTATTTACAAAACTGTCTTTTATGGATACCTACTCATGAAACGTGTCTGCCGGACTTATTTTTAAAGTAATAGCAGAGCTCGCTCCAGTACAAAGTCACAGTCTACATTTGGGCACGTGTTTGGCACAGTTATAGGTTAAATACGAGTGTATATCTGTCTGTAGCGTAGCAGTGGTTAACAGGAGGCTTTTAAACATAAGGCCTGTCCAGGGTAGATCATCATTAAAATCATAGGTCACAGCAGGTGATAGCGCCGTGTGAAGCTGATGATTGAGCATGGCGGTCGTGTTGGTGTTGTTTGTAGAGTTCATCTCCCTGATGTGTAAATCCTGCTTGTGTTGCCAATCTCACCATAATTCCCATTTTATGAAAATGTTTAAATTCAGTGTAGCCAAGTCAGTCCCTTTTTTATTTCTGTGTTATAAGAATCTAGTTTTTGAGCGTATTGTGATGGGGCCTGCTGTTCCAGCTCCATGTGCCAAAGCAGCAAAGCAGGTGCTGTGTAGCAAACCCTGAGCTCATCAGTCTCCTCCTGCCCGGCTCTATTTGTTGTTTCTCAATTCACAGTGGCAGGACTGGCAGACTGTGTAATGTGTGGGTGAGAAAGAGAGAGGGAGTTGGAGAAAGAGAGACGGATATGGGAGGTGTGAGTGGGGGGGTTTGAGAATAAGCATGGCACAGATCCCTATTTCACCATCCTGGTCTTCCTCTATTCCCCATGAATAATGTGGCACAGCCACTACCCAGCGGTAGACCAGGCATGCTGCCATATCAAGTCGTTGTGGAGGATGCAGTGTCCAGCTTGGCAAGTCTGGGCTCATCCACATTCTGGGCCCACAAACCCCCCCCCCCCCCCCACCCCCTTCCCCAACCTGCAGAGAGAGGCACTGGGCTCCAAGATGGCAATCAAGGCTTGATTTGCCAACACATTTCCAATGATTAAAATGTAATTAGCACAAGCGAGCACCTCCTCCCCAGCTAATTTCCACACACGCTGTGACAGGCAGGCGGTCGGCGGCACCCAGGCCCCAGCAGCAGATGGAGAAGGATGCAGCGGGAGGGGAAAAAACCATTTTGCCATGTGACTGTTTGCATCAGAAAACCATCAGGACGTGCAGCTATATCAGGAAGGAGCTGTTAGGAAGAGGGAATGAGGAGCCCTTGACGACAGCACATCAAATTGGCACTGTCAGAACTGACCCTGGCAATGGCTGCCATCCTTCATGCTGTCTTTCCAGCTCCCAGGCATGCAGGAAAGTTGGCTTCTTTCCTGGGCTTTAACCCTTTCAGCCATCCTCCAGGACAACCTGGCTCAGACTGATAAACAGACACCAGCTTCTGTGTAACGGGGCACTTTAATGAAGCCCATATCAACCATAATTAATTTTAAGGTCATGGATAGCAGCCAGCATAACCTGAGGCTAATGTCACTCATGGGAGTGAAATTACGCATCTCTCACAGATCCAGACTTAAAAAGGTGCCATTTAAGAAAATACTAGATTAAAGACGTCTTGTAACACTGGAGACTGAAGATCAAAAATTATAATAAGCCCGTTAAACATACTGTGTTTGCTCTCAGAATTATCGTCTATGCATGTCATTTTTGCTTGATTCTTAACATCTGTTAGTGTTTGTGGACCAATGGATTTCCAGAGGGTTATGCTGGAAAAGGGAACATGGCATATTTGCCTTGCACGCATCCCTGTGTGATGTGGTTACCCCTTTAGTACAGACATTTTTCTGCGGGTAGCTCTGGCAGGAGACTTTGGTCAGCCCTGCTGCTACAGACGATAGCATAGCTGCATCATTTAGCATTCGGCCCATGGCTCCTTATGTTCCCCTTCTACTGGGCCAGTATTACTCTCAGCTGGAGAGGGTTTAGGACAAGAATAATTTACTCCTACTTTCAGACCAATATAAACAAAAGCCTCATTGCTTGGACTGAGCGTAGGGAAATTTGTAATAGCACTCAGCCAAAAGAGAGGCCCGGGTGAGAGGAGGGGGGCAATCAGAAGTGCTCCGGATACAGGCCAACATCAACAGCTCTTAGAGCTGAAGCTAATGTTTGACATTCCTGTGTTACTTAAACTAAACACCAGGGTCTAGCTGTACAGTATAATGCTGGTCCTGTGTAAATAGCAGCAGCCTGGGTAGAGTATCGCTTTTCTTTGTCAGCCCCCTCCCAGGACTAATGGTTTCCTTACTGTACATGACTCTCACTTTAAATAAGTTTTCCCTCAGCCTGTCAGGGAGCTAACCCCACTAATCTCAATAGCACTATTGTTGTTGTGTTTTCTTTCTCTCTTCAGCGTAATATATTCATTTTTTGTCAGTCGTTTCAAACCTCTGACATGTGTCTTTTCATTAGACGTGGCCTCCCAGGATTAGTATAAAGTGTTTTTGACATTTCAACCATAGCTCTGCAGGTTCATTCACACCCAGCCGTCAGTACCTATTCATTTTATCCAGAATCATAGCAATAACTGGATTTTTTTTTTCTCATTTTCTCATTTTTTTTAGCTCATGCTTCCCACTTCTAACAACATAACCTCAGTTATTAATGATGTGGTCTAGCAGTCATTTGTGACATTTCCAACTTCCAAGAGCGAAGCCGAGACTTTCTATCCTCCTGTTTCGAGGGTAAGAATCTATGTGTAGAAATACACGGAGCAAGAAAAAATTCTAGATATGCAGGGATTCTTCTTCCCCGCCTCAGGTTGCTTTATGCATGAGGCAACACATTAGTTCACTATGATCACTTATCAGTGAGTGACAGCTCCGGCTTGTTTGTATGCCCGAGATGTGTTTTTTATCTCTTTAGAGATATTATTATTTGTTACTTTTTGCTCCATACCGGAGAAGCGATTTTTGAGGGAGCTTTAGCATCTGCGCTGTAAGGACGACCAAATTGCCTGCCCTTGCCTGTCAGGACTGATCTCAGGATTTTTTACTTTGCTCATTATAAAGGTATTTCCATTTTATTAAGTTTTCCCTTTTTTCCATCCTTTGTCGCTCTGGGAAATTTGCATACTTCTATTCCTGGGGTAAAAAAAAGTAATGACAGCAATTTCTTTTCTTTTCTCTCCCGCGCCAGCTGTGTGAGTGCTTCGTTTAGTGGCACCTGTGAAAGCGACAGGCGCAGGGATGAGAAGTGAAAGAGAGCAGTTGATTAAATCATCATCAAGTCGTAGCACAGAAAGTCAATTCTGCTTGCCGTCTACAATGATATCCTTTTATCTTAAAGTAATGAGCTATGGCACTTTTGCATCGGGTAATACGATGAGTTCCATTAGCATGTTCCATTTGCTTCACAAGCAAGGGCAAGTCATTCCAGCCAGCTTCTATCTTGGCAATCAAAGCAATTGGCTGCACAGTCTGGGAACAGGGAAAAGGAGAGAGAGCAAGACAAGGGAACACAAGAAAGGAAGGCTGGTAGTGTTTCTGTACAGATCACAACACAGTGGAAAGAATAAAATCATGTCTATTATTTCAACCCCCTTGCATACCTCTGTTCCTGAGTATGTAGTGCGAACAGCTAATGAGTGCTTGGTTGTATTACTGTTGTCCCATTCACAGACACCTGAACACATGGAAGCAGTTGAGACAGTTAACGCTGCTCATCGGATCTCGTCTGCCGCTACATCAGTCAGTTCTGTGTGGGGAGATTCACACAAACCCATTTATTTACAAGCCCAAAATACATGTCCATAAATGTACACAGTGTGCGTCTTTTTGTATTACACAGACATTCACTCGTCTGTGACATTCACATGTCTGTGTAATCAAAAGCTGCACTTGTCTTTCATTACATTTATTCATTCTCGCAGCTGAGAGTCTATCGGCTGCTGACGCTCTGTGCTCGGTATTAAAATGGAGGGTGGAATGTTGTGGGTGGTGGAGAGAGAGAGAAATGGAGAGCAGGAAAGCGTCTGAGGAGTGTTTGCCCAGTGCGTTTATTGCCTCTGCATAATTTATGAGCTGCTGGAGCTGACCATCATGGCAGTGTGCCGCGGGCGGCCCCTGGGGCCATGTGGGACAGGCCTGTAAATTGGATGCTATGCTCCTGCTGAGCTCGCAAGGCCTCTTTTTTTACCATCCAACTTGAGAAACCGACCAACAGTGAGCCCAGCCAGCTACCTTTGAGCTCTGCAGGGCCCCAGATCAGCAGAAAAACAAGAGATGGAAGCAAAATAAAAGGGAGAGTAAGAAAAAATGGCAGGGCCTTCTGTCGCTCACTCCCTGCACTGTCAATCATTTCACCACCTTAGCTCACTCCTTCCCCACTTTAATCGACACCCGCCAACCCCTCCCTGCACTCCCAGCCCCCACCCGCCTACACACACACACACACACACACACACCATCCCAACCTCTGCCCATATTCCCCCCCAGTGCCTTCTTCATTACCGACTCCAGTGCTTCTCTGCACCTCAGCCATATGCACAACGTTGAGGGCCGCCAGTCACCCAGCATTACACTAATTAGTTGATAAAGAATTAAGTGGACCTTGAAATTGAAATTGGAAAGAAAAAATGAAATCTAACCACTTTTTCCTCCCTCCATTATAAAGTTCCCTTCCTCTTCTTGTCATTTCTCCATCCCAGCCTCAAGCAGGAACACACATCATGGATTTATAATTCTAGCGGCAGTTAGTGTTTTGAGATTCTGGCTCCGTTTGAATTTCACATAGTTTTCAGTGTTAACAAGGGCATGGCTGCTCATGAGAAATCTACCTTGTCTCACATACCAGAGTGTAGTGAGCTAATGAAGTGATCTGATGATATTCAGACACTGAATATGAGTATGTGATAAGTTTGTCATTAAAGAGCTGATAAGATATGCCATTTACAAAGATAAATTGGATTATGGCACTCACATGTGTTGCAATTGAATGCGGTCCAAGCAGGAACAGTTATAAAACAAGGATGTAGACACATTATCCCTAATTTCAGCCTGTCTTTGTCTTACAGTGTGACACCGAGAGTGACCAAGACGACAAGGTGAGTCTGTGATATTTTATATACTATTTAAAGTTGCGTTGTTTCAGACAACTTTTATAGTAATTCAGTAAGATTCAAATATTAGATTTTCTTTAAGACTGAGAATTTAATGTAATTAGAATTAAACATCCTGTTAATAAGTATGAGAAAGCCTTAATTAGCTGCACATTAATTATAAATGACTTAATGATGTGCAAAATCTAAATCGAACAGTTCTGGGTTTTTAGGATTTAGATGACATTTAAATGAGGCTGCAGTGGCACGGTGAAGGGTGACAGCTTCCTCTTTCCTTAAAACTTAGCTCAGGCTAGCACATCTACAGCATCAAGTACCATATATAACTCTCTGTCTTTGTGATTCACTCTTTTACTAATTGGAAGTGACAGTCGTTCCTCTAATCTCAACCAACATGTTCTCCTGTGAAGATCTATAACATGTTCTAGTGTTATAATGCCACCCTGTATTTACAAAGTAGTACATAGTTTCCTTTTATCACTTTTGTTACATATACAGTTTTTAAAATACCAAATACTATAATTATAAAACAAAAATTACAGAAAAATGGACCCGGTGTCCACTGAAGAAACACTTAAGTGAATTAAAGCAAAAAGATTTTTCTTTTTCATCAGCCGAAATCTGGCTTTACAGCACAGACACTAAAAAATAATGGAATCTCTAAATTTAAGAGGTTTCTTCTTGTCTATCTGTCTGTCTGTCTACATTAAGATCAGGTCACAAGATATAATAGAGTAGATTGAAAGTTAAAAGTTTGAGCTGAGCTGGGTCTTTTCATCCTAGGACTGTAAAAGACTTCACAAGATTACATACACATAAATTCACACATTCACACACTAGAATCAGTGTAAAAGGATTAGGATGTTTAATCAGCTGGAAAGAGCTGTTGCTGGAAAGTGCAAATGTGGGGAAGTTCAGTAAATCTGTGACTGAGCTCATCTCCAGAGGTGGTCAGGAAAATCTAATTGTTGTCTGCTCCATAATTAGAGCTGTCTCTATGAGCTATTTATCAGATCGACTGCAGTAAACATAATGATATACTGTGTACCTGTATTGTTTATTTGTCAATTGTACAAAGTGTTTTCAATAATGGCTGTAAAATTCCAGTCAAAGCGAATCTTATCAATCACAATTAGGAAATGCTACTCAGTAGCTCTAAGTTTGTATTAAGCCAACCCCAGTGTTTTGTGCAGCACCATTTATAACACCCAGGTATTCACAGTTTGAGCATAACTCACTGCCTCTAAAAGCAGCCATATTATCCAATGACTTCTAACTAGAGATCTAGATCCACTCTAATGATTTAGTAATGCCATTTGCTTGTGGTGTTTAGACTGTGCAGCAAATTGAGTCATTACTCAGCGTTGTCGATTTAAATTGCTCCTGTCTCGGTGGCAATTCCTTTTTGTTTCAGGAAGAGAGAGAGAGCATAGCGAGCTGTAATCCCCCCAGTGACTGTATTAATTCACCCTGTCTCACGTTACGCTCCTGATGAACAGCACCGACTACACCTTCCTGTCATTGATTAATTGTGTGTTAAAGTAACAGAGGAGTGAATTAGTAAATAGGGGACCCCTATGACGGGCTGACTTATGTGTTCTTCCTTGATGTGAGGGACTAATTGAAGCTCCCACTCAACGCTTTTACCCCCTCCTCATTGTAGATCACCTCTGCCACTATCTGCTCCTGCCAGGCGCTGGGTACACTACGCCCACCGCCACTGCTGTCATTAGCATTCTGTGGGCGACACGGTCTACTTTACAACACCGCAGCAGAGAGGGACGGAGGAGAGCAGAGTCGTTTTAATGGGTCAAATGTATTCAGATGAGGACAAACGTGACTTATTTAGTTTCCCTTCAAAAGCAGGAAATGGAAAAAGTGTTCCCAGGAGAAATCATGTTCTGCCTGGTGTAGAAGGCCTCTGCCGTGTCGGCGGGGGCTGCCAGGCCCTGATAAGAGAAAGCTATTCGCATCTCAGAGTATGTGTGCACACAATCCTGCATGTGTGTGTGTATATGTGTCCACATGAGTTGGAAACTGTCAGAGCATTTGCTCATTACAAAGTGACCTGTAGGACGGGCCATCTCCAACATGACATGTTAATGGCATGCTGGGAGACAGGTAGGAGGCAGGCTTGAAGTCGTCACACAACACTGGTATTATTAGAGCTATATGCATTATCTTTAGCATCAGTGCTAAGGCCCCCATTACCGCCAGTCTTCCTTTCTCGGTGCCAAAAGGCCTTATCAGGGAATCTTCTCACAGAATGCGAAGAGCGAGGTGAATACTTCGATGTGACAGAAATACTGATAGAATGGAAATATTTGTGTTCCTTTGTGCTCATGTCTAATTCCTCCACAAACCCACAGAATTGTGGTTTAATCATAATCTAGTCACTATTCATTGCTGATTTCATTCATATAATGTTCCAAGTGCATAATGTGGACATTTGCCTTCGTTTCAGTTCATATTCATCCTACACTGGGCCCCTTGAGGGCTAGCTCTCGGAATCATATGGTCTCTCATCCTCTCTGCGGTCCTTTCAGAGGATCCAAGCAGGATCAGGTGGTCATTTTATTATGTCGAGCTGGGACTGGTCTGTTCATTTGGAGCCGCTTGTTCCCAGTTACGATGCACTGCTTTACTGGCAGGATTGCAGGCAGAACAGAGCTCCATAGCCTCAGGTGTCTTTCATGTGCATCCAACAAAGCTCCAATAACATGACCTCATTTCATGGTGTAGTTAACACCAACAGGTTGTCCACCATTTGAGAGCTTTTTAGGAGGTGGTGAAACATCCCTTCAGCCCCAGTGTGTAGAATCCAAAACCTCTGGCAAGCCTCTCTAAATCCTATGGGAAATTGGAACAAATTTTGAAAACCTTACTTACGAATGTAAATGAATCCTTCCTCCTTCATTTTACTTTTCCTTTTCCAAAATATATGCACTTAAACATTCACTCAACATGAATCTTTTCTGATTAGAATCTAACAACACCAAATTTCTGCACCTTGTCTTGACAGTCTTTGTAATATTGTCAAGAGCACTCAGGCACTTACTCTGTCTGGACTTGCTAATGCTTAAGTGATTTTGCTAGTAAGTGGCACCTTGAAACTGCCAGTCAAATGTTTTAGTATGAATATCAGTAGTACTCAAGTGCTTTCTTCAGCCTAACAGTTCACCAGCCGTGTTACTTAGGCCTTTTGTGGCATAATCTGCAAGACTTTATCACTCTGCAGCTTTTTTTATTTCTTCTTCTCTCGCCTATAGGCTTTTTTTATAGAGACCACACCTTTCCTAAGTGTTATTTACTTGCTTTATTAACAGCCACAAGCTGTAAATGCCATTTTAAAAAATGTTTTGCATCTTATTAATGGCTATGCAACAGAGTGCAGTAATTTTTCTGTGCTTTGCACTTATTGGAGGCAAGGGATCTGAGTGCATGCTTTAGAGCAGCAGAGAGAACCTGTTTGTCCTTGACATAAAATAAAGATCTGAACTGGTAATATATTTGCTGTTTCTGTTCCTTTATTGTTTTGCTGTGTTTGCCCTCAGGCAATTACAGCAGAAGAGTCGTGTTTCTCAATCACTCGGCAGCACTGTACATAAAACCATTTTATACTCCCCTCCCCACACCCCACCCCACACTCTCTCCATTGCAGTGGGAAGGATGAGTAATAAAAAGGAGAGAGCAACTTGTCAGCGTTAAAAGATTATGTGTTTTGCCCCCTCCAAAGGAAGAGAGTAGTGTTTACAGGCTTGAGTGGGTGCTCGCTAGGCCGAGGCTGAGGCTGATTGCACTAGAGTACCCTGTCAGCCAGTGATTTGTCATGTACTTTATCATCCTTGTCACTCTGCTGAGCGTTGTCATAGGTAACGTTCCCGCCTGCCCCCTCCCCTTCTGTGCTTTGTACCCAGTCAGTGTAGGAAATTTGTATTTACTTTGGGGGAGTGTAATTTGTTCCTCATGGATAATATGACCCTTAGCGGAGCCGGATCACGGGTTAGTTGAAGTGATATTTTCCGGTAATGGTAGTCGTACATCATGGCTGTCAGGCCGGGTTAGGAGGCGAGCACATTACAGCTCCATTTTAGCACTGCAGGCATCTGGGATTATTTTCCATAACCAAGTATGACATGACCGCTCTGCGGAGTGCATTAAATTTTTACTAGCTTTTTTCCCTCCCCTGGCAACTTCTGTGGCTTTTCCCCCGGTCTGGGTCTCGGGGCTGCCACAGTGATGGATGCCCCCGAAGTCCCAGCAGCCCTGGCTAAGGTTAGCGGGTGTCGCAGACCTACACCGCTCCCCTCCATCCAATAACCGGCAAATCCCTGCTCCCTCTGAGGCACGTGCACAGAAGCCTATGGCTCACCAGCAAACAGCATGGCACTTTGGAGCTGTTGATTGCTTTCTTTTCCTCTCCTATTCTTCCTACCCCCTCCCATTCTGATTCTCCTCTCCTTGGCAGCAAGGTCAGCGGTGTCAATGCCACCTCTTGCCATTGACAAATGGTTGCCCCCTGTCTGATAATCAGTTGGGTCTCAGAGGTGGACGAGCAGGCGGAGCTCATTAGGGCGCCACAGATGAGAAATTAATGTGGAGATTCCAGGCCTGGCAGAGAGCCGCACTGATGGGCCCTGGGTGGGGAAGGAGGGTGTGTGTGTGTGTGTGTGTGTGTGTGTGTGTGTGTGTGTGTGTGTGTGTGTGTGTGTGTGTGTGTGTGTGTGTGTGTGTGTGTGTGTGTGTGTGTGTGTGTGTGTGTGTGTGTTTGTGTGTGTGTGTGTGTGTTGGGGGGCTGTCTGATGGATGACCAGGTCAGCAGGCAGCAAAACTCCCCAGACAGGCCCACACATACACAAACATACACACACCCACTTCCCTGTCCTCCTCCAGTAACCTCCCTGGTATCTCCCAGCCTCCCTTGTAGTGCAGCTCATTCTGCCCAGCAGCACCGTAATGATACTGCAGAGCATAAGGCCACAGGAGAGAAGGTCAGAGTAGAGACGTTTCACCCCTCCACTGTCACACTGGTAATTAAATGGAAGCAGCCAAATTGACACAAATTTCAACATCTTTTTTTCCCCTCTGAAACAAGATGGTGACACAAGGAGAATATGTCATTCTCTGCATTACAGATTACCGTATTGTCTCTGATATCCCCATTGACTGCACCTGTATAACAGCACTAAGCTTTTTAAAGTGTTTGATTTTACTGGTCCTCTTTATTTCTCAAGAGTATACTCTCATCACTCATCTGTAAGCTCATACGAAAAAAAAAAAAAAACACTAAATATGCTTGTGCTGTTTATGCAGTGGTGGTGAACATGGTGTCAGCATGCTGGTTTTGCCTCTGGGGCTCTGACCCTCCACCATCCTACAATCACTGTGACCCATTTAGCTGCAGAACCTTCACCCCCTCATTGTCCCAGCAGATAAATCCTTATTCTGTCACAGAACATCTCTACTAACACTCACAGCCTGAGATGTAGACAATGATCAACATGTTATTAATGTTCTGTTTGCATCATCCATGTCTGTCGGAGCCTTTATAGTTACCACATTTAATTTGAAAAGAGCCTTCTACATCATTGGCTATAGACAAACAAGCCGACATCTAATGAAAGGTTTTTAAGGGTTGGCATTGAGAGTGAGATCTCGAAAGCTTTTTTTTTTTTTTTAGAAAGAGTGAAAAGCCTCTGAAATGTAAAATCTCATCCTGAAAGCTTCTCAGCTATCAGGACCTTCTTATTATGTCTGCATTAGTATGTCTCATTCAGAAAAAGACGAATCAGAGCAGTGTTTGTGTGGTCAGTGTTAGGTGTTAGAGGTCAACTATGAGGTACAAGGTTACTGTTTTTATCAATGGTAAAAACATTTCTTTTTTCACAAATAATGAATTAGTGATAGTTTTACAATTGTCCACCAATATGATACTTGTGTTGACCTGTAGACCTGACATTATTCACAGTTAGTACAGACAATCTATCAGCTCACACTACGCAGAAGTCTCATCTCTGTCAAATGTCTGATAAAATACCAGGAAGGAAAGATAATGATTGTTTTTTTGTTTAACACCTACACTGTTTACGTATTTACTTATCCTCTTCTCTCAGTTTGAGTCCAGACTCAGACCCGTGAAGTCTGAAAATGCATCTACAGTTTTCATGCATCTAACAGACATGAATGTGAAACCTTTCTAAGACTATGTTGGCTCTAGTTCATGTAATTGCTGAATATTTGTAAAATTGTCAAAAGAACCAAAGTTATTCAAGTTGTGCTTGAAGTATTTGGACCCACAGTGACACAGTATTGTAAGTATTGTGATTACTGTGGCTTTGTAAAGGTCCCTCAAATGCACCTGTATTCAAAAGTGGCAATTTCAGTGCAATCAGAATTTTCTTTGCATCCACAAGAGACATTGTTGTTGCTTTTTGGATTTGTTTGAGAGCTTTAGACATGTTAGTTCTGGTGTTAAAACACATAATTGCAGAAGGTTTGACTTTTACCTTGAGACGTGATATTATACAAGCCCTAATGTATTACACTTGCCTCCAGAGTGCTCAACCTCACCATTCATTTATGGCCAACAATAAAAGGTAATAATACACACGTTTGAATAGGACAAGGTTGCCAAGTCCTTGAAATGGAGGGGGTGGGGGGGTCGCAGCAGTGAATCATGTTTCAAAGGCAATGATTCAATTCCCAGCGCAAGCTGAGAACACAGGGAATGGAAAATAATTCAATCAGCAACAAAAATCATAAATATGTTGTTTGAGTGAGATGTTCACTCCTGTGGAAAGAAAAAGCCATTTCCATCTTCCCTGACCTGAAAAAGAAAAATGTCTCAGGCAAATTGTGTATATATATCAAAGACTTTATGAGGTTGCCCACATACAGAGAGGCTTTGCAGTGAAACAAAACACAGTTAAAGAAATATTAAGGCTGCTACATATCCAAGTGTAAGTGTTATATAGCAGATATTTTCCACAGTTTAAGTTATGCATACATTATATAACAATCAGTCTTCTTGCAGCGGGTTCTCTTTATCAATAGAACATGGAGGGCATGACATATTATTCTTGGTAAATGAACTATTTTCATAGCCATCTGTTACATTCATCAGTAGATCTCCATATATTCCTAATAATATCACTAACGTTGTTTTAGCAGCACTAAGAAACTCAGAGCCAAAAATAACATCAACGCTGCCAAACATGTTGAATGAGACTACATTTTTAACACCGTTGACCTGCGCAATAAGGAACCTTCCTCCATGTGCTGCCATTTGTCAGGAACAATGACAGTAACAAAACAGAGGGCTGCTAGGTAAAGGAGAACTCCATGGTGTACTGTGTATATAGAACCTTCTGGGTCATGTTAGGCCGGTGGATTTGTGGCCGATCAAGAGTGAGCAGTGCCCTGGCTCCTCAGGTGTCTGTCCTCATCTCTATTTATGAGGCAGTGTTGCCAGTTACCGGTCTTTAATAATGCATGGGGTAAGACCTTGGGTTCAAACCAGGGTCTCTGGAAACAGGCTGCTTATGAAAAAAAATTGGTTGTTGTTATGCAGGAAGCCCCTTGCAGCGCCTATCTCTTTTCTCTCATACGCTCTGTCTTCATCCCTCACTGTCTCTCTATCTGCCCTCTCTCCCTGCTGAGAGTGAGTTCTCTGACACACCAAGGTTAAACTTTCTCGCTGCGCTCGGTGGATGTCAGTCAAGGCCCGGCTCACCTGCACATAAGCCCCCCCAGCAACTGGGCCAGTGACTTCCACACAAACCTTATGCCCCCTCATTGCCCTTTTGTCAAGCCAATGATTTCTGCGGGCATCTTGCTTCAGAATTGACTGGCTCCTGGCTCTCTCCACTCTTCACAGAAAAACTCTGCTCACCCAGAGAAAATGGCTTTATCGCTGCAGCCAAGGCAACATTTGTCAGATGACAAAAAGTAAAACCAGTGCACTCAACGCAGAGTGCGAATTATAACAAATTAACAGGGTTTTCTGACTATAATGCAGTATTAGTAAAAAATTATAATTAAAATATGATCACTGACAAACAAACAAAATGAAAGGGAAAGCTAGTTCACTGACTGAGGATCAACTTTTGATAGTCTGGTAATAATCATTTGGCTAGCAAGATTCCTAATCACAGACATATGTTTGATCATAATACACTGCATAAGTCTCATGGGCAAATAAGCACTGTAGAGGACCATCTCCTCTAATCTCCTGCTGTGCTGGCCACCAGAGACAGAGTAAGTACAGAAGAGGATCCTAAATGAGGGAAATAGAGAACAGGCCCATCAGAATGACAACACTGTCCCAGCATGCATGGCAGCAGCCACAAACAATCCTAATGACATCAGGGGCTCTGAGGAGGAGCTGTAGACCGTCAGTTCTTGCCCGCCCCCCTCCCACCCCCTTCACCCACACCCACACACACGCGCGCTTCCCTCACAACACCCACCACTGGTGCTGCTTGTTAGAGGCAGTGTAATTAGGTGGCTGAGCTTGTTGCAAGTAGCCCAGGTCACAGAGGCATGTCCAACCCTTGTCCTGATTGCTCCTTGGGGAATTATTGACAAAACACAAGGATCATTGCATGTTGGGCTCTAATTATGTGTACAAGACATAGATGGCCCTGGGGAAATTAAATGAAATTCCCCAGCTTGATGGGTCCTCCACACTCATGGGATCCATTCTGTTTCTTATTAAGCTCAGCCATTGTCTGCCTTTATGAGGCTGCTGTGTGGAGCTAGGCACCAGCTAAATGCTTTTAAGTGTCTCCCTTTTCACAGTGGCAATACATCAATGACTCATGGTGGAAAATTGCCTGTCGATTGCGATCTGTACTGAAAAGAGTGTAAGCAATAAAACAGCAAATATATTTAACTAATGCTTGCTAACACTGTAAATATAGGGTGTGAAATGGAACACCTGCATGCTGTTTCAATGTGCAATCAGTTTCTTGTTTCTGCAGCTTGGCCGGGACACATCCAAACACCTCTGCTCTAATTCCCCTGGCCCAGATACAAGACAGGAATTGATAGTCTCCTGCTTGTGCAAATGAAGTGATAAGGGGTCTCACCCAGATTACACAAGGACTAAGTGGCGCTGAGAAAGCTTATGGAGATGAATGAATTCATGAGTCTGCCTAACCGATTCTTACAAAGCAATGTAATAAGGGATAAATCAAACAGCTACCATTTTGACTCTGAATGATTTCAAATTAAAGGCAAGGAAGATGGCAGACCTCCCGGGAGTGGGTAAACTTCAGTAAAGAACTGTGGCTGAACCTTATGTATATTTCTCTATCATTAGAACATCCTAATGGCCAAAAAAGCTGCACAAGCAGTAAATACTCCATTCCTTTTGATTCAGCATAGTGGAGTGTTAGCTGGCTTTGAATTGCCAGACTGTGGGGGCAGTTCCAATCCCAGAGGTTTCCCCAGCGATCATTCTAACCACTATTAATAATTGAGTATATTATGTTGAAAGATGGTGGATCGTCCTGGACTATGCTGGTGAAACCTATTATCTCTAGGTTTAATATCTGCAGCTATACTTCACTCTCATGTTGACAGTTATTGAGTCACAGCTACCGCAGTATAAAAGTGTCAGTGGATACCATACAGGCTGCCAATAATATTCACCTAGCATCCTTATGTGAGTGTATACGTTGCTCCAGCAGACAGCAAACAACTCCAGAGAGTAGTGTTGCCCACAGTGATTATCCTCCATTGACTGCTCACATAAAAGTTTGTACAAGCAGACACCAAGGCCTCAGACAAACACGAACCTTTATGAAATCAGTATCATACATGAAAATGTCAGTTCACCTCATTGATATGACCCACCACAGCAGCACATAGTGCTGTGCTCAATTAAGCATGGGAAGAGCGAGCACTGCATCAGTCCTTTCCGTCCCAGTCCCACATGCCCCATGGCTGTGCACACAGCCAGCTCACTAGTACAGTGAGTGCACATGCACACTCTGAAAATGTTACCAAGACCAGCATAATTGGCAAAAGATGCAGATGTGCTGGCTGCTGAGCTCCGAGGCCTGAGAAAAGAATGTGATGTGTTTCGAATTGCAAGTGGAGGTGAGTCATACTGACACTGGTGGCTGTAATGATATTTCTGCTTGGCAAAACTACACAACCAGGGAGAGGGGATGGAAAGAATGTCAGCGTGTAAACTAATGTGATGATGGCATTTGGTGGTAGTTGTTATGTGTCAGCTTGAGTTATGCGATTTATCATTGACAATCGCAGCTCAGACATTTCATAATATTAATCAGAGGAAGGCAGCATCAGGCTCATCTCCGTCCTCACTTTCCTAAATCCATCTCGTCATCTTCGTACACAGAAGCGCGTGATGAGAGTGTGCACATCGTAGGCATACAGTTCTAAATAACAAACCAAAAGACATGTGCCCTTTGGGTGGTGAGATAGCTCATTACCTATGAGCGACCTTCCATCTGCACTCATGGCTGCTCTGGGAGCCATTATGATTATGATGGAAATCTCACAAGCCATTACTGGGAGACAGCACAGAGCTCATTGCAGACACACTAATGGACTCATTTGTAATTGGGAGAGAGGGAAATGACTCTGTGAGCTAGCAGTGGCTTTGTTTGATGGAGTATGGAGGAGCACATACTAGATTTGACAAATGAACCAGAGTTAGTCGCCTATGTGAACTAAACTCCCGTGCCTGTTTGATCACAGCGCACAAGCACACACAGAAAAACACCATCTTCCCTTTCCTTTCGTCCAGCAGAGACTGAATTCCCAGGAGCGTGTTCATATTCTCTTTTGTTGGGGGGAGTGGGGGTTGAGCTGAATCACTTGACTATGTGTCTTTAGGACCCACAGGACATGTAGGAAGAGTTATTAAACCACATACTTTTCTCAGAGGTGATAATAGTGTGGAAATTGACTGGTTGGGGTTGGGTGGAGGAGGTGTCACCTCCTAAATCTTGGGATTAATAGTAAAACCCATGCTGATCCCTCAGCAGGTTACTCAGTCATGAGCACAAGAGGAGGCCTCAAAAAGATTTAAGTGTAAGGCTCCGCTGGTGCCTTTTTGGTTTCACTGTTTCTGTAATTCATTTGCGACTATACATGAAATCCATATTGATCCACTGGCACTGTTTACAGGGACACAACATCCCTCACTCCGCAAGTTTATTTTAGCAACATCTGCGAAGTAAGCTGCTGAGGTTTATTTGCTATTTCTCATTATTTTTAATTAGCTGACATTCCTTGTTTTCTATTTGCATTGTCCCCACAGTGTTGCTTCACACATTGGTAAGGATTTGCTTGTTATTCCCCAATTCCAGGAGGATTAGAGTAACCATAAATGCCATTGTGGTAAAACATCAGCTCAGCATGTGTTAACAACAATGATAATAAATTCTTTAAAAGCTGAGAAAATGTCTTTGTTTTAAGATTATGCCAGAAAAAAATTATTTTAGCAAAATATACAAAACAAATCAGAAAATATTGTCCTGCACATTATTGTTTATTCAGGGAATGGTTGTTTTGCATAGCAGTCACTATGTGTACAGTGTTGTTAGTCCACAACCTATTAAACCAACAGGACATTTAACTACATGTTTATATAAGAAAGCTCCCCCTCAGCATGGAGCTGACAGGGACAAATCAGTCAGAGAGATGGGAAGGAGGTGGAGGGTGTGTGTTTGTGTGTGTATGCATGTGCGTATGGGTGGGGGCTAATAAGACTCCCCTGACCAGGATGATTTATAGATTCATTTGTGTGCTTGTTTAGAAACCTGATCTGCATTATTCATGTCCACAGAGGAGCAGTACTGAGGACATTAGCTGGTTAACCCCTGCTCAGGTTAGGCCACATTATTTTAATGGCCATAGCGAGGGCAGGCCTCTCAGCCCCATTGTCAGAGTGAGAGAGGGAGGGTGGGAGGGAAGGGGAGGGAGAGCAGCTCATTTATTCCAACCAAAGAGCTATCTCCCCTACACAGAGAACAGGTGGGACCAGGGCATTATTATTCAATTGTGTCTGTTAACAGTAAACAATGCACATCACTTTAATGCTCACAAGAGAAGGATAATTGGTAACCGAATGCCTGGCGACTTTTGACTGCCACACGTTCCCGTATTTATGTGCGGCACGCCACCTGTCACGCATATGACTCGACCGTAGCGTCCCATGTTTTCTGCACATGTAATTACTATTCATCCCTGTAATGATCTTGCCTCGTAGCCATAAATAGACAGCACCGGCTTTGACACGGGGCCACATTTGTCATCATCTGTGTAGACTGATGTGACAGACAGTGGCACACCACAGTCTCCTCACATGAAGCTGCCACTGGAAGAAAAGCCTCGACTGCAACGTCACAGCATCAGTTTAATTTTGATGTTGTGTGCCTTTGGGCTTTATGTCTTTCTAGGTTAAATGTCTTTATTTTGAACGTAATTCACTTTATCTTTTTCTTTAAACCGTCTTGATTTTTTTAATTAGCTCTACTTAATTTTTGCTAAGATTATTACAATAATCAATAGATTATCTTTAAGAGAGTTATTATACCTAATGATCTTTTATCTTTTCATCACTATTCACATTAGTTATGCAGCCATTGGAATTATTATTAATGCCTACGCTTTGATTTGTGAAATATCCTTCTACTATGTATTACTGGATCATTTTACTGTGATAAATGATACACATCAAACACCTCAGTTTAAGGAAGGAGGTGATGTGATAGTTTTCTTTCTATCTTCCTGGTGAGGATGATCCACCTCTATCTGGGCCCCTCCTCTCTCTCTCTCTGGGGAGAGTGCCATCGTGCATTAAGAAAGACACGGAGAGCAGCAGCAGCATATGTCTCTGCGGCGGTGGATGCGGCGCTGACAGGCTGGGCTTATCATCTCTGCGGCTCTTCAGTACAAGCGTGATTACCGCTGACAGCTCCGACTGCTGATAAAAGTGGGAACATTAAAGAAAACAGAAGAGCTGCACAGTCAACGCACCAGTGTTTCTTCTCATCAAGCCCCTGCCCGCCCACCCCTTCCCCAACCCATCCACCACCCCACCAGTGCTCCAGCAGCTCCTGCTATTCCTTGTCTTCACAGTACCCCACGCCAGGGTGTCAGAGCTGTCGAGAGCGGGAAGTGACATCACAAGAATTTGCCAGCAGTCTTGAGGCTCATCATGTCAGCGGCAGCCTGTCTTGTGTCAGGCTTCCCCCAGGCAAGCTGTGATCCAGCCCTCGTCTGTGCACATCAAGACTCCTTGCTGAGGAGGGGAGGGGAAGGAGGGAGAGAAAAAATTAACAGAATGTTTTTCCATCTTGTTAACTGACAGCATCGTTTGTTAGAGCGCTGTCTCAGCAAGCGGAGTGTGTGGACGGGTTTCAGATTGGCAGAGAGAAGAATTGGCAAGTGAAAGCATGGTGAATTATTGAGTTTGGATGAGGTGTCAGAGCTACCGCGTTGCTCTGCGTAGGTTTCCAGAAAGCGTCTGAGGTGTGATAGGAGAACAAGCGTGGAGGAGTGCATGATTAAAAAGCTGTGAAGATCGTGGGACATCATTCTCTTGGGCTGGTCAGGATATTTGTGTTTGTGCGTTTGCGAGTGTGTGCAAAGTGTATATAATCACTTTGAACATCCAAGTTCAAGAAAATGGTACAAATGCTGTCCCTCATTTCTTCCAGAACCACTTTGTAGTCTGCCAGAGTGAGACACTGCTTCACGAGTCATGGAAAATCTGCTCTATCTCCTGGGTAAATATACATCTCGCAGATCTGGCCCTCTGTCAGCTCATTTGGACAGAGAGAGAGGCTGCCTGTGCAAAGAATGCTTTTGATTCTCTTTTCATTTATTTGAACTGATCTGCTGTGATTAAGAGCTCCGTGTCTCATTATTCTCTTTTGGAGAGGAGCGGGGCTTTGCCTTATGCCAAAATATTTGAATGATTAGGGCCCAGGCACGGGCCATGCCAAAACAACGGGAAGCATTCACTCTGCTTATTAGATTCACTTAAATGCTGTTGTAAATCATCGCTGCCAGTGCAGGCTGCCAGGCCCAGGCTCTAGTTCGAGAAGCTTCCACTGCCAATGCCAGAGCACAGTGTAGCGCCATTACAGGCTGCTGAGACTGTTGGTTTGTGCTGCTGTTTGTTTTAGCTCGGCCTCTTAATACAGCAAAACAGTTGTTTGACCAGCTCTGGATTCCTTTCCCACATGTAAATGCCGTTAATCAAGCAGCCGTGAGACGTGGGTGAGTTTTAGAAAGCTGATCCTGCTCAATAGAGGTTGAAACCACCAAACAGCAGCTGGAGATGATTTCTGTCTTCAAGCTGTAATTTCTTAAGACATGAGTAACAATGACTTCAACTTCAAGACATGGAAGCATTTATTTATACCAGGACGCTGTTGTTTAGCCAATCCAGGTCTGTCATTCAAGAAACAATTGAAGTTTTCAGTATGAATGTGGAAGATCATTGCCTGCATGATTGTGGCTCTGAGACCAAATGAGTGCAATTATCACCAGAGCACTAGATAAGTGTTATTCTATTGTTCTGTCAATTCCAAGATTGCAGAGTTAAAGAAAAGAGAAAAAAAATGGCAGTTTGCTGAGCACTCAGGGAACAATACTAGCTGTGGTCTTTGAAAATAACCCTGGAAGCTCAATCAGGCCTTCAATTTTGGCACATTGTCAAGAAGCACATGCAACAAATCAGGACATATTGTTCCTCAGGGGGCATAATAAGAGCCTTTGAACCATGCGCGCCACTGCTCTGCTCATGCCCTCTTGATGACAAAGTGACTCCATCGCTTTCCTATTCATATTACTCCAGTCAGCATTTTGTCATGAAGAAGCCATCTGCGGTGATGTGGTGTCCTTGTTTGCCATTTGGTGACTTCTTTCACAAATAACATGAGGGATATGTCGTCTGCGTGTCTGCTGAGGGAAAGGTCAGTGTGTTAGGGAGATGGGAGAATGTGAGGGGGATTTTCTCAGTCACATGAACACTCAGCACTGGCTTTGGCTCCAGCGCAGCTTGCTTTTCAATAAATGCTATGGTGCAAAAGAGGACAGATGAGGATCATGAGGTGTGACTGAAGCTGGTATGGTGGGGGTAAAAGAAAAGGCAGTGGAGGAAAGGGGACAGGCAATTTAACAGCGGCTGTGACTCGGGAGTAGTGGGGAGATGTATGGCACCCAGCCAGCAGAGCAGTGGAAAACAGTGGTCCCGACTAATGATCCACAGCCTGATCGTTATGGCCCCCACAGAAAGGATGGGCACAAGGCACAGTTCCCTGGAAATCAATTCCCAGGAAGCGCATGAGTACTAGTTGTAAATCATGGCAGTATGGAAGGATGGATGGAAGGCACTGGGGATGAAAGGAGAAGGTGGTTGTGGAAGAGGAGAATGGGTAGAGGGGGAGCTTTCCGGGCTTTAATAGATAGAGCATGAAGGGGAACTCTTTCAATCATAAACCCTGAAGGCAAAATTACTTGTGCCCCCCACCCCACCCACACGCCCCCCAGCAAAAACAAACCAATGATGTGGCTGTTCCAGCTTCTTGCCCCTCAGCCACCCCTCTGCTTGATGGCTCCATTGCAGGTTGAGGCTGAGGTTAAGAAAAGTGTTCTCAAATTGATTTATGTCCCTCAGAAGAGGCCCATTAATCCTAATATGAAACTAATGAAATCATTGGGTGTTGAGGGGAGAAGTGTAGGCGCGCGTACTGGCATTCATGCATGTGTGGGTGTATGTGTTTGTGTGTGGTGGTAGTGGTGGTGGGAGTGTGGGGGGCGGAGGGCAGGGGGGGTAGGAGTCACTTTAGAAACATGTCGTGATAAAGAAGGCATTGATCAAGCAGAGTCCAATGATGAAAAATGCCACAGTCTGAAGCAGCAGTAATGTGATTCAGTGCCATCAGCCAGCGTGTCCTCGAGGCAGCCCTGAATGAGACTGGATGTCTCATGTGGCTTTCATATGGTCAATAGGTTTCTCTTTAATTGATACTTTTATATATTTTTTTTTTACTGTATTTGAATGTGTTCTAGGACCACACTAATACTTTTGTCTGTTTCTGTTATATCAGTGATTTGATCGGTGAATTGTGATGATGAATTATATGTGGTCCAAATTAAGCAAATACATAAATTAAGTTATATCTGTTGAAAGTTTAAAACAATAAAATGTACACATTTTAATTGAAAGATAGATTAGTCAACATTAGTAGTTTGACACATCATCTAAAATCCAGTTTTTATTTAAAAAGAAATTCTGGTTATTTTCATGTTTTTTGACCTTTTTTCTATCACTTCTACTAACATGTGAGTACAAAAGCAAGTTGCTTAAATCTGGAAAATGGCAAGATTAATAAGTGAGACAAGAAACATGAGCAGGCAGACAGTCGGACAGGCTTTAGACAGGCACCGTGGTTAGTCAGACTAATTTGGAAACATAAACACAGCGGACTGGTAAAAGTATTTCCCAACTGTGACTGGTGAAAGCATCCGTCTGCAGACAGACCTGCCGTGTACACAGTTTTCCTGTGCAGTGATTATTTTTATTGGGAAGTTGCACTTTTTGTTTTTTAATGCCAAATGTAGTAGTTTACATAATCTGGCTTAACTGTTTGAGTTACTACTTTTTTATTGATGTCACTGTGTTTCCAGACCTCAGCTTTTACTTTGGTATTTTTAGTGTTGTGGGGCTGAGACGGAAAAAACTGAAGTTTTAAAATAAATTTTAAAAAACTGAGTTTCTCTGTTTAAATATTTAGGCATATGATTTGATTTTGTTCACATTCAAGTGGTATGTGAAGCAAATGAGCCCACAAACAGACAGTTCATCTAAGACCAGTGATCGCTAAAAATATGTAAGACTTATGTTGAATGTTATGGTGAGTAGAAACCATATACTGAATGTCAGTGTTGCTGATGTGCCAGTGTAAACTGGTCCTGAGAGTCTCTCAGTTACATCAAATAGAGATGCTAACCCACACACACACACACACATACACACACACAAATAAATCACAGGCAGAAAAACAAGTTGTATGTGTTGCACTGATAATTAATCAGGCCACAACTTAATGTTTCATCTCCTCCTCCCTATAAGCTGAGGCTCCTGCTGCTTTTCAGATTGTGCTGGAGCCGTATCACTTTCAGCAATAACAAATGAAACCATCCCCCTTTTGCTATTTTTTCCTCTCCCACCGTTGTTCTCTTCACTTCATTATGCAGGCAGCCTGACGCTATTTGACAGAATGTGCTATCTGCAACCCCCAGCTGCAGTCCCCCTCTCACTATCATCGCATCACTGGCAGCTTAACCCCACTGCTGCCTGCCACAGTGAAGCAGCGAGGAAATGATGATGCTGCTGTCTGAAGAGAGAGTGAGAGGAAAAGAAGAGACCCTGAAGCACCTATGTGGATGTCAGTGTTTTGGCATCAGAAGTGTTTTGCTGTGTGGCAGGGTTTTGGCACCGCTGCCTAGAGGGGGCCTTACAGTCTGCAGTGTAAACTCCATTTTACTTTATATTGTTAGACATAAAAGCATCAAATCTAATTGACAAAGCTTACTGCCAATTTTGATAATTAAAGGTGTTAGTGTGTGACTGCAGTTAATCAGGCAGCATATAGGAGTGTGTATCTGAGCTTATTTATATACACAAAAAAAGCAGCATGCAGCCTGGTCTAAGAGCAGTAGCAAAAACTTCTGGCAATATTATACACCTCACACACCTGTCACTTCCAATCTTACTTTTAAATTTCACACTACCTCCTGTGTTAACACTAAAAATTGGTATCACAGAACCCTTTGATATAAACATAATTTGCTGTGATATTGGACTATGTCGTGTATGTAGGCTTAAGTCATCAATATTTTGTCTTCCTCGCACACAGATACCTCCAGAGAGCTGTAAATGAGCTTAATAAAGAAACAAGTGAATGGCTTTAAGGGTAAGCCTCACAAAGCTGCAGGTCTGGAAAGCATAGCATATCCAATTTGTAGGTTAATGTCGGTACAGGCTTATTTATCTGGGTTATCCTCCGCTCCAGATAATTAGGTGTGCACATGCAGCATTACGGACAATGTCAACAAAGGGCCTGCTTCAGTCTGGCATCTGTAGCTTTTATCGTGTCTGTTCTTTAATGTCATGGTAGAATATTGTGGAGATTTAACATTGAACTTGTGTTGGACGGATGTTGCCACGATTTCATTATCATTTCATTTGTTGACTTTGCTATTGAGGGTTATACTTGAAAAGTCTAGAATCTAATAAAGGTGATATTGTGCTGCAAATCCTAAACAAATAGCTGCTGTAAAATGCATGCTTTTATTATTTGGGTATTGCCAGCACTAATGATGCATGATGTCGTATCATAGACACTGGGCTGGGTAGTGGCATAATGAGTATGGTGTGAGATTTGCCAGTGACAGGTCTTCATTCCCTGGACTTGGTTCTGGTCTGTCTCTCCCAATGTGTGTTAACTGTCAGGTGTTGAGAGCCAGACTGCCGTCGAAGCTTTTTTTCCCCTTGCTGTCTGCTTTTGATTTCTTTTCCCAGAGGTGTTTAAAAAAGCAGCTCGATTGTTAGTGACAATCAGCCGCTCTGGCCCTTTTGAGCAGAAGGTTTGATTTAATCGTAAGGCTGTCATTTATTATTCTGGTGCGGCAGCCGCCCCTGTGAGGCCTGGCCCTGATCAAGCGCCTCAGAGCTGTCCCCAAGATCTCACTCTTTTCCCTTTTCCCCCGTTATGTCTAAATCCTCAATACAAATCGCAGTGTTTCAGCTCTCCCAGTGGGGCCTATTACTGCCTGTGGGGCATTAAAGATCATTAATAGTGCTGTCAGAGAAGGAGAGGGAGAAAGGGAGCGATGGGGGGGAGAACGGGGAGCGGCAGTGAGTTTCTTAGCTGCTCATAAATGGGAAATTAATACATCTGCTTCATTAATGCTGCCTCGTGTTTGATGTTTGTTAGCTGGCAACTTTAATGATGTAGGTTTGAGCCGACGGGGCGCTTGACTAAATTTGATTCCTCCAATTAAGTAGTCAGGCTTCTTTTCTTTTGGGAAAATGGTTAGAAAGGAAAAACTGCTGCCTAATTATGGACTCCAAACCTTCACTTTTGTGGCTCCTGCTCTTTTTTTTTCCTCCCCTTCTTCTGTTTTTTTCTCTACTTCTCTCACTCTCTCCTCTGTCAGCAACTGATTGCAGCGACACATTCATCAGCAGTGGCCCACACTAAGTTGTTTACTGTTCACTAATCAAGGGGAAATATTTTAATCAGCGCCTGCAACTTTCATAATCATTAACATTAGCAAATGGTGTATGTTAATTGATATATAGTGCAAGGTGATGACAGTCAGTCTTAAGTGCAAATGATGAAATTACCACGATCAAAGTTCTAGACAAGAGCAACTGTATCTTAATCGCAGCCTTGGAAATTGTACATGCAGGAAACATAAAAGCCTCTGAAAGCTTCTTTCTTATGCATGAATTCCACCCCAGCATACATAAAACAAAAAACCCCACAGCCCATGAAAACAGGACAGTTAAAAGCAAAAAGTGAGATATTGTAGAAATCTACACTTATCCTGAAGACGAAGGTTTGAGATGAGATTATTCTTTCATGTATTTGTACTTGAAATGGAGTTCAAAGAAAGAACGCAGTACCATTTAAGAAGAATAAGAATATAAAAAGTATCTGTTCATTATTCAGAAGTTTTTGTATATGGAGGAGATTACCAAAGCATTAAATTGCATGAACAGGCCATGATTCAGATGATGAGGAAATTAATTGTCCAGTTGCAGTTCATTAGTTGTGGTATCAGTCACAGGCAAAACAACACACACTGTCCTTAATCACAGCTGATTAATACATTGTGTTTCCATGTGATTTATCCACAGACTGCATCTACCCAATCACAAGGACCAAACAAATTTTACTAATATTTTACTAATAACTTCGCTTCGTTCTCTCTTTTTTATTTATCTCAGTTAGAAATCTCCAGAGCTTCTTCAAACCCAATTCAACGGACAGTGAAATATGACATGTAGGTTTTAAGAGTCAAAACTAGCCAAGTTAAAATACACAGAATAGCACTGACAACAGAGGAACAGGCACAATTTAAAAATGATAAAGATATAATGCATCACAGTATGGTTGGAATAGCACAGTGTAATTCAGTCATAACTCTTTTTATATAAATACAGATTCTTGAAAAGTTTAGGCTGCATTTCCTCAACTGTGTATTAAGTATGGATGAAAACATACTTAGATGAAATGTGGAAATCGACCTCACTTAGGTCGTATCCAGGATTCCTCTATGTTCCAACTGGTGTTTAGCGCGTCACACACATTTATGCATATTTGTATTTTAATTGATTTCAAGTTTCACCTGTTCTTTAATTAAACATTTCACTTCATTTTGTTTTCTTTATCTTTGTGTTAAAAAAAAAAGACATTTTTGTTATAAATGTGCACCCAATAAGTTAATTGGGGTGCACACGGCATCAAGCGGGAGGGCGAAGATCGTGACCAATAAACTATGTAACCAAAAGAAAATAGCAACACCAAAGATATTGGCCAAGAGTCATAGAGCCGACAGTAATGAAAAACCGTCTTTGAAGTTTTATCACATAAAATATTTGAGGCTTGTTATCTGATCCAGTCTCTTTATCCACTGCACAAACAGCATTCAACATCATGCTGTTATTCCAGAACCATGGACAGCGCTGTTTGTTGTACATTGTCAAGAGATTTATTTATTAGATTTGAACCTCACAGCACGCTGTACACGGTATGATTTCACTCAAGCTAGTTCATATGCTTAATAGTTAGTTCAGCTTTTGCCATCATGTTACATCATACTTGTTTAATCAAGAAGCAGTTCACAAATATGGATGGACATCAGAAAATGTAAGAAACAACAACACAATGCAGAGATAATGTTACCACCCTGCAGCCCTTTAGGTGGAGATTTATTGGAATATAGTCAAAATGGCGCTATGGTACACAGCAGGATGATAACCTACTGTTTAACTTCATGGTCATACTCCTCCCCAAAATCTTTCGTTGACCCCACAATTGTTTCATCCAGGCACTAGTCTGAATTTGGATTTGGTGTCATCTGCACCGCTAGATCCCCATTAATACCAGTCAACTTCAGCCTTATTCACCATTTTGTGTCCTTAATATGCGATAACACTTTCAATGACCCATTCGTGTTAAAACTACGTTCTGCATTTGGCCATCTTCTACATTCTTTGACAAATGTAACCACAGAAATACTTGCAGCCTGTGCTCTATAGGGGTGTGTTGGCTTGGGGCAAGGTACATGCAGGTTGGCAAACAAGGGACAGCATTAGAGAACTGGGCCTCGGGCTCTGTAGACCAAAGACTAATGATAATATTCATTCTTGAACAACTAGCCGACTAAGCACTTTATTCTCTCTCTTCCCTCTGATCTTTTCACATACCTGGCCCAGCCTCTGGATAACAAAGGTTTATGCACATGAACTCATACTTAGAGCTTCGAATCTCATTCCTCTGTAGTATTGTTAAAGTTGCTTGTTAATGCTTATTATTTTGACTTAGAATTTCTTCATATAATTTATAGTTTTATGTCTGACATATGTGATTTTAAAGGGAAAAGGTACAAAACAGTTTAAACAGTGATTTCTTGCTGGTGTATAACCAACATTTATTATCAATGTAAATGAGCTGCCAACTTTCCTATTTAAATGGGAACAAAGTGGAAAGTGTGCTTGCAGGCATGCTTAGGGAAGAGGAAGGGAGCAAAGAGGGAAATGAGAGCTGCACACAAACAAGCCATTATTGAACGCATTTCGTCTTTAAGCTGCTTTCCGAAGAGCATCAAGCCTAGAGCACTTTAACTTGCCAAAAACAACTGCTTTGAAATCAGGAGGTAAGATCTATGTGGGATAAAAAGCTCAGCACACAAGAAAGCAGAAGGATGCTTTATTTGTTTATCGTGCGGCAGGCCGAGGGCGATAGTCAGTCTTCTCTTCATCCACAGGAGAGCTCCTGCTTGGCGGCAGCGCCGATGCAGCACATTGCCTCCCACCAGCATCACGCACAGTGCCATCTGCTAGGACCTGTTGGCTTGTTTGTTTTCCAGAGCAAACAGCAAATCACTTCTTTCCTGTTCCTGGTTTTTACCATATGCCACTGCCTGTGTATCAGAGCGAGGCATGTATATTAATGAAGTTAATCAAAGACGTGCACACAACCACATCTGCCAGGGGAATTTTCAAATGATCACACCCGCCGGTTGATTCATCACATCGCTTCCCTCGCCTGTCACTGTGTCTACCTTTCAGTGTAGGTGAGACAGGAACAGCCTAAATGACAATTATATCATCTGTATAATATGTCTGGAGAAAATTAGACATTGTGGTTGTAGAGTTATCTCAAATGAGACTAAAATCATTTAATTAAAATACTGAATTTTCAGTCAGTTTTACAGTATTTATATTCTGCACTAAGATGCCTAACCAATTGTCACACTTTGTTTATACTGTAAAGCAGAAATAACAATTGTACTTGTAGGTAACTGTTGAAAAATCTTCTTCTCAGCTTGAAGAGACCCTGAGATCCCAGTGTCATTGCAATTAGTGGCTATGTTAAACAGCAGGAGCGACGCAGCTAAACACTGCATCCCTGTACAGATGGCAAATTATCCTGCTGAGTAGCTGCTCAAACCCTCTGAGTCTGAGGGACACATTGTGGGCAGCACTTTCAAAAACAGCAACATAAACCTCGTGTATAGTGACAGATTACCTTCACCTGCTTCATGAGGTGGATATTAACTGACACAGAACCAGTTACTGCTGCGTTTATCTAATGATTTTCTGCAATTGATTAATTAGATCTCGTCTGCAGATATGAATTCATTTATCTTATGTTTATAAGTTTGTTCTTTTACATTATCATAAGGTTGATTCTTTGAAAGACTCACCTGTACTACTGTCCCTAATTTTGATACGTGATACTTGAATTGATAACAGAACCCAAATCAATTTGATTATCAAAACACTCTCTAGCCTTGAGAGGCAGCTTTGTAAAGTTTTGTCCTTCACTGAACACTGTGGCTGTGATCTGCAGTGTTGCATCATGATCTGCCACAACTGGAAATCCAACTTTCATCCGAGGCATTTCAGGACATGCCCTTACAGCTTCTTACAATATGAACACTATGACACCATATTGTGAGTATTAAGATGGCTGGAGAGGGATGGTTATGGATTATATTTATCTTTTTTTCTGTTTTTTATTTCAGTCCACTAGTGGATCAGACTAGAAAGAGTCATCACAGTTGCCTGAGGCACTTTCACTGTATATGCAGTTACTCTGTTTATTGTACGGTGTAGGTTCTTCACTGTTCTTACATCTTTGTCTCTAAATTCAGCACAAAATCACATTATCATCTTCTTCCATCAAAACATGTTTGCCTTAGCCTTGGTTTGGATGTCGTAAACACCTCACTTCCTGCTCTGCCCAACGTTATGCTTGTGTTTCCACTGACAGAATTCGATGTATTAATGTGAAGGATCTGATTTGTCTCAATCACCATGTTCAAGTCTTTGTTCTGATTTTATTCCTAAAATCTCCAGTAAAACCATTTTTTAAAATATTTTTTCAGGTTCTTCTTTAGCACCTCACAAATACGAATCTGAAACATGAGAATTCAAATGAGATGTTATAAAATTAGAATCAAAGGGCTCTTAAAATGGAAATGTCACCCTCCAATCAAATCAAACTAAGGCTTCATTCTTTTCATATAATAGATTTTTAAAACTGTTTTAATAATCATCCCTATTCATCAAATGATGCTTGTTCACTAAATTACTAATTGAAACTGACAATGTAGAAGACAACAGCTCCTTTCAAAGTCTATTAAGTTCCATTCACTTTGTGATCAGACAGTACTGTTTGTCAGTATTACTATACAACTGCACTGCATGTGTTTATTTGTTCCTGCTTAGTGCATAATTACACCTGTGGGTTTGCTGAGAGGAACTTAATTTGACTGTTCTGCCTGTTACCCAGTCAGAAAAGAAGACAAACATAAAATGACGCATTTGAGGTTTTTGATTATTGGCTTGGTTGGACATAAGTGAGGACATATTTTCTGAAACTCAGTGTTGTGGCTTTCAGTTCTTACCTTGCCAACTTTTCAACCACAATGTTACTGTTATGTATCTTTAATACATCTCTGTGCAAGTGGTTTTCTTTGTTTTGGACTGTGTTTTGTTTTCATGCATAATGTGTTTTTCCCTGAGGTACCTGACAAGGCTTTCCTGTCCTGTCTCATCCAATAAAGTCTTTTCAAATACAGACATGGATTGCAAGGCTTGTGGGCCAGTGCTAGGTCCACATGTCTGTACCTCAGACTGTGTCGTGCATGATTGCCTACACAATACCTACAGGAGGTTTGGAAAGAGAAGGCATCAAAACACAGCACACCAGTCTGCAAGGTTTAACCCTCCACATAGGTGGATCTGAAGCATCATAGGAAGAAGACTTTGTCTGTCTCAAGGTCTCCTCCTGGGTCCTGGCTGATGAGTCAGTCGAAGGGTTGGCGGGTCTCCAGGGGCCAATTTCACTAACCCCCCAAAAAAAAAAAAAAAAAAAAAAAAAAAACACAATCTGATCTCCTCCCACCTCCAAGGCTGCTTCTGGACAGCAGTGTAGCTGAAGGCAGTGCCCCCTGATCAGGCGTGGTAGTCATCTAACATCCCCCGTTCAGACAGGGATCTACTGTGGGCTGTATACTGCAGTCTGGCAGCCACTGACCTTTTGTTAACTTGACTGATGGGTTTATGTTTTTCACACAATATGATTGTTGACAACTCCACTGTATATAGTCAGAAACATGGCACACAAGTATTTTTTTCTTTGCTCAAAGTTACTTAAGGTATACTTGCTGTTGACAGTAGCACAAACTCGTAGGTTGCAGACATCGATCATTTTCTCAAGATTTTTATCCCATTGGGTACAACTGCAGATTTATTTAAAACTTGTCTGATCGCTCATCCTAACCTCATCCAAAGCTTGTGCATGTCTCAGAAATGTACGGATATGAAATAATGGAACAGCCATATTGTGCTTCCTCAGATAAGCTGACACAATATTCAGACAGTTATACACACAACGTGCAGTGAAGCTTCAGTTAAATCACATGCCCCCAAAGTCTGACCTGTAGAAGCCCACCCACTTGATAGAAAGTCCGCAGGGCATCAGAGGGAGATAGATAACATCACCCCACACCATTGCCCTTACACCCATCACCCCTGCGCTGACCTCCACCTCCATGGCCAGCATCTCAGCCAGACTGTCTGCTGCTGCACGCTGCTGCAGGCCAGACTGCTTGGTGAATCAGTCAGCATGGTAAAACCTGAGGCCAAGGGTCACTGTGAGCCAGTCCAGCATACATTAACGACACTCCCACTGTCAAGACCCTGCAGCATTTAGTTTGTACCACATCAGTAGCTATAGCCTCTGGCTAAAGAATTAAACTTCAGCAGAAGAAGCTACTGTTGGGAGTATTCAAGATGACATTGCTGCAGGTGATGGTTCATCATGTAATTTGTGTTTCCCAACTTCTCATGTTATGAAAACCATAGTGTGAATTCAATGTAGCACAGTGTTCAAATCACACCATAATGTAGCATTTTAACTATGTTTTAACAAGAATACCACAGATGATCATTCTGATCATATTAACACGGATTGCGTCTTAGTTTTCCTCCTTCTATTCAGCTTGCCAACATACATATACAGACATATTTATCATGTTTACATTTGGGAATTTGCAATGTGTTCAGCAGCTAAACAATGTGTGTCTAACAGCATGTGCTAATTAATTTCAGCAGCTGCTGTCCTTTTCAAAAAGCAAAAAACAGAAGTCAATCAAACTCACTAAAGTTCTTGACAGTTGAAATGGAATGCGCAGAGTGGTGTTGCTCACTGACTGATGTAGATGAAAGCTGTATGTTGGTACATTATGAGTTTAAGAAATAGTCTTTGGGCTTTATTAATGCTCAATGCTTTTGGTTTACAACTTGCTCTAGTCTTTTATACGCATATTGTTTCAGGAAATTAACTCGAGGCTCTTTTTAGCACCGAGGTAAAGGCTCATTAAACAACGCAGATGGTGCTTTCTAGTGTCATTTCTAATAATAGCACAGTGTTTTAGTTATGATCACCCCGAAGGCCTCTGCGCCTCCTCTCCACATCTTTCCTCTGTCACACACGCTCATACTCGCACCCTCTGCCCCTGCTCTGACAGGCTGAGTGGAACAATAACCACGCGCCAGCTGATGCATGATCCATGGGTTTGACCTGCTGACCCTTAGACACATTGTTGCAGCCTGTTTACATTGTGCAAATTGACAAATGTTTTCATGAGGCCTTTTAACTGGCTCCCAACGTGTTTCTGACATGCCCGCTTCATCATCACCCTCTCCCTTTCTCTCTTCCCCGTGACCAGCTCATCCTTTCTTAAGATAAGATGTTAGCTGAAGAATGCGTGGAGGGGCGGCAGATGAAGACGAGGAGGAAATGTAGGCAGTGAAAAGAGCACATTTATATTCTGCACATGTTCTTAGACATTAGGAGGGCATCAAGGTGCAAATATGAGTCAGACAGCTCTCATAATGAAAGAATCGAGACGCATTATGAAATAAGTGGAAGTGACCAATGAAGAGAGACGCGGCGCTAGCTGCTTTGAATTCCAATTACAGAGACCGATAGAGAGCGAGGTGCCTTTTAATGTCTCCTCAGGTGGCACGAGGCTCAGATAGGGAGAGTGAGCCTCACATAACGGTCAGCATGGCTGAGGTTGGCAGGTCACAGAATATAGACTCAAGCCTCTCTACTATATCATAATGGGAAGATGAACCTGCCAGTCCTGAAATAGATGAACATACTGTCTATTCAGCTATTTCGCTTTTTCCTCAACCCTAAGATATCAGTATCTGCACACAGAGGTGGCAGGGGTGAAAGAGAGTGGCGAGGACCACTATTGAGAAGAGTGGATTATCTCATGAAGGGAAATCAATTAGAACGTTATGGTGGACTGTGAACATTTATCCATTTAGCTTGACCACTATTGAATTTCCATGATGGGCTTTGACTGTTCAGAGGGAGAGAACAGAGTTAATGGCAATTGTTCTGCACTCCTCCAAATGTATTATCTGCCTTATTCAATGAGAGACACTTCATCAAACCAGAGAGAGCCCTGTGGCCTATTGATAGATGGGCTTTGTGTGGGGTTTGAAGAAAAAAGATGTGGCATGGGGGTTGAAGGCTGAGGGGAGAAGTGGGAGGGAGCATGGGGTTGGGGCGGTCGGGGGGTTGTCACAGATGTCCAGCCCTTTGAAAGAAAATTAAACAAGTACCTCATTAGCCAATGCTCCAGTGCTCCCTGGAGGTGGCCACTGAGCCAGGCTTTTTAATGAGCTGGGAACTTAAACGCTGCCAAAGTTTACCCCGGCCTTGCCTTTCTCTGTTAGGCCACAGGGAAGAGCCATGCCCTCCCCCTTCGCCCCTGGTCTCCTCCACCCCCCACCTCACCCCAGCCCTCCTCTTCCATTGAGGGCCGCTCATGCAGAGGAGAGAGAGGCACCATGCTGATTCCCTGCCTTTCAGCTCCGGAGAGGGGGATAATGCTGTTTTTGTACCACGCATCCAGAGGAATTATGTGCGCTAATTTGATTAGGGGAAGATTTGATTAACTGGAAAATGAGGGCTTTGCTTAGACTTTCACACGCTTAATTTATCCCCTGCAAAGCAGACGCAACATTGTGTCATGAAACTCAGAAGGCATATGAGAAGCCCATTCACCAGCTAGATGGCCCTTTCAGACTCAACAATATCTAGGACTGCCACGGTTCAAATTCAGATAATCAGTTTAGAGCTTTTTGCCTGGACTCAGAATACAAATTGCATTTGGCATTAACAGTGAAAAGGTTCAAAGGATAATGAGATTAATGTAGCAGGGAATTGAGCTAAAGCAGAAAAAAAATCAGAAGAAAATGCAAAACTAGAGGCATTGTTGCATAAGGTGGATGTGAGGATTTATTCTCTTGTATGATTTATGTTTGTGTGATTCCTACTGTGGTTGCTAGGAGATTATGATAATGCTTTGGCAGAAAATGTCAGTCAGAGATACAGTATGTCAAAGAAAGTGTGGAAATACAAGGAATTGTAGCATATACTCACTGTACGTGTATGCACATTCCTGTTCAGAGTCAAATGGCCATTATTCTACAATGCTTTGAATTCATTTATTGGTTTTCACTTGTCTCTCTGATCCCTTTGTATACTCTGGAATGGCCACAGGGACTGAAGGAGCCGAACGCTTTGCTTTTGCTCCTTTTAACATGCAGCCATGAAGGTCATATTACTGCGTGGTGATGATTACATTTGAATGAAAAGCGACTTCTTCTGGGAGAGAGGAGAAAAAAGAACCACAGGCAGGCTTGATCTTTTTTCTGATCTAAAACCCTACACTGAGTGACCTTCCCCTCTGTGTGGCTAGATCTGCAGTTGGCGGTTCTCTATTTTAAACAAATAGCTCTTTTATTTTACACAGGGATTGTTTAGATTACCTTTTAATAAGGGCTTAGCCACTCTCCAGTTCAACATCCCAGGCTAGTTGCTGGGCTGGCCGGCACTAGCCCAGCCCATAATTATCCACAGCAAACTAAAGGCCCGTGTTTCTTCAAGAGCCCATGTGAGCTGTGTGTCTGAGTTTTTTTTTTTTCTTGTCTGTCGCACCGCCAATGTGGAAGCTTTGAATTGGCTCTGGAAGCCAAGAATTTATCTAAAAAAATAGAGTTGAAAGAGACAGGGAGGCGGATGGGGGAGAGAAATAGAGGGATAGAAAGAGAAATGCAGAAACCCAGACAGATGAGCTGTCTCCTGTTGGACTTCACTCCATCTTCCCCATCTGTTCACCCCAGTTTTAATTAAATCTACTGAGATGAGGATTTTTCCCTCTCGTGCCACCTATCTCATGCTCTTCCCTTGTTCGTTCCCTTCTTCCTGCCTTGCTCCCATGCCGTACTTGAGTGCAGGTGGGTTGATGCCAACGTCCACTCTTCTCCCCACCTCACTGCCAGCTGCTAATGAGAGTGAGCCAGGGTGGCGCGAGGACGTTGCCAGCCATTATGAGCTGTTAATGAGGAGCATTTGAGAAAGGCCTGGGTCCAGGCCTGCTGCCATCAGCTTCTGCAGCCTTTATCTCCTGTACACGCATTCACATACGGTACTTATACCAACACACAGGCAAATGTTGTTACATATACATACATACCATTCCCTAACAATGAAACTGCATTTGTTGAAAATGAAACCTGGCTGTTATTTACTATGTCTAGAGGCAGTGTATTTACACACCTCACAGCATAACACAAAGCAGCCTGTTTTAATGAACTATTTCCCAGGTGATGAGCTCATGTTTGGTTGGCTAACCTCACACAACCTCATGCAGGAGTCTTCTGTTCTTTGCTATTGACACATTCCTGGCAGACTACTCTCCTATTACCATATTGGCCTTCACATCTAGTTCATTTCTCTGGGCCAACCTCCTGCCAGCCATCAGCATGCGCCTCACCTGCTTTTGGCCAGCAGAGAGTTGTCTGCTGAACCTGTTGTTGGCCATGCGACGGAAAGGGCAGGTTGCAGCAGTGCTGTAAGCACATTCTCTCTTTCAAGGTTGGCACAGGCGCCTGAAGCCTGAGCCTGTCCCGATGGATAACTGTGGTGCTAAACCATAACTTCCACTTGCTTCTTTTTATGAAACACAACTTTGTAAAGAGGCCGAGGGACACAGAGATGCTGCCTGCCCTCTTATCTTAGCATAGTTAATTTTGCACACTATTAGATTTGTAAATCTCAGTTTAAGTATTTAAAAATACTTAATGTTGTATACTGTATTCTCCTGAAATGCAATCCTTTGCCTTTTCCTTTTTCCTCACCAGCCTACGCCAAGCAGCTCTTGTGCTGTGGAGAGGCTGACGCTCACTTAGCACTGGAGTTCCTATCACTTCATTTGCTTGGTGGCAAAGTGTGGCAGCACTTTTAGCTGTCTAAACGCTTTAACAGCTTGCCGTTTGCAGCGCAGATAAGAGAGCGGCCAGAGTTTTTAGCAGCACCTCCGGGTAAAAGAAGAAAAAAAAAATCACACCATACATCTCGAGCTGAGGACACACTTTTATTTATTTATTCATTTATTTTTTACACTGGTTGAGAAAGCAAACACAGCTACATTATGTCATGTTTAGACACTGAGTTTGTAACCCTCAGCTGAAATCCTTTTGCTCAATGACTGACTTTGTTTATATAATAATTATATATAGAATTTCACATAGTTTTAAAACATTTAAAATTATTTCAGAAAGTCTTGGGCCTAGAGGTTAAGATGGAGGACATTAAAGAGCCAAAAAATAATAACAAAATATTAACTTCTGCACTCACTATATGTGACTATTACTCATTGTTAAATCAGTAAAGTGAATGGTTTGAATTTTTGAATGTGCTGCAAAACAGCTTTCCTCTTTCAAATTGCTGAAGGGTCAAATGGTTTATTATAGCTTTTTCTCCAAACATGTATGTATAATTTCAATTGGTGGATTTTTCACTTGCCAAATAAATGTGGAAACAACACATCTACGGCGCAGAACAGGCGATAAAGTAATTAAAGGCTGTGCACTCCTATCTCGTACAGACTGCACGCAGCATTCTGTCACAACTGTTATGTCAGTTGGTGGCAAAGCTGATTTTTCCATGGTGGTGATTAATATCAAGTCTGACACGACAGGGGGAGAGATACTTCACCACAGTGACAATAAAACAAGTGTTTTCATCACTCCACAGACAGGCGCCCAGGGCCAAACAGCTTGCACATCACATGATCACAACAGCCAGATTATTGGATGTGGGTGCCATAGTTCTCTCAGCAAACTCCACTCTCCACACAAAGTGTTGGGCTTGTAGCATATAATTAAGATGTTGACAGAAATAAGTACTTGTCTTGTTAGTTTCAGACATGAACTGACAGGAATGCAACTTTTAACTCTTTGTATATAAGCTGTACTTTTTTACAGGGTGGAGGCCAAACTGCAGTGTTACAAATTCTTTAGAAGTAAAAGACAATGGGACCAGCTTATTGACCTACCTAGAGGGCAGGATCTGCAGCTTTTACACAGAGGATGTGTTCAATATCTGGCCTGCATGGGCACATTTGGCTGCTTTGGCTGAATCAGAAGTTAAGGCCAAGACTCTTTCAAATCAGTGAAACCATATTTACAGGCAATGAACTGTTATGGCCTCTCTACTCTTCTTTTTCAGTGTCACTGTTAAGAGCTTTTTTCCAGAGAAAAAAGGGCAACAGCGCTCTTGAATATAAATATCAGTCCGCTTTTGTTAAATGGTTTCTTTCTTCCTCAGGAGAATGTCCTATTTACCTCAGGGGTATGTGTACATGTGTTACAGACACTGTGAAAGAGAGGAAGTAGTATGCAAATACTACTGCTGTAGCACTTTGCAATTATTCAGCAAGGGCAGAAATTAAAATAATTTAAACAGTGTCTGTGAGTGTGAAAGAACCAGGCTCTACAAACACAATTAGATACTTTACATTTGTTGCATTTTAAAAAAAAATCCATCACATATTGTTTGATGTGCTTGGTTTCAGTGCTCCACAAGTTAAAGGTCATTTAAATTCTGAAAGTATATAGCTCCACCATTCCTTTCATTCACTGCTTTCTGCTTTATGGTAGTTTGCATTTTTCTTGTGTTGTTCTTTTCAAAGTGGCTCATTGACAACAACAGCAGCATGAAGTTCAAACTGAGGCCCATTCCAGCATCAAAGCCTGCTCATGTCCAAAAGGAGCTCAGACTGAAAGCCCTCGCACTGCATCGAGCCAGCTTCAATTCCTCTCACACACGTTGGGAATCACTGATACTTTAGTCAGTTGCTCTAGTGTGGTCATTGGGAAAAGCTTTGCCTGTTCCATCAGCGGCACATGCAGCTGTGAGTGTGTGTGTACGTGTGTGTTCCTCTGTGTAAATGAGTTCCAGCTAGATTTAGTGGAGGGTTTTACTTCTAGGCAAGACTGAGCTCATGGCACAGCCAGAACAGGTTGAGTTTCAAAGGGGCTTATCAGGGGAATTAGGCAAGCCTTTGGAGTTTGAGCAGGGCCTAATTCCTGGTGACCTTTCCCTGGCTCTGGTTTGACTTTTTGTGGTGATCAGCAAGTGCTCTAACAAGCTTTTCCGTCTGTGTGGCTGGGGATTACTGTGGAACAGCCGTGCCCTCCCCTGCACTCACAAGAAGCCATCTGTGGTGGAGAGAGTAGGTGAGTGAGAGAGAGAGAGCAAGAGAGAGAGAGAGAGAGAGAGCAGAAGTGCGCAATAGCCTGAAGGGGCATTGTCATGCCTGTCTGTGTGTTGGTGAGGATTCTGCGCTTGTCAGAGTCTCCTTTTGTAACAAATTGGTATGTTTTGTTCTGCCATTTTAAACTGCCAGGCACTGGCAACCCTTTCAGCACATTAGTCAAGCATTCATGGACATTTGAATTATTTTTCTTTTTTTTCAAAAGGGAGTCTCTTACTTTTTTTTTTTTTTTTTTTTTGGAATATCATCTTAATATTCATTTCATCTTCTCTTGGGCTCAGAGGCTAAGACTACCATTACTCAGTGAAAGGGCGTGGTGTTATCTGAGGTAAGTGTACACTTTTCTGTCATCGTTGTTTTTCAGTCATTTGTCACTGGACCAGATGGAAATACTACAGCTTGTGCGAATGGAGCATCAGGTGCAGAAACTTTTCCCTGATGGATTTGTGACTCCAGTGTTTATTAATACACAGATCTTTGTGGAACATCATTATTAAACATAATTTTAATGTCAATTTTATCTAAGAAGACAGACTATAGGTACAGAGGAGCCATACAGTTTAATCAGGCTTTTTATTTTCTTTTTGTGTTTCAGTACAACAGTATGCAAATGAGATGTTATGTCATCTGATTGCGTTCATTATACTTCCACAGATGATCTTTGTTCAGAACCCCCCGCTGTGTTAACAATTGAATTGATTGCATTTAATCAGAGCACTTCTGAATTAATTATGGAAACAGAGAATGTCACATCACTTGTAATTAAACAGTAGCAGCTTGTTGACTAAATGAAAAAACTAGCAATGCTTATTTTGCTCAGTACACTAGTACGTGAAATAATGGAGTACATGAGTGCTCTGTCTGCAGACCGTCTGGTAATGTGCGTATAGAGAAAGTTAATTGTAAGTCTGCTATTTGTGCTTGTTGAAAACAGTGAGCGTTTTATTGAACCCACACAGAGAGCTGTCAGCTGTTGCACAGTTGCTCCATCTTTTTTTAAACAACAAAGGTCTTGCATTTAATCATTTATTACACCCACAATTCCCATTTAGCGGCACGCCTTGTGTTGCCAGTGAAACTGTCTGTTGTTTTAGTTCATTATTTAAACATTTTATTAACGCGATGTCTTATTTCTGAGTTGACAAAAGTATTATGCTTAGAATAATAGGGAAATAACACAAAGAAAAAATTATGAAAATGTTCACCATAATTGACAGATGGAAATGAACAGAATACCACACAGTATATTGCATTTTTGTGTAACATTTCCTCTTTAGACACGGGTGTTAATTTAACTGTAGTCCATGTCGAAATTGTTTTGACTACCACTCATTTTTCATCTGTCTTTTTGAAATAAAATAATGGATACTTAAAGTGCCATGTCTTGGCTTTAATGTGAGCAGGATTTCTGTCAGCATTGAAAGAACTGTGTGGGAGATAGAGTCCTTTAGACACATAATGCTTAAATTGTGAGGCTTCAGAAATAATTTAACATTTGACTTCCAGATTTTTCTAGGGCACCTATGTGTGGTCTCAACATTGGTTCGTGCACTAAAAGAGCTCCCACATGGCTCGGAGGTAACCACACAAGTGAACATAACAATAAAACTCAAAGAAAAAATTCTTTCACTAATCTCAAATATATTTGATTTGATTGAGGAGCAGAAGCCCCAGGCACAAGGAAATTTTTGTGAGTCAGTAGTAGTCTCCAGGATGTAGGCAAGTATGTTTCCATGTCAATGATCAAGAGAAACCTTCATGATTATACCTCAGAGGACCCACCACAAATGCAAACCCCTGGTAAACCTCAAATACAGGAAGGCTGTAAGTTGACTAAATCAGAGAAAAAGAAACCAGCAGAACAAAGTTCCATGGTCTGATGAAACAAAAGTCAATCTCTATGATAATGATGGAAAGAGGAAATGGTGGAGAAAGAAGAAACAGCTTATGGTGCTCGTTCTGTTGTGGTTTGGACATGTACGGCTCCAGTGGAACTGACACGCTGGCATTAAATATTTTATTTCATTGCTGATGGAAGCAACAGGATGAATGTGAAAGTCTTCAGGGTTTATGCATTCAGATTGAGCAACAATCCACTCGGTGAAGACCAGACTAAAGGCAGAGACCTCACGTTAGCTCAGAGCTGAAGAAAGCTGGAGTGAAGCTCTGGGTGAGAATCACCAGGGAAGATAGAAATAGTAGATATTCTGCTGATGCTTGTGGGTCAAACACTTCAGGAACTGACCGCAAAGGATTTTTACACATAATATTAAATGTGATATGATGATTTTATTTGACTTCATATGAAAAAATACAGTAGTACTGTCTGGCGGACATAAAAAAACCTGAAGCAGTGGACAAAACTAAGGTTTTGGTAGATTAGCATAGCAAGTATTTATTTTGGCTAATCTGACCAGTACACCTCAAGGAGACAATTCTAAGATGATTTAAACCTCTCAAGTAGTTTTCTTGCCCACAACAAGGTTACAGTCTGAAGCCTTGATCTTACTCCAGGCCATTTGTGGGTACTGGCAGCTGTAGACATACACGTAGACACCAGACACGCATACGCTTCTGAATATACTGCAGTCAGGGGGGTGCGTAATGTACATTCTCCTAACAAGGACCAATAGAAAACATGATGGAGACCACCTGACAAAAAGAAGAGCTCCTTTGTTTGAACAAAATGAAAATGTCAAAGTGTGTGCAACCACTTTAAGAGAATGGGACTGTGATGTACTGTACATTACACACACACAGTGCACAGGACAAGCGTACATTTTATTTTCCTGGCACATGTGTAGCCAGCATGTTTGTAGCCCAGACTGTCAGTGCTGTCTGCACATGAGACCCTCGTGGACTTGGACTGACAACAAAATCTGTATCACATGGATCCTCATGGACACACAAACAGAAAATTAGCCTTTCGAGTAGGGGCTGCTTTTAAGCAACCACTGAGGGCAATAAAATATTGTCTAAACTAAGTCTAAATTCTCAACTCTTTCTTTGCTCTGTAATATCTTGGTGGATATGTACCCAGTGCATGCATGTGTGGTTTTCCTGCTGCCATGCCAGGGCACACAGTAGGAGCAGTCTAGACTTGTTGTTATACCCCTTTAAGAAACCCCCACGGGTACAAGGGTGGGGAGAGAAGGGTCTCATCATCATCATGCAGGAGTCATCTGGGTAGCCTCTCCTCCCTCTCTACTGCATTATCATAAAAAGTGATTTAGGACTGATTGATGCAAATGGCCCTCTGTTCTTTTTTATCATTAACGGGCCCTTCGCTGTGGCCACAGGCGGTGATTAAAGCTGTCATTTCCAGCTAGTCATTAAAGGAGAGCGTCGGGCCATGGGAGGGATTCAGAGAGAGCTGGAGACGAGAAGAAGGAGGCAAAGAGGGAGACAGACAACACATGGAGGAGGAATGCAGCCATTTTCTTCCTGAAGAAGTGCTGTCTGGTGAAACTACCTTTCTAAAATAAAAACAGAGGCCCATGCACTGTTTTCATAATTGTTCTATTCCTCTATTCTGGCTTAGACAGAGGAAAAAATCTGTGGTCAGAATCCATTATAATGGCATCTTTTATGATTCCCCAGATGCTTTTTTAGTTTAGGCTGCCAGTGGAGTTGCTTATGAAAAAAACAGCAAGCAATAAGAAGCGACAGTAGGGTTCAAATCGAAGTCACTTTACAGTTTGTATTAATTTTCACATTTTGTGTGGAACTAGGAAAAAGTTATGACGCACATAGACAGTAAAAAAAATCAATACGACTCTGTTTTATATTTCTGTTTTGCTGCCGGCTATAAATCACAAACAATGCTCTCAAAGAAAGTGAAACTGTTGACAAAACAACCACAACAACCCCAGATACTGAAGTGTGTCTGCAGACGCCCCATGACTCCTGGCGTTGCTCTGTGTAACGTGCACATACACTTTAGTGTGTGTGTGTGTGTGTGTGTGTGTGTGTGTGTGTGTGTGTGTGTGCGCGCCACTCGCCAATAGGAACCTTATCTACTCTAATGGGCTGGGGGCTCTTGGCTGTGAGGCAGTGAGATGTGAAGCTCCAGCTGAGCTCTCCTCTGCAGGGGCCTTCAATACCACTGTGCCCAGCAGGCCTAGCCCCCCATGCACATACACAACCTCAGGCTACCCCTCCCTTTCCCAACCCACATCTCCTTAATCTTTCACTGTGACTCAGTCTCCTTCAGATGGCATGCTGGGATTGTGGTCGCTTGTCTTACAGGGTGGGGGCGAAAGGCCCGAGACGTGATACCCTCTTCAGAGTCCACCCTGTCGGTGGTGTGCAGGGAAACAGTACTGAAGGTTAACAGCTCCTTCCAGCTGCTGGATGATCTTAGAGTAATTGCCCTGCTCTCCTGCTGCAGTACCCTCATACGCCGCTGCACTGCATCCAAAATTACTATATGTAATGTCCTCTTCAAAAAACAGGGGGACATTTCACATTGCGGGTCTAGTCACCTCTGACTTCTCCTGTGAGTACCCAGAGAAAACTGCCCACTTCTTTCATCAGAGCAGAGTAGATTCAGCATCGTGTGGGGAGCCTTGCAGACTTGCTGTGTGGCTCATATGTGTGGATCTCTTGTGAGATACATTAGTAGCAATTAGTCATGAGATGAAAGCCAATTAAGAACTCGCCATGGGCAAACAAGTACAATTATTGCAGGGGGAAATTACAGGCAAAATAAAGGCTTTCACAAGCCAATCTGTTGACTTAGTTGATGGGCACATGGTGGCTTCTTTAAGATGACATCTTGCTCGTTAACAATTGGTTGCAAAGCACATTTTACAGCTCTGTTCATTTTCTTCCCCTTTAGAATGTTTTTGAACATGATCATCTTTCATATGGAGGTTATATTGATGTGCTGTACCTGTAATGAGCCAAGTTCTACCCTCAGAGAAAATTAGCCACGTTCAAAGACACAAAAGCCCATACAATGCTAGACTGTGAAAAAAATGGCCCTTTGCAGTAATGTTTTTATTGTCCATGAAATCAAACTTTAGTTTTATAGAAAATGGTGCTGTAATTGCCTTTTTTAAGAGCAATATGTAGGCACACATGCATCTGTAAAGGAAAACCACACCAGTATTGTCTATTGGGGACCTAATGGTGCAATTAATTTTGTTCCGTCTGTTCTGGAGACTTAAGGAAAATGGATTTTTTTTTCTTCTCCACTTCCTCTCTAAACTGGTTTTAATGAAGAAGATAAAGTGGTTCCTTGGGTGTCTCATAGGCTCCCAGCAGTCAGTTTATTTGACATTATTCTGGTGCAGCTGAATGGAGCTACCAGTCTGCCTCCTCTTCGGCTCCATGTTGACAAGCCAGCAGCTCCCTCCAAGGGCTGCTGTAATGAGGAACTATCTCCCTCTCAGGATTAGGACCTAGAACCGTGCAGGGACCTTTACATATTCCGCATTGGTTAAGGAGGAAATGGAAGGGCAGAGCCAGTCATCCATCCTCCATTTGCAGCTTTAACCCCACCTTCACATGGATTATGTCATATGTCAAGTCATGCCACACCGCTGCTCCTACCCTATCTGGAGTGGGCTTAAGCCCTCAAGGTGCCCAGACAGCTGACAGTGGCATTATTACTCTCTAGAATATGCCTGCAGGGCCCATGTCTCCTGGGAGCCTCTGCCTGCAGACTGCGTGCCCACTGATGGGAGGGGCTGACAGGGTCTTTATGACTAGACACTCTCCCTAAGGACCACTCAGGAATAAATTAGCATGACCACAACCCTTCTGGCATAATGTGATTGGACATGAGGGAGGTGGCCCCACCCCTCACACCTCCCAGAGGACAAGTATACTGAGTACTCAACCTTATCTTTGCTGAGCATTAAAATACATGATTGCACCTCCGGGGCATGTACAAAATCTGTCCTTTGTGTGTATTCATCTCACTATCCACCCAGTAATCATAGATCATAAACTCTGAAGCTGAATTATGCCAAAGAAAGATATTGTTTGTAAGTTAATAAACATACTAGTTGATCTTGTAAAAGTTTTTTATTGTCTCTGGAGCCATTTTCCTGATTTTTGTTTGGTAGGTGAATGTGATCCAAGAGAGAAAAGGAGGAATGGAGCATGAGAGCAAGAAGGAAAGTGGCTTAGTGTAAGACGTTAAATCCCCAGCTAAAACACATTGCCCTCAGGTGATGCAGCTTCTTAACCTCAGCCTGCTTGGTCTGATAAGAATGTTTCTTTGTTGTTGGCTGGAGTGTAATGCAGACTAGCTAAAGGCTATTAAACAGAGCTTTGCCTGAGTGTTGTTAATCAGGAGATTTCATCATCCTGTTGTGTATTAAGAACAGAAACAAAGTCTCTCATGGCTACAAAGACTGAACAGTGTTCAGCTATAAAACAAACCAATAAACACACATTTTTTTTGTTTTCTGTGCCATCATAACAACTTAACATCCCATGGTAGCTACATAAGGGTATGTCATATTCCACCAATACAAATCCCCTCCCAGGGTGACACTGTCTGTGACCTCCACTCAATATTAAAGAAACTGTTTCACAGGAATTTGCCGTGGTCTGTTCCAGCTGTTTTTATGCAAGTCAGACTCCCAGCTGCCAATGATTACTGCTGTGGACCGTGCCCGGAGCTTCGCCGACAGTCCCCTTTTGATTAGTAATTATCCTGAAAAACGGCGAGGGGGAAACTCAGACGCTCAAGAGAACATGGTTCCAACCTGTTTTTCCATTGAGTAAAGTTCTGTGAGGGCAGGCAAAGGTTGCTGTGGTTCACTGGGGTCCACAGCACCACTTGGCTTTGATTCTCCCATGCCGCCCAGATGTTGGGATCTGGCTCCACACTGCCACATGTGGTTCCACTTACTCTCCAGGGGAGGAAGATAAATGGTTTGTTTTTCTATTGTGGTCTCACTCATTATACACTTATAAAACCAGCTTTTGAAGATTAGAAACTTGTGCCTGTGCTGAGCCAGATATAAGCTGGCATGTTAGCATGGAATGTGTGGCTTTTCCTTTTAAGCTCTTAGTATTTTCCTGAGTTCACTTTTATACTAACAGGAACACAGATTAGTATTAGTGTAGGACATTGTCTATTCATTTTGGTTGTAGTCTGAGCTGTGTCTTGTTATCTTTGTGTGCACGCAACACTTGGACATCAGTTTACTGAACCTAAGCTCATATCCTGAGGTGACATGACAGAGCTATGAATCATGGCTGACCAGACACTATGATGATCTCACCTAGCTTTAAGAGTTTATATATATAATATAGGTCAACAATCAGCATCAGTTTCTGTGAAATACAAGGTTTAGCTGAATCCTGTTGAGAATTTGTATCCAAACTTCCAAAACATTTCTGATGCATGTTTTTTTCATCATGAATGATGAATGTTTAACATTTTTCTTATGTTTTGATTTCCATAAAATGGTATACTTGTGTTTTTAAGTACCATGTCACTTTTTACCATATAGGAACTCAAACACTACTGTACAAGATTAGATCTCAGACCACTGGAAGCACACTAGACCTTGGCTTGCTCAGTTAACCCTCATGACCTCACTCAGTCTTATCTCCTGCTGGCCTGGTAAAGGAATTTCCATTCCTGTGTTTTCCTTCCAAACTGCTGCTTTCAACTTCTTTTGATTGACAACAACTTTGTTTTGCTCACTGGTGTTCCTGCCCATCCACAATAACTCGATCCATGCTCCCACAGCTCTCCTGAGCACTTGGGGAAGTGTTAGTTCTGTTGGGTAGCAGGTGTTCCCTGTCTCATCTGCCCTGACCTCTCAAGGGTTAGTCGTCTGTCAGTGGGTGTCAGGCCCATAAGTAAGACTCGGGTCACTCTTCTTACTGAGAGGTCACACACCATACACACTATGAAAGGAAGAGGGGCTAAAGATGAGAGAGAGGGAGGTTGACTAGAAAAAGCCCTCCCCTCAGACCAAGACCCTCTTCAGATTTCTTACCTTGGACTTTTTTCAGTTTTTGAACAATGAGAGCACATCTGGCCCTTCTCTTCAGTTTTGTCACAGTTGTCCTTCACTCTTGAAAGACATTGCCTGGGAGAAAAATAGGAGAAAGACAGCCAGTGTTATTCTTCTCTTACTTTGGCTGCTCTCAAAAGAGGAGTCTGGAATGTGGATATTTCCTGGAGTACAGCTAAAGGCAATGTTGCGTAGATCAATACAACATTGCATCGACACAAGCTTTGGGATGTTTGAATCAATGATTTTCTCATGACTGGTATTAAATACACATGACAGGACAAAAGCAGGGTGTTAAAAACAAGATAATTCCCTCTTAACTGTATAAAACATAACATTTATAGACACTAGTTATTTTTTGATAGACTCATTTCAGCCAAATTGACAACTCCCTTTTCAATTTAGAGCACCTTGTCAAAAGCACAGAGGGGCGGATAGATGGAGCCTGTCTTCATTAAACATTATTTAATTGGCTTTGTAAGGAGTAATCTTCCCATCTTTCTGAGCTCCTTGCTTGGCAGACAGGCTCCATAGCAGCAACTCTCATCTGTCAAAACGTCAGCTGGATCTCAAAACTGAAGGCAACACATGCCAGCAAGTTGTTCAGTGTGTACAAACACTCCAGATCACACTCCAGTAGAAAGGCCTGTCATGATGCTTTTTCAAGGAAATTAGGGTTTAGGTAAACACAACTGTCATGTGTGGTGTTCCTCGCAAAAGTTTTTTTTTTTTTTCTTTTTTTTATTCTTGGCTTGTAATCTTTAAAGGGCCCCGAGCTTTGAATATAGGCATGTTTCCGTTCATCACATGGCCTGTCTGCTTTTGTTGGTGAAATACTGACAATATCCTGCAAATTTTGAAGGCCCTGGAGCACTTGTGTTGTCAAATTGAAACGTGGGAAGCAAAATTGCTGCCCACCTGCGTAGCTCAAACAGCGCTCCGGGGTCTTGCCTTGATGTGCGAAAGAAGTGAGGAACCATAGACACAAACAAAACCTACAGTGTATCCTCCTCTGATGAGCAGACAGCAGTGTGATCTTTCATGTCCTTCACTGAGGCTTTTTGCAGTGACAAGCACACACTAAAGCCCAAGTAAAATAACAATGAGCGACTTGCCAGCTTGTCAGTCTATTTGCTCCATTTCCTGTCTCACGGCATTCTCCTCTCTAGGCCACACTGTATCCTGGAGCTTAATAGACTGTAGAGGTCTCAATTGAAAATGTGAATGTGCCCATCAGAATGTGTAACCTTGTTCGCCCTAGGTATTTAACACAGGACATCTAAAGGCGATGGCTTGACCGAGGCATGTCAGGGACAAATGAAAAGCTATTACTGGAGACATGCCTTTGTGTGTATGTGTGCATATGTGTGTGTGTTTGTGCCTCCCAGCCATCCCTCCAACTCCCTCAATTTCCAGCCAGTGCATCAGTCCAAGCAGGAGTGACATGCGATGACATTCTTTGTTTATCTACTCCAGGGCCACGCTCTTCATGTCTCTTTGTGTCGCTGTCACCAGAGCAGTAAGCACTGGAGGAGGGATGGAAACACGGTAATAACAGAGGAGACGTGTTTGTTTGTCAAGACAGCTCAGGCTCTCTAGGCAAGGGCGTTCCTGGATTCATGAAACTTGACAGCTGTTTAGAACAACATCACCAAAGAACTTTACACTTAATAGGCTATGCAGCCATCTCAGCGTAAAATGTTGATATATAACATGTTACCCAGTAAACTCTTAACAGGTTAAGACATTATCAGGTTTATAGGTGCAATCAAGCTACGCAACTAGAGGTCAAGTAAGCCGTCTGCTTATGATTCCTATCTAATCCATTTTCTCCTGCTGGTCCCAGCATCAACGGACAATGGTGAGAAATTTTTCTCACAATCTAACAAGCAGTAATAAATAAAATTTAAAAAAAATACGGGGCAAGGTTTGGGTCCCATGCTGAGCTCTCAATTAAGACATAAAAGGTGCATTTTTATTTGAAAATTATTAGGTATTTTATGTCCCAGTATTGCTTACCTTTGTAGTGCAACATCATCATTTTGCTCCACTTAATAAACCTGAAATGAAATGAACAGGTCAGTAGGCAGTTGTTAACTGCATTATTTGCATTAAAGGGTGTATTTTGTGAAGTAATGTTTGGAGCTATAATTTCCACTTTTCCACATTTCCGCATTTTGAGAAATTTAAAGAAAGCCAGCGTTTTTGCTGAGCAGTCATGAGTGGTAATTCCTGGGAGTCTGGCTCGGTCTCTGAGTGGCTAAAGGCACTGGAAGCCCCCAGGCTCATTTATAGAAAACAACATGCTGTCCACTTCTGTCAAACCGACACTGGGCTGATCTGTTTGACTGAAAACATCTGAATCCACAGCAGTTGTGTTCTCAAATGCAAATGCTGAGAGCTATGTCTCTTTTCCTCTGCCATGATGTTTGTGTTGAACATACTGATCCAGCTCCAGGTTTATAACTGGCTGCAGATCCATATGTAGAGACGACAAGGGGAACATTTGGTCTCTCAGTGAAAATATGTTGGAAACCAGACCACCTCACAGGCATAACATTCATTCAATATACATGTGGTGTATTGCAGACATCATTAGCCCTTTAATGGGGATATCCCCTAATGTGATCATTTGTGTTAAAGCACAAACAAAAGAATAATCCATCAAGCTCTCAGTCTCACGAGGCCACTGTATGATTTATCATTAATCACTATAAATATGGCCTGGCTTTCAAAATGACTTTACACAGGGGCCTTGCATGTCGGTGCTGTTTCCGGTGGTGCAGCTTTCTCTCCATGCACAGTCACATGGGGGAGAGATAGAGGCTACACCAGGCGCTTTGCTTTTAATGAGGATAGCACTGAACACATGCGTTCCCTTGTCATTGCACTAAAGAGCTTGATTGCAGATGCTGACGCTTCCGATGACAAAAACGACATCTGTGAACATCTGCTTTGGAAATTGAAGCTGGCCTTGGAACGGAACATTGACTTTGTTTTCTCCGTCTTCGTGGACCAATTAGGGCTAACAGATTTACACAGCCGGATCAATCTGAAAACAATAACGGCAACGCTGTTATTTCTCTCGCTTGATAGCTGTGTGGCTCCATTGTGCCCATTAGCATTACAGAACAGCAAGCACCCTGACCTCCACAACATCTTCGCTCCATCTCATATACATCCCCAGAGATGCTTTTTCCTTTAATCTAGAGAACACACAAGGCCACGCACATTTCTGTGAGTGAGTATGTGTGTTTTCCCTCCCTTGCTTCCTCCTCTCCAGCATCCTTGCTACAGTTAATTAACAGTTATTAGTGTTAGCACAGAGCACTGGATAAGATGTCACAAATCATCAAGTCTCTAGTTGCAGTTCCAGCAATTAAGAGCTCTGTCGCACCTTCCCTCTCCACAGTCATTTGGTACGCATCCAGGTTCCTTTTTAGACCTGAAAGCACTAATCAAATCATTTCTGTTCAGATTTCGCCGTCATTATTTCAAGCCCTAACGATGTGAGACTCCCAGCTCAGCACCTCCCCCGAACCCGACTTCTGTCTGCAAAACAATGCAAAGCTACACTTTCCACAGCTGCTAATAGGGAATATTAATTTGACTTTTCTTTTTTTCTAAGTAAGCTAAGGGTCTGCTGACACATTAGACTTTTCTCTACCTAGACATAAAGATGTGCAGTGAGAACATAATGCACAGTGAAGAACCTGTGGGTAAGTGCTATGAAAGGATGCGTTAGAATTGAGAGACGGAGCATCAGTTTAGCAGTGTTTAGTTGCTGATTTTAGTGCAGGCTTTGACTTCTCTGCTCCAATCAATTTGTCATCCCTGTAAATGGAAACTTAATTGCATCCGTCTGTAAATAAAAGGACCTTGAGCTGCACCTCTTGTTTTCAGCATCTTGCCTGGGCTTTTATTTATTCACTGTTTCATTTGAGGATGATATAAGCTCTGGCATCTTAATGCTTTTGGCAAAGAATTGTAGTACACTGGAGTGGTGCTCAGCAGTGGCAAAGGGGAGTCTTGTTGAATGACTGATAGTCACTTGATAACTTAGATGTATTGGAATTAACACCTCCGCTCTTCAGGACTTCTATGGAGACTGATGTTTGTAAAACAGTTGTGTTACAAAGCAACTTTGATTTAGCAGCACAAACTGACATCCTTGATTAAACCTTAAAACTTGGCGTTGTAATTCAAAGTTTGGAGGAAACTGTTCAAGGTCTGCACAGTGTGGTGCGTTAAATTCGCCTAACTCAGCACCTGACACAGGGTGTGCCTGCACTACTGTTTACCACAGGACAAGGCAAAGTATTTATAAGGCCACAGTGCTATTGTGAGTACAAGGTGTGAATGGTACAAAATGGTAATGTATAACTCCATAATGATTACACTGCAGCTCAAGCGCATCTGCTTTGCACTATAGTTTTTATATATGACATCTGGTTGCATTCTCTGCCTGTATTTAAACAGTGATTGTAAAATTAGACATTAGACAGCAGTTCAATCGTGAGACACTAAAAAACAAGTTATTTGATATCACAATATGGGTATTTCCATCATGTTTTACAGTACATGCATGTTCCATCATGTTCCAACAGGCTGTCTGCCTGTGCATCCCTTTCTCACATGAATATGATGTTATGTGCTTAAGGAAAAATATGCAAAGTGATAAAAATAAAAAAAAATTTAAAAAAAATAACAGGTGTAAAAAGAAATTTGAGGTAAAAATCTGCAGAAGCTGTGCAAGTTGTTAATTTATGGAGCTCGATCAAACCCACAGGGAATATAAAATCATTTCATCCCAAAACAAACACCCGTGATTTTAAAACAAAATAAAATAAAATAAAATAAAACAGAAACAATAAAAACCATGATGGCAAGCTAAGAAAACAAATTTACATAATTGAATCTAAAAGACAGCAGAAATATTGTGGAAAACTGTATAGCAGGAAAAGAAATAAGATATAATCACTAAACGCCTGGTGCTGGAGATGTAATTATAGTGTAGGTTATTATGATGAATTTAGTACTGTAACTATGTCTATCACACTACAAGGCATCATTATCACCCAAAAGCATGACAGACTTTTTTTTTCACAGAAGACATTTCAAGTCATTACTGTGAGAGATGCATGTGTAACTAAAACCAGTATGGATGATAACAACATGAACAGATCAAGCTAAAAGAAACAACTATCATTAATGTTATTAATGATATTTATTAACAAGTCAACAAATTCTCTTGTGAAGGACCTTTCTGTTCTCTAGTTATAGTACTTGAATAATCAGTCATATGTGGTTAATTAACGTGGCTCATTAAGGTCATTTAGGTCTGCAATATTACACAAACACACTCATCTCTCTAATCAGAAACTCCTGGATCCAGTTGCATTAGCTTGTTCAGTTGTGATGAGTCTACTCCATTAGTGTATGGTTACTCAAGTTGTTGGTTATGAGCATCCTTCTTACTCCTCTATGTACAAATTCTTCATCCATGGGTCTGCCTCATTGTCATGCGTCAGCAAAAGGAATCACAAGTTAACAGCTGTAACAGCGGCAGAAATGACACAGGAGCTGCCATCGATCAGTAGTCATGAATCATCAGCTGAGCAGAAAGAAGCTGAGAGCAGACAGGCTACCGAAGTGACCAGACTGTTGCGTCTACCTGGTTTTCATTAAATCAGACGATGAGATCAGTGTGTGTGTGGTATCATACTGTGTGGCTATATAAGCAACAATGATAACTTGATAGCTATCACTGCTGAGAAAGGTGAAATCAGGCTTCACAGCTCCTGGGGGGCCTTATTATCCTGGAGTGATCTGGACTGAGGGGTCAAACTTTGACACACACACACACACCCACACAAAATAAGCTGTTGGCATCCCAGTAATGAAAAATGAGACAATCCTGGCTGTGTTGCTGATTGTGTAGCTGGAATACTTCGGAATATAACACAGTGTCTGTGATGACGGGCTGTTGATGAAGTGTTTGTAAAGAATCATTGTTCGATGTTACAATATCACACAGCGAACATCTTGCCACGCAGTGTGACAGCAGAAGGTAAACATTGCTTCTCAGACTTAGCATGACAAACCATACATAAATGATTGCTATGTACAATATAGCTACTATTTAATCTCTCAATGTCTCTCATTGAAATCAAAATCGTGTTTGGTGTCTCATCGCTCAAAAATGAAAAAAAAAATCAAAAATATGAATTCATCCAATCAGATGAGAATTTCAAATTTTATTGTCTTTTTTTAAAATGTAAATTCATTCACACGGTGCAGTCTGGAGACCAGTCCTCCCATGTTCTATATTTACTGGTGAGGTATAAAACTATAATGATGCATACAGTATAATACATTATATAGTGTCATTACTCAGTATGACAAAATAATGCTGACTAAATCGATTACAACATTTGTATTTATGCTATGCACCAACGCAATAAACAGAGTCTGTGCTGAGTGTGTGGAATATTCACATTGAAACAAATCCTGAAATGAAGTCTCAAGTCTACAAAATGCCGGCGTGAATATTCAAATTGATTTGAGTGTGGTGGTGAAGGACAGTATCATCAGCCACATTAGCTCTACATAGTACATAGTACAGTATTAGCTCATGCTTCTACTGAGGCAAAGCTCCTTCATGAGAAACCTCCTGCAGGCATCACTTAGCCTAAATGGCTTATACTTAACTTCATCTGGTCTAAGGCAGCCCTGTGTTAGATCCCCTGCTATGGCTCCTACACCTGCTGATACAGACATAAGCACATTGCTCGTATATACAGAAACTCTCTGCACGCTGCATAATCCAGTTTGTTCTGCATTTCATTCAAATGATTTCAACAGTAGGAATAATAATTTCTGTAAAGTAGAATTTTGTATTAACAGGAGCTAACCTGCAGTATCTGCTGTGCTAATCTCTGCCCATAATACTGTATTTAGATATATGAACTTTAAAAGTGGTCAGTTTAAAAGTGGTTGACTCAGTCAAGGGCAGAGTAGTTTTATGTTCCTGTTCATGTAATAAATTGAACGACAGAGCATTGTAGCAACTGAGTTTGTTGAATTAAGGAGGTTGAGAGCATTAGCATATGAATGATGTACAAAGTAGAAGATGAGATCTGAGTCATGATCAGTGGTTTAGACTGTAGCTGGTAGTTGGAGCTGCTTTCAGACAGGAGCAGTCACCTCCGTCTCTAACAGCACTTAGAGGCACAGTGGGAGTTTTATATGTGACCCAGCAGCAGCGCTCATGGGCACACACTGTGCATGTCGCAAATGTACTACAATCTCTCAGTGCAATATACGTAGACCTAATTATATGGTTCCTATAATTAGTTTATATGAGCTCTGTTGTTCCTGAGTTGATTAGCTACCCCGGCCTTTTCAGAGTAGAATATACTAACAGCAGGTGACATGGCTGGTTAGTTTCTAATAGCAACTGGGTGCATTTCTCATAGTACATAACTATATGTTCAGGGTGTACAGTAGAAACACTGCATTTAAAAATAATGTTAAGTAAAGGCAGGTTAAGAATAGACATATGAGCATGGACAGTTCATCACTTCAGGTCACACATTTACACGTCCTGTCTGCATCTGTAAGGTATTTATAATGAGCTTCATAACACTTACAAACACCCATAGGTGGTGCCATGAGTCTATTAAAACCAACAGCCCACCCTCTACCCTCATTCTGTTTAGGTTCATTTCTGAAGATGGATGAGTTCACTTGAAATGCTCCTTGTCTGTCTGTCTCTGATGAAGGTCTCATCAGAGGGTTAGTGGGACACTGAGGGAGTGGGTTCATTTTCCCCTCGTTACAGCAGACACTGGAGAATCACTGAGCTTCAAAGCTGCTTGATTGCATTATCAGGCATTTGGTGTAACACAGGCGTAATCTTTGCCATGTGGCAGTGGAGCCACACCAACTTAACATCACAGCACAGGAATGGATGGACATTAAGATCAGGCTCAATTTGACATTTATTACATTTACATATTACACATGTAACATTTATTATAGATGCTAGATTGGAGATAGTTATAGTAATTTCCAGAATTTGAATATTTATTGAAATAGTTAAAGATGCTGTAATCAATCTAATTATAAGGCCTCACTGATGCAGGTCCCCTCAGCTCCGTAGACCAATCTATCTGTCATTTCATCGTTTTAGTTTTGAGGCTTGATTCAGTCTCACTACTGTAAAAGCACTGTGTCCAGCATCAGGCTGCTGTTTCCAGTGAAAAAGCTGCTGCATAGAAACTGCATAGAAAGAAACAGTCAGTAGGTGGTTAACATACTGGAGTATTTAGCCAGATCTTTCTGTCAGAGAATGGCAGAGACCAAAACAGAGCAAGAAGGACATGAAATCCTTGTTGAATGCTAATGTTGCTCCATATGTGCTGGATTTAAAAATAAACCAGTCTGCTTACAAGTTACTAACAAGATGTCAGTGTTGTTGATATCTTGCTTCCTCTGTTCCCAGGTGGCTAAAAACAGCTTATGTGGGTTAATGTGTGTTTAGCAGAGATGTTGTGTGATTTGAAATTGTAGACAAACATCAGTAAATAACTTTTCTTAGTGTAACAGTTAAAGGAAGAGGCTTGTCTCATACTCGAGTGCTTTATTTGTTATGTTGATGCTTTTAAAGGTCAAACACTGACAATCACTGTTTATCACTCCTACAATCATTATCAAGATTGGCTGAGGATAAAGAGCTATAAAAGAATTGTAATTATCACCATTTTAGAAACGGTAATTATGGGCATCATTAGCATCCATCATTATGTTTAAGTGGGGCCACGGTCCACTAAATGAGTGTTCATCCTGCTCTTTTTATCTGCTCTCTTCCATCGTTTTCTCAGTGCACTGAGGGGAAACATTAGAGGACATTTTGGAATCAGGGCCAACTGAAACAGGGGTGTCTAGTCTGCATTTTCCCACCGGGCCACAGCTCCCTCATTCATTTTTAACCAGGTCTCACAAAAAGGTTTTACCCTGCTGTAGTTCAAATCAGTTCGGAAAGAGATCGCTGATGTTCATATTACAGTGAGACATTTCTCTTTGTCTGTCAGCTAAGCATAAAAGTGCGGACAGTTTGTGAATTTGTCGAATGGGGGTTGAAGGACAGTTCACAGTTTGTTGAAACAGGATGTTCCTGAAATGAGAGAGAACTGATAAAAGTAGGTTACATTTACCAATCCCTGCTGATAGTCGTCCACCTGGTGTTCACACTTTTCACAAAAAAAACACAGCTTCAACTACAAGTCAGAGAAAGTTTATATTCTGCAGTGCAACAGTGGAGTCGTGCACAACCACAGCCTTCCCCTGGATGAATTAGTAATGCTAAAAGATTCCATTTCGTCTATCTAAATGCTGTGTGCAGTGTTCAGTCTGGTTAATATAAGGAGCCACTCAATTTTTCATGCCCACGCCAAGTGAGGCCTTCAATTTAACATGCGCTTTTAATCCTGGGAGTGCTAAATTGCTTTTTAATGTCGAGGAACATGGTGTTTTCGGAGTAACTCGTGAAAAATGCATCAGCAATATGCAGAGCAAATCAGATCCAATGTTTTGTTGTGTTTTATTTTTATTTTTTTAGGGCAAAGGAACAAAGCAACACCACAGCAAAGAGGAGCGAAACCAATATGTTGTTTTGACATATTGTCACCTCAGGGGTCTCAGGAGGACACCACCCGCAGGCAGTGACAATGTGTGTGTTTGTGTGTTGCCGGTGGTGTGATTAATTGCATGTTTCTTTTCACACACGTCTGTATATTTTCAGTGCTAAATACATGCGGCTCAGCATTGTCTGACTCTACGTAGGAAAACGTCCTGTCAGTATGTCAATTACACCATAGTAATTATGATAATAATTATGATAATATATAATTATTTATCAATATATATTATATTTATAGACAATCTGATTTAGTCAATCATGGATATGGATGAAACCAGAATTGCACGAATCTCTGGAGAAATGTTCTGTCATTCTCTACACAGGATTCTTTTCAGCTGCTGTTCAATGGAGAGGTTTTGTCGGGACCTTGTGCTTTAAAATACTATTTGCTTCTTTTGGATTTAAGCCAGGGCACATACTTGACTCTCTGTTTGATTTTCAATGTGTTGTGAACACACATGCATGTTAGAAAATTCCTCTCCTGTCAAGCCTCTTGAGACTGGGGGTCGTCTTTTCATTCAGGATTTGAGTAAACAAACCTGTATTCATAGCACCATTTACAAATGCCGACTCCCTTAAACCTTTTGCACCCGTGGAGCTCCATATGAACACACTCCCACCTCCATATTTAATGGTCAGCACGCCAGACATGCAGGAATCCTATCTGATCCAGACTGATTTCTTTTGATTTCATTTGACCAAAGAATGTGCTGCCAATACTCATCAGGCTTCTTTTCATGCTCTTTGGCAAGGTCTCATCTTGTAGTTTTGTCCCAATTTATAAGAAATGGTTTTCTTTGTCCATAAAGGTTGACTGTCCTTCACTGTTTGATCAGTCACTGAAACACCAATTTCCACAGTTGATCCTTGTGCCAAGTCAGAAGCACTTATCAGTCTGTTTTTCAATGCAAGGCTGTGTAAATAACTGTGTGTGGTGATATTTTTTCGAGGACAACCACAGCACCTTCTGTTTGTGCTAGTATGACTCTTCCCACATATTCTGATTACCCTCTTATACCCTCTGCTTTGTAAAGTCTCACAAGCTGGTTTCTTTTGTTGTTCATATTTCTTTTTTAACCACACGGAGCCATTTAGCTTTAGACTCAATCTATGGCAAAACTGTGGAATCTGTGGAGTTCATAGGTTGTTTATAACCTTGCTCATGCAGGTATGTTTAATTTGAAATCACAGGTGCAATCACTTTCGCTGCAGTTGCAGTTTATAGCTTGCATTACCAGTGTATTTATTTAATTAATGAATCCTACATAATATCAAAACCGCGCACTTCAGCTTAAAGATACAATTTAAAACTTATTTTGTACTCATTTTTGTGGGAAACTGTTTGAAATGATTGTGTGTGTTTGTCCCTGAATTCATGACCAATGTGAGATGTTTTTGTGCCTGGAGCGTTGGTGGATGACAGGTGTTTGCAGGCTTCTCTGGCCCTGTTAGATTCCCCCACACACCAGAGCCTGAACTCCATCGAGCATGACTAAAAGATGCCCCTCTAATATCCCTGGTCAGAGAATCAGTGAACTCACTCTGAATGACTTCCTCAGGGCCAGCCAACCAGCCGCCCTCTGTTATCGTGTTACAATGTGGCCATCGGAGCAGACTAATCAGTAGACAGCAGAGGAAAACACAGCCAGTGTTGCTTCTACTAACAGTTCCATTTTGGACCTTAGTGCCTCACTTTACTAACAGGCTTTAAAATGAAGACACAATAAAAACACATTGTAAAAATTTTAATAAAGGCATTTCAGGCAGTGAATTAGTAGCTAGTGGTGTCATAATGTCTTTCATTTTTACAAAATGTTAAGTTTGTGTACATATATAATAATATGCAGCATTATGTCACATGGAAAATGGAGAGTGGATTGTTTTACTGCAGAGTTTAGAGTCTGTGTTCATTAGCACAAAGCGCTAAGTGTGTTTAGCTAAAACTGAGTGATCACAGTTATTAAGCCTTTCATCAAACTGAATTAAAAACTTTTTCATACAACAAACCCCGGTCAAAGCCTGGTTTCCTTCAGGGAATCCTGTGTTTACCGTAACATCCAGGCATGTGTGCTGGGGTCAAGCTGTGTGTCTGGTGCTGCAGATTTCCCTGTGGATAAGCAACACAGCCTGTCACTGTTGCCAGTGCAAATCCTCTTAAAGACTGCATGTGTGTATGTGTCAGTGAGAGAGTGAGACAGACAGCAAGCTGTCCCAGATCATCTTGTCGAAGCCTGGTGTTGGTAAACACAGTGCAGGGTAAGCCCCGCTGAAGCAGCCACTGATGATTGGGCTTAGCTCGGCCTGTTGCCTGGGTGGCCCTCAGCACTGATGGTCCCTTGTGGGCCCCACTGACGCCAGGCTGCACTCAACAGAAAAGAAAACTGTAGAAAGAAAACTGTATATCTAAGGCCAGTGCTAGACTTTTTGCATCCACAAGTAGGCGAGGGTCTGAGTGATGTAATTTTCATCATGAGAGAGAGTACACAGGTCTGTGTGCTGACGTTCCTGTACCCTCCAGTTTATCATTACCGTGCAGAAGCTACACTACAAGGACACAACTGTGCATGACCTCAAAGTGGACTAGAAAGTAGCGTAATTAGAACGACTATGTGTCCGTGGTGTCCACAGCTGTCTGTGTGTACATCTATGAGTGAACCAACACCAGTCTTTCATCATGAGCACTAGCGCATACTTTATGACTTTCCTGGTATCACTTTAATAGCAAAAACAAACTCAAAGGTGGATCATTTAACACAATTACATAAACACAAACAACACACTTGTTTACAAAGTATCACACACACTTTCAGAGTGAGAACACACTCTATTTGTGCCCCGGGAGCCTGGGTCCACTCCCCACCCCTTGGTGAATGTGCTGCTGTCAGGCAGCCAGCAGGGCAGCCTCACAATGTGCACATTTAGGACCCAGAGCCTGACGGCGGAGCAGAGTTTGTGGAGGAAAGCGTGGAATGTGTCCCGCAGGCAGATGCAGGCCACTCTCAAAGGCATCTCTATTACAAGCAGACAAGCGGGGCCTTATGTCGTGGTCACCAGCCTCTGAGACATTTCCAGACTGGTGCCCTGCACCATGACAGCACGCGCCCTCGTGGAAATCTACTGGCCCACGTTGTGCTTCACTGGAAACACACAATGTTATATATGAGCAGATCTGATAACCAGGACTTGCAAGAGAAGTCATGAGAACTTCAGTGAGATCTGTAAAGTTTCTCTTTTCGATGCCTTTGATGATAATGAACAGAAATAGCTAACGCTGCGTGTTGAGAAGTTCTTTCATTTCATATCATTGCATTGTTTATGTGACATCCTGCACAGTTTACTGTCAAATCTGGTTTGTTTTAAGTGAAGCACCAGCAGCATGAGCTGGTGCCAAACATGACAGCTACACTCAGGTCTGTCTTCAGCCGGTGGCCTTTTATAGATAATGACAGATAAAGAGCCCTGTGATCTTGTGAAGCACCAGGCACTAGCGTTGATTATCATCCCTGCTGATAATGCAGCATGCTAATCATTGTAAACATCATGTTGTGGCTTTGACACACTTAGGCTTATCTGTAATTGGTGTAATTGTTACTAGCGTTTAACGAGATCTTCCTCCAGATATGCTTTGCCAAAAGGACTACTATATGGGAGAGGCTCCCTCACATCTGCCTCACTGATGGGGGCATTAGATCGACACTAACTCCTCCTGCCGTGTTATTAATGAAAGGCAGCCACAAGCAGGAGAGTAAATCCGATAAAAGCGGCTGCAGATGAGGGGTCATGAAATATTTAAATATACAGGGCTTCAAAGCGGAAGAGGCCTCCCATTCCTATCAACAGACAGACCCCCTGTAGTCCAGTCACAGCCCCAGCCTGTGGCCCGCAACCCGCTCCACATGTAGGTCACAAACCACTAGCCCACTTTTCCACTTCGGGGACGCCACCAGGGAAAAGGAGATGAAACTGCTTCTGTCTCCAAACACACAATCACATACACAGAGAGAGAGAGAGAGACAGGCTTCCTCTTGTTAAACCGGTCTCTCATGTTCTAGAGTTACACAGGGCAGGAGGTGACGGCGAAGTCAGGGAGGATATCCAAGAGATGTCTCAGTGGACTCTGACATGTTAAAACACCCTGTCACATGATAGACGCTCAGATCCTGCATACACACACACACACACACACACACACATTCAGTCTTTTTTAACCACAACCGTCAGACCCCTCTCACAAAGAAACACAGTGTAAGGATAGATGCAGCTCATGGTATTTGCAGAGCCTGTTCTAAATAGAAAGTGTATCACCTGTCAGCTACTGAATGACAAGATCCCTGAAAAAAAACAGTGAGCATCAACATTCTGGCGATGTTTTTACAGAGACAGGTCAAAGCTCATCTCGCTCTCTTGTGACGTGTCAAGTAGCTTGTGTTTATCTCAAAGGGGCCTAAACTTCCCTTGTCTCTCCAACCCATCACTCAGCCCCCCAGCAGGAAGGCCACTGTAGCAGAACAACGACCTTATTTAGCTTGGGCCTCACAAATGCAATTAGAAACCCCTGAATGGCCAGTGGGGGCCTGGGATAAGATGGAGGGAGAGAGAAGGATGGCGACAGAAAGAGAAGAGAGTTAAGGTTGGGGGTGGGCGGGTGGCGACCTCCCTGCTGTCTATCACCCTGCTGGCTTTTGATGCCCGTGGCCCATCTTGTGTCCCCCTAGAGAGCCTATCATCAGGCCCCCACTCTGGAGCTGTTGAGCACAGACAGAGCCTTGGAAAGGCTTGTTGAAGTGGAGCGTGGAGGGTGTGGGGGGTGACTGGGGCTGTCTCTGTTGGTGCCTGACAGAATGGTCTTGACGGAGCGTGTCAGAGGTCTAATCCCTCAGACCATACTCCTTGAGGCGAGTGAATCGTTCGGGGGGTCTGCAGAGGGTCAGACAGGTTTTAATACAACACCTTAGTGGTGATTTCCTCACTGCTTTCCTGTAGTCATTCCATTTTAAGACGCAGCAGGCTGTTTCTCTCCCCTCCTTTTCTTCCCAGCTACCGCCCCATTTGGCTCCTTCTTCCTCTCCGTCTTTTCCATCTCATCCTGTTTTGTTTTCTTCTCTGCTTCTTCTCACTCTCTAGTTCCTCCTCCTTTATCTCTCTGCCTCCCCTTGTTTCCTTGCTTCCATTGCGCTGCTGAGAAGAAAGAGACAAAAAGGGAAAATAATATCCCTGCCAGCGCAGTTGCTCTCAGTTAGTATTAAGTTGAGGCCTCGTGGGGGGTTCCCTCGCTGCAGTTCTTTGGTTGTAGACGTCTTCTGGGTCTCTGCAAATATAAAGACATGCAGATTAAGGAGAAAAATTAAAGCTGGGGGTTCATCATGCGGCGGGTTATCTGTTAGGGATGGCTCTGTCTGGGATGAGGCTCCACTGTGGAGCCTCAGAGAAAAGCCCGTGGTCGGATGAAAAGAGGCTTATAATTCTCCTTTCACTGTTATTGAGATCAAATGACACTATAGCTTCTTGGGGTTATCCTGAATACGCTCATCAATGAATTTGTATGACAAGGGAGTCTGGTTTATAGTGTTGTCATCCATTTTAACGAGCAGAAAGCAATAGTGAAACACATTCAAGGACACTGACATGTGGAGATAAAAACATCACAAACACATAATCACTTAAAATGCAGCACATTAAAATTCTGATTTCCCTGTCACATGCCTCATCTTTGTTTTAAAAGCTGAGACAATTCATTTTTTCAGTCCATTAATTCTCTATGTAAACAGCGAGTCAGTGAGTGACAGCGCTATAAATACGGATGCAGATTTGGCCTTTAAAATCATTTAGCTTGGATTTGAGATTAGTAATTATACTGACATTAAATGAAAATTTAAAAAGGTAAATCAAGTCTAGTATGCATGATGGTGTGTGTGTGTGTGTGTGTGCGTGTGTGCACGCGTGTGCGTGCGCTCGCATGTGTGTTTTGAGGCGGGCAGCACATATGCTCCTTTCTGTTAGAAGGGGAAGGAGTGATTGACTGGTCTGAAATTATCCACGGCATCGCAGCCCACAGCCCACATTCCTCGGCAATGTCTGTAATTTAGGCAAAAGGGTCTCCCATTTCTCTTGTGACTGGGCAAAGTAGTGGTGAGGGGGTGTGGGTGTGAGGAAAAGAGGGATATGGGGGGCGGGTGTGGGTGAGGGGGGTGCTGCATTAGGGATGTAACCAAAGCTTTTGAAGCAGGGAAGGTTAAACCAATTTTCTTTTCTGCATTGTTTTCCAAAGTGAGTCCCACGGCAGTGACATTACACTGATGGCCAGTAAAGTAGGTCTGTTCCCGCTGACAGGCCAGTTCTCTCTGCACCCACAATGTCAACTGGATCTGATTATTGCCTACCAGATCTAGATAATGTCTGCCATTGATCTGGCCATTTATCTTGAACTCCTACGGCCCCGGCCTGCTTTCAGAGACCACAGAGAGATAAGCAGATACAGATAAGCAGATAACATAGTCTCTACAGGCTTTTAACAACCAGAGGAAATAGTTTTCTGCTGCTTCCTCAGCTGACATATGATGTGACTTTCATATCTCGTGGCTCAGGAAGTTTTATTATTTCACTTATGTGTATGAGGATCTAAAAAGTATCGTCAGCAGATCTGATAGTCATTCATCTGTGTTCATCAATCTTCCTTAATGTTCCTAGAAAGCCAATTATACTGTGGGTATATTCTGTGATAAGCTCTGGTTGTCATACGTGGAGAAAAATAATGTGCAGTATAGATTAATTTTTGGCAGTTATTTACAGGTTTAATGCTAAAGAGCTTGACTGTGGCAAAGCAGATGGATGGAAATCCTCAAGTCTTTAAATCTTCCATTCTCTTTGTCAAGATGTTTGATTGATGCAGTTTAACAGAGAAGACTGTCAGCTTTTCCAAAGGCTTTTTCCACTTTTGGCATGCAATGGTGTCCCAGTTTGTGTAGCTGCTTTTAATACTGGGTGCATTTGTCTTTGTCTGTGAGTGTGTGTTTGCATGCATAGCTGTGTGTCATCCCCACATTAATACTAGCAATGAGTGACAGATTAATTTATGTCTGGCTACGTGTCTGAGGAATTGGAAAGAAAGGGCCTGTCAGTGCTTCTTGTCGGGGCGGGGGGTTAGAGATTAGAGCCAGTTGTCATTGACAACGCAGTGCAGGCTCTGGGAGATAAGGTCGGATGTAATGACTGTAAAGAAAAAAATGATAAAAACTAATTTAAAAAAACATTCTCACATTGCCCTCAATTGGCAGACAGAAGTAAAATCCAGTGTGTGAGTTCATGTGTGTGCAATTAGAAATATTTCTGTTGTTCTGTTGAATGTTTACTGCAACATTTTATTATCAGACCATAAAGGTGCTATAAGGTGTTGCTTTTACTACATAGCCAGTATTACCATTAACAGCTGCTTAGTTACTAATCTAGCAGAAACATTGTAAGTTCAGCATCGAACTTTATTCCTTATGTCACCAACAGGTTTGTCTGTTCTGTAAAACATCATCAAGTCAAGTCACTTTCTGATAACACATCAATGTATTGTACAGTCTGCCGTGTTGAAGTAGCCCTGCTCAGAGCGGTTTTATTACCTCTTATCTTGTTGAAAAACAACAATCACTGCTACGTGTAGCACCTTTAAGCATCAACAAGGCTGTGATATAGTAGAATATTTACACTGAACTGTGAACAGTACATTTTAATCAAGCATTGTAGTGTTAATTCTAATAATCAGATAAATGCACATAAACAGCCGCTGAAACATAATGGAACATGGTCTACCAATGTTTGCTTGACTGTCAGTCATATGTTTACTGTGTAGTCACATGTTCATATCCCAATGAGAAGCTCAAATAGTGATTAAATTTGTGAATGAAGTAGTTTGTATGTGTTGTCCAATCACACAGGTAGGTAGGAAGATGAAGGTGCTGTTGGAATGAATTGGCTGTCGTGAGCCCCAGATATAGAGCATGTTTAAGGCGGGAATGTTGTACCTTGTTCTTTATAAAAGCTACAGCACATGCAGTCACAGAGCCATGGGTATACATTTTCACACTGTCACTTCTGGAAGGCACATATACCATTACACACATTTGTAAACACAAAGCAACAGAAGTATTTGTCTAAGGGACACACCTGGCCAGTTGGTGCATGACGCAAAGTCTGGATGTTAGATTGCTGGTTTCAGACATTTTATACAAATTGTTGGTCGCTCTGTGCTTTTCCTGTGATGACAAGACCAAACATCTGTCATGAGAAAGATGTCTGGACTGGTGTGGCTGTAGATTTGTTTATTTATATTTACCTTGTACGTCTTTGTCTGCCTGAGGAGTTACTGTATGTCTTTCTGACAGACATGTTACTGTGTGGTTAAACACCCCCCTGACATGATGGAGCTGTTCATATCCCATTACAGCTGCATTCAGTGTCATTAAGAAAATTCGTGGCCTGTGTATCAAATGCTAGTTTGAACACATGAGCATTTTTTAGTCCCTGTAAGGGAAAGACACTGTTTGGAGATAGCCAGCACACGCAATGAGAGCTTTTAACATATTACATTGCCAGCACTCATGTTACACTTATCAGTAATATTTTAAATGAGGGTAGATTTGGTGTAATGGCAGGAAGGCTCATAAAGGCATGCCAGTCCCCTGTGATTGTAATCTCGGAGAGAGTTCCTGTTAAATTAAACCATGGTTGTGGGGGGGACAAACATGCCTCTAGTTTCTTTGAAGTGGAGAATCAGCGTCCAAAAAAAGAATAAAAGATGACAAAATGTCAGTGTGAAGCTGATGGTCTATAGACAGAACTTACGTGCCCAGACAGCAATTACTGAGATACATAGCATACATCCAGACATTGTGTTTGATCTCAGCGCCTCATTCTCTTGCACGGATGAGGTTTTTCCACAGTGAAACTGTGCAGGGTTCTCTTTTTTATGTGCGTGTTCATCTCTGTCAGCGTTTCATTTGAATTAAAAATAATGTGCAGTGAGAGATCCGGACACTGATTGTTTGGCAGCATGGCTGTAATCACAGACTTGTGGTCGCTCTCAAATCTGATAATGACCATTTAAAATGGAGAACAGCGACTTGTTCATCACAGCTGCTGCTCTCGCTGCTGCACAGGCCCGTGAAAATGACTGGTAGCCATTTTCTGTTGCGGCAGTCGTATAAATACATATCTTGAAGCCAGCCATGTCATGTGTTTGAAGCCAAACCACGATACGCTCTTGATGTTTCATCACAATCATCCCTTCAAACGTAAGAATCCCTGTGATCTAATTACATGAGCCACAGTTAGTACGTTTGCAACTAATTTTAGACGTGATTTACTGCGTTGCTGTTATACTCAAGAATGAACTGTGGCACTGGTAACGGCTAAATAATTTTGCTGTAGTTATCAAAGATGTTTTCCCACAGCCTATGAGCAACAGTAAGCCAGAGGTTAATTATTTCATTAGTTGAAGTGGTTCAGTGCACAATGCATACATCTGTGAAACACACGAGGATGTTAGAGGAGCCTCTAACTGGATGAACACATGGTCCTGTAGGCTGCTCTCGCTCCCAGGCCCTTTGTGACCACAGCCTTTCATCCTCTGCAGCGGAACCAAGTGGCTGGACTTTAACCGGCCACCTGAGGTCCTTCCCACCCCCTGATGGTACTTCACATTCTCAGCCCTGTATTCCAACCGTGTGTCTTTGCACAGCTATGCAAAGAATATGAATAAATATTTTTCTGCTGAATGTAAACCTCTCACTTCAACCACACTGAGCATGTGACTGCAGTTTGGGGGAAAATGCTGCTGTGACAATTCTAATGTGTGAGGATTTGTTTTGCCGCTCTGAACCTCAGGCAACTGTATATCCCATTTCCCATGACTTCATGTTTGGCCGGTCCCAGCCAGCCAACAGACCCTTGGTCGCTCCGTTACCGAGGGACGGATTAGCATCTCAGCTATGAGCTAAGTCTGTTTTCTGCTCTGTGGTTGCTTGGGCTGAGCTGGCGAGGAAATACTTTGCAATGTGACTCTATTGTACATCCATTGACCTCCCAGCCAGTGGGTTAATGCTCATTAGACAAGCTACAAAATGCGAGGGTTTGCACTATTAAGAGGATTCTCTGGGAATGTCCAGCATTAGATTAGGATTTGCCAAATGTGAGGGATCAAGGCGAAGAAGGATGAGCGTGGTTTGCTTCTCAGGTAAATATAACTTTCAGGTCTGCAGTGTGAATCTTAACAGGAGAGTGTCTCGCTTTAAATCTGTGTGATGCTTTTTAAATACACGCTCTGTGGCATCAGCAGTGGGAAAGGACTAGAGGGTGGCCCCTTGGAGCATGAAGCCAAACTCTGCCAGCTCCGGCAGGGCTGCTTTGTTGTGACCCTGGGCAGGCAAGCTAAGAAAAAATCCCTCTAGTGCTTGGTAAATTTATCACATAATTATAAAGTTGGTAGTGATGATTTATGTCTGCAGTGTCAGGGGTGGAAGCTTGCTAGGCTTTAGGTCTGCCAGGGTGGGCCATGGAGAGCCCAAAGCTCAAATTGAAGGCTGAATGACCCTAAGTGCTTTTTATATTACCAGCTGACCTCTCTTCAGGCCAGTGGGGTGGGAGTTGATCCAACAGGAAGACAGCGCCTGTGGGCTGTGAGGAGGTGCGTGCTGTTCATAAAGGAGCGTTTTGTTTTTCCTCCCCTCACGGTAGCAGCACCCTACTGGGGAATTCATTAGCGGCTGACATCACCTCACTCAGTATAGAGTGAGAGAAAGAATATCTTTCTGCCTCAGCTCTCCCCTCCCTTCTTCCTTTCTCCTCTTCTCTCTTGTTCTCTCGCTCTCTCTCTTCCTCTGCCTCCTTAACTAGCGGTGGTGCGCCGCGGTCTCTCCTTTTGCGCGCCATTTACGCAAAAGGTTGAACGCGCTGTTGTGCGCTTCTGTGACCTCAAAGCTTTTCGGAAGCCTCCCCCCACAAAAAATACACGAGTGTTTGTCTTGTGAAGGAGCAACCACTGAGGTTCAATCCAAGTCCGACTGGAAATCAGGAAGTGGGAGGACCCGACCGTGAGGGCAGCAGCGGCAGCACTCAGGCAGTCAGTCGCTGGATGAATGGGAGTTTGTCTGCTGCTTGGGAGCGGATGGGGAGAGGCTCTCGTGTGCCCACGACCGGGATCTGTCGGAGAGAAGATCAGCAGCCTGGCTTCGCAGCTGAACCCACAGCGACAGCGGGCTGATACCTTGTGATTTTTTTTTTTGCTCGCCGCTTGTGTTATCTGTCTCTGTCTCTACAGAGGTAACTGGCTGTGCGCTTTGTTGGATTGGTTTGCTCTGTCGGACGCAACCGCTCTCTGCGCACCGACATACAAACCCACCCGGATCCTGTTTGTTTCCACTCACGGATATTTCCAGGAGAATATACGTGATAAAGAAAAAAACACATTGTGTCCCGAGCAAGGAAAGAAAGGTGGATCAAGGGATTTTTCCTTCTGGTCGCCTCTGTGCGGTTGCAGAAGCTTCTCCGTTTGCGAGACACATGGTTCCCTTTGTCCAAAAGGCGCAGTAGCTTTGTGAACGGCTTTGGATTTTTTTTTTTTTTCTTGGAAAGGCTTCTCCTCTCTCCGCATGGCTGTCCTCAATTTAAAGGGAGTAGACTTCGACGCGTCTTGTGTGGATTATTTTATTTGAAAAGCAGAATGTGAAACGAGGCCATATTTACCAGACCGAGAAAGTAATATCCTGACTTATTTGCCTTCTCGCCACATCAAAGGTATGCGCGCTGCTTCTGAGCCGCTTCTAATCTCCACATTTATGTTTGACTGTGGTGATAGTCTGCAAAATGGTCCGAGTGGGATTTGGTGATGGTAACCATTGTCATGCCAGCTCTCGTGCTGTAATTTATCCTGCAGCTTTCATTGTTTACATTTAGTCAGTGTCGCACCAGTCAATTAAACCCCGATCCATCACATTGTTTTCTAACAGTAAATCAACACTCGTGTAGTTGTTTATCCGCTTTGCTCTGTTTTGATTTTAAGATTACAACACTTCCACGCTCCTGCAGCCACGACACACACATACGCACGCACGTACATCGGCACGAGTGTGCATGTTCCTAAGCTGTCAGTGCACGCACATTTGGAATATTCCTGTCATCCAGGTTCTGTAAATCACATGGAAATACAAGCCCGCTGTCACAGAGGAATGTTTTAACATCATGTGTGGTCCAGAATTTAGACTTACAGAAATCTGAGGCGAGTAAATCCACAAAGCCACTTCTCACAGATTCATTTTAATCAGAGAAACCTGTCTGTCTCTGTCTGTCTGTCTGTCTGTCTGTCTGTCTTCCTGACATGTGCGGGTGTTGTCCTTTTTTTCCTTTTTTTCTCCCTGTCCTGGCAAACTGTAGCTTTCTGTAACATCACAACCTTTCTCCTTAACGTCTTGGTTGAAATTTAATAATAATATAATTTGTGTTATTAGTCTAATTCAGGTTTTAATCCCCATCTGTTTAATTCTAACACGATGATGCCGTCCGTGCTCTGCTCTGGAGAAGGATGAGGCTGTTTTGCCGCGGAGCAACATTGCCATCAAGTGGCGTGAATGTGAAGAGCTTCTTGTTATGTTTGGGTCTTGACAGACAGTGTTGGTTTTGATCATGATGCTCAGGTTACCCAAATAATTATAGGCGTAATTTAGACGTGATGGGATGTGGAAACTGGATATGTTTTGATCTAAACAGGATTAAATTGTGTCTTGGATTTTGTCTAAGTTAAACTGAAGGCATCTGTCATGTACACATTGTTAGAAATAATAATAAGAATAAAAAACCTTTAATAAACATCAGCAGGGTGAATTCAGGAGGAAGGTTATTTCTGAAAAGACAGGCTTGTGACTTTCGCGTAATAATTATTTGCGATAACCAACAAATGTCAGTTATTGCTGTGAAATGTTCACAGACACGACACCGAGCTTTGGACATTTTGGAGGGAAATGATATTACACTCTGTTTTTGCAATTGATGTGACATTTTTCTCATCTCACGTTCTTCTATTCCAGGTCTCCGATGCCGGCTCCGAGAAATTTTTCAGCACAGCTGCAGTTAAAGGTAAAGACATTATTTTTTATGTTTTCCTACCATGTTGAAGTGATGTCTTTGTGATGCTGCAGGTGTATTTCCATCCTCCGCGTGTTATTACCATGATGAAATTGTTGTGCATTGTTCCAATGCTGTGATTGTCATATTTCTGTGTGTTCATTGAAGGTAATTGATCAATAACAATGCAGCACATTTGTGTACCTAATTCAATTCACCCAAGGTGCACTAATATGAAGTGTAATTCAGTCATAGGCTTAAAATAGAATATCTCACTCTCACTGTCAGTTATCATCAGATGGAGTCATTAAGATAAGGAACATTATGCTTCATCCGGGCTTTAGTTCCTATACAAAAATAGTATGTAAAATGAAATGTTGTGAGACTAACGCAGTGTTTGTTGTAAAAATGCACGAGGACTTGCACTGCAGGCAGAGGAGGAGCAGGACGGACTAAAGCTGCAAGGAATGAAGTGAGGGCAGAAACAGCATCTGCTTATGGCCTCAGTGTGCCAACACCACATGTGACCTCATTATTAAGTCACTAATTTGCTGTTAAAAGTAGACCCATTTTCTCTGGCTCAGGGATAATGGAGGTCCCCCGCGTGAATGGACATTCCTCTGTAATGGGAGAGTTACAATACAGGGTTTGGTGGGGCAGGGGGGTGCGGAGATGAGGGTTATGACCCCTTCAGGGCTGTGGTAGAAATAGGGCAGATTGCTGATGATACCCCCCACCACCACACCCCCACACCCTTCTCAAAGCTCTCTGCACTTTCCTCTGCACAGACCTCCAAACACATTTCCCACATTCTGGCCTTTGATTCCCTCCGGAGTTTGATTTGTGGCATCCATTGGGGCAGCTCAATGGCCATGCTTGACAGGGAGGTTTCCTTTTGAACGTGCTCCTCTGTGGACTTATTTGGTTCCCTTGAAAGGATTAAGGCCCCCTTTGTGCGGCCTAAATCAACAGAGGGCCGCCCTCTCTCCCCCTCTATGAAAGGACCTGACTGGGGAAACAGTACACAAAATATGCTTTCTCTCCGCTGCATGATAGTCCACTCTCTTGGCCCTTATTTCCATTTAAATATCGCCTCTTTTCTTCCCTTTTACCATCTCTGTCCCTCCTCTTCTACTGCCATATGCTAATGCTAATGCCAGCGGCCACTGCAAAGGACGAGTAAAAGAATCCAGGTGCAGAGAAAAGCAAGGACCACTGGTATTTTCATGGAGGGTGGAGTTGAGATTAAAAGAGTCAGGTGGGTTTTTGTTGGAGGGGATTACCAGCAGTCTGAAGCCAAACCTCAGGACAGACAACAGCTCCAATAAAAACAGCCTGAGAGGCTCGTTTGTGGGACAATGAGTGTCAATATTTGCTCAAAGGCAGGTGCAAAAGGTCTCTGTTTGTTTGACGGTTTGTGATCTGTCTCATTGGTCCACATTAAATTCTTATTGGGCTTTAATGTTCAACATAGGCTTAAGAAAGTCATGACAGCAATAAGCTCCCAAACAAAGCAACAGCTCATTTATTGTATTGACTTTGGGCTTTGATGGAATAGTTATGGTTCAAACTATAATGTTGATGCTGCAGATCAAGTTACATGTGTTGACTGTCAACTAAGAATATGACTTTACTTATTATTGAGGAAAATGTCACGATATAAACATTTTAAACATCAAAGACTGGAAAAACAGTCATCTTCAAAAAAGGGGAATAAATGAGGCTTCAGTTCATCTGTAGCAGTTATTTATGATAGTCTGACTGACTGGAACAAAGCAAAGATGCAGTGAATGTTTGTTAAAAACAACAGTGTTGAGCAGGACATTGTAATTCAGCTAGAGGTGCAGAGCGTTGTTAATGACGGACTGTTTTTTTGCTGCAGTAAGACTGAAACCAGCCCAGGGCAACCTCACATCTCTTTGAAGACACAGTGCTGGTCCCTCATCTTTTAATCTCACAGCTTTCTCACCTACTCAATAATTACTGTATTACTGTGTATTTTTCATGCTCCCTCAAAAGCCATAGTGTTTTTTTTTCTTTCTCCACTTCAGGCCAACGCTGTATTAGAAAAAAGAAAATGCAACTGATCTGAATGCAGCTTTTGTTTTTCCTCTGACGTTGATTTGTTTTCTTTCCCTCCCGTGCCAGCGTCACCTCAGGGCTGTTGGTGTCAGCGGCGCATAGTTGTCTAATGTGGAGCTTAAAGTCACTGTCACTCCGTGTTTTTCTCCCTCAGCCCTGCTCACTCTGGGTTCAGTTTGCCCAGGAATGGATTTCATTAACTAAGAGTCATTAAATGTTAGCTCTAATTACCACGGTTGTCGATGAGCCTGCAGGTGTCAGCGAGCTATCCTGATTCATTTGCTCTGCAGGAGCTTGAGATCCAGTCAAAAAGCTGCTGTGCAGTCTATTGGCCACCAGTGACATAAACAGCTTCACCAGCATCTGAGCTGCTTTCAAGGTGGTGGAGGAAGAAATCGGTAACCAAGCCTTATTAAGGCTGTGACTGCTGTCTGGGGAGTGCAGTGAAGTGCTGGGTTGATACAGTTACTTATGAAGACAAAGCAACACACTGTGTCACCACAAAGCCATGCAGACAGATGTTTATAGCTTTGTCCCAGGGCAGTAATATCTTGTCACCCTTTTACATTTCCATCCTTCATGATATTGTCAGTCCACAGGAACATCGGTGAAGACACAGCAAAGTCACTGGAGAGAAGAGACTGAGCTCAGTGTGCATTGTTTTCTGCTGAGCGAAGCCGCGGCAGCAAGATTAAGATAATGCGGGATGACATTTAAAAAGCTCCGCAGTGCCATTTATCAAGAGTAGACATGAAAATGTTCTCATCAGTGAACTGCTGAGTCTGGTGTGTGACTTTATAGATGGAATCTATTTAGAACAGAGCCTCTGCTTTCAGTGGAAATGGAAAACTAAAGAATAACTAATGATATATTAAGTGTCTTTTACCTGCAATAGTTTTTACCGTACATATGTGATCAACGTCATATACATACATTGTTAACTCCATGATGTGATTTTCTGTTTAAGCGTGTAGACATAATGCATTTAGAGGTTTTTTTCTCTCAAAGTATTCATCTGGTAGATATATTGGAGAAGCTCGTCCCTGGCGAGCCATCTCCTGCAGCTGTGTCTATGATGTGAGAGCGAGTTCAGTGCGGGGGTGAATTGAAGTACGCAAGTGTAGTGATTCTCAGTTTCCCCCCTCAGCACAACGCTGATTTCACCATGCTTTACTGGAGTTAATGTGAAAATGAAGCAGTGCTACAGCGAGACCCGGGGCTGACGCCAGCGTGAAGAGCGCCGCTGGTGAAGTGTGTCGGGCTTGAGTGCGTCTGTCACCAGGGGAGAGAACACTGTGCGATGTGGAAGGTGTAATTTGCAGCGCTGATGACATTGTTTTATAAAATGGTGGAAAAGAGAAAAGCGGAGGTGAACTTTTGTGGCAGATATCAGAGCTGAAGAGCTCCCTGGATTGTCGTAGAGAGCTCTGCTGGCAGCAAAATTGCCTATGAGCGTATTACTGCTGTGTGGGAGGGAGCTGAGGGCTTGTTTTTCTCTCTCCGTCTCGTTCTCTCTCGATTTCCTGAGAGGAGGACTGGTGCTAGAGCTGTGTGTACTTGCAGGCTGTGGACCGCCACCTGCTGTAATCTCAAGTGATATAGAGAGTAACAATCACGCCACAAATCACCCAGGCAGCTCCCTAACTCATTCAGTGGACTGGAAAGAGAAGGTTGGCCTTTCACAGCGCCAGTGTTGGTTTACTGCCCCAGGCTCCCCGCTCTGCCCTCATGCTGACCTCTGCCGTCTGTGTGGGTTTGTGTGTCAAGAAATCAGGGCTGCCTGTGGAACTTGACCTGATGCGCTGTGGAAAGATGACCTGACTACCACCGGCCTTTTGTGCATTCTGAGGAACGGCTACAGTCAAGGACGGTCTCTTTTTCCCCTGCCTGGGGCTGAGAGGTCACAGAGAGGTCGCTGCCCTCTCCCACTAGACATAACTGCTGGAATAACGCACTGTTGTTGTTTTGGCTCAAATACAAGCTTCTTACAAACCAAATTGCTCTTTTGATATTTAATAAGCGAGCATGTTTTGAGAAATCAGACAGGGATCTGAAGGATTTAACTTAAAATGATGCGTCACTGAAGCAGATTCCAGGCATTTCCCCCCAGTGGTCTTTGCTTCTGATGGTTAAAGGGGTGAAGGAAGCTCAATATCCTGTCCTGCACAGGGGGACCCCCCCACCACTCCTCCTAGCTTTCCATGGCTGAGACTACAGAGAGAGAGAGGCTGTATTTCATGACCATGAAAGGGGCCGCTCCAGCCATGCCTCTTCTGCTGACACAGCCAAACAAAGGTTAACAAATCAAGGGTAGCACTGGCTGATTTACTGCCTGGCTGTTGCAAACAATGGCTCAGCCCCTATGTCTGCAGCTCACATTTACTTTGTTTATCCGGAGGCAGAGAAATATGGCGACATTTCCAACTGCACATTTTTCAAAATCACTTTCAAATGTTCGTATTGATCACAGCTCATTAGTCCCGATCTCAGCTGTGAGGAGAGGCTCCACCACACTTCGTTTTAAATGAGTCCTCCTTCAGCTGCCTCGGGAGGTTTTTCCTCCTTTAACATGTGCACATTTTTTTTCTGTGAGGTCTTCTGTCAGGAACGAAGACAAAGATTCCATGGAAAATGTTTGGTAGTATTCATTCAAAACGGACCACTATGATTTGACACACAGACTGCTATGCATTCTTACTATTATATATATATATTTTATGTTTTCCTTTTATCCCCTCAGTCACTTGTTAACATGGGCAATCAGGTCTAATTATGGATTTTTTGGCAGATAAGTCAGTCAGGTAAATACTGTATGTGAGACCGTGGGTGTAGTTGGTGCCTACTCAGTAGAAGCTTGTTGACTGAGGATCATTTTAAGGAGATGCTGTGAATGGGTCTGTTAGTGCTGAGGAAACACTCACACACAGCAGCAGTGTGGGTCAGCCTCCCTCCATCGCCTCCAGCAACACAAAGAGGTCATTCAAAGTTTGTTCCCCAAATCCCGAGGTTAGAGACTAAGTAAATCCATCCATCTTAATGCACTTATTTCAGCACCAGGAGAGCTGGAGGGAGACTGTGTAAACACTCCTATATCCGACATACCACGCTAAACCCAAAGAGCCTGGAACCCATCAGGCCAAAATTAAAGGTCTACATCTCAAACACAAACATTTAAATGGGCTGCACTCCAGAGATCAAAGTGAAAAGCCTTAGTTTTCCTGCTGCCCCCCCGTGTCTGCCACACTCAGATATGTGGTGGTTTATAAGCCAGTCAGGGTTGAATGGTGAGCGACTGCGTACTGTACATGTCTGTTAATGCTCTGTGGCATATTTTATGTTGGTCTAGGTGAAACAGAAGGACTTGTGTAAGCCCACTCTTTGTCTTTGCAGATTGGCGGTTTTTTTACACTGATGGTTATGGTTTTTTGCTTTTTAGCTTCTGCTAAATCCATTTTTATTTCCATATGACGGGTTGAGGGAAAGCTGTGGTCCCTGTGCACGATTTGCCCTGAAACGTACATATGCTTTTTTATGTGTTTTCACTGTCACTGTGTCATTCACGGTGGAGACGCCGCAGACTAGTGGTGCTGGTGGAGGTGTTGAAAGCACCAGTCTTCTATTCCCAGCGGAGGCCCTCCCCCCATCACCATCACCAGCATCCACTGATCCAATGTGACATCAGCCACTCTCCTGCCAACTGTGCAGCACTAACAGGGTCAAAGTAGCGCATACACACACTCACACTCACACATGTACACACCACTTATCAACACCCAGCCATTCCCAATGCACTGTTGGTGTGTTCAGGCCAATTATGCCCATGTCCGTCTTTGGTCCCTGCGGCAGAGGTGACATTGCCAAAGAGGGACAGAGAGCAGACCGCCTTAATGAGGCCTCGTGGTGGCTTAGAGTTGTGTGTGCATACGAGTGTGTAACCGCATGTGTGAATGCATAATAGCAGGAGTGCTGCTCTAGAATAATCTACCCTTCTATCATCACCTACCATGTGTTGTACCATGACAGTTTTTTCACTCTTCTAGGTCTTCCCCCTCCAGCCATTTGCATCACGTTGCTCCTCCAAATCTCAGTCTTTTTAACCAGCCACAGCCGCCTCATGATTTCAGTCTAACAGACATCGGTACTGATGAATGACTCGAGGGCTTTGTCCTAGAAATGCAGCATAGCAGCTTTGCAGACAGACATACTAAAAAGGAGATGGGATTAACACAGAGGATAAGGTGAACTGATTCACTCCAGCAGCACTGGTGTTGGTTTGAACAGCATGAATAAAGATTTGGTCTCACTTAAAGACACATAGTCCTGATGGAGATGATGAATGATGACAGTTAATAGAGTTGATAGAAACACCCATTTTGAATGATATGTTCATAGAGGAGAGTTTATGAGATGAAACAGAACCAGAAGGCCACCCATCCTAAAAACGTTTGAACCGTTTACAATTCAAACATTTGTTGGATTCTTCACACACCCCTGCACATTTTCTGTCATGTTCAAGCTTTTCTCCCTGCATCAAATGAATGACCACTGCTATAATCACAAATGTCACTGTAGGAATCTACAAAATAGAAACCCACAATGAGACTGCGGTTCAACACATCTGCTGTGTCTAAAGGGAAAGATGATTGGTGAAGGAGTTTTTCTATTTCCTCTATCCACTAGTGCAGTACCAGAGGAGGGTCAGTACTGTGGAAGTGAAAGTGTAAACACAGGCTTTTAAGAGATGCAAAAAGCTGAGAGAAAGCGAGAGGATGAGGACTCTGATCAGGATTGATTAAAGCAAGGTTTTAATTGCTCCCACCAGAGAAGGGGTTATCTTTTTTTCCCTTCTCACCCTCTCTGATTCTCATAAATATGCAGAGCAGAAATAAAGCCCTGATGAGCCGCAGGGCAGATTAGAGGACTACAGAGCAGGATCCTGGTTTGTTAGCAGCCATCTATAGATCCCTTGCATGTGTTTCTACCCTAGACACACATACCCTGGCTTTCATTTGTCTCAAACCTCATTTCATTATATTTCCACAGGCTATTGACTGCATGTGGTGTAATGGCACTGTCAGACTTTTAAGGAAATATCGCCCCCTGGTGCTGTGTGTAATCTTGAGGTAGACAGACCTTTGAGCAGACTGGGTGGAGAGGACGTGGTTAATTTGTGCTGGGTGATGTGCATGTGTCTGTAAAGTTTTATATGTATCTTGGAAAGGAAACTTTCAAGCATGTGCATTTGATATAAACAAAGTGTAACGAAGTGCATAGTGTTCCATTTTATCACCATCTCTTGGTTCGTCATCTCTGGCTTTTGGCCACTGTTCTTAGAAGCCTGCCCAAACCCATCAACATCCGTCAGACTGTCACCATCTGTTGCAGATTAAGCTGCTCCTGGAGGGAGCTATTTGATTTCGGGGTTCCAACATCCCCTCTTTATTCCATGTGTCAGGTTTTACTGTAAATACTGTCATACAAAAACCAAAATCCCACGAGGGATTGCTTTTTCAGGCCCTTCAAGCCAAGAGCAAACGGGCCATTGCACCACTACAGGCTGCACGTCTGGTTTAGCTCTTAGAGCGCTGAGACAGGGGCTCTGTTGGGCCATTTAGAGGCAAAGCTGGCCGTGTTTGGAAGCTTTTTCGCTAAACCCAGTGCTCAGTCAGTGTGTAGTGTGGTGTTGTGATGTATGAATCCCCTGGCCATGCCTGACACTAGCAAGCCTGTCTGAGCCCATGTCTTCGCAAAGTAGGAGGCCATGGACAGAGGCTGCATTGTTCCCCTAAAGTAACCCAAGCTCTGGGCAGCCGCTGCCCAAAGGGGGATATCAAGTTGTTCTCTCCACACTAACACCACAATCCCAGCTTAAGCTCTGAGGCTTGACGAGGGAGCAGAGGGGCAGCTGACTGTTTGGACGAGAGTGCAGTTCAAATAAACAGCTTAAATCCCAACCAGCCTCCCCTGCAGTAACCCTCCCTCACCATGTATCACAGTCCCACAGCCATAGCTCATCGCCGTGAAGCTTTCCAACAGCCCTCAGCTAATTTGTGGTGTTATTTTGAAAAGCATGTTGATGTGAGAAAGAGGGCTGCGAGCAGAGAGGAGAGGCCTGGTTGCACCTCCCTGCTTCCTCTCTACTGAGCGATGGGTAGGTTTACCACCACATCGGCAGACCACACAGCATTTCCCGGCTAGAGGGAAGGAGGGATGAAAGTAAGAGTGGAGAGGAGAAGGGGAGACGGCCATTAACAGCTTTGTTTCTGCCCCGGGTGTCCCACTAATCCAACTGCAGTGAAACCTGAGCAAGGGGGTAATGAGACAGCACTTGACACACTCGCATGCACATGCACGCAGACACATCGGCAGCTTCTGTAATACCGGTGAAGATTTAAAAAGAGAAAAGGGTACATGCAAATTGATACTTCACCAGATTTTCAGACATTTGATCCATGCATTCAAACTATTACCCCTCTGGAATGAGTTTTAACACTCGACACAGCCTGCTCTGAATCTGATCCCTGCAAGCAGCCGGAATGTGTGGTGTGGATGTGTGTAAAACCAGTTGGCCCCATTTGAAAAAGAGTGAAAGAGGCCCAGACTGATGACTCTCTGGGGACAAATTTCTCTTTCCAGCCCTCCATGCCTCTCTCCCCGGTGAAATCATGGTGGTGTCAGTGTGTCAGCTCTAGCTGTCACTCTCCTTATTGCTGTAAGCCAGTTACTCCCATACTCTGGCTCCTGGCTGCAGAGAGAAAGTAGAGGGGGGAGTGGGAAGAGCGGGAGCAACAGAGAGAGAAAGAGGGCTTTTTCCACTTGACACAATGGATGAACAGAGTGTCAACACCCCTTGATGCAATTGGAGAGTCTCAAAAGGAAGAAGGAGCGAGCCAAGGCTGTCTGTCACCTCAGAGGAGCCAACTGTACAATTAACTGACACCCCCCTTGGGCTAGTTTGGTACAGTCCACTTGGCTTAGCTGACAGGGTGACAGGGCTTCATGGAGGACAGGCCAACACTGAACAGATCCAGCCAACGGACATAGAGCTGCAGTAATGCACCTCAACCAGGGTGGCATTGGACCTGCAGACTGGTAGAGTCCTGTGTGTCTCTGAGAGAGTGAGAGAGAAATAAAGAATGAAAGAGTTGAAGGTGTTTATGAGTGGGAGTGGGTTTTTTTTTTTTATGAGCATGTGACTCTAACAGAGGTTTTAGCATGTCTGTGTTTGAAGTTTGTTGGTTCAAGAGGCGATTGTCTTGTTTCCCTAAGTAACCACAGTGACTGACAAGAAACACATGTTGTAATGCCAGGCAGTGTGTCGTGAAATGCTTGAGTTGTGCCGACACACAGCCTGAATCCTCACTATTTTGAGATCCTGCTGGTTTTTACACTCATTTATCTTTACTCTGACTTAAATAATTTAACCTCCTGCATGTATTCAGGTTAGTGATTTGTCACATTAGAGCAATTTATAGTCTGTAGAGGGTGTAAAGATGCCTATACACTGCTTGTATCTGTTTTCAGCAAATACACTGAGACAGTCACTGCTGTGGAACACTGTGTGTTAATTGTGCACTTAGTTTGTGTCGTTTGGTTTAGATTGAAAAGCACCTGAGATAATGTTTTACAGATCAGATCAAAACACAACGTCCATTGACTCTTTTTCGCACAAATTTCACCAACCCTGTTTTGTCGAGGGGCAGGCTCAGATTGTTCAGCCATGTTGATGTCACACAGAAGAAATAAGACACAGTTGCGTTTTCAAGCCCTCGGTAGCAATGTCAGTCAAAGCAGCTGAGCTTTACAGCAGCAAAGCTGTGTGCCAAGCAGTTTTATTTTTACATGGAAGTCGATGACAGTTTACACTTATGACTTGTGGTCTGCAACGCCGCTCAGCTGTAAATGTTTGCACAGGGAATGATGCAAGCTTGTTGTTGTTTTGGTTGAGCAGCAGTTTTTTACAGGTACCCTGTTGACTGTTAGACCACTAGTTGTGCTATGGAGAAGTATGGCATCCATCTTGTTCATATTATCCTGCTCTTATTCTGTATAGTGGCAGTAAAAAAGCCAAGAAATATAATAAATGTGCTAATAAAGACTGAAAACATGGATGTAAACATTACACAGTGAGTCAAGGATACACTTGAGGTCTTTATTAGAAACACTGGATGTAAATGTAACTTGTTGGTTTACTTGTTGTTCTTGTTGTTTACAAGGTAATTAAAAAGGGGTGACTTTATGGTTTACATGTGTGTTAGAGTAGGATGAAATTTCATAGGCCACAGCAGCAAAGCAAGTGTAACTGTTGCTCTCACAATAGTGATAAAAGGGATAATTACTTGAGATAAACAGATAGACAGACACTCTATTGACCCCTTTGGGAGGTCCCCTCAGGGAAATTGAGCATTGGGCATCAACTACTTACTGAGGGTGTGTGATGGTGGTGTTTTCCCCTCAATCTTTGCACTCATCTTTGGTATCAGCAAAACTGGCAAGGGAGTGACAGATGTTTCACGGCTGGCTGAGGAAGAGAGATGCTGACATGTAGGGTGCCGTGTGCCTGTCATTGTGCGACTCTCCCTAGGGAGCAACATGTATTCAGAAGTCAACCCTAGCCACCTACCATTTCTCACTTCACACGAGTAGAGATATCGGGCCCTGTGAGAAGTTCCATGAGCTGCCATACATACATGTGACATGTTTGAGGTCAAATGGTCTGGCTCACTCCACAGCTGCCTTGTCTCTCAGTGTAGTTTTACACCACAGTGACAGTGTGTTCTGCCCAATTGCTGTGGACTCGATGGATCCTCATTACATGCTACTGTTATTTCAAAGCCTCAGTGAGCCTGGGCATGACAGCTAAACCTGCAGAGGATCTGTCAGCCACAGGCAACAAGTGTCCCCCTGAGGGCTGCCCTGCACAGCACCCAAGCAGGAAAAGTCTGGCCTCTTGGCCGATGTCCCGCCCCTTCTTGTGGTCAGCTGTGCCAGCATGCCCGTCATCGAGTCCCTGACCCGACTCTTCTCCCATTACGGTCCCTTTAGCCTGACCTCACACCCTCAGGGATATATAAAGATTTGTTCTCTAAAGGGGAACTGGAAACGAGACACTGCTCTGCCACTGATCCCTCCGCTACATCCTCATGTCCACGTAAAGATGTCGATGGCGTTTTTTCAGGGGTGCGGCGAGGGGGAAGGTGTCCAAACTTCTAGGCCTCGGGAGCTGTCTAAGCAGCAAGGCAGCAGATTTTCCACATGCTGGTGGGGTGAGAAGGGAGCAGTGAGAGTGAGACGCAGAAGCAGTTAAGAGCCATTACAGGAGCATCTGTAACCAGAGCTACTGTGGGTGGAGGAGTGTTGTCCCTGCAGTTTTCTGTTAGTAAATGGCTTCATTATGATTCGAGCGAGAAGAGACAGAACACTTTGCCCCAACCAGACACAGTATTAATGGAGCACGGATGGAGACTAGCAAAGGTAGGAGACGGGACAAAACAAGTTTCTCTCCCTAAATCTGCTCTTTTCTGTCACTCATGTATTCTCCTCCTCTGTCTCTCTCTCACACTCTGTCACACTGTAAACATGTGTAAGTGCTTGTTCTCTGTGGTCTGGCAGCCGCTCTTCTATGGCCTTGCATCTGTCATAAGAGCTCAGAACATTCAGTGACTTACTAAGCCCAATTACCCCAAATTGCTACCATTTCACAGAAGATCACAGCCACAGACAGTCTATGTTAGAGGAGGAGTCAGGGGTTTATGTGGTGCAGGGTGTGCGCGTCTAACCACACACACCCATGACATCACTGCACATACACACGCACTATTTATATTTACATACGCACTTGCTTTGGCTTCACAACTTGTAATACAAAATTCATAAACCAAATGAGACAGGCATGAAATATAGATGTTAAGAGAGGAGGCTTAACAACTCTCCCCCTGCCGCCCGCCTGCTGTTGACCTTTTGCTCAATCACCGCTTGTTAAAGCAGCGGTTTGTGTTACTGTGAGATGATATCAGCACACTGTGGTATTCTCACTGAAAGACTACACATGTCATGCTCTCACAGCCAGAATAGTTGGCCTGCTCATCTAACCCCACCACCCCCCTACCCATTTAATTCTGTTTAGTTTCCCACTCCCCTTCCCCAACCACCCTTGGGAGTCTAGCACTAATAAAACAGCTCCAGTCCAAGACCCTCCACACAGCAGGATGTCCAGGCAGTGTAACCCAACACCCCCCCTGCCTCTAGCTTTAGAGAGTCGCTGACATGACAGAGAGTCGGGGAGGGCCAGCAGGGGAGCGTCCATCATTGTCAGGCCTCAGCGCCCTGTGCTCCCTACTGGGGCACGTCCAACACACTTGTCTGTGTGCTGTGAACTCATTGCTGCGAGGTGCTTCTACACTCTGGAGACGTAAACGGGTATCACAGAGTGCAGTGTTACTGCTCTTAGAGCAGCTAATACTGTTAAAGTCTTCACAGCTGACAAAGGGAGGGATAAAGAGCTAATAGACTGGAGTTTGTCTGGAAGCTTTGGTTATGAGATCAGGGAAAAAGCTTCCGCCAAGGTTACTGACACAGTGTTTCTGCTTCTGAACTGATATCACAAGACAAAAGTTTAAGTCTTAGCTTCTCTAAACAGTATTACAATTGTAAACATCTGGTTTTCCTGTAGCTTTTAACATAAAATGAAAAACAGGAATGGACCACTTGTAAGAGAAACTCAAAACTAACAGTCTCTGTAGAGGTGCATTGTGGGGTTGTGTCTCTGCACATGAGGAGGAAATTAATCCCTTGGTTAATGTGCAGACTGAGGCCTCATGGACTGTCGCCACTCCGGGCACCAGCATTGGACCATCAGGGATCTCAAAACACCTTCCAGTCTCACAGACATGAGAGCTGAGCTCAGATGTCGTTCATTAATGTGAACCCCAGGGTATTCCTCTGTGAAACTCAGACTCTCCCTTACTGCGAGGACATTGTAAGTTTCTCACATGTATTCAGTGGAGGGTTGAACTGCATCACAGAGTGTGACTGTGCCTAATAAACTGTCAAGTTTCTGGAACGACACTGTTACTGTTGTATATTAACTTGGTGAAGATGTCGATGGGTGCACGCTCCAACAGAAACTTGCCGTGTGCTGTTTATTGTTCTCTTCTGTGTGGGAGGAAAATCTGTTAAAGATGTCTGCCATTAATGCCACTGCAGTCTTCATTAGGAACAAATAAACAGAGCCCCGTCCCTCACCAAGGAGCTCTGTGGGGAACATATGGTGTCTAACCACTCCTGAGGTCAGACCACTGTCAACACTTGCTGCTCAATTACAACTCTAATTTTGTTGTCAAACAAAATATGTAGACAGAAGAGGAGCGATTTTGTGGTGTTTCTTTTTCTTTTTTCTTGTTTTTTCTTTCTTTTTTTTGGAGGCACTAAATGGTTTCCAGACCAAGTCCTGAGGCAAAATTGTCTCTTAAAGCATTCTGCATAACTGGGAACTATGAATATTTTTTGGGGAAAATTTTTCTTCCCGCTCCTGAACACTCAGCTCAGAACAGGGAGAGATCCTGATTGTAATTAATGTTTACTGAGACATACGGATGCAAGATGGAATTTTCAATGAGGGTCATGAATTCTTGTTCAGCGCAGTGTGCATTTTAATGGATTCAACTTGAGCAAACAGTCTATCTCCCTCTGTTTATTTTCTCGTTTTCTGAGGAGAAGCAGGATGATGATGTGAGCGTAGGACAGAAGACAAAGTGAAGGGCAGGAAAACGCAGCCTCGTCCAAACAGCACAGACATTTTATCTGCTGTGAATCCAGACTCTCCAGCAACGAAGATCAAATTGATGTTTATCACGATTCGCCTGCATCGCGCTACAGTTTTCAGTAAATGCATTGTGTCGGCTGGAGTGGGGTGGTAAGAACTGCAACATGATCTGTGGAACGTTTGGGGCATAATTCTGCTTACTGTTGCACAACAGGGAACAGGCCGGAGAATACCAGGTGGAAGAAGAAAAAAGAGGTTCTAGTGAATGAGGGCAACTTTAAAGGTCTTTGTCAGCTATGACAGCTCTGGGTATTGGAGTTGTCAGCGCTTGTCCTTAGAAAGATTTTTTTTTTCTTTTTTCTTTTTTTATTCCAGCCCAGAGCTACAGTCTACGTGTCTATAGGCTACATTTTCCACCCTATTCACACAAAGCTAATTGCTGCCAAGTAGCAGCTCCTGGTTTGCCAGTCAAAACAGCAAAATTACTACAGTATATAAAATCCAGATGTTTAATATGTAAAAGCATAATTAGAGAATTTGTTGCTTCATATTCCAGTGCTATTTATATGTGTTACAGAGACATGACTTGCCCTCTACTTTGGTCCAAACTATTAACTGGACTGGTTGTCATGAAGTTTGATCCATTGGTGGTTCAGATACAGAGGATAAAACCTAGCACCTTGATGATCCCCGTAGCACCATCATCATGGTTGTTTACAGTGGCATGTCACCACAACCATTAGATGGTTTCCTAGGAAATCTGACACGCATATCTGCAGTACCCAGAGGATGAGTCTCAATGACTGTCTTTTCTTCCATCACCACCATGAGGTTGACATTTGTCGACTGTTTGATAGACTGTCATGAAATCTGGTCCCCACATTCATGTTTCCTCACAGGATGAGTTGTGATCTTTTGACTTGTCATCATCATGTCTTTGTCCAGGGTGAGTACTTTGGTTTATGACCAGATACCTACTCTGGGTTAATGCTAATTAATCAATCTTAATGTTAACATGCTAAAATAAGAAGGTGAACATGTTAAACCAAACACCTGTCCCACATTAGCATTTAGCTGAGGGCACCACAAGCTCCTTTCATGTTTACTAATGTTGTAAATTACAATTATAAACCAGTGTTTTGGAAGATTCACTGTTGGTATAAGACAGACCTGAAATCAGCACTCAGAGGTTACCTGTCATTGCATCATGTGGAGTCCACAATGCTGAGCAGACTGCCCTCCCTCCAGACCTGCTCCTTCCTCCCTCCCCATTAGCACCTGTTTCCTAGATGCTCTCAACAGTTGCACAGCTGTCACCACCTCACAGCCTCAAGCTCAAAGGCTCTGAACCTGCTTCTATGGACATCTAGCTGTTGTAAATAGAGATGCACAAATGCAAATGGCTATTGTTGTTGGCATTATCTCTATCTCTATCTTTGGTGCTGTTGTGTCTTCAGCTTAATAAGGCTACAGTCACAGGATCTAATGTGTTGGTACATAAATGACTGATGGCATAAAACCTGCAAATAACACCGATCGTTTCTAAATTAGATTTTCTATTCTATTATAGATCTATTATTGTAGTCAAGCACAGTTTTTCAGATGTTTGTTTTGGCATTTTTACCATGGTTATTAAACAAAGCCACACCAGCAGTGAGTGAGGTTCCCAACATGTGAATATGTTCCACTACGTCACCTTCAGTCGTGGAAAATACAGTCTGGTGTTGCTACCATGAAGCTTAGCTGTTGATGACCAGCTAAGGTCTGAACACAGTCTGGTTGTCTCAGTGTATAAATAAAGTAAAGCAACACGGATGTATCCGGCAGTTAATGCAGGTACCTGCTATAAATAAAGAGAGTCATGTTAGACTCTAACTTAGTTCATATAACTTAGTGTTACATTTAACATGCTTCAGCTGAATGAAATTGAGCTTCAGGACATTGGCAACGTTGGATAGTAGAAGTCAGTGTTAGTAGTTGTGTTACTGCTCCAGTCAAGCAGATGCTCCCTCAAGTCAGTTTGGAAACTCAGCTGCTGTTCCGCTTCTTTCCACCCACTGCTGTGGACCATGTTACTGGTGTCTTCACCTTTGTTCACATATTTTTGCTCGGGGTCACACATACGATGATAAGTCTCAGCTGGTACATCTGGAAAGCAGTCATACCCAAACCATCGTAAAAGAAGTTGGATTTGGCAGCCCACACGAAACTGAAAGTTTGGCCAGTTATTATTATTAGCTGGAGTGTAACTTTTGATTCTGTACATTTAAAAGTTTCCCTTTAAAACACATTAATTCTGACTGCTGTATGTTTACCCAACCCTGACAGCATGTCACCTCTGCTCAGTGCATAACTGTAACACACACACAGTGGCCATGGCTCAGCTGTCAGTCTCGTGGCTGCTGCTATGTGTTAGCTTGTTGGTTTTGTGTGATTGGAGCTATATGACCCCTGCCTGGATGAAATCCCATAAATGAGTGAGAGGGTTCAGAATGTGTTGAGGCGCTATTTTGAGGAGGATGGGAGAGAGGGGTGACAGAAGGGGACAGAAGCTTGGGATGTCGCAGAGGCCCTTGTCGCCATCTATTTGCCACTTGTCTCTGGGCCCAGGTGTAGGTTGTCACATCCAGAAAGCGAGAAGGAAAAAAAAGAAATATTAGCAAAGTAGTTTTGGCTCAAGCTATGTTCTAATGTATTTTTCAGAAGAACAGGTGCTGAGCTGCCTGTTGTGCTTTAAAAAGATGATGGTTGTTGGTGCTTGTTTGTTAATCATTTATATGAGCCAAGCTGTGTGTGGTGTTGACATTGAAATATAATAGTTTAAATGATTCCCCTTATGTGCTCCAGTAATGACCTAACACCAAATTAAACAACCTAATGTTGTGCATCTGACTTTGCATGGCGCCATGCCACGCCCTCTGCAGATCACAGCGCAGTACAAAGCCCTGAGCCATTTGTCTCTTGTATGACTGCACCAGTCCAAATATCTTGCTGATGAAGGACCACTGACCAACCAATACACAGGCCTATTAACCATGCAGGCTTGATGTGATATCAGCAGCACATTAAAAAATGCTAACAGTAAATACAGCTGTATGATGTTAATGAGCTGTGGTCCACTGCAGGGCAGTAACAACAAAGGTGAAAACCAGAACAGGAAAGCTCTGCAGACCAGTTATCTGATGTTTTACTGCAGTTTTAATAAAATTTTTCCATCTACATTCGTCATAGTGTTAAATTTCCATGTTATCATATCAGATCCAGCTCAGCCAGATCAGAGTTGGAGCCTATCTAATGATTACATGCTGCTGTGTGGCTTTAACCATGGGGGTAGATAACGAATCAGCAGTGGTGGTGTGTGTAGCTAATACACTGAACAGTAGGAGATGGCTCTGGAATAATGAGTTATCCCCCTAAGCCCATCGCTGGGTCCCCTGACGTCCAGACTTAATAATTGGCTTTCCTGCGCACACACCCAGCTGACCCTCATATACTTGCCTGTATCCCGTTTACCTCTGAAATCTGGCCTCTAGCTTTTCCCTCCCCAACTATCCAGCACACCCACAGGCCTCATTCTCCACTGTGACGCACAGCTAAGCAGCGTGTGCTAGTTAAAAACCACAACACTACTGAAACGTTGAGAAACAGCAGGGCTCCACATTTTGAGTAAGCCTAGTGGGAATTGCGCTTATTTGTTTCCAGGGATGAAGAAGACTGACAAATGAACCCTCACGGGAGGGAAGCTGGTGTATACTCGTCTTCTCTTCTTCCCCGCTCCGCCTGCCCTGGAGTCTTCATTATGACCAGAATAGACACCTTCTTTTTAGCGTGTTAGCACATTCTCAAAACAAGCCATGGACCTCGGGGACTCAGATGTGCAGCAGGAGACTTGAGAACTGGGAATTTCTCCTCTCCTGTCGGCTGCGGTGAAGTTGTTTGCCAGCAGCAGTCTCTCTTGACCGGTAATAGCATTTGTAAGTGGAGAAGACTGACATGGATGAGGGAGATGGATTTAAAGGCTGCTGGGCTTTCTTGTTCATTGATGCATATGAAGGCTGAACAGGGATGTATTTTGTGTGCAGACTGCCAAAGAAGAGATAAAGTTTCTCTGTAGGGGTTAGTTGGATTTGAAGACTGATGCCTATCCACATGATGTGGGGACTTTTCTTCATTGTGCTCATCCAAAGACAGCTAACAGACTATTACAAAACCACTTCACTCTGGCAAACACAGCCTTTTGTCTCCTGACGGGCTGGCAGATGTCCCAGTAAGCTCACCCACACAGAGCAGGAGTCAATAGATGTTATTGTTGATATTGATTGTGATCTTGCTCCAGGAATTACCTCCTCTGACCCTTAAGCACAATATGACATGCACCTGGGGCTGTTAATACCTCGCTTAGCATTTTAATGCTAATGGATGGAGGTTCTCAGAGAGCCCAGTTGGCTCAGCATGCTCCCGGTGGAGTTAGTCTGTAGGGAGTAGTGTGTCAGTGAGATGGAAGTCCGCTGTGACAGGCTGCAGCTCTGCAGAGCAGGCTGCTGTCTCAGCCCAGGGGAACTGAGTCCCATCTACACCTCTTTGGCAGGTAAAGGATTTAGTTGGCTTCACTATGAGGGAGGAGGAGGAGCCCTCGCCTCTGCCCCTAAACCCCCCTGAGGCCTGGGGAGAGTTAATTACAGTTTATGTATGCACTGTCATCCCCCATGAGCCTCTCTGCCTCTGGAGCAACCAAGCTGACTGCTGGTTCCTGAGCACTTTGTTCTGCAGAAGGAGGTCCCTGCAGAGAAATACCCTAGATGGAGCTTATTAGCTATTGTTCTGTGTGACTTGTACAACAGTCATTTTTCATTCTTTGGATAAATTCATATTTTGGACATAATGGAGTTCACCCAGGGCTTTTAATGGCAGATAATTGCTGGTTTTGAGCAATTAATGAGAGTCCATAAAAACTAATCTTCACCTTATCAGACAGTCAACTACATACACGGCCGTCCTTCACGCTACATGCAAAAGTGAATTAATGAATGCAGCGTTGTTATCCTGCAGTGTCTTTTAATATGCACTAACAGTCATCACATTCAAGCTCATTAGCATGAGGTTGAGAACAAACAGCAATGTTTCCAGAGATAAATATTGTTTATAAATATTGTTACCCAATACACATGACTGTGTAGTGGGTAGTCATTTCTTTGAGAGAGAAATATGACAACAACACACCAAGCATAAGAATGTATTACTGTACAATGCAGCAATAGGTTGTTTCTATACGCAGCTAAATCTATAACACCAGCTGTCAATGTCAGGTACAAGCTGAAATGTCTCATTAACACATCTGACCTGAGTACACTAAATTTGTCCTGCGAATGGAAGTTGTGTCGTCCCCTCCCAAGAAAATAATAACCTTGGAAATGTGGCTCATGTAGGATACAAACTGATTTAGCCCAAACAAGAAAAACACATTTCAGCTGTGTAGTTCCTCCCCAGGGATGGAGCTAAAGGCTGCGTGACAGGGCTTGGAAAGGAACTGGTGCTTGTGCTGGCAACACTGCAAACCCCAGCAGGGCGTGTCAGTATGAGAGGGAAGAGTAGGAAAAAATGTGTGTGTGCCAGTTTGTGGAGCTGTCTGTCAGCTCGAAGCAAAGAGGAGGAGATGGCAGACGTCATCTTTGTTAGAGCTGTAGATGTCCAGGTGCCTGATTTCTGTGTTCATATCTGCAGCTAAAGAACAGCGCAAGTCCTACAGGGTGTTTGCCTTTCAGCTGCTGCATCTGTGAAAATAATTACATTTTTCTGTTTTTGTAATTTAAGAATTGTTTTGAGAGTTGCAGTTTGTGTTTACACGGTTTTTCTCTGTTTTCACACAGTTCCAGATTTTAGCATCGATGTGCTCTCCACCAATGGCAGCCAGGAGCCTCACGGCCCAGGCCTCCTCAAGGTGTCTGGCCTAGAGCGCAGTCAAGAGAGGAGCCAGGAGAGCTGCAGAGACCCCCAACCTCCTGCATCCAGCACCCCCACTCAATCTTTGCCCCCACAAGACCTTCCCTTTCCCAGCCCCAACCGCAGCCTCAACCTCAACCCCAGCCCCAGACGTCCGTCCCACAGCCCCAAACGTCTGTCCCACAGCCCCTGTCCCCTCACTGGACCCAGGCAAACGGCCCCTCCCGAACAAACGGCCCCTCCCAGGCTCCGGCCTCAACCCACCTACCGGCACGTTCAGAGGCTCTCCCCAGGCCTCAGACGCCCGCAGCCCTGCCTCTCGCTCAGGGCCAAGAGCCCTCACCGCCCCCCCCTCCCCGGCCCCAGCACCAGCACCAGCCTGAGCTGCTGTCTCACCCGCGGCCACCACCGACGCCCAGCCTCCATCCACATCCACCATCGCCTGCCCTACCAACCCACCACCCTCATCAGCAGCACCCAAGTCAGGCAGGGCCACACAGGCCCCCATCACGCTGCCACCCCCGGCCCCTGTCTGCGTACAACAGCCTCAACCTCAACGGTCACAGGTAAGACCAATATCAGTCAAGCTCACAAACAAATGCATGCTGCACATAAATAAAAACCTCCACATTCATACACACCATTCATACATACTTGAAAATACTAGAATATCTCTTGAGCTGAAAGTACACATGACGCCCCATCAATATGTAAATTGCTACCGGGCGAAGCTTTAAGTCCCAGAGCCAAATAGTAGCACTGATTATGAACAGTGAAATAAAAGGGCCGCACTGCTCCCTGAGAGCCTCTGATTTATTAGCCACCCACACTGTCATCGGAGCCCTGCACAGATTCCAGCCCAATCAGTTATACTGGTATTATGTTTAGTTTAGTATAACCTTGAGTCAGTACAATACTGTTTTTTTTTTTTTTATTGATGAGAGGTTATTTGTGCACAAGAACAGGAGGAAAGTGGGCTTGTAGTTGTAATATTCTGTCTAAATAAAATTCAATTCTTCAGAGGGCTGTTATAGAGAAACCTCAGTGGAACTGCACTTTGTGCATTCACACAGTCATCCCGGTAATTTTTCATATGATTAAAAATAACAACAATAGAGCTAGTGCACGGCTAAGTTTAGTCTGTTGTGTCCTATATCTGTTGAGAAGCACTGAGGCCTATGAGACTCTTCATTAATTTAAGACTCCAGGACTCCAGCATAGCTCCTTCAGAACCCACTCAGTCCCAACAACAGCTCTGCCTCGCAGGCTCTTAGGACTTGGCTTTGCCTCCCACTCTCTGTGCCAGCCCTGCCAGTCTGCCAGTGCACCAACAGGGCCTGGCACCCGCTGTGAATAATCATGGCCGAGGCCCACAGCGAAGAGCGAGCGCTGCAAATGAGCTTTTAGGCTTAGCGCGCGGAGCTGTGGAGACGCGGGCTCTGTGGCTGCCCCCAGGGAAAACCCACACACAGTACAAAAGACTGTTTGCTTACACATGCATACACACCCTCTCTCCTCTCTCATCCAATTTCCAATGCACATGTTCACTACATGGCTCTGGAGGAAGTGCCTTAGCAGAAACCGTTCAAAGACAGATGCTCATTCTGTTATGCTTGCCAGCGGTGGTTTATTTGCATCTGAGGGTGCTGCGAATGTGGTGTTTTCGCGGATCATGTTTGCCCTGGATTCTGTGAAGCACAAGAGAGAAGTAGGGAGGCGTTTGTAAATGGAGGACAGTTGAGGTGTGAAAACACTGTGCTGGGAATTGAACGTGGGAGCAGATGGAGATTAGTGGATGTGGAGGAACAAGTGTTAATTTTGACTGATCACGCCTGGCTTAACCTGGCTATTTTCTCCCATTTTTTTTTCTCTTCACAGCAGCAGCAGGAGCAGCACCCCGGGCACCAAGCCCCACGGGCCTCCTGGTCCGTCCTTTCACCTCCCCCACCACCCGCCTCCTCCCACGGCGGCCGCGGCAGCAGCGGCCTCCACCTTCCCCCTGCCTTTGGCGGCCAACCAGAACACCCCACACAGCTTCCCCCCTGCCTTGCAGTCCTCGCCTCACCCACATCACCCCAATATGTTCGCTCCTCCAGCAGCCTTGCCTCCACCACCACCATTGACGTCTAGCACCCTGCCAGTACCTGGACATCCTGCTGCTGGGAGTGCCTACTCAGGTAAACATCACAGTGTCCCCACAGCGCCCCCAAGTGGTGTGGCAGAGCATTGCACAATAATCCTACAAAATGCAAAAAGCTGTCTCTTATTTTAGCCGGTTGCTACATTAGGACTGAGGCCCGGACTGTCGAGTCACATGAGAGGAAACAAGGAATCATTTCAGAGCGACATCTGATTTTAAAGTGTTTTAGATGTGGAGACAGATGGACAGATAGAATGTTACTCCAGTAATTATTTAAAGAAACAAGCAACCGAGTCCAAGATTATCCACATGTACTCCATGCCCTGGGTTTTGTGCGTTTATAGTTGTGTGGACAGTTCAAGTTCACACTGTCTGTCATGCTCTGATTGATCGATTCTCACACCACCAGTAATATCCACCAGCGAGTCAGGCCACATAGCAAAAGTGATTACAGACTCCGTGCACATTTCCGCGTAGCGCTGTCAAGCTAAATGTCAGGGTCAGTGTGGGAGGAAGGTGGGGGCGCTCGCCTTCAGCAATTTTCCAAGAACTTCCATTTTCACCTGGAATGGTGTTCATGTGCAAGAAATCAATTTGGTCAATACGGAACGGAGCAAGCTGGATTTTGTTCAAAAGATACTAATGAAATTTTTATGAAGAGAAAATTCCACCCGCTCTCCCAGTCCAATAAAGTTAGAACTGAATACAGAGAATATTGTAGTGAGTCACTGTGGAATAGGAAGGATAAAGTTACTCTAGAGGAGACATAATCTCTCAAGGCAGGTTTTGTTGAATTTAGAAGAAAAGCCAGTGATTACTTGAAATCCATTCTTTCTCCACAGGCTGCTCAGAGGTTATTAGAACAACAGATGTTGTGCTCTCTGAGGGGCTGTAGCGTATCAAATCACAACATTTGACAGTTCCAGCAGTCAGACACTTCTAATCATCTTGAGCCTCGCTGAAATTTGAAATGACATGCTGATAATCACAGTAATTTCCTGGTCTTTTTTTTTCTTCTCTAACCTCGACATGGCTCCCTACATCGCTCTCACACTGGAGTCCAGGCTTCTTTGAAGCACTTCCAGCACGAACTGGCAAAATGAGGAGTATTTTAATTTCACTGTAATCAAATTAACTACAATATGTCTGAATTAGAGACATAAATAACATGTCTAATTACAGTTTTTCTTTCAGAACTCTACTTTTCAAGCACAGCCAGACAAAGTTTCATTGGAAAAACAATCTACCACAACAAAATTTATACCATATGGAGGTCCCTGGGAGAAAACCTTACATAATGAGTTCTGTGGCCATTAAGTGTCTATTCAGAGTCTGTTGTGTAAAAATACTTGAACTCTTGACAGTCACCCTCCCCTTGTTAACAAACCCGGTTCTAATCCCCCTTGCTTCTACTTCTACTTCTCCAGAACAAGACCTTCTGCGCCAGGAGCTCAACACCCGTTTCCTGGCCTCCCAGAGTGCAGACCGCGGCGCCTCGCTGGGCCCTCCGCCCTACCTGCGCACTGAGTTCCACCAGCACCAGCATCAGCACCAGCATCAGCACCAACACACCCACCAGCACACCCACCAGCACACCTTCACGCCCTTCCCCCACGCCATCATGCCCACCCCAGCACCGCCTATGGTGCGTACCCCTGCCAGAAATGTGAGGATAAGTAGAGCGCAACTGTGTTGGGTCGGAGGGGTGGAGTTTTTATATGTCTTTTAAATGTGTAGAGGAGTTGGCGGTCATGACACTAAAAGTGTTTTCACTTTGTGGGTGCGAGAGTGAAGATTTTACACAGTTTGACATGTGTGTGAGCAGCACACTGTCGGGACCTGTGAGTTCCTGATGATGACCATGTGTGTCTGTTCACACCACAATGATGCCTTTATTCTCCCAGAAAGCCAATCTAGTGTTTTCTCTGGCATATTCTAGGACTCATGACTTGAACGCCGTTATTTTCTAAATTGGCAATAACTTGCCCAAAGCATGTTAAGTTCAGAGCCAGCTTTCAGAACATAATACACTTTAATTCATTCTGAATTTAATGACATCATTTGGTCCCGTTTGGGGGTTTTTATTACTAGCAAATGCCTTGTGTTAAGAGCCCTGCTGTTTGTTAGGGGGAGACCACAGGCAATGGGTGGCTGGACCTAAAACTCACACAAACACACACACATTGGTAACTGCCTGGCCCACAGAGGGTTCGCTTGGCTCTGATGATACCTCAAAGGCAGCATGGCGAGGCCTCTGACAGCTAATGAGGCCATAAAAAGGCTCTTTATGGCTGCACTGTTTAGTCTTGACTGGGGAAATATTCGCCCTGAGCCTGTGCTGCACCGCTAAAAGGAGATCAAATGAGACACAGAGCTCATGCTAGTTTACAAGGTCTTCAGATGATCACAAAAGGGGCAGATGAAAACACTCTGGTTTGGGAAGTGGTTGAACTTTGATCCTCAGGTGATATGTTTAATAATAATCTCAATCTGTAAGCATGTTCCTAGTTGTACAATACATTGTGATGTATTTTGTGTTGGCCTGAAATGACCCTGAAAGAAGCCAGCCTCATGTTTAGGTTATCATGTCGTCTCTACATATTTGTACTTAGCTCTGTTTCATTTCTTCTACAGTTTGAAAAATACCCAACAAAAGTTGACCCCTTCTACAGACACAGTGTGAGTTTCCCTACTGCGTACTATCTGTCTGCAGAGCAGTGTGTTGCTTGCCCATTACACCATTCCAGCCATTTCAAGTTGGTGTTGTAGCTGTGCGTGTGTGCGTTTGTGTGTATGTGTGTTTTCCTTGAGATTGTTTATCTGCTTCTTAATGGACACTGTAAGCATGTTAGCTTTACCATTTCACCCTTCAGCCTCAGAAAATGTTGTGATTAATGAAACACTGCTGGATTCTTAGACCTTGGAGCAACAAGATGTATTGTATGTGCATGTAACAATGAAATTATTGCGCATAGAAATTAATACAGAGGGAGACAAAGGCTCCATTACTGAGGAGACAATGTTATTGCCAGAGGAATACTACATCTTTGTCTCGCTTACTACTCTTCATTTGTATTTGTCTGCTAACAGCAGTGATTTGCTCATTATTACTCACTAAAGGGGACTTGGTTTAAACATTGGTCCCCACTCTCCCATCATATTCGCTGAAACCTCCTCACACCTGCTGTGTGTTGCCATATAAACACACGATCCCTCAGCTGAGATGAAGATTTTAATAACAGAAAACTTGTGTATTTGTATTCAGGTCAACTAGATGTTGCAGAGCGTTGCTAGTTCATCTCTCACTATTTTCTGACTTTTATTAAAGTAGCAGTAAATACCCTGAAGCTATTTCCTCCCTACAAACATAGTGATGTCTTAAAACATGATGCACAGAGAAACTCAAGTTGTATCTATAACCCTCCAGCGCGGCCTCAAGAGCTCCTAATAACTCATCGTAGCTTTAAATAATTCTGTTGCACCGTCCGTGATTACAGCGATGCCAGCATGCAAGATGAAAATGAAAAACATTCTCTATTTCCACTAAGACTAATATGACTGACAAGGGCAGTTATACTGAGAAGTTTATTACTTGTCTTTCTCTTGTGGATTATTTTATGGAGGCCTTGAGCACTTGTTTGGTTTACATGAATTTTTTCTTGTATTACAACATTCTACTTTTCACATCAAAGGAATGTTTTCCCTTTTTTTAAATCCACTGAGAATCAGCAGGGAATGTTTTCTAAACTTGCAATTTGTGAAACATGCAGGCAATCATTTCAACTAAACAGTCATGGAAAACTGTTGTCCTACATCCAACAGAACCATGCTCAAACCATCTCTCCCTCTCTTCCTCCTCAGCTCTTTCACTCCTACCCGCCGACCATGTCTGGCCTTCCCCCCGTCATCCCTCCGACCGGGCCCTTCGGCTCGCTCCAGGGCGCCTTTCAGCCCAAGGTAAACACACATTGACACCACTGAATGCCCACATTGACACACTTACAGACAGACAAACTGGAAACAGCAGTTATTTACAGAGAATCTGGTCTCGATCTGTGTGTCTGGTGCTCTTTAGACCTCTAATCCACTGGATGTGTCCACGAGACCTGGAGCCGTCCCACACACGTTCTTACAGAAGGACCCGAGGGTAAGAGACACACAAACACATACTAACACACCACTCTCACAAAGTAGAGGAAACCTTTAGACTTGCATAAACCTTCCAGCTCAGCTGACAGATTTGTCTGATATTACTCTTTTAATGCTTAAATCTTAAAGTAAAATATTAACAATTTATATTAGCCTCACAATGAATCCTTAACGTTAACTCAACCTTTTTCTCTGCTGTAGCTAACAGATCCATTTCGGCCCATTCTCAGGGTGAGTGCTCACTGCCTACTACCTACCTAATGTCTCAGTCTCTTACATTTACACACACACACACACATACAGTAATTGCCATGATGCCTTAAAGGGTTTTTTCCTAATGGAGTAAATAGGGTCTTAAATTAAATAAGCACGGCACTTTGAGGCTGAGTGTACCAGTTTGCACCACAGAGAAGCTCATTTGGAGCTCTGAAGCCTGTACTTGTTTTGCTTTATGATGAACTAAGTATATGTTTTAGTTAAAATGATATCAGACTGTTTCTGCTGCCAAGGCAGAGAGAAGTACTTTGTGTCTGATCACATCAGTCTGACTAAAATGTTCATTCATAGCTTTCAGAATTGTTTTTATTCTATTTTGGTCTGCAGACGTAGAATGCAAACACTGAACTGTTATTTTATGTATATTTACAGAAACCAGGGAAGTGGTGCGCCATGCATGTCCATATCGCCTGGCAGATATACCACCACCAACAGAAAGTGAAGGTGAGGACTCATTTGACTCCTCTCTCTGCATTTTACATAAATACTAGTAGTATACTACCTTTACAGTTAGTAATGAAACATGTAACATATCTTACTCTTTTACATCAATAGATAATGATGCCATATATTTATACCAGAACTGACCATGTCACAAATGAATGGTGTTTCTCTAAAAATTAATTATTATTTTCCTAATCTAATGAGCTGCATGTCAGCGTAAAGAGGTTTTACATGTGTTTCTCCCTGTCGCTTTGGCGTCTTTCAGCAGCAGATGCAGGTGGACCCTCACAAGCTAGACTTTGGCCTCAAGCCAGAGTTCCTGAGTCGACCTCCGGGCCCTGGCCTCTTTGGCGCCATTCATCACCCCAGCGACCTGGCGCGGCCTGCCACGCTCTTCTCCGCTGCAGGTGAGTGTGACAGTTCTCCGGGTGGAAACACTGACTGACGGTTAACAACAATAGCCTCTGAGATACAACAGCAGTCAGTCAGTCAGTTCCTGCTGTTCAGAGTGAGCTGTTCACAGTGTTGTTTCCGAGTTCAGCTGTGAACATTCAAAAACATCACAGCAACCACAACATGGAAGAAAATAATAATCCTTTTTGTCAGTGTGGTGCATCTCCCTCATGTCAGCCAGTTACTGAATACAAAACAAGGTTTTCAGCCCCATTTTTGTAATTTTCTCTAAAGGAGCTGACATTTCTCATGTGGCTGAAAGTGTCATTAATACCAGCATTTTAATGTGCATGTTAGTATCATAACATTTGATCCCAGACAGTGACTAATCAACGTCTCTGTCCCTCCTCAGGTCCTACTCACCCATCAGCAGGTCCCTTCGGCCATCCGCCCCACCATCCTGGAAACTTCCTCACCCCAGCATCTCACCTAGGTAAGAAGACTCTTCAGTTCTTTTTAGTGTAATTTTTTTTATAATCAGAATTTAGATGCTGATTTTACGAACATGTCTCCCTTCAGAACCATTCACTAGGCCTGCATCATTTGGAGGATTGGGATCTCTCAGTTCATCAGCCTTCGGGGGGCTGGGAAATCCAGCACTAAGTGAGTTTTAGCCTCATGACTGATACTATGTTATCATATGATCAATTACTGTTACTGCAGAACAGTCACCACAGTTTAGAAAGGCCTTTAATGTTTGTAATATTCCCAATAAAGTGATTAAAGTTTTACTTTGTATGAGGACTGAAATTCAAACCTGACTAAGAAGTCGAGATACGCATTTAACTTGAGTCTGTTGTGTTTTTCCGCGTGTTGAATCCCTAACAGCGGCCAACTCAGTATTCGGCCATAAAGATGGCCCCAACGCACAGCAGCACTTCAACAACAGCAGTAACAGCAGCCACCAGGAGCCGTGGAACCGCCTGCACCGCACTCCACCCTCCTTCCCCACGCCACCACCCTGGCTGAAACCTGGAGAGTCTGAGAGGAGTGCCTCCGTCAGCTCACACGAGAGGGACCGGGACTCTGACAAGCGGGACTCTATCAGTAAAGACGACAAGGACAGGTGGGTGCAGCGCAGCAGAAGTTAGCTGTCTAAAGTTATTACCACGACTGTTCACTACGCTCCAAGAACCTGAAGACATGAACTGGAGTCTGACTACACTTTTTGTTATGATGTAACAAAACATTTCTTTCTACTCTTCATCTTCTCTCTCTCCATCTCTCAGAGATTTAAGTTGCAAGAAAACTTGAAGTTAATGTTTTAAACAAAAGTTAATAAGGTCGTCTTCATTTGCATTTCCAGGGACTCTGTAGAAAAGCGTCACCTGAGCCATCCATCACCAGTCCCTGTCAACCCCATCAGCCTCCTTGGCCACAGCCGGCCTCCTGAGCACCACAGAAACCACTTGCCCCCTGCATCTGGAGAACCTCAGAGAGACAAGGAGAACAAGGCGAAAGACAGAGAGAGGGACCACTCAGAGTCCTGGAAAGACAACGGTGCAGACGACCACAAGCTCAAAGACAACCAGCACAGTGACAAAGACACACCCGTCATCCACGACAGCCGAGTGTCAGAGGACAAAGTGTCCAACAGGGGGACGGCATCACCCTATGTCCGGCAAACCAGCCTGGAACGTCCCAACAGCGGCCTGAGCAGAGACGTCCTGGAGAAGAAGGTGGAGCTGCCATATGAGCACCAGAAGAAGAGCAGTGAGGTGAAAGTGAAGGAGGAGAGGAAAGAGGATCAGGATGGAGCTACAGAGAGACCTAGCGAGCACCCAGCACAGGCACCCTCCACACCAAACCTCCACCCACCCTCCTCCATGCCTGTCCCCATGGGCATGGCAGGTGTCCACCCCATCAACAGCATCAGCAGTCTGGAGAGAACTCGAGTGGTGGCGCCCTTCATGGGTATCAGCCCCATCCCAGGAGCTGACAGGTTCCCATACCCCGCCTTCCACTGGGACCCTATGAGGGACCCCTACAGGGGCCTGGACATTCACAGACGGGACCCTTTGGCGAGGGACCTGCTGCTAAGAAACGATCCCCTGCACCGCTTGGCAGCGCCACGCCTCTACGAGGCCGAGCGCTCCTACAGGGACCGTGAGCCTCATGACTTTAACCGTGACCATGGTCACCCTCTGGCCCTGGAGCAGAGGAGAGAGCAGGAGCGCGCCCAGCTGGAGGAGCGTGACCGCCTCAACATGCTCAGAGAGGACTACGAGCATGGGCGCCTGCATCCCGCAATGCACCACCCTGCCCTTGATGGACACCTCCCACACCCTGCTCCAGGACTCATGGCCCCCGGACTCCCTGGCATGCACTTCTCCAGGGTGAGCCCCTCAGCTGCAGCAGCTGCAGCCACCGCCCATCAGAACGGCATCCTGAACAAAACACCACCCACCGCCTCGCTGAGTGCCCCGCCCCCTCTCATCCCCACGCTGGGCGCCCGTCCCGGCTCACCCAGACGGACTACTCCCCTGGCCACAGATATCAGAGACAGGCCGGCTCACAAAGACATCGAGGCACGGTGAGCTGAACCTCAGCAGACTCGGTGTCCCTTCAGCCCTGTGCCTCACTAACACTGAACTCACACCAAGCACTTAGCTTTGGGCAAAGCAAGACTGTAATATAGCTGTGAATAATTTATGTGGGCAGAGAAATGCCCACACGATGAATTGATTTTGTATAAAACTACAAAGAGACAATAATCATGGAACAAAAAAAAATTTGTAAGATTTTTTTCTCAGTTTGCTCCAGTTTGCTTTTTGTGTTTATTCTTTCTCTTGTACAGCAAAGTGACGTGGAGTAAGAATGAACCATTTTGGAATGTACAGGTACTTTAGCACTGACAGTGTAGATAATGTGTACAGTCGCTGTGCTCACTCTGTATGGATTAAAAATCATGGTACAAATATGCAAAAGGGTGTTTTGAAAGCTTTACTTTGATCAAATGTAAACAGAGGAGTATTGAGGCGATAATTCAGAATGTGCTTTTTGCAATGTCATTTGTTTTTTTGTTTTGTTTTTTTTTTTGGTTGACGCAGCTGATAAGCATTGTACCAGAGACCCCATATTCAACTATGCAACAAATGTCTGGGCTCCTTTTCTGAAAGCTGGCCTTCTCACCACTACTGACTGTGTTTTCAATAAAAAGGACAAAAAGCTGTATTCTCTCCACAACTCAAGACTCGACCAACACACGGTCCCTGCAGCCAGAGATGAGCTTTAACTGATCCATGCAGGATTTATAGGCAGCAATTTGGATTAAACAAATAGGTACCGTTCAGAGAATGACTTTATCAACTATGAAATTGTGGTGACAATCCAAAACAGCTGATGGAAATATTGTATTTCAAAGGATTTATAATGTAAAAAGCCAGCAGCACAAACGTTAAGACCCTCCTCCCTCCAACCAACCCCTCCCTGACTCTTACTTCTGTCAGATAGCACCAGTCTTGTTCTGGGGAGAATGCAGCACGTTAAACATCATGACAGCACATTAGCCCTGTTGAAGGAGTGTAAAGTACATGTTTTGGAAATAGGTTCAGTTGGTCAAACAGTGTATTAAAGTGCTTTCCTAAGTTGTTGTACCTACAAAATCAAAAGACAAAAAAGCAAGTCTAAACTATGGACAGTTTGTTTCTAACAAGCAGAGATCTATTTTAGTAGTCCACTGAAGGTTTAGTTGTGCGCTTCAAACTCTGTGATATCATGTTGTGCAGTGTTTTTTAATCCAACATAAAAATGTCCACCGGAGCCATAGTGGTTAGTTGATGCGTATTTCAAAGATTGTTAAATGAGAAAACCTTTTTTTGCTGTTTACCATGTACAGGGAAAAAAATGAAGTCTTTCTAGATCATGTACAAAAATGAGAAAAAATGAAGCGACTGAATCTTCAGCATGCTCCTCATTTAAACTTGTGTTATGTAAATTGTGCCATGTTATTAAAAAATGTGTACTAACCCTGTCTTCTGATTTTTATTCCTCCACCCAGATGCACTGAACTGAGTAAACAGGCCATATTTCTTCCCGACACTCTACGTTTACACACTTAATGACTTTCAACATTAGACTCCCGTGGAGGATAAACTACCTCGGGTACAACTCACACCTGCTTCATGAGTATTTTAAGCGCTTATTTTAAGAGCTGTTGAGTGCCTAGTTATAATGAAGCTGTAAAGATTTTTGCCACTTGATTCAGTCGCATCTTATCAGCTCATCAATCGCCTGAAGAGCCACGAGATGAAATATTTCTCAGTTCTCACATCTCTGCTGTAGCAGCAGGCGCTGACGTGCAGGAAAATTACTTGGTAACAGTAAAAGCAGCAGGAACATCATGCATCACATCAGCTACTTGCACAAGTGAGTGCTTGTGCTGGGTTCAGTAACAGTGCTTTAAACATCAGCAGCTTTCACTGGTGAATCATAGCACGCTACTTGTGTATTCATCAGAGGATGCAAGAGTTATTGACATTCCCATTACACTGAATAACCACAGCATTCAGGCAGCCCTCTCCGATTGATGTTTAGCACTGAAGCACCCGGGTCATGCATCAATCAAATGTTGGCTCCATCTGTTACTGGTGGGAATTGTGGGTTGCTAGCGTTTCCTCCTGCCAAGTAAATGCTCCCTGCTCCCGTGACAAACATTAAGTTTTCCTTTCAGAGCAGCAAAATACAGTAAGTGGTAGATCTGGCTTCAGACCAGCAGATGGCGCCACACTGCTAGAAAGAGACCTGTAATACAGGACCTGCTGAGAGGAGAACACTAATCACTGTTGATAACAGAGCTGCAATTAATAGTCATCAGTCATAAGTCATCAGTTTCTCAGTTAATAAATAATTAATTAGTTAAAATTGTGATGATCAACTTCAAAGTGAATATCTCCAGGTATATGAATGTGATCTTATTTCAGTTATTTCAAGGGAATACTGTCCCAGTTGTTGTTTAGACAAAAACAAAACCCCAGACAGTCACAAGTCTTTTTAAGTCACAAATTCCCAATTAGTAGTTGATTGATTCATATTTTACAGACTGTAATACAATCGATGATCCAGGCAGTGAATCCATTGAATGATTCCAGTGAATCCACATTAATTTCTCTCAGTGTTTGAACTAACTCCTTCCAGCCTGGTCAGCAGTTCACAGTTAAATATTAAATGTTAAATACATGGGCAGTCATTAAATCCACCTCTGAACTCTCCATCACACCATTTGTGTTCTCGCTTCAGCCATAGCTGCTGCCTGCTTCTATCAGCTACTTTATTACCTGCTGTCCCATAAAATCCTAAACTCCCTGAGTAAACTGCTTTTGGACGTAGCTACAAATCCTTCGGTCTTTGCACAGAACCTGACTTCAGGTTTCATGTCTCTAAGCTTCTTCCGTCTCATCTATCTTAAATGCGTCATCTATCACATCCTGGGAAAGGAAGGACAAACGTCAGGGAGTGACTCACAGTTCACAAGACTTGCACATGAAAGGATCAGACTGTATGAGGACATCAATTTAAATTAACACAATAAAAAACTAAGAAAATAACTATTTTAATGTTATCACCAAATAGAAATAATTGCTGCGCAATGCCACAATTCTCATTATATTTTGGGCAAAGGAGCATAAATTAATGAACACATTTTTTTAATTCCTGTCATACTTTGCAGTCAATTACAATTATGTTAGTTAATTAACTGAAATAATTAACCGAAATCCCGATTTAGCTGTTAATCAGATGACGTTAGTGGCTGAAAGGGAAGGAGCCGTCTGAGAAGAGACAGTATCCACTGTGGTGATCGACAGAAGCCTCTGATTAATGAGTTCTGTCAGCAGGACGTCTCATAGGGTTTCACAGTAAATGGAATCCTGTGAAAGCAACTTATTTATCAAACAACACACTGATAACAACAACAATAACAACAGCAGCAGCAGCAGAACAATGAGGAGAAAACACAACAGAACCAGTGAGTAATGCTGGATAGATCAAGAACAGATATTTCACAACACTGATACGAATTTGAAAAACAACTCTTGTGAAACTTAATGATTTTCATTATTGATCAACCTGCCAGTTACTTCCTCAGTTCTCAGTACTTCCTCCCTCTCCGAAGCATTTAGATATGTTTGACCTGTGCAAATTCACTGCTGCAGAGAGCTGTGACTTTAGATTGATTCTATTTGGATGGTTTCAGGAAATTCTTTTTGTTTGTTTGTTTGTTTGTTTTTGCATTTGACATTTAAGTTTGTTTTTAATGAAGTCTCCTGTATCACTGTGTTACATATTTCCCTCAGGTCTCCTACGTAATTCTGATTTTATTAGTATTAGTAAGTATTAGTCTCAGGCAGGACTCAAATATAATTGATTTATAATTTATTAAGGTTATTTTCTAGTCGATAAAATGTCCATAAAATGTTAAATGTCAGAGATTAGTTTAAACAAACTGTCCATCACATTTCAGAGTCCAACAAAATGTCCAGATATTAATCTTGAATCTTGTCCAACCAACGATCCAATAACTAGATGATAACATAAACCAGGAAATATTCTCAACTCAAGCTCATTTTGAGCAATTAATGCTGGTGTTTTTATTTTTACTAGATTCCCCAAATCTTCTCTCTCAGATTGTTTTTCTGTCATTTAAAACATTTCATCAGTGCTACTTTCAACATGAGCTTGATGCAGCTTTTCAGATTTAATTACCTGCCTTCGTTTTGTTACAGTTTTTTTTTTAACCTTTATTTATCTATTTTTACAGGTTCTTACCCACTAAAATAAAAATCATTCCACAGTCAGTTTACACCCAAGGACCAAAACACCTGCCCAGATTTGTACAAGTATAAGTACAACACCAGCCTCACAGTATTTCCCAAACACTAAACACATTTTTTTGACACAGAAAGTTTGCCATTTTAAAGCCCTGGCTTTTCAAATGACCATACCTGTGAACCAATAGGTTAAACACATCCACAAGGCAGGCAAACACATTTGTGCTGAATTGAAAACACACCATAAAGACCACTCACACAAGCAGGTTCTTCCTACGTTGCCATGCAAATGAGGACATAGTCTGTGACATTGATAGAATCATATGGTCAGATGCAGCTAGACGAAGAGATGATAGAAGTGTGTTGGATATTATTTTATTATCGTTATTATTATGTTTTGCTGAGCTTACAGTAGTAAGAAATCTGGAATATATATTTTGCTGTGACTTCCATGTTGACTGATTTGAGTATATGTTACAAAATAAATATTTCCATCAGTCTGCAGCATTGGTCTTGTTTAGTGCCGGCTGAATGTATTTTTGTTCTTTCTCTGTGCAGCTCACTAACAGTGAGGAAAGTACTGAAAAAACGAATCGGTGTGTAACTGATTTAAAACATCATTAGATTATATGAAAAATGCGTGTTTGAGTTTTTATAAATTACTGTATTTTTTCCATATTTCTTTCATTTTGCAGAAGATCCAGGGTGTTCTGCCAATTGTGTGTGTGGTTGTGTCAACTGTGTGAGGTTTGTTATGATAATTGTAAAAAAAAAAAAAAAAAAAAAAAAAAAACCTGTAAAAGAAAGAAGTTGCAAGTTCAACAATATGAATGACAACTTCCTCTCCTAACTTCCTAAACAACTTGAGGGAGATTCCAGTCAAACAGATATTTTTGTCAATAATTTCACTTTTATCCTGCAAAACATGAAATGGCTGAAACCTTTTCACCTGTGTTAAACCCTGCACATTCACAACATTGTTCTTCTGGCCATGTAATTCAGATTTTTGTACACATGGGGGCATCGTTGCACACTCAATGCTGAGGGAAGACAAAAGCAGCAACAAAGAGTTTCAGAGTTTCAGGGATGCTGCACAGCAGGTAGCACACATCGGCCCTGTCATCTGTTCCAGACCGAGACTGAAAAACCAGTTTGGCAGGTCGACTTCCTGTGACAATGCAGTGTTTGCTTGATATTTGCTTGGATTAAAATGAACAGCGTCATCAGACATGTTGTCAAACTGGAAGAGCAGCATGGTGTCAGACGTTCCTCTGTGACTGTCTTGTTTTTGCATTTAAGCTCAACTTCAAAGCAAACAAAGCTGGGATCTTTGCTTGTCAGCAGTCAGAACCCTGACACCTAGAATCAATCCCAATACTCAGAGTCATCTGCCTCCCAACAGTTGGCTCTGCATCTTAGCTCACATGATATGTGCAAACAAAAACATTGCCTCAGTGCTATTGTAAACTAAAACTGTCTCTGAGATATGACTAATCTCTGGTTAAAGTGAAAGAGGAAGGATCAAACTACCTGGGACATGACTGGAACTACATACACATACTCACCATATCCTCATTCATATGCACTGTACATGCCTTCCATCATCATATGTGGGGCAGTGCACTGGTTCTGTCTAATACACCACCATTTCCTCCCAGAAAAAAACAGCTATTAGACAAGAATGCTCATAGTCTTTTCTCCCTGCTGACAACAGTTCTAATCACAACCAAACAAAGGCACTAGGGCGCTCCTAAAAATATTTTCCTGTTTACATATGGGAAGGCATCCCGTTCCCCCTGGTGTTTCCATTCTCCTGAGAAAAAGCCTATAAACCTATAAACACAGGTCTACCAGCACTGCTGTCAGTTCTTCCACTGTATTATTAAGCTGATGCTCAAACAGAGTTCACTGGTTCATCGTTAGTTGAATCATTTAAGAAAGGGATTTCACGTCCAAGTGGTGAATGGAGGCTAATGTTACATTTCTGGAAAAGGATGAGATCAAAGGAGTAAAAGCTGGACTTTTAATATGAGACAGTGTATTAGTGCATAGTGGATCCAGCCCTCCAGTGAACCAGGAAAATTAGCATAATGCTGTAGACTGTATATCTGTGGTATCCAATACTCTTTCATACTAGCTGCTTCCAGCAATCTGGCTGCTTTCTCAGAGCCACATGTACCTTTCTCCTGAGAAGATGAGGCTTTAGATATTTGTTTAACCCTCAATGAAAATATAATCTGACAGCAGGTTCAAGCCAACCATAGCTATAGCCCTTTACAAAAATAGACAATTGTTTTCTTGATGGTAATAGATGCTTTTGATCCTCCCACATCACTGTTGATACTGTACATGTGTTGTTTGATGTTTGAGGTAATTCAGAGGATGAGGCGAGCCTTAGGCCCACTGAATGATAACTCACAACACTGACGGAAAATCTCACCACTCTCGCTATAGAAAGAAGCTGGAAACTGAAGCGGTGTGTAAATATGCTTTCAGCCGATGGTTAATAAAAAACATTTGAGCACTGCCTCTGTTCATACAGCCGTGACCTTCAAAAATAAAACACAATATATAATGTAACAAAGCGCAGTATAACTCCAGATTATCACAGCTGATGAACCAATAGCCTTTCTCCACCACATATCACTCTGGAATCCTTCAGGCTGTGTTTTACAAACCATACTTGATATGTATTCATATTCAAAACAAGACACTGAGATTCATCGGGTCGATTCATCAGGCCAGATATTATCTGAGCATGAAAACAGCTTAATCCTACATGTCTTTTTATTTCAATTCCTCCAGGATGGTTTCAGACGACCTTCACACACCTGATACAGCGGAGCCTCATTAGCTGTGAGATTTTGCTCCACCGTGCCAGCGTGAGCTGCCGTTCCCGCTCCACAACAAGGAAACATTACTGTGTGAACACAGCGTACGTAGAGACTTGATATTTGGTGTCTATGTTTTGACCTTCTCACTGCAGTATTCTCTACGGATAAAAGTGCAAACATTAACAGCAATGGGTTCAGTTTGGAGTCAGTTGAAGTCAGTTTCTGTTGACTATGAGGTTTTTACATGTAAAAATATTTCAGTCAGGAGAGACTAACAAGAGAGTGTGCAATTATGAAATTAATATTATTGTCAACACAAGAATCTATGGTGCTTAGATCCCGACAGGATGTGGGAACTATGGATACATGGACAGAAGATCTCGCTTGGGATGATCTTTCCCCCTGGGGCCTAGACACTGGTGGTGGTGGAGAAGGAGCTAGAGGATGAGTATTGTAGTGAAGAGGTATTCAAACAGTGGTTTGACTGGAGGGAGACTGACAACCAGGTTAAGGTAGTGGAGGGGAGGAGGTGGTTTTGCTGATTGCTAAAATGAACAGCTGAATGAGAGCAGAGAGAAATAACACTTTTAAATCTTTGTGACTTGAGATTGATTGGTTGAAACCACCATGTCGGGTGATGATTGGATAAAGACAGGGCTAGCAGGTGTGTAATGCGGATGCCCAGTGGGTGGGTATGACTTAGTGAACGTGTGCAAATATAGTCTTCCTGACTGAACTTTCACTAAGCTCCATATTACTACATTTGATTTAATTATTCTGTTTCAGTCAGTTTTTTTTTTTTTTTTATCTATACTCTTCTTGTATTTGTGACACGCTTTTCTTTATGTTTGTGCTGTCACTTTTTTATAAGCTTTTGTCCTTTCGAGCTGCCATATCTCAGTCCTCAGATGCATACAGCTCCAAGCCCAACACAGCAGAGATAATTTCCACCCACAGAGCACAATGACAGCCGTCGTGTGCAATCTGTTGTGCAGTCATTAAATACACTATCTATTTAACTAAAGATAGATACATCTGAATCCTGCAATCTGCCTGTTATCTGATTAATTCATTATTTAGCTGATGATATAATGACGCCTGCCAAGGAGGTTTTTAAATTACCCTTGTCCATTGGTTTGCTTCTATTCATTTACCAGCAGGAATGTGTAAAACGTGCTGAACCAGTTTGCATTTAACATAGTGGAGGGATGGGACACGAGCCAGAGAACCTCATACCTCACAGTGTGGATCTGGTTAAAGGGCAAATCCAGGACTTCCTTTATATTGTAAGACATTGACATTAATGGCAATTTCTGAGAAAATAACAGGAAATAACACATTGGTTTATGGTGTTGAGATCTGAGAGGTATTTCTTTCTGACCAGACATCTACAATGTCCTGACCCAAGTCATCACTTGTTGTGAGTCTCTTTTAAAAGAACCACAGACAGCACCTCACTATTCATTCACATTACCAGATAATTCCATAATGGAAAAACTAGAGGATACAAGCAAGACAAGGCAATTAAAAATGAAAACATCTTTCACTTTCATTCCAACAAATACATTATCCATTTTGTCCATCTTACAATCTATACATCTTTCCTCTGTTTCAGTAAGAAGGTTAGTCTTCCCATCTCATCAATCTCTGATGATTTCAAGTCAAGTATTTACTGTAGGTAGGTCAGTCTGTGGCCATTTATTGATTGTGTTTTGCTGCTATTGTCGATATTTTCAGGAGATATCTGACATTCCCAATTATTTATTCTGGATCATTTTGGTGCAGATCCAGAAAATAATCCAGGTCTGGTGGAAGAAACAGCTGAACACACATTAGTTTGTCTTCCATGTCCATTGTTTAGTATTTGCTACCGTTTAAGTGTATATATCAAAAGGATTATGTTATCTGACTACTGCTTTTCGATTTTTATTTTTCATTACAGAGCAGGTGTGCGTGGGATGGTTTGGCCTCTTTGCCTTACTCAGTTCCACTCTACATAATTAAGTGTGACCCTATCAAGAGATCAGCAGTGGGATGGTAACAGAAATCGGAGTACGCCATCAGATCAGCAGTAGTTAGGGGGAAGCCCGATCGACGGTCATAATTATACTGTTTAATAAACAATATGTACTGTGTACTTTGCTGCTTCCCTGAACCATAGTATATTTGATGACATAGTATCGTGTTATATGGCTATCAAATTAATTAAGGCTGAGGTTTCTTTTCCAAAGCAGTCATTTTTTCAGTCACAAATGGCTCAGAGATAATAGCTCAACAAATCGAAGATTTACAGCTGTATTTGTAAAACACCTTTCCTCATATTTGCATGTTCCTCAGTGGGCGGTACTGATTTTAAAAACAGGTGCAGCTGCTAATTAGCATTAGGTGCTAATAGATATGGGGCCAAAGCTGGGGCTATCACAGGTGCAGCTAAAACAAGGACTTAGTGATGTAGGTGTACGGATAAATCATCCAGGAGCAGCTCAGCCAACTAAAACACAGATGCAGCCAGTTATTAATGTTATTAATGGTAGCTGTTGTTTATCTGTTATGTGAATGAGCTAATTTGATATTGGCTGAGTTTACACTCGGTCAACAAGCACCTGTTGGAGACAGTAATTACCAGAACACACAAAACGTCAAGTACACAACAGGAAAGTTCTACAATGCACCAGTCAGTCAAACAGCAACAAACAGAAAACAAGATCAACGTTAACAGCTAGCAGTTAGCAAACATTGGAGGCTAGCAAGCTGCACCTAGACATTACCCTCAGGCACTGATGGGAAATAGCAACAATATGACCTCATAATATTAGCACAAGCAGCAAACACTTGAGTGAGGTTAAGTGAAGCAGTGACCCCTAAAACCCAGTGTCAGACAGAGACGTGCGCATATTTGTAGATACATCTGGTGCAATTAAAGAGGCAGCGGTGCAAACTAACTGCTGTCATTTCCTCCACAGTGAGACATTAGAGTAACATTAGCTAACTGTTGAGTTGGACCCACCTCTGATATGTTATATTAAATGTGGCAGCAAAAGCCACCGTTAATATAACATATATTAACACAAGGCCAGTTTTCAGCACAGCCGTGTCCCACCGGGAGCCTTTAGTGTTCACTTCATTAGAACAGGTACGTTGGATTTATGTATCAGAGACAGAGGTGTACTATGTGACTGTGATGTTAGCTAGCTTAACAAAATAGAGTATCTTTATACTGTTAGACACTTGGACCATGTTTACATTAATAAGCCATGTGGCTCCAAGTTATTCCCCTAGTGATGTACTATTAGATTCACTTTTCTTCTGCCCCAGTGATCTAAACTAGCACATAAATGTGGACTTCGTGGTTCTCAGGCCCAACCTCATCATTAATTTACAGAATTTGGACAAATGAACACTGTAGCCCAACTATAAACAAATGTTGCACCATTTCAGAAACCAGAAAGGCAAAAAAATTGGAACGCATATTATCTCTGACATTATAATATACCATGATTCAATTTGTGCTTTTACTATTACACTGATTGTTCACCAAAGACATTACCTGTACCAATCCAGACTGATGATTTCTAAGGGAATTACACAGCAATTTACAAAGCTGCCCCATCCAGAGCCTCTGTCTCATTTAGCACCTGTGATGGCTGGAGTGCTGCACAGAGGGGGAGGCTGCAGTCTGTGAAGGTGGCCCACAGTACGTGCCCAGAATGGAGAAAAGACATTGTCTAATTGCTTGGCTGGAAATAGCTTATAGTGGGAGGGTTTGCTCCGTTGGTGCAGAAGGAAAAGGGATTGCCCCATCCTGTTAAATCATCACCCTGACCTTTGACCTTACTGTGGCCACTCTGGCAGATGCTACTGCACATGGACACACACACGTCCAGCACTGATTCGCACGAACACACACATGGACAGACACACACATGATATATCACTGACATCACTGTGGTAGTAACAGAGATGACCCCAATCATCAGAGGGAGAAAAAAGGGAAACTGAGTCCTATTCCCTCACCAAGGCTGCATTTTATTACTCACTTCCATTGTGCCCTCCTGATGACATGGCATTGGAGGTTGATCACCTATAATAGAGTCCGGCTGAGGTGCAGATTAAAAGTACAAATCACATTGTAAGAGACTGAGCTGATCTGCACTGTGTAACCTCCATCTTGGTATGAGGACTTTAAACCACAGTTGTTCCAATCTTTCAGCTCGACTAAGGGAAAATAACAAAGCCTGATGTTGGGGCAAAGCATCAGAGGAACAGTGTGAGTGTAAAGCTACACGACACCACAGGGAGAGAGGATATTAAAGCAGGTGTCCAGCCTGTCAGCACATGTGGCTCAATCTGCACCTTTTTATATTTACTCCCTTCATTTCTGCTCCCGCACCATATGGAAGCAGGTTGAGTAGCAACTCTGATGATGTTAATTTCCCCACACACAGGGATCTCCTGTGATAAGAGGCTAAGTGCTGCTCACAGTACACTCAGTGTTCCCACCAGTGAATGAAATGTCATGTCTAGTGATGAGCGTCACCTCACTGATCCATGAAGCTCACCGGAAAAAAAGTCCCCCCGAAGAGAAGGGGGGATCTAGAAATAACATGATGTTGTTGGATGGAGTATAATCTCAGCATGCATCTACAGCTGCTCCTTACGTCCCCCAGGAGCACAGAGGGGAAGATCATTCATCAAAAAGTCATGTATTAGTCATCGAAATGTGAGCGGCATGAGGTGGAAATAGTGACCCAAGATAATGCTGAGATGCAGCAGGCGTAGAGGTCAGCCCTTAACAGATGACTCCACATCGACCAAATGGCAAGATGGAAGAAGGGCTGCGTGTTGGACGCTGTACCAGAGCTCTACTCCTCCTAGACTGGCAGACAAGGAAGACTGAAAAATGAGTGCACAGCAGCTGGGTAAGCCTCATGAGAAATCTGGGCTGTCTGCAGCCGTAGCAGACAGAGTGGGATGATTGGCTCTGGTTTGGACTCGGCTCCCTCTCCACTGAATATGTGCCGTCTCCAGCCATAACATGCAGGTTGTTCAAGGCGACATACGGTTGAGTGCCGTGAGTGTTTGCATGGTGACACACCAATGTTGTGGCTCCTTTTCCAATTGCTTTTCATTTGACATGGCACAATGACTGTGCATTTAAAGTTCAGACTGTCAGCTTTAATTTAAGACTAGTCTCAGATGAGCTGGTTTGTTGAGGAACTCCTGTCATGTATTTGCTTACCCTCAACATCCCACATCTGATATTAATATTATGATAATTTAAGTATGAATGCAGGCTCCTGTTTTTAAAACATTTAGTGAAAAGAGTCCAAAGAGAATAAAAGACCAGAATGCAGGACTTCTGGGGATTTTTCAGCCAAATTGAATCATGATTAAATACTCTTCTAAATACTGCAGAGACCAAAAAACAAGAGGGACTATGTCCAAATAAGGCTGTGGCTCCTCAGCCATTCATCTGATGCGGCTGTAAAAGCTACATTCACATCATAATCTGTGCCATTTTATATCCAAACTGCTAAGCGCACTGAGCCAAAATGTTAATGTAGTGATGTGCCAGTGGAGCTGATGGGGCTCCTCTTCATGCATATGTATTTTCCTACTATCCTACCCAGAATTCCCTCTGCAACCCCTCTCCCAAACTGACACAGGTTTCTAAAAACGGCAGAAAGCTTAACATCTGCTGTCACAGATGTCACGCTGGAGGAGAGTGACTTTGATGAGACCCGTGCTTTTAGCAGCCTCTTTTGTTAGCAGGGAGTGAATCGCACTTTACAAGATAAATCATCCTGCTAGCAGCCGGCTTAGACTGTGTACAACCAGATAAGGTTGCCAAGGAAACCCTCCCAGAGAACCAATGAGTTTTTTTTTTTTGCCATACCAACCTCCTTGATCTGTGCAAACAATTAATACCTTACCCAGGCGGAAGGGAGAGAGATGGGGAGGTGGGAGGCACAAATCCCCAGGTGCTTAGCACAACACTGCTTTCTCCCTTCAGCCCTGTGAATGAGGACATGAGGTATAAAAAAATATCACAAATGGATATTGGGCTGGAGGACACTGAGGGATGATGTATGACTCATTGTACATTAATTCAATGAGAGAACAGCATTTAGTCCATAAATCTAATCTGCACACGTACAGTAGCACACATCACTAATGTCCTTTTAATGAATGTTATGAATACACAGCCATAAAAGTGCCATTACATCCCACCACATCCATTTGTGCATTTGCACTGGTATGGCTACAGCTGTGCAAACCCCCCGAGAGGCCCGGAGGTACAGAGCTGCTGGGGAACCATTAGGATCCATGAGTGACTTCGACTAGCCACAGATCAATGCTCCAGGGCCCTATCTATTACTGACATCCAATTATAGCAATGGACGTCCGCTTAGCACTGCTACTAAGTGCTTTAGTCTTTTTATTGACCACCTGTCAACAGCCTGCACACAGTGGAGCCATTGGCTAATAATCAGCTATCGAACGATCCACATGTCAAGATCACCCGCATGTTGTAAGTGTATAAAAAGTGTGAGGAGGGTGACAATAGTCACAATAGAAAGACATAACACTAACATGTGCATAATATGTCCCTGAGCCATTAACTAGGCAATTCACATCATTCAGGAGACTTAATTAGAAACCTAGTTTAGAACAGTTTTGATTAGCACTGGCTTGCAGTAAAAGTCATTACCCATCACATTAACTGGGGAAATTGGCTGTAATCAAAAATATTTAGAAAAAAAAACAGCTTCCAGGCTGAGGTCAGTACAGAGCAGCAGGAGACTGACAGTCAGTCAGGCCTACGGGAAGAGGGGGTGGTTTAAATGTGCAAGGTGCTGAACGAGGTCACAAACCTTCGCATGGTTGTACTGGAGCGGAATCGTGAGATGGCAGGAGGTGATTGCGCCTGCCTGAGCCTCATTGATTAATTACAGTCATTAAGTGGTTAGAAAGTCACCTCACCTGGTGTAAAGGGTGGAATTCACAGGCTGATTAAAATTAATCACAGTCAAAAAGCTGCAGGCGGCCCAGTCCCCCAAGGTGTACACACCACCACAGAGGCAAGCCATGAAGTTTTAATTCAAGCTCAAGTCAACATCCGGCTCCTGCCTCTGTAAGCTACCAAATAAACAAACAGTGACTGGCTAGTTTTTCCCCCAAATTTGATGGACTTTTATTATTCAAAAATACAGCACAAAAATACACACGAAAAAAAAAAAAAAATGGTTTTCACACAGTGTGCAAACCTCAAAGGAGATGTTCATACAGTATTAGTACGCAAATTTAAAAGCTACAATTAATATTGTTAGTAGTAGTTGTCATTGATGTTCTGAGCATATGGAGGGACAGTAACAGTATCACTGCTCCAAGAGCTCTGTACAGCTTGTCAGCAGGTGGAGAGTCTAACTAGAGTTCTGCAGGGGCCCATCCTGACAGTAAACTCACTGCACGTACAATACACTTGCCCCCCACACACATGCGCGCGCACACATATACACACACAGCCAGAGTAGTGTTTAAAAAAGGAAATGACAGATATAATTTCTTTGTCTAGGCAGGCCCAGGTCTCACTTTGCTTGGTGTCAAAAAAATAGCTGCAACATCAAATCTGCCAAAACTGTCACGTCCCCTTTGAGGCAAGATTTCATTCACAAACACAAACACATTCACACTCTCTCTAACACACATACACAAACACACCATGCCAGAAATTCCCAATCATTCCAGGGAGCATTTATATTGTACTGACAAGCCCATCCTCCCCCTGTGTTTTAGATACAGTCGCCAAGCACAGCACGGCAGAGCATCACATAAACATACAAACAGTGTCTTTATACCATTCGACTGTGTTGTGGTTAGATAGGGTTACTTTGACAGGATATTTATACATACAGCCAGAATCATTTGTTTTTTTTTTTTTTTTTTAAAAAGCACATCAATTACCAAGGCTTAAATAAAATAAAATAAAATAAGAACATGAAATCATGATTGGAATACAAAATAAAAGCTTTTACAATATTAATAAGAAAAGTTTTTGCTGAGCTATGAGTGAATTTGTCCGAGGTGAGCAGGACAACACAAAGACTTGACCTGATTGAGGGAACAGGACACGATTAATAGGTTCACTGATTATTATGTTGTTCTGGAGGCTGTGGGCTACCGTGGCCATTCAGGATGATGTCACTGCACATAGCACTGTGCACACAGGCAGACGTGCTACGGCACAACTCAATATAGGAGGGAAACAAGGCACAATAGAAGTGATTATAATCCAGTTAGAGGTGAACTGAGGCAAGGTTCATAAGGCTAAAATAAGGAACAGAATAAGGCGTCGGAGCAACAAGAGTTTGCCACCTCAATGTAGTGATACTGTTTTTTGGATGAAACCTTGAAGAATAATCCATAAACTAGAAGAAGTGACTTTGTAACTGAACATTTATACCTATATCTGCAAACTTAACCCAAACCAAAACAGCTGTACTGTTGACAGAAACTAAGGCTTATCACATTTGTTCGTCTTGTTGGGCCCTTCCTTCCCGCGCACAGGCGTTTTACATCCTTCATTAAAAAGTCCAATTAACGCTACATCAGCCATGAAAGACTTCATATTGACCACAGATGGAAGGTTAATCAAGATACCGGTTCCTTTTAATGTGCCTGTGAATGAAGTGGATGTCATACGCAGCAGATCTGGCGGGGTGAGGGGGCTCCTACATTTTGATGGATTAAGGACTGGTGCTCTTGTTCTTCTATAAGGTATGTGTGTTTGTGTCTGTGTAGGGGGCTGTAGGTGGTGACTGGGGTTAGGGGGTCTCTTAAATACAATCAAAGCTGATTGCTCAGTGAACCTTATTGTCCAGCTGCCCCTGTTATTTCTCTATACACTACCTCCTCTGACGGGGGATGGGCACTGGTCTTTTATTGTTTAAAACTTGGTCAAGAAGCAATAATCCTTCAAGTCACAAGATGTGGTGGCTTGAACCTCGCCCTAAAATCCAGCCAATCACGTCCATTTCAGCCCCCCCACCTCAACTTTGACTGGACAATTCAAACAGTTCAACAGAACAGGAACGGTTCAACAAGAAACGGCTGACCTAAATAGACTGTTTCAACTTGGTTGAAAGATTCATTATCATCTGTTCCTCTAATTAGTGTTACTTTATTTTATTTTATTTTGCAAAGGTCAGTCCATCCCATTTAACAATAAATGCATGGAGAAACTATTAAAGACTGGGTCACCTGACAAATGATCATACTGTAATGTAGGCATTTTAAAACAATAAATGAACTGTACATTTCCCCAGCTCCCATTCACATACATAAACCTGTATTCATACACACACACACATACAGCGGCAATTTTAGACATGCATGCATACAGCTATACAGCTGGCCAGTTAGGGGCCTGGATCTGATTTGAACATACAGTATCTCTATATCAGGGCCATCTACATTTAAAAAAAGACATGCATTCATTTATGTACAATATCATTTGTATATTGACCATTCTGCTTATCCACACTATTTCATTTTTATGCGAGAAAGTCCAGGAAGTAAAACCCACAAAAGTTTTTTTGTATTTGTATTTGATAAAAAGTTAATGTGCTCTGTTGTGATTCCAGTACAACTTAATCTTTCCTCTCAGCATCACAGCAGAGCCAGGTCTTCATAAGAGGAGAATACTCCCATTTGTAAATAATGAAGAGCTAAAAGTCAGGCCAGTCAGTCCATCCCAGCTCTTGCTCCATCTTCATTGGCTTGAGTCCTTCTCCCTTCCTATCTTGACTCCCTCTCCTTGTTACATGATCCCTCCTTATGTTAGACAATTGAGCCGTCCCTGTTCTGGGCAGGGACCATGACAGGGATGCCCCCCATGCGGGCAAGGTTGGGGCCAGCCATCTTGGGACCAGTGGGTGGGGGCAGAGGGGCGTGGCTTGGAGGCCTATCGTACTCCTCTGTCGTGGGAATCTTGTCATACTGGGACTTCATGGAGTGCCCATGCATGTTGGAAGGTGACAAAGAGCCCAGGGAGGAGGTGGAGTGATGGCTGCCTATGGTGAGGCTGCGCGCTGTTGAAACGCGGCTCTTAGGAGGGGGCACATCCTCTCTGAGAGGAAACAACAACAGCATAGTTAGACAATAAACCAAAAATGTAAAACCACTTTCTTTTGCCTTCTTGAGTGTCAAGTTGAAGAAGCAGAATATGGAGAATAATTCTCTAAGATGCTATAAACCATAATGAAGTAATGATGGCATGCAGGAATAGAAGTGAAAGATGAGTGGCTCCTGGTACTTGCTGCCCACAGAGAGGAAAAGAATGAATACTTAAGAAGTCTGCATGACTCATTTCAAGAACAAAACATGATATGACTCAATAAAGAGTGACAACTAATTGGAGCTGGTCCTTCTGATTGGTAGGGGCAGTGTTTGTACTGCTCAGCCACGATGACTTTGTAATAGCCTGTGGAGATTGAGCTGAGCAACCAAATGCAGCTATGCCCTCTACTCCCTCTGCCACCACATTAACTACTAATAAGCAGCAATAATCCAGTTAAATGCTCAATCAAACTGAGCCTGAGGGGCCAGAGCTTGTTTAGTCCACAGCTTCATGCTGTGGTGTTTCAGCAAATGTGTGTGTCTGTGTATACAAGACAGGACCAGTGGTCTAATCCTCTTTGTCCTATGAGCAGTGTCACATTGTGGTCTTAGACAGATTCAGCCCGCAGCAGAGTGATAGTAAGCCCAGGGGCTGTGTGAAGCCTGCGGGCCGGATGCAGAGTTGGATGGCGAGGGGTGGTTTAGGGTTGGTGGCTCTGGAGTGGGTGGGGTGGGGGCAGCCAGCAGCAGACATGACACAGGAACCACAGAGCAAACAAAGCTTTCAAACTGATTACCACAGCTGTTTATTGAGGAGGGGTGAAAAAAAAAAAGAAGAAAAACGCTGATGGAGAAAAACCATTTCATGGTTGCTGCGGCTGTTGGAGAAGTGTTAATATGTGTGTCTGTGAATCTGACATATCTCTACAACTACAGGTCAACTTACAACAGGAATTAATAACCATATATAGCCTAACCTCTTGCATTTTTATGCTTATGATTAATCCAGTATTATAGGGACGTTTATGATTATAAAGACAAGGCTACACAGAAATGATTCCTCCATCAAAAGGCAGTTCTTGAAATCTGTGAGCCAAATCTTATTGAAGTTTTGGTGAGTGTACCTGATCTCATTGCAGATTTCCTTCTCGTACTTCTTCCTGTGACGAGCACGGAAACAGCAGAAGAGGATGATGGCAATAATGATGAGGATCAGAAGTACAGCAATTATGGATCCTGCCACGATGCCTGCGGTGTTGGGGGCTGGATTACACAAGAAGAAGAGAATTGGAAGATCCGGTAAATGTGGCAACAATTTGATCATAGCTGAGGATCTCCATCCAACAAAGACTGCTAAATATAGAGCTAGGTTATCTTCATATGAGGACAGTGGTGCATTTGGAGCAGAAACAGAAGTAGTCAAGGCAAACTCGAGTATCTCAGCAGTGCTGTATCTTTATAGCACAACCACAAAATAGTGGTCCAAGCTGGAGAAACAATACTTGATAATATGACCACACAATGATAGGGGTAGGGACAGTAAAACAACACTTAAGTGTACATGTTATTATGATAGCAGCATAATGTTCCACACTGCACCATTTGAGGTTTAGCAGTGCTGTCACCGTGTGCGACCACAAAGTTTCTATTACAACTGAACAGTAGACCTGCTAAAACCATATCAATGACACCAACTTCTAAATGCATTTGGATCTTTAGTAGCAGCAGCACTGAAGAGAGGAGACCTGTGTGATGACACTGCCACTTAGCTTGTACATTCATTTTCCATTTTCTAGCACTGATAAACTAACAAGTCTTTGCGCTGGAGCACAGAAAGTAAATGATCTTTAGTTGTTTATAAGCCAGCACTACATGAACTAGCACTGCACTGCATGTTCACAAATAAAATATTCTTATTAAAGGCATATATGCAATATATAATATGCAATTAGTAAGAAATCATATCTGATAAATATCAACTTGTTAGCATTAATTATTGTATTTCCACATGTCTGTGGACAGGAAGTGTAACATGGTGTAGCTGTACATGGTTCTATGACAACCTTTTGTTTAATGTTCTGACTGATTTGTTTTAGTGCAGGAAATTCTGTAACTACCCACTTTAAACAGGTCTAAATGTGACATTGAATACAGATCAACATGAGGTTAGTTGGGGTACTCACGATGTGTTACACTGAGAACGAGTATACATTCCTCACTGCCAACACGGTTTCTGGCAGTGCAGCGGTAGGTGCCAGATGCACTGGTGGATGCATTCTTCACATTAATGGTGCCTCCCACAGGATCTGTAGTGAGGGCAAAGCACACATCATTGAAGAGATGACAGTGTTAAACAGAGAACAGACCTCTGTGAAGGACTTGATAACTGTTTTGTATTTGTTTGGGAGCGAGTGTGACGGGGTCCATTACCCAGCACTGCGGAGGCAGGCAGCAGCTTGCTGTCACTGGTCTTCTCCCAGCTGTACTGCAGGGGGTTGGTGCCCTCACTAGATATGCACCTCAGTATGATGTCTTTGCCCTCCTGTGTAGGGCCCTCAGCATAGCACCTGGGCTTGGATGGCTTCACTGTGTAAAGGAAAGAGAGTGAGAGAGGTGAAAAAAAACGCAGACAAATGCAGACGGTATATCAACTAAGAAAAACAGACTCTCCCTGCTAATAGCACTGTTACTTTTCAGTTTTGGATGTTGTGAGCTTATTGTGTGTCTGTGTGTATTGTGTATTCTGAATGATGATTTCCTCCCTTGCTCAAAGCAACAGTCATCAGCATAATGAGAACAGTAATCAGAGTAATTGATACAGCTGCTGTCATTACAGAGGCTGTCACTCAGGATAATCGCAGGCAAAAAGGGAGCAGTGGGCCATTGGACGGGGACAAACACACACACACTGACACAGACACACAGATACGTGTACATGTAGGGTTAAGGATGGAGGCTGAACTTTGGGTCTTAAAGCAAAAAGTGTGTAAACACTCCTTGCCCAGTCAGACTGTAGCAGATGAGAAAACAACTCCAAATTAAAAGCAGACTGACTCCAGTGAAAGCAAGACACAGAGTCAGCCAGGTGAGGAGGCGGCAGATGTTTGTGTAGAGAAAACTTGAAGCCAGATCTTTGTTCTGTGGCAATGGAGGTGTGGTTATGACTTCTGCAACAACAAAACAAGAAGTGGGGCTCTCAGGATCCAAACCAGGTGTCAGACTGGTTGGGGGAGCTTAGAGGGCATAACCGTGAGGATTAACAGTAGACTCACAGTACGGAGTGCTCCTACTAATATAATAAACACACAGGGTCAGGAGAGAGGGGGCAAAACAGAGAGTGGGAGAGCAAAAATTAAGCGAGTGGTGATGGACAGATGGTGGAGTGAAGGAGGCCAAGGCTGTGCAGCTCCTAACTCACTGGCCTGCGCTTTGCTGCCGTCATGTCGCAACTACACACACACTTTCATGCACAACACAATAAACGTCAGAGAGCTATGACATTTTGAATGCATCTTTTAAAGGACGGCTGTCCAATGAGCTGATTTATTTGTTTGAAAGATGAGGTCAAAGAAGAAGGTGACAGAGGCTGGGAGAGCACAGGGAGATAAAGGCCGGAGTGGTGCAGACAACCTGGCTCTGTTAAATGAACAATGACAGCAGATTTATGAGTTGCACAAGGCTATCTTGTAGACAAGATAAGCAGAAAGGGATAGCTAGATCGTAGTATTCATTACGGTTAGAAGGCACAGAACTTCAAAGAGTGAAGACTAAGTGTTGAATGGTAAACTGTAATATAAGTGTCTGGCAGTCGCTGAAGCCTGGCAGAGGTTGGCTATTGAGCTCTGCAGTGAGATCCCAGATGTGATGAGGACTGTGTGGACTTGAGGCAGAAAGAGCTGAGTGATTGGCTGTTGAGAGTATAGGTGTGTCTCTAGTCTGGAGCAGATGTGAGAGCTGCTGACACGCAGAGCTGTACTGTAGGAGGATACTCTCCTTCTGTTATCTTTAATGTCCTGCTGCAACCAGAGGGGAATACACAACAAGAGATGCTACTTCCTGTACTTTTACCTTGACACATGTACACTGCAGGTATCGCCGTGCGTGTACCTCAAGGCAGTGTTTGTGACAAGCCACAGCAACGCCCACTGTATAAATTGTATGTATGTTTATGTTTGTACACACATATGGCTGCATGTCTGCCCTGTACTGACGACCATCCACCTTGTGACAAGATCAACCTGAAGGTAAAATGCAGCGCAGGCAAGATGTCGTCGCCTCTCCTTGTCAGTGTTTCTTTGCTTAGAGCACCTCTGCCCCTGGGGTCAATAGCTAGCAGCCTGTCAGCCTCTGAAGCCTCAAGCTCCCTCTTTCTCTCTCATGGACACGTGCGCACAAACACTCACACACACTTGCACACAAATTACTTCCACAAAATCTGTAGAGGAAGAATGAGAGGAACGTCATTATTTAGATAGAAAAATACTTTGTTGATCTTCAGGGAAATTAATGCACTATAGATATAACTGCATAATGTTATATTTGTATTTGAATGTGTATCGCCCTATAGTTTCTCGTCTGTGCAGAATTGATTAACTAAGCAGTTGGGTTGGTTGATGAAATGACAACCTTCAACAATGCAACTGGGACAATTTAAAAATAGGCATGAAAACAACAAATCAGCAGGTTTACCATCGTTCTCATGGGTAGAGAAATGTAGAGCTTTAGCAGCCAGAAGAAAATACATAGGCATGCTTATAAACGATAGATAAAGCAGTGATTCCTCTTTTTTCATGTGCATTCGGCTTCTGGTCAGATTCATTTTTATGTAAAGTAGACTCTCCAAGTATTTCTTCTGTGGCTCTCGGATCAGCTGCAGTTACAGTTAATAATCAGATTATCTGTGGCCAATCAGTGCTTTTATTTAGCAGCTGCTCAGTGGTAACACATCGTCAGATAAAAATATTCATTTTCAAATAACTTGAGTCTTTCCGGTTGAGCTAGTTGGTGCAGTGCAGCCACTTTTGTACACATGATATAATGCCAAGAAGAACAGCAGCCATTTTCTGAAGCCTGTCCTATCTTTAGAAGGGAGAAACTATTCTGATAACACGGCTGAGATAACGGCACAATGTGCAGCTTATCCCACAACACAGACTATCGTGATGCATGCGGGCTGTTTTTCCCATATGCAAATACCGAGAGAGTTTCAGGAGGCGATTTACTTTCGACATCATTTAGTCAGTTGACTGACCAGTGAGGCCAGTGTATGTGAGGGCGTTTGCCTAGAGAATGAGTCATCTGACTTACACAACAGTGATGTGTCACCCATCTCACCCTGCGTAATAAACAGCCATCTGGGTGCAGAGAATCCATTTATAAGGTTGGTCTCCATTTTTTTTTTTCGAAAAAGACAGGATAGCACATAGTTTGCATTTAAAGTCATCTGTAATAATCCATCTGCTATTGAGTCATTGTTCCAAATAAATAAAGTGTTGTAATATTATACCATTAATTATCATTACTATCTTTTAGTTAAAATTGACACTTTAATTAAAAATAGTAAATCCTTGTAATGAAAAATAAACCATGACAACAATATTTAGTGGGAAAAACATAATAAATATGAATTTAAACAAAATCAGAATGTCCAGAGTGAACAAAGAATTGTTTCACAAACGGGGAAATGCTCTACAGCCAATGGGAAGGTTATGCTCTCGATTTTAGAAGAGATTACATGAAAATAGCCAAAGAGGGCAAAGGGTGTGTGATCTGGTGCATTTCTACTGTGTGGAGAGGAGAATTGACCCTGTGAGGGAAACACACAAACACACACACACACACACACACACACACACACACACTAGACACAGGCAGTTGTGTTTTATACCAGTAGTTTGTCCTGCTGTAGTGCCTGCTTCACTCACCCATGACGATCAGCAGCATCTTCTTGCTGCGAATGCCTGGAGCCTTCTTCACCTTACACTGGTAGGTGCCTGAGTCTGACGACTTCAGTCCCGTCAAGTTAATGGAGGCGTCCCCGGTTTTGGGGTCAGCTGCGTTGAAGTGGACTCGACCCTTCATGGGTTCGTAGTAGTCCTCGTAGGCTCTGTCCCCTGAGTACAGGATCACCTGATCATGAAAAAGGACAGTTTGATTTGTCATTGACAATGATGTCATGTGTCTGACTCGTATATTTATACAAATAACAGTTCTTCCAGGAAACAAACAAAGCAAAAGCCTTGGAATGACTGTTTTGTGCTTTCTGAAAGCAAAAGCTTTGTTCAACGAACCGACTGAAATATCTGGAAGATAGAGAGCACCCTCTCTTATCTCTGCAGTACCCTTCAGCTTGTGTTGATCTGCTCTTTCTGTGCTCAAGAGGAATGAAGGTGGAACAAACAAAGCCACCACTGTGGGGCCAAATCAACACCTGCTGTGTCAACAAAGAGCAGCAGCTCCCAGGTCTGTCCAACTGCCCCCCCAGCACACAGACAGGCAGACGGACAGCACGTACACATACATACACACAGGCAGGATCTTAAAGGAAATGCCTAGAAATAAAGGCCAGGTGGAGCAAACAAGCCTCGGAGCTAGTAGTGGGGGGTGATCAAGATCGGGAAAAAACAAAAACACAAGGAAGAGAATAAGGAGAGAAAAAGAAAAGCAAACAATGAAAAGAGTTCTCATTCTCCTTCACAGACCCTAACATATTCTTTCACATTTCCATGGAGACCATCATCAACAGGCTTTTCTGTGCCACGATCACAACCAGGCATATGCACAGCAATACCCCTGGGTGGAGAGGAGGAGATGAGAAAACCTAAACATGGCAGGAGGAGAAGACAAATAATGAACCCATCAGAGGAGGCAGAGCACTCAAAGGAAGCATGAGAGTAGAAAACAAAGGGGAAACAGAGTCAGTGAGTCTACACAAAGTTGTCGGGGTGTTCCATTTCCAACAGGAAGACTGCAAAGTAGGCATGCTCACACTGGGTGATGTGTTCATATTGTGCTTATTAGCTTTATAAACAGGTAACTTAAAATTCCACTTTTGTCTCATGGGAGGAAAACCTATCTTTCTAACTTCACTGGGGATCAGAGCATCAGCAGTTCAGCAGTAATAACAGCGATATGCGAGATGAGACCACAGAGGAGAGGAAATTAAATTGCCCCCAGCAAAACCAGATGAGCGCTCTCACTTGGGCTAAACCACCTCACAGGCACACAAGTGAGAGATCGTACACACATGCACACCTCTTACGGGAGAAAAAAAAAAATCTAAGCTGCACAATAACCTTGAGAATCATGTTCCAATGACAAAAAAATCCCATGAAGAGCCTGGGGAATGAAAATGAAAAGGGCAAATGACTAGACAAGCTGGCAGGGGCTGGAGAGGACAGAAGAGCACCACTGTCTGTGTGCTGTGTTTCATAACAGATAGGTCACTCAATGATACAATCGCCACCTGGCCTGGCCATTCTCAGTGGATAGATCATGCTGCAGAGGTAAAACACCTCCATTGGCTGGGCTTAGTTTCATCAGACACATGTAAAGATGAGGTCATCATCATGTGACACTGTTGCTCAGGAAAGGAAGAGGTGCATATCATTTGAGAGGCAAAGCAGATGGCGGCAATATCTGTATACTCTAAACATCCTACAGAGCTCAGGGAGTGTCGTGTCTGTGCTTCCAGAGACTTTTCACATGAATAACTCTACATACTGCTGTTGTATGTTTTTACATGAGCAGCTCTGCTCCACAGTTTCACATGGTTTAAGAGGAATCACTACCTGTAACTGGAATTTGCATCCTTCATCTTTGAGGCTTCAGAAAATGTGATAGAACTTGAGAGCATGTGAGATCATGTCACAGCTTTACATCCTGGTCCTCCCAACTTTGTTTACATGAGCAAATTCCAGTCGCAATAACTTAAGTAAAGAAAAGAAAATTTGTCATGTGTTTTCCTGAGCAAACTCCACTGCTGTTCACATTGTTCAAATTTATTTTTTCTAATTGTTTTCCTCATTGTTTTCACAGTAATGATAAAGACTCAGGGCACACCCTCCTTTCAGCTAATCTGTAGCCAGGGGATGAGGGCCAAATGCAAATGACTGTTAGTGTAGGCATGCCTGGCATCTCTCATTCAAACCCAACAAAGCAACATGCATTAGTTATGCTTCACCACTCTCAAAAAGACCCCGATGATATGTGGGATATTCCAGATGAAGGGGACATCATTTCCCACCAGATCACTGAATAGATAATGTTGTGGCATTACTTCTTATTGCATCAATGCAATGAAAATGCCTCTGGGATATATAGTTCATTAATATGATTTAATTTTTAAATTAAAGGTTACTTGCACAACACACAGCCCAGCTATGAGTTTCTAGTTGTACAACCACAGGGACTGATCCTGCTGACAAGTTCTCCACTAAAGTTTTCATCGATTGTGGCCTCTGGCTATAAAGTTTAGTCTCCACTCACATTACACTGCCTGACCTGGTAGCTTTGGTCCGAGCAGATCAGACTAATCCCACTGAACACTGTCACATATATTAAAGCAGCTCCTTGGCACTAATATGGCACTAATTACAAAGAATTTACTCTGTGCATGACTTCATATTGTTTAAAGACTGTATGAATGTGAATGTGTGTGTATATAGCGAGCAAAATAGGATAGGTCAAGGGGAAGAAATACGTTCAGAGAGAGATGTCTGGCCTGTTTAAACTCCAACAAAGGTTAATTGTTGTTCAGCAAAACAGCATGTAATAAAGAGAAGGAACATGATGCAATCTGGAAACATTCTGGAAAAATACTAGAAAAGACTCTATGGAGCCGCCTGCCATGAAAGCTGGGCTCACTTGGAGCAGCAGCAGACTCCAAAAGACTCAGACTTGATAAAAAAAATAAAATTTGATAAAATACTGGTATACAAAGAACAAACAATAACTATAAAGTTTTTAATTTCATCTCATTTTCCCACCCTACATCAGTTTGATTCAAAGTAAAAAACTGAATGGGTAAAAAACAAATAGATGGGAATGATTACGGTCTCTTTAATGGGGAAAGAACTGACCAGAAGCAAGAGGGCAGAGCTGTAGTACTTGGGTGGGTCAGAGAGGACAGTGAGAGGTGACAGTGACAGAGAAATCTAATGATGAGCCTGTGACCTATTTCAGAACATAGTCCAAAAAAAAAAAAAAAAAAAAAAACTAAAGTCAACGAGTGGTGGAGAGGGATGGGTAAGCTTTGTGACAGGTGGGAGACAGGGGCAGTAGTAAGGCACAGAGGAGGGACTGCACCACTGTAACGATCTGTAGCAAGAATCTATCTCTATGGCTGTGAAAACCCTAGAGACATCTGGAATTCCTGCAGAGTTGTGTAGTCTTCCTTTTTCATGGCCAAGGGCCATACTGGAAAGAAAAGACAGAGCTTGGGATAAAGTGAGCTCCATCACTCCCGCTGTGTGTCTGAAAGAGCAGTGCAGAAAACAAATGCTCACAGAAAATACACGTGGCTCAAATTACATGTCTTGCATACTGTATACTTCCTACATTAGATTCAAACACACCTAACACAGAAAGTATTGCATTTCACTAGCTGTGCAACACGCAAAGCCACACACGCAACACTACAGCAGAGCATGTTAGCATAAACATACAGACTGAACCAAACAAAAGACATCTAAAGATTTTAATCCCAACAAGAAACAATAAAACACTTCTAAAACTCCAAAACAGAAGATCCGGTTGGAAAAAATAAAATCTAACTTCTGATCAAAAGGCGAAAACAACGCCAATGTTATTTTAAAGTAAAACTGCATTTACACATACCACTTTGTCCTCTTTCTGGTTGTCGGATGCCAACAAGCTCCATTCGATATCCAGCGGTCCAGAGTCATCAGGGGCCAGAGAAAACTGACAGTCCAGCTTCACACTCTGACCACTGGCCTTCTCTATGGTCGGGGAACTAGATGTAATCTCTAGACCTGAGGCCAACCCTGGACAAAGACACATAAAGACAGGAAATTCATATCAACACTGCAACATACATTATGATGAAATCAAACAAAGTCTGAGCATCACAAAGGATGAACACACTAGAACCTAATGCACTATATGAATTAACCAACAGCCTACAATAAGAAGCTTAGACACTAAAAAGTCAGAAGAGACTGCTCAGCAAATGTAAGACAAATGCAAGAATTGAAGTATTTATCAAATATTAAAACTTCAAAAATTAGAATCAACTTTATTGGTCAAGTATGTATTTACAGACAAAGGGAAACAGACATAGGACAAAAACGGATGAGTACAGATAAACATTTAATTATTAAACACACACTAGTTAAATGTTAAACATTCATACCTAGACGCTACTGAAGAGCTGAGAGGATCTAAGGTTAGGATGAGGTTAGGCCTCAGACAGTGATCGCTGCTGCAATCTGTATATATGATCTTTATTTAATCAGATGATTTAATTTAGGGGGGAAAAATGGCTTTTGTAAGACAGACTGAAGTATACCGGGGAAAACCAAACATTTATTCTGTCAAAACAAAAGGACAAATGTAATAAATACGACCAGATAAATAGCACAAAGCAAAACAGACAGAATATAGACGGATGTCTTAAAAGCACATATAGAGACAAATATAGAGGCATATATTAGAGGCAACTGCTGACATGAATAAAATATTAAAATACTTCAGGCTCTACATACACTATGGGGATAAAACCTACCACTTTTAGCATTTTATTAAAATATTGACATACATAAATAGATCACACGATCATTGTTTGGTGCGTGATGACAATCACTGTGTGTGCAAAGTAACTTGCAGAAGACGGGGTTTCTGGTGATGGAAAGTTGTCCTTGCATCTAATTGTTTTCTATGGATATAAATGGTTCACAGTGACTTTCGTTAAAGAAATATTTTCAGTCAGCTGTCAAATATTTTGAAACCTGGAATGTGTCAGGAAGATAGAAGCCAGATGGTGGCAATTCATATGAGAAGCATAGTATCTAGTAAAAGAGAGAAAAAAGTGGAGTGTAAATCACACAGTGAAGGAGCCATTAGAGTCGACTATACAGAAGCTTTAGCCAAAAACAATGACGAAAACTGTGGTCAATCACCAAACTGGTGCAGAATCTTAAACATTTATTCTTAGAAGGAATAAACATAATTTCCTGGTGACATCAACTGGGTTAAGATTCTCCATTCAATAAGAGATTTAAGCTCCGGCAAGAAACACGGTCCATAGAGAATGGAGTTGTCACATGCTGCCTCGACACATTAAAATCCTTCTGACAGCCTGCCACCTTCCAGTCAGCGAGGGGGGGAGAACAGCTTTATCATTTAAAAAAATGAAATCACCACAATATGTCACTGCTAAAAGGTGCTGTAAATATGTAGCAAACACTTATCAAGTCGCTCTGATGACAAACGCATCTAACTGACATTTTTTTGTTCCTACCAACAGAGACTTTTCACTCCATATAAAGCATAAAAAACATAATGTTTTCCTTTGCTACAGCTGCATCTCATTTAGCTGCTTTTACACAATAACTGACAAACAGTGCTGACTAGAAATGTGCAGAGATAATTGGTGAAACAGGAGTGAAACCTGGCAACCGTAAACATTTTTAACAGGAAAATTAACCTTTTCTCTTCTTGGAAAGGTTTCTTTTATTAATTTACAAGATTTCCATAAGTGACAAACAAATGAGAGCACAGGCGTATATTCAAATATGAAAGAAAAACTACTCCATTCAAAGTGCAATATGTAGTGTTGAGGGTTTGCACTGAGGCTACATCAGCTACACTGATTCTCACTGAAATCTATGCACGGTGCTTACAAACCTGTAAATCACTAGAAATGTAATGGAAATGGAAATACAGTGATCCATCGGCATATCGTGCTTCACCTCTCACAGCTTCGATACTTTGCGTTTTTGTGTGGCTTGTATAAGTAAATTTGGATCACGGGTGTCTTCATTATATTCTGGGATTCTACGGCGTGCAGGTATTATTTGCAGTAAAATAAGCAGCCTAAAAAGCCTAAAATATAAATAACACATGTGGTAAAGGTTTATAAGAGTCTGGAGAGTTTATAAAGGGTTAACAAATAAAATAAATATATAGTTACTACTTCATGGATTTTCACCTTTCGTAGAGAGTTCTGAAACCTAACCCCCACGATAGGCAAAGGACCGCTGTATGTCTTTTCTCGTGCCTTTAATTTTGAGACAGATATTATGTGATGTAAGTTTCTGAATCCTGGTCCTCAGGGTATGATGTAGGGTGAGAGCTACAGGTTGAGGTCGCTGCCTCATCTCTTGTCCGTCAGCTTTGTTTCAGTCTCAAACCACACTCTCCCTCTGGGCTATGGCACACAACTGGACCAAAATACACCATGCAAGTTTATACACATATAGAGAGTGGCAATCTCCGTCACACCCACTATTGTTGAAGCTCACAGCCTGTATGTATTTGACAGGGTCGCAAAGCAAAGGCATAGTTTTATTCCCCGGTCGCCGGTGCTGCGGCTAGTTGTTTCAGCCCACAGATTTTGACAGATGCCCTTGATTGGAGCCATCCATCGCCTTCAGCAGAGAGAAGAGAAATGGGAGGCAATATAGAGAAAAGTGAGATATGTGTCTATCACTGTCAAAACGGATACGGTGCTTGGCATCTGCATGACAGAAAGCCATGTCGATTCATCAAGCTCTTAAAGGAGCTGGGGTATTTCTCAAAGTTGTTTAGAGAAGGGAGGAATTACACTCTGAAGAACGTATTCAGCTGGAACAGATGATCAGCGTGACTGCTTTTTCTGACAGGGACAGTGGCTAATGTACCTCTTAAATCAATGGAAAGCTTTAAGAAGTTTATTTTATATTACAGTTCAGGTAGAGGCCTTTTTTATAGAGTACCACCATATTGCCAAAAAGAACCATTTCAGTATATCATGCCTTGTAAAGGCAGGTAGTTGTTATGCTTATAAACCTGTCTGACCAGTAGCTCAGGTGACAGGCACATGAGTGTACAAGAAGGTTAAAACCATATTTAATGAACAGATGTACATTTTCAGTTTAAAGTAAATGCAAATTATATAATCTGAGTAGTTTCTGACAAATGACAGTTTTTCTGAAAACCTATTTTGCCAGTATCCTCCTCATATATGCATTTGTTGTGTTTTTCTCATTGTTTAATGTGAGTGAGGCTAAGTAGGTAAAATACAATGTGATATATATGATAAACATGAAGTTTCTATGCATGTATCTAAATTTACCAATGAGACACATCATAGACATTGTCATCATTATAAAAGTATTTGTAAAAAGTCAGTGTCACATTTTTAAGTAAAAAAAATCTTGATGAAATTCTCTGAATTTGAAATTCTCAGTATGTCTCTAAAACACAAAACAGTCATTACTTCACATGCAACAATCAAAGTGTGAAGTGTTTCAAAACTCATCTGATCAAAAAATGTCACCAGATTTTTTTGGTACATGATGAAGTAAACAAAAACAAACCTGGAAATTACTCCAACATAAACAGTAAAAATATGATTTTTTTTTTTACAAGACCTTTAAGATCACAAATGATCATGTCTTGAAACACAGAAGCTCTTCCCACTGACCAGGTATGTGTATATGACTGCTGCCTGCAGCAAATCCTATGATTGGTGGATGACATACCTGGGTGGCTGCTCATGGTGGAATAACACAAACAAACTCTGATAGCATGCTTTAAAAAGCAACTCTGCGTTAATCAGTAACTATCAGCTATCAGCACATACAGCACTGTACATAAATTGATAGAGCATGTGACACTGAGCAGAAATGAGCACTCCAAAGTCTGCAATACACTGAGAGAGCACTCCATATAATCAGTGGCTTATACTGGGTGAGCGTTGGTCTTTATTTAGAGTAATAGCACCAGAGCACACTGGCTTTCTTCCTCGAAGGTAATAATTGGCTGATAAGAGAGACCGTCATTACAGTCCAAGGAAAACTAAGAAAAATAGAGTGCTGGTAAATGCACTCATGCATGTGCAGCAGAGACACCATGTCTGCAGTTGTATGAGAATATGTGTGTCCATGTAGTGGAGGAGTGGAGCAGTGGGGGAAGGCACACTAACTAATTAAGAAGTCTGTGTTAATAACTATTCATGGCTGCCTGTTTCTCAGAGTATCTCAGTCCCTCTGGTCTCTACTACACTGTCTGACACAGCACATCCCAGTGGGGTCACTGGGAGACCGGGAATGAGCAAGAGGAATTTTGGGTGTCAGCGTGCTCCACCCTATACCCCCACTCTCATTCATTTACTTCCCCCTCCACCTCTTTGTCCCTCCCCACCCCCACCTCCCCCTGTTGCCTGTCCTACTCCTCTCTAACACACCCATGATTGTGGAGTGCCAGTCCGCTAGGCCTCCAATTCTCTCTGGTCCTGCTGATTGTAAGCCCACCACCACCCACCCCCTCCACCTTTGTTGGCATACAAAGGGGAGCGAATCCTGTCTCCTGGCAACCAATCCCTTCGGAGGTTGCTGTGGTGCTTAAGAGACCACATGAGAGAGAGAGAGAGAGAAGAAAGAGAGAGCGAGAGAGGTTTGTGGAAGTGAACAAACTCAAGCGTGAATCTGTCATGGTGAGGCATCTTTATAAACATCCACATGTTTCCCTCAAAAGCACAAACACACACACACAATTTGTTTGCAACAAAAATGGTTGTGACACATTTCATGTGAAAGAGAGAGAGAGGAGTATTAATAATATAAATCCTGCATTCCTGGAAGGATGAAATCATGCATATTCTAAAAATACAGGTTATTCTGCACAGCTATGGTCTGTCAGTACCTGGTAATTCAACAAACTAGACTGAACCAACTGTTGTGGCTTCACCTCTCATGACCAGAGGCAAAGCCCAAAGCACAAACCCAGAGATCAGAACAGTGAGCAGTGTTTTTTCACCTTGTTCTCAGATGAGACTATTTAATTCACCAATTTAGCCAGAGCCAGCCAGCCAGAGTCACAGTGGTCCTGTGAACTGCTTGGTTTTCACCAATACAAAAAAAACCAAACAAACAAAGAAAAAAAAAATCTAATTCTTACAGGTGGACAAGAAGTGCAGCCTGGATTGGTCATGATTTTCTGTGCTTAAACAACAACTAATAAAACCAAGGATGAGAAATCTTGTTTAAAATGTCAGCCAACACTAACACTGATATTATATTGTACATAGGTTAGTAACATACAAAGCCAGTTAACTTCTGCACCTAAAATGTTATATAGACACAGCTGAAGTGGCAGTAAAGCCAACATATACATCAATACTGACATAACTACAATAAGCTAACAATACCATAGTGCAGCCAGGAGGGATTAGCTTCTCAATGGCATGTACATAGATTTTCTAAGCATGGATGCCGTCTACATAGATGCGATTTGTCAGAGGTCTTCCAGACAGACATGAGGTTAAGCTGTGGTGTAAAGAGTAGCTTCAGTAGAGTGAAATAAACCCTGAAACCAAGAGACAGTTTGACAAGCTAACCTCTCCTGACCCTTGTGCTAGCCAAGCTAAAGACCCCGAGTGTTGGCAGTGGTCACAGTGGATCATAAGCCTCTTTTTCCACTCTTTGACCTTAATGAGCATCCTTGGTAGTAAAGTCTGAAAAGCAAGGTCTTACCACAGGAAGATAAAAGCAGCAGCTATTTCAGGCTCACAAGACAGCAGTGATACGAAAAAGCTCAGCTAGGTGAGAGGTTGCACTGGGATTTACTTTGTCTTTAAACATTTTCCTATCTTTAAAGGTCCCATATTATGAATAAATCACTTTTGAATGTCTTTTGGGTCTATACTTCCTCTATGCACACTATGAGTTTGACAAAAAGTCTCAGTTGTTTAAGTAGTAAACTCACCAGTGTTAGAAACTGTGTGCTTTAACCATCCATTTGGATTTCTCATTATGTACGTCACAGACAAGGATATTTAAATAACACCACCCTCCAACGTAATGGAATATCCTTGCCTACTCCCCATGTGTACTTTATGTTGGTATGGTTAAGCAAAGCCACAGAGGGCAGCGCTGAGTGCAGAGTTCCGAGTAAAGTTTGCTGCGTACTGCCACGGATCACTAAGCTCCATGGAAAAAAAATCACGAAAAAAAATTATGCACGTAATGACGGATGAAAGGCTCCATCCATCTCCGTGTGCGTATCCTGCGTAGAACATTAGTGTTCATTTTTCACCTAATTTAGTCATATTTAGTCGTCCCACCCTCTGTTACACACAGGGTGGGACGACAAAATAAACAAGGAATTATATTTTAATTTTTATCACAAGCAAAACATTTTGGTCTCATCCTTTTCTGTCAACAATAATTCATGTTAAAAAAGTCTTCGTCATTGTTTTAGACCAAAGACATCGTCTCATCGTCATCGCGTCTTAGTGATGGAAAAAAATGGTCTGGCTGGCGAAAATGTCTAATCTGAGAGGTACTTTCAACAAACTACTTCAGAGACATGTTTAGTGGAGCTCATAGAGATATGTTAACATGTTGTAAAAAGGGTATAATATGGGACCTTTAACACAACTACAGTGTATTTGGTCAGATGTATACATCAGTAGCAGTGAAGGCATTGGTTTAGTATTTTGGCTGAATAGATGTGACAAAAGAAGGAAATGAAGTGGAAATATTTTTATATGCAAACATTATAACAACCTCGGAGAGAAAGTATTATTTTGCAACCAAGTAAAAACAAAGCGTACTGCATGAGGAAACAAACAGATCAACAAAAATGACAGAGCTTTTGAAGAGTGTGGCAGATTTTCCTGAATGGGCGATGATGTGAGGATAAATACTGGCGAGTCATTACAGTAACGCGGCAGTCTGGGGACTCTGGAATGAGCAAATTAAAAAGCTCAGACACCATCATAAACAGGCAGAGCATCAATTATTTCAGGCACAGCAGAGGATAACTTCATAACTTGGTAGCTGTTCAAAAAGAAGCCTCTTGAATGCTCGCCCCAGTGCCCCTGCTGAAACTATTCAATCTGAAGCTATGTGGGCACCCTGAGAGTGAGCTTGGCGTGGTTTATTCAGTATTGCAGAGCGCTGGGACTGTTGAACCATACTGATTGTGCTGTAATGCAGCCTGAAAGCTCCACTTGCCACAGAGAGCTACCATCAATCCCCCATGCGGATGACCTAAAGGCTGTTTTGACATAATTGAACATTAAATGATGAAGGGGTGACGAATGACAGGCACTTTACTCGGCCGCCTGAGCATTTGACAGCTTTTAGACGAGCCTGTGGGGGATGTAGTTAATGCCATTGCTGTGAATTATCCACAGAAATCAATTGCTGCATGAATCCATGAACAGCAACAGTTAGATTTACAATAACACTGCAATTACTTCACTTATGAAAGCTTTACCAATATGCCTGGTATTCTACTCATAAACTACCAATGCCTCCCTGCTACAAAAAAATACTGAAGGAATCTGTCATGTTTTACATGGACTCAAATTATATTAGAATTCCCAGCATCAGTTAGAAACTAGTAAAAACTGATGTGTCTCTATAACCGAGAAAATAATAAATGGGAGAAAATAAAGTGGATTGGAAGGACAAATTCACACTGGGTTATTCTTTAATGGTCAATTAATCAAAAAGTCATCATTGCAAGGACTCTCCAGTCATAGCTTGTGATTCTCTACTTCTTATTTATAAAATAAATTACCATTTTATCAGGAACATTTTATTGTATTTAACCAGCTGCTGCTTGTCTAACCTCTCTGTCACTATGAATTGTTCTAAAGCTAGACACAAAACACTAAAAATAAACCTGGGCAAACCTACTACAACCAACTACAACCATCTAACCCCCACAACCCTATGAGAGGACGAACATTTATCCAAAGCACCCTGAAGAGTCAGATAAGACTTCCTACTGTCTCTGAGACACACATACATAGAAACACACACATGATGTGCGCATTAAAAGACTTGAGTCCTTCGGGATTTGTTGAAGCTCAAGGACACAGAGAACTGGTGTCTATATGGAGACTGCATGTGCCATACAGCTGATAGGCAGGATGCCAGTCTGAGGGGGAGCAAAGAGATAGCCCGCTGATAACACGCTCATGGGAGACAACAGCAAATGTGCCAATGTAGACATGAGAGGAGGAAATTAAAACAGAAAAGAGGGAGCAGAGTGTGAGGGTACAGAATATATGAGATGTGTCAGAGATACATTAGTGTGCTTTGGATATGAAAATGCCAGTCTGTAGGTGTAACAGCAAAATAGAGGAGATAGAAACATGGAACAGCTGGAGTGTACTTCATCCAGTGAGAGATGCCAGAGGAGTAATTACAAAATCATGTCCTCACTTTGCAGGGGAAAAAATTCTGCAATTCCTGCAAGCAATTAGTGAACATGTGAGAGCAGTTTGCATGACTTGAGAAATGGTAAAACATAAGAATATGCCACATGCACCCACGCACACCAATATGTTTGTGTGTCTTTGTTGCCACTTAATCCTCATTAAAAGAGGAGGGGTGTTGGAAAAGGTAAAGGGTTTACATCAATCATCAGTCAGTGCTTAAGGGGGAACATGTAAAATGGCAGGCAAGTATTTGTTGGCCAAACATTATTCTTTCTACATCTGTGCAGACTGCATCAAAATATGACTTTAGAATTTTACTTCAGTTTCACTACACATGGTGTTCAGGTTTCCTAACCAGCCAAATTATTCTAGTTGACCAGGCACTCAAATAATTTTATTTGCATAATCTGCATTGCACACACATGTTGAAGTGATATAATGCATGTCTAAACCCAGGTGGGGTAAGAAACGAAAGCCAAGCTGGTGCATTAAGTTTTGTTTTATCCGGTTACAACTGGATCACCCTGAACACACATTAAGCCATGGAAAGAAGCAGTTTTTATGTTTTTGATGAAATGTAAAACAAATGAGAATTAGGTAAGGCTGCTGAAAGAAATACTGTTTATTAAAGGCAGGTATTTGTTTTCTAAGCTTCCAGCAGTTTACTATGAAGCAAAGAAATTAAATCCAGATGTCTCAGTGGGGTGTAGTCATGGGGCGTCTCTCTCCTGACACAGGGGTTTCTGTGCACTGAGGGGGAGGCAGCCATGCTGCAGCCTATCCTATCCCCCATCCCCCAAAACAAATAAAGTGTCTGATACAGTCCAGGCCCCTGCCGGCGCCCCAGCCCAGCCTTTGTCCGGGCCCCAGGCACAATGCCAACTGTGATCAGGAGGCAGCATGGCTGATCAAACACTGAAACACAAGTGCAGCAGAGTGCAGCTACTTCATTCAGACTGATGATGGACTCTCAGAGTGGTTTTTAACCGAGGCTTTTAGGGAACATACATGCATCGTCCCACGCATATGTGTGATACAGAAGAGAGGCAAAACATGTGAGCCAACAGGAGCAAACAAAGGTTTCTCATAAATGTGCTTAACCGTGTCAGAAAGGTGAACACACAACAAGTCAGCTTAAAGCAACAGAGCGTGAATATCAAACTACAAGATTCCCCTTGAAACACAGAGCTAAATTAGGGATTAGAAGCTCCTAACAAGCCTTGTTTTCAGCGTCATTAGTGGTGGAATTTTACAAAAGTTCACCGGCTCCTCGGGAGTGGAAACAATTTCACATTTCTGGTATTTCCAGAGCTCAGAGATTCATCTGCTCAGCCTGAGGTGGACTGAATGTTGAGGGCCGCGATAATGACCAAGGCCAGTTTAGTCAGATTTGCCTTTCTCAGCAATAACAAAGTACTTCCTCATACCATTTGAAACAAATCACAGACACTAAGAGGTCTGAAACGTGAAACTCGGTCAACTGAGAACTTTTTTTTTTTTTACTTAATTAACAAAAACAAGGTGCCATGGTAAATCTGATCATATATACACAAAATGTATATTAAGTAAACACATATGTAGAGGTAAAGACTCTAATGGCACATAGCCAAGCCACTAAAAGGATTAAGGTGTGAGGCCAGACTGCAGACAGTTCTCACGCATGTTGAATATATCAAGAATTCAAGCACAAATGCCTCCCAAATGAATTCCTGGGTCCCTCCCTCATTGCAGTGGAGCACAGCACATTCTAAAACTTTAAGTCTGACCACGACTGACCGTAACTTACTCCATATAAAACTGATTAAATCTTCAGCACTTGAAAAATAGAAAAAAAAAAGATAGAAACAATAAGTCATTTATTTCAGTTAATTCATTTCATTTGAATCATTCTGTTTGCTGGTTACCAGGTTACCAGTTACCTCGGTTACAGCTGATTTGGTCATGTTTGGTGTAGGATGCAGACGGCCAACTCCTGCTTATGTTAGATTTACACAGTAGCCTATTTTCCATGAAGTACAGAGGCATGTGTTGCTGGCGGCCAGATTGGCTGGGATGTAGTCAATTAGTCTGTCTTGTTCACACCGTTTCCTCTAGAATCTGGTCTAAAATTAGGTTCCCTGCCTAAAGGAGGCATGATGCTGGTCTTCTGGCCATTACTGGAAGATGTGTGTTTTATGCATTTAAAACCAGAGTGTGCTGTCAGAAGCTACAGGACCAGCACAGTTCATTTCATTGAAGAGCCTGCTTCTGAAAGCTGCCTGAGGCAGATAATAACTGCTAATACATCGATTCCTTTTCAAATGCATTTATACCATCCCTTCTAAACCCTCTCATCCTTCCCAAATAACTCTCCACCACCCAGAATGAAGTCTTTGTGAAAGTGTAAAAACACAGACAGTCCCTTCCTGTCCTCTGTATGGGGAGTCACTGAAGCAGGACATCAAGATAAGGCTGCTGTTAAAAGATAACGCGATGGATAATCCGTTTTCTTTCCTCTCTTTTATCCTGTGTACAGGCAGTGAAACAGGACTGCGTTTCAAGGCTGGAGTCTCTTCTGTTCTTTCTTTGAGGCAGGTGTAGTAAAAAGCACCTGAGTGCTGAGCCTGGTAGGAAGCTGCAGGCAAAGACTGTCAGTTATTGTTACAGCTTAACTGAGACTGTTGGGTTTATTCATGCCTCCAGCTCGCATTCTCAGCACAGACATGAGGACAGAGCTCAAACGACCACTCTGGTCTACATACACCAGTAAGTGACAAGACATGTTTGGGAATGTTAAAAATAACTCCACTGCTCTAGCTTAGCTGCACAAGAGGCAGTCCTACAGTTTTGGCCGTGACATAGTATGATGGTATTTATTCTCCATGTTATATTCTTTAACTGTGCATGAGATGAGGCTTGTCATACTCATGAAGAGGAGGGGAGAGTCTGGACAGTGGAGATAAATGCAGTAAGCCCATTAAAGACGCAGAGCCCAGATTCAGAGGATTCAAAATTCTTGGGGTTGTGTGCTGCAGTGAGTGAACACTTTGTTATTTTGAGCATGATGGTCTTCATGGGCTAATTACATTCAACCCCACAACTCAAGCATCTGTGAAAAGAATCTGAGAACCTGATCACTGCAAACTCTTTAAGCAAACATTAAACACAGTGCACATCGACATGTATACGCTATCCCCACATTAAATTGGACTCCAAAGCGTGAAATTGCCTCTGAATCAAAGAGCAGCGGCTGTACTGTTTTGTAACACACAGCAGAGTAAAGCTGATACTAAGGATGTGATAAGGAGTCCATCTCCTCCAGTTAAAAGCAGCTGAGCACACAACATCTTTCATAAACACACACACAAGCTTTTATTCAACATAGGCTCCATTACAATATGTGTCTATTCTCTACTCAAAGTTGTGACGCCTAAGATTTTGGTCATGGTTGAGTTGGCCACACCTGTAGTCTCTGTATTAAAAACAAATATGAACAAATATGAATAACCTTTTCCAGTAAATCTGAATACTACTCTATATGACACTGATACTACACTAAAGGTAAAACATGACCATTCCTTGGAAATGGAATGAAAATTCCATCCTTCAGGACGAACTTGAAAATCAAGTTTCACCTTTGTTGCTGCAACAAACATTACATCTGCCATGATAAAATACTCACCTGAGAACCAGAGGAACCTAAGCTGCTCCAACTTGATTCCACCAACTGACTTTTTGCCAACCTTAACTATATTGTTTAATAAATTTTACGTACAAAAAGTTGAAAAAGTGACAAAAAAAAAAAACAACCTGACACATGAAGAAGATGTTGAGCATTTTTTATGTGTTTAGAGAATGAAGTAAAGTGCTTTTGGCTGAAACCTGCATTATAAGCCAATTCCTTAATGGCATCGTGGATCAGGCTGACAGTACATAATCTCAGTGAAAGTGACTTGTGCACTGTATAATGACAACTGTTCACTTTATGTGGCACGGCTTGTGCATGAAAATATAAACAACGGATGTTGGACCAAAAATATAGCACAGACAACGTGTGAGTAAACATACTGTGATGTCAATAGTTTATCTTTGACTGCACATGAAGATGTCTTGTCCTTGATTAACACCTCTTACAGTGGTATTGATTCACTTAGATCCAGGTCATGGTTACCAGCAAATATTTCCCACACTTGATCTTGCAGCAGAGAGATTATCAGTGACTTTGTCCATGTCCAATCACAAGTCACATATCTTTCTGACAAAGCTATAGGGCTGTTACAGTACGCCCAACAAATGTTTATGGCCTATTAATAAAAGTTGCAGGTAAGAGACTTTTTTGTTGATAAAATGCCAGGTGTCATTGTAGGCAGCTACAGGCTCTTTTTATGTGTCCGCAGGTCATTAATCCACAACTCTGGCTGCTGAGTTGCGTTACAGCACTAACCGTCACTGATAAATCATCTCCTTACTCACATCAGATAGATGTCCTGTCTCCAGAGGATTAACTGTGGAGCTGATGTTCGTCTACAGCCTCTGAAAGGACCTGGGTGCTGTGAGTGCCAGTATGACTGAGATAGGGTGGAGGTTTACTCTTCTCCTTCCAATTATCAACCACTCAGAGAGACGCAGCCAGCCACGTAGCTCTGTGTGAGCCATGAATTATACATGGGCTCCTAAAGACACATAACAGCTGGTTCTTCAGGAACTTACCAGCATCAACTGCAGCTGAGTGGCCCCTGTGTGCTGCTTATTAAAACAGCAGCACTAGTGATTAAGGTTGTGCAGTAATGTGCGTTGTGACCACCATAAACCAGCCAGTCACAGAGCTATTTTCAGTTCAATCTCATCTCTCTCAGGGCGACTGGGCCAGCTGCCGATTTCCTCACATGGCAGCGAGATGCACTAGAGTAATTAAATGTCTGTTGTGGCTTGCTGACCTTGCTGTGTTTCAGCCGTTGAGCCTTTTCTATACCCAGCTGTAGCAGATGTCCTGGTCATCATACCTACAGATATTGCACTGACCGCAGAGTAATACCATCAGAGGCAGCAGGACGAGGAGGAGAACTCTTAAATGAATGTTAATGGAGGACAGGGGAGGTGGCAGGCAGCCATGCTTATTCAGTCAGGACACCTGGTTGTGAAACCATTGTAAGCTAATTTGAGCCACCCAACTGTAGCAAAGACCTGTTAAAATGTATATGACAACATACATTTGCACTCCACCCTTGGACCTCTCCAACCTGCTTTAACATTCAGGTAAAAATGTACCTGAGATCATTAACATGTGAGGAATTAAGAGAAATAATCTCATCCATATGTTCATTTTTTCATAATGTTTACATATTCTGTATATCCTCAGAATGATTTGTTCAATGTACATTTTTCTCCCCTCAGTTACAGCAATGACCCAATTCTCAAGGTTTCATCTAATCTAATCTCATGTAGCACTCTGTCATAAAACAAAGTGTTTACTTGCATTTATATTTCCAAAGGAGATTATGGTCACTTTACATAAAAGGCTATGGCCTGCTCATATAGTCACTTTTATTGTCCTCCAACATTCCTACACCTGCAGAAAACTGTTTATATAATGCAACACTTGCATTTATCCACATCATGCATAGATGCTGCACAGCCCGACACTGTTAACATAAAATCTACATTTAATATTGTTTTAAACCGTGAAGATCCGCACTCAGACTTTGGCTTCAGTTGTGCATCCAGCTGATAATGAGCCGATAAATGTGACCAGAAATGGGATTTTCTGGTTCTAATTCTGTATTGTTCTGTATCAAAACCCTTAACAAGATTCAGCCTGTGTCACTACACTTCTCTAAACAGTTGATATACTTTGATATAATTCTTAAATATAAATACAAGCAAAAAGTGTTCAAAATAGGATTTTGTGGATGGCAACAGGTATATAACAAATCCCTCTTCTATAAACAGGAGTTAATAGCATAACAATGTAATTTGACATGATGATTAAACGGACTGAGACAGACAGAGACCGACTTGAATACAAGCATCACGGGGATCAAAATCAAGTGGGACTGAATCAAGGAAGAAGCTTTCTACAGACATCACTTGTTTGCCTTTCCCACCATACCCACAGTCGACAATGTGTAATGTTTTTCAATGAGATAGAGGTGCTAAAAATGGCTCCTTCAACAGCTGCTTTGCCCCCTCCCTCCTCCTTCAAAAATTCACCCCACCTTCTGCTTATGTCGGTTATTTTCTGAGCCATAATATTTTTCAAGATTAGACACACAATTAACTCTAATGTTCTTAGGAGAGAGATGGGAGGAGGGAAGCTTACTGCTGGAGGACAAAACACAACCATCTTCCCACAACTCAGCTCTGTGTAACACAATGTCTGGACATTTGCTGATAATAATGTGACATGTACAACACAATGGTTATCGCTAAAATGATGCATCCTATTGAAGTCAGAACTGATTTACTTTGAGAGTACATTGTCTGTTTTTATTACTTTCTCTATATTACTCAATGGCGACTGTGGCTCAAATAAACATAGAGCTGAGTCAACACCTGGCTAGCAGGTAGCCAGAGGAAGCAGCAGCCTGGAGACCTGCCTGCCACACTGAGTATCATCTCACTGAGATGGCTGGTTCAGACGCCACAAGAAGATTATGCAAAATAACCTGAATTCATATAGTGTGGAAAAACACATTCTGAATTCAAGCACAAGCAAGAACCACAGAGAAAGAATTAGAGAGCTGAACACTGGCTAAACAAAGAATAAAGACAATTACTGCAAAAAACTTACAGCCAATTTAGAGATTCACATTTATCTTTATATAGGTCTGAGTCAACAGTTAAGCTTTGTTTAGAAAATAGATGTTCTTCAGATGCAGCGTTGACTTCACTTCATTGTGCATTTAATGATTTTCTAGTAGAGTTGTTTCCATATAATTATGCAGCTTTTTGAGACTGAATCCTTCACATCTCCTTTACTGCCAAGCGTACTATTTACTCTCCCTGTAATTTATCTGCAGAGGAATGGAATTCTAGTCATTTTCATTTGAGATATGTGAAAATCCTCATCATAATCTTCATCATCACCATCGTCATCAGAGAGAACAGCTTATTTCTCACTGAGCCCATTATTTCTCATTAGGAGCAGAAGGTGTTGAGGTCGCTGCAGAGGTAGGCATCAAGAGGCTAAGTGATGAATGTGCTTTTCGGGGTGTTTATCGGCCTAACAGTGCAACACATTGATGATGACCGATGGACCCAAGAGAGCGGGGAAAATCAGCACTGCAGTGACCTTGTTTTAAACGATAGGTTACATGGACAGCAGAGGAAAGATTCTTCCTTCAGTGAATCTCTATTTTCTGCAGTTATGTTACAGATATCAGAGATGTCTTCGTATCATTTAAAACATTCCTAAAATAAGACCGAAGACCTGAATTCTAACGCTGGCTTCCAAAGTGGTGGCTTTTAAAAATATATGAACTAAAGTCAAGTCAGTGAAGTGTCTTAAGCCAATTTTCATATTGTGATGATCTCATCACCAAGTTTACCAATAATTTTCTGGGCTCACTTATTTTTTAACATCACCATAGTTGCTCTCACAACACAGCTGCGGCCATTAACCTGTATTTTTGTTTGATGTTATGACCATAATACAATGACTTCATGTGCAGTGTAGCAGCTTGGTAATGGCTACTGCTTGAGGTGGTATTTACGATCAAATTTCACACTACCTCGGCGGTCTCAACTAAGCACAGAGAGAGATGTGTAAATGAGAACAACTACGCTGTGAATTCTAAATCAAATATCAATAAAAAAAAGGATTTGTGTGCATTCACATGTGAATTTCACACTTCAAAGACTTGAGTCCATCCAACAAAAGAAACCGTAGCTCATAAAGATAGAAAAGCAGAGATTCAGGGTCATATGTGGCTCACAAGCCTGGCGGACACAGATAGAAGCCAGATGATATGGACAAAAGACGTGCAGAGCAAAGTGTTGGTGAGCAGGCACATGGAGGACAGAGATTAGGGGTGGGTGACCTGACAATTTTATATTGTCACCAATCTTGAGGTGCTTCAACGATTTACTTTACGAGAGAATCATAGAAATTGGGACATTTTACCAACTGTACTCCGTCTACCATGATATTATAGATCTATGCTGCTTTTCCAAACACATAGCCTCTCTCAGTAATATTTCCTCATGGCTTGTATCCAAATGGGTAAAACACATATTTGATTGCTACATGTGTGATTCTGTGCTAAACCTGAAGATAAATTTTGCAACAAATTGCAACAAAGAGCTAGTATAGCCCTATAACTTATCTCTTTTTACATACTGATACTGGCTTACCTAACTTCATGTCTCCCTGACCTTGTGAGTACAACAGTTTATCTATGTATGACAACCAGATATATTAGTCACAACACGCGATGATACAATCATGTGATTTAAGAAATTCAGCTTGAAAACTGATATTTGTTGATGTCAGCTTCTCAAATGAGCAAATTAGCTGTTTTCTCTGTTTACACGCCTTCATAAACTGAATAACTTAGCAATAACAAGCAAGCTGATGAATATATTATGTTCCCCAGGTTCAACATACGCGCTAAAGCATGACCTTTTATGAACAATGAACAGTGCGTGTGTCAATTAGACTAAACTGCTCCAGAGTTCAGCGTATTGGACAGTACAGTAGAACATATTTGCATGCCTCTAGGGAGCTGGTGCCGTCAGCGGGTCAATACTGTGGTCTAAGTGTTATTGAAGTGAGGAGACATCCGAACCTGAAATACCTATCAATACAACATCGGCTATATGACAAAGAGGTTCAAGCAATTCTTCCCACAAGAGCGTTTGGCAGCCGACCAGAGGGCAGTTTTACTCCCTACCTGTGAAAAAGGAATGAGCTCTGAATACAGAGAGGCTGCATAGCCATTAACAGGACTCAGAAACAAGCACAACTATTAATCATTTCCACTGATTCAACAGCAGGCAGCAATTTGTTCATTCAGTAATTCAGACATGAAATGGCGAGGTGGCAAAGAGGGAAGAGCTAGGGTAATGTGGCGAGGTAAAGGCGGGATCAGCATTTCACACGCCTATAAAGGTGAGCAGCAGTTGGCACGGGGCTCGCACAGAGCTGGCATGCTAAAATATTAACGTCCGCGGCTGTAAATATTCATGCATGGTCGTTCCCATCGTCAGATTGTGGAGGACAAAGCGGTGTCCTTTGAGTGTAATCCGATTCTACATGTTCCTGCTTCATTTCCAAGGACAGGGGGCTGCAAGGCAGTGAGTGGAAGTGCTCGGTTAGAAGTGAACCTGTTGGCTTCAACATGTTTCAGACAACAGGATTCAAGCTGCTGGGTCATGACGAGCGAATCTGACCTCAAGTCATTATTGTCTCCTTAGGGCTGCCAACAATGGTTCAGGCCGTACCATTCATGCCTCCTACCATCATTTCTTCATGATGCCCTATCAACTTACAATACACACATTGCTGTAAAAGTGAGACTAGTAGTTTCCTCAGTTACTCCCAGATATTAAGATATTCAATACTGCGCAAAACCGCCTGGATTTCTTTCAGTGGTTAAGCAAGACCTAATACCTACATGAAAACAAAGGGGGAGGGACGCTTTCTAGACCAGCCAGTTTGTACACACACACATACATGTACAAGTGCTCTCCCTGAATCTGCCTGTCTGTTTTCAAAAAGGTAACCAAGCAACCAGATCCTGGCCTTTGGTGGCAGGCTTATCAGGTAACTGCTTTCTGCGCCTGCTCACTGTTTCCCCAGGTTTCTGTTTACCCTAGGTCAGTGGCTTCACTCTTGACCTGAAGAGCTAGAAGTGGGTGGGGAAGTGGGGGTGGAGAGATAGAAAGAAAGAGAGAGAGAGAGAGAGAGAGAGAGAGAGAGAGAAGCAGGGCAGGTCCTATGGCGTTATAGTAGTGAAAATGACCACTCAGGTCTCATGAAAGGACAAGCATAAAGCACCGGCTGCTGGAAACTTAGGAGGAAGTCAGACATGTCAGACAGCAATATCTAATGGCTGACAAACACAATGTATGTTAGACGAGGTACACGATGATAGATTAGCTGATAGCGAGCCCACTGTCCTACAGCAATATTTTTTTTTTAAATATTTTACATTTAAATAGATCTTTTAGACATGTAATTTTATGAGAAGCAAATAAAAACATACCCACAAGGAATGAAGAAGGAAGACTTATCAAAGAAGCACTTTCATAACTACATTATGTAAGAGCAAAAAAAAAACCTAAATTACTGGAAAGAAACAAAGTAAATTTGAAATAAAATTTACTATTTCAATATTAATACGATAATGTTATTTCATAAAACACAGTGTGCATTCAGATGCCCACAGTCAGTCAACACGCAGCCTTTAGGAACTGAGCCACTGAGCAAATATTTGATGATTTGTCTAATATTGACATTTCACGGTTTTATGACAGGACTAAAAAAAAATCCCTGTTCAACCATGACGTCTTGACACATACAACAAAAACAACAATATAATTTAGTTTCCTAATGTGAAGGCCACATGAAAATCTTTTCACATTTCAATAATGTCAACGGTTTTATAGCTCCTACCTATGGCCTAACTATTGTTTTTCTTTTGTCACTACTGTACATTGAACTTGTGAACAAATAGGGCAAAGAAAATGGAGCAGAGAGGATCCTACTTGTTATTTTGTAATTTAAGAGAGCATAGCACATAACTGTGTATGTCTAAGCCATGTTAAAAGTACACTGCAGGTCTGGAAGAGACTGTTCTTGCCTGCTGAAGTGGAACAGTGCCCAAATGACGAGGCCATGATGCCATTAGGATGGTAATGAGCCCAAACTAGTGTACACAACAATGTGGGTCCTGAGACAAAGGAAGGCTAACGACACACTATCTAAACCTTATATTATATTCAGTGCCCAAATGTTTACATGCAGTGATGTGCTCGAAGATCCCAAACAAAGCACTTCTTCTTCATTACATGCGGCTTCTCGCTAATCAGCAGACTGGAATGTCACTGGTCTAACCGTGGCTCTGTGGCTTCCCATGAAAATCTCAGAAAATATTTCAATAACTACCACTGGATGTCACTGATTGCAACCAATAGACAAACCTAAAGCAAAAGTTTCACAGTATTGTTGAGAGTGGGAGGACAGCTCTACTGGTTTCAGTCTAGATTCCAGGACACTAAACAGCCACACCCATGTGTGTGACAATTACCAAACAACAAGGGTGAGTTATGACTGATAATTCAGGCTGAAGTATCACTAATGTAATCATATATTTCTGATCGTTAATGTGTCTGCTTTTATTTCTGTGATGAGACATAAAACAGACCACACCACAATAGTCGATGTGTAAGTCAAAATCAAAATAACGAGATCAACTAAAATGCTTAATATGGGTTATTATTGTTATTATTATCAAATGAATGTGTTTTTTTTTTTTAATTCAGCAATGCTTCTGGTGGAAGAAACTAAGAAAAAGGGGAAATAAGCAATGTCTGAATAGATGTACCAGGGCTCTACTGTGTGTCCTTCAGGTTTGGTCTCAGCCAAATAAGCACTAGTTCAGTTTCGCTGTTAAATCACTGACAACACCAACCCAGCCCACAACGTTATCTACCCACCTGCTTCAACTTGGGGATCGTGACGTTGAATTAAGTAAATGAAACAAACATAAACAAAGCTGTCAACACAATCAAACGTTTGGTTAGATGAGATGTGATAGCCTGGGATTTTGGGATCGGGGGTAAACAGGGCGGGGGGGTCATCACTGCTGGCAGATGGCAGACACGAAAAAAAAAAAAGGCTTTAGTTTGAAGTCCTGTCGCCACAGGTTTTCATGCGGATCAGACTGTGATGAGCAGCAAAAGACTGAAATACCAACCGGGAAACGTTCCTAAAAATCATCTCCCTCTCACTGGTTTCTCATGAACAAACCCATTCAACCCTGTTTAAATATTAGCCCACAGACCGACACCTGGTTTGGTTTACCTGAAGAGAAAAACAAACCCCAGCTATCCTCTAATAACCTCGTTATTGGCTTTAAGATTAGATGCGTATAAAAAAACAGATGAGATTTCATTGGCAAACTTTCGTTTATTATTTAAGCATTTTCTTTCTTAATTCTTATTTCTCACTCTTTTACTCTCCTTATATATTTGATAACCGACACAAAAGTCGCGGCTCAAACATCGTTTTCAATCAACCAACGTGGTCGTTCAGTCCAACCATTTACATTTAAGTTGGTTTAGCCGGACGCTTGTTCTGGTTAGCTAGCTCCAAACTGACCTTGGGTCAGAGTTACTCACTGTTGAAACATTTCGTTTGTCCTTTGTTTAATTCACTGAGCAAGTATTTTAACCACACACCATTAAATAGTCTGAATAAAAGTTCTCTCTCTTTCTCTTTTAACTTGAAGAAAAAGCCAAGTTTCGCCGGTATCGGCGGCTGACCACTCTCTGACTACTCGGAGCCGTTTTAGCGAAAATATAAAATCATTACAATAAAAGTAGCTCGGCGGCGGCTGGTGAGAAAAAAACTTACCTGCGAGGAGGCTCAACAGGACCCAACAGAACCGGACTACCGACAGCTCCATTCCTGTTTTACTTATTCCGCGACTTCTTCAGTAAAACTTGGTCGAATAACTTGTGTCTGAATTGGAGTGAAAGGCGAAGCAGCAGCTCAGCTCGACCGAGGCATCCAAACTCCTACTCCTCCTCCTTCTCCTCTCTGCAGGTGCACAGCGGAGCGCGCCCCGGGCTGTCACGTGACTGCGCGTGGCCTCAAACCACGTCCAGCGGCGCCCTCTGCTGGTATGAAGAGGAACATGCTTCCCCCAGATGAAGACGGTCAAAAACTGGGTAACAGGGCTCTGATTTGCTCCAAACTTGTGACTTTCTGAGTGGAATTACCCATCATCATAGACCGGAAACGGCTGTAGTCTAGACAATTTGTGACACTTGACATTTGGACACCTACAACGACACAATTCCAGTGAACTATGACATTTACATATCTTGTAAAGTGGTATATCTTCACCCTTTAAAATCATGACCAAAGTCATATCACAAGAAACTGAAAAAACTGAACTAAATATAGAGTAAATATTTATTAATCATTTCACACAAAAGGTTATGACAATAGATGACTACTGACATATAAATACTGCTCAGTTAATTATGTAACATAAGAAGATTAGATAATTTTATGCTAATTTATGGACATGCTTTTGTTCATAAATCACAAGAAATTTAGGCTGAAGTATCACTAATGTAACAGTGATTAGTGATTTACTTCAGCTAATTTATGAACATGCTTTTGTTCATAAATCACAAGAAATTTAGGCTGAAGTATCACTAATGTAACAGTGATTAGTGATTTACTTCAGCTAATTTTTGAACATGCTTTTGTTCATAAATTATGAACCTGACTTGGGCCAAATTACTTCTGGAATAAGTGACTTAAGCAAAACAGTGCACTTCTTTTTTTCCGACTACTGTGACAGACTCTGAGGAAGGGTAAGACATTTGAAAATGTTTAAAGATATGATTGGGCAAGCCCAGTAGTGCCAGTGTCAAAGAACCAATAGGCCACAGATCAATATGTTTGATGGGCTGGTCAGACCAATGAGTAAATAACTAAACCGTGTCGAGTCGGTTCAAATAGCCTGTCGACCCACCAGGAAAATGCCTGGCGGACCAGATGGCCAGTCCACACATGAACAGAAGGGAGTCTGGCTGTGAATGGCTCTTTAGTATATAAAAACTCAAACATCACAACTTTAATGACTTTGGCTAAACCAAACAAATGGCAGGTGTTTACGTGAAATGATTTTCCATCTCTGTGCACATTAAAACAACTAACAAACTAACCGACTAAACCAAAGTCTGAGGAGGCATGTGCACTTCTCCCTCCAGCTTATCTTTGCTGGGTTTTTATTGTAAAACAATTCATGTTATGTTCATGTTACTATGCTGCCACACTCCATTTGTGTGACCTGCAACTTCTGTGTTGTTAAATCCCCATGTTTCCAGGCAAACTAAGAACATGCCACAACACGAAAAACACAAAATTAAAAAGTATCCATTGTAAATTTTTAGTTATATCAATATAATTTTTTTGCTGTTATATTACACTCAGAAGTAGGGATGTAAACAATTAGCTAGTTAATTGATTAGTTACAAAATAAAACTTTACAAGCAAGTTATTTAGTCTAAAAAGACTCAATTTAGTCTATTTAGTCTTTAGTCGATTTAATATTTAGTCTAAAAAGACTAAATAACTATGCAACATTTTGGCCTAGATTTTAATATAGTAAATCTTATCAAAATGACTTCACTAGATAGGTAGAATTTTTCCTTTTGGAGCAGCCACCATCTTGAAAAGCTTATAAAATTGCCTAAGTCACACTCTTGACAAAGGTCATTATACTAAAGGGATAGGATCACATGATTTGTTCAGCTGTGGGTGTAGGTGATTTTTTTAGCCAACATCACAAAGAGCTGATTTACACAGAGGGTATGGTAACAGCTGATTGGATTTATATCTTTTTCTCTTGTACCACATATCTTTATGTGAAGTTAGTCGATAAAAATCATCTACAACATTATTTTTGAGTTTTAAAATCACAGAAACGCTCACTTCTCAACCTTTGGTGAGGACCAGAGTAAAGCTGAACAGACCGCATCACAAGTAAGAGCTGTAGGAGGGCATCACAATGGAAGTCTGGTGACTGTGGGTCATATATTTCAGTCACTGAGTGAAAAAGACTTTCCACTACATACTGAATGTCATCACTCTGTTTTTACTTAATGTGTATTCTTCAACATTTCCACTTTAGGCACCATAAAAATATACCACTGTCCTGCTTAAGTTCCTAAAAATGACTACATCTTCTGCAAATACAGATTTAAACCTAATTTAAAACTAACACTTGGCAGTTTAACACAGAAATCATTAATTTATGTCAAAGTAAATGTGCTGAGGCACCGAGGGGAAGAGATGTGTAACTGTCCAAATACAGAAAACAAACAAAAGAACAATCAGACTGTCATTATGCTTGGAAAGTGTGTTTAATAAAACTTCATAAATTTGAGCCTATACACCTGAGAGTTCTACACTATGAATAAATAAGACATTTTATCACAAAGGACAGTAGGTGTCATACATGAACATCTCCTATTGTAAAAATACAGTACTTCAAAACTACACGTGTAGTATTCCAATTTCAATATCTAATTTAATAATACAAGTGATTTATTCAAACTATATCAAATAGTCTAAAGTGCAAAAAAGACTTTGTCAAAAACAATCAATATTTACGCTATATAAAAATTCATGTTTAAAAAAAAACAAAAAACAAAAAAACATTGGTCAATCATCGTAAAGTTGTCTTCAGCTTTAATGTCCAGTGTGAACGATATGCACCATGATTCCTAACTGTAACAATGTGCCAGATTTTGGTTTGTGTCCCAGTATCCAGATCCACTTCTATAACCAGGAGCCACCCACAGGTTATGCCTCAAAGAGTGGGGGGCTCTGCCGCGAGGCCTGAAGCCGTAGTGAGGACGAGGAGGGATGTGACCTTTCATTGGTACCATTTTTTTCAGATGCCACGTAGAAGCAGCTGGATTCGCCACCTTGAAGAGGAAACACAAAAACACATCAACAATCCTGCCCTGTAACCTCACAGTGTTTGAAGAGAATACAAAAAAAAAAATGCACCTGTGCACAATGTCGACCAGTGAGCATCAAACAGACACACAGCCAATTCACAATTCACTGAACCTTCTCCTGATTTTGCATACTTTTACGTATGAATTAGAAAATGTGTAATTTACCTGGTAAGCATAGCCTCTGTTGGGGACAGTGAGGGGAGATGTGCGTGTGCTCTCTTCATCAGAGGAAGAACCTGAGTGGTAGTCAGACGTCACCCTCTCCAACGCACTGGTCACTTTCTTTGCAACATCTTTGTCCTCTTGTTCATCACTGGAGAAAGTGGCCACTGAGAAACAAGGACTATGTTCTGCATACCTAAATATGTGAAAGGTGGAGAAAAGAATCAAAAATGAATGTCCTTTTTTTAAAGAACAACCACCATACTAAGAAAACTTACTAAAAAACTACAACCTGTTTTCATCATCAAATAAGCTGTGTGTCCCATAAGTGGTCAGATAAACTGACGACTGAACAGCAACACGCTGTCAAACAAACTCACCTGCAGCAGACCTCCCCAGGGTCGACCCATAACGTGATTTCACGGGGCAGTCCCAGGTCGCCGTACTGAACCCCACTCTCCTGGCAGGCCCGAAGAAGCTCTGGATCCTGCCTGTGGAACCTGTTCACTCGGATGCACCTGCCAAGAGGACACACAAGCAACGTAAAACACTGTCTGCAACCATCAAGCGGTAAGACGCTCAAGGAAAGTTTCCAGGGAGTAAAAATGTCAATGCACCTGTATGCCTGTCCTCTGCTGGGGTTTTCAGGGTACCAGTGCCCCTTGAACTTCTCTTGCAAGGCAACAGCCAACCTCTCGACAAACAGCTCGGTCTTGTGCGCTTCCAGCTTCCCCGCCTTTTTCACGAGCCTCTTCAGGAAAAATACAACAGCTGCAATTTCTCTCCTCATATTTCACAAGTGTTTCATTACGTGTGGACAGACTCTGTAAAAAAAAAACAAAAAAAAAACATTTAGTCAGCTGAGCAGAACACAGTGGGTACGTAAATGTGTGTGATAAATATCTACCACTGATTACAGTCTGAAAATGTATGAGAGCAGAATCAGCCATGTTCGTTCCTACTGTTTAGTGATAACATTCTCCTCGTTTCTCGTGAGAAATAACAGCTACATATCACATTTTAACATATCTGAAAAAAACAGACTAAATTTTAAAGCTATCTTGTCTATCCTTCACTCAGACCACTGAAAACCTGTTAACTGCCAAGCAACAACACACGACCTACCACGGCTCTATTGTTGTCCCGCTGCTGCGTATTTACAAGTCTCCCTCCTTAGCCATAAATGCACATATGCGCGTAGCAACAACTGGCGAATGTGTTTATTTAAACCTACATACGATAACACAGAAACACTGCTGTACTTTCGAATCGAATTTCGTGATGTTTTGGTTCTGATCTGTTGACGTCAGTTAACGGTACTTGTCCAGAAAGGCGGGCTGTGACGCATGAGTTCCGGAAAATCGACGCACCACCTCAATCCATAACACGGGCTACTTTAGCTAGTGAGGTAGCTAGGTTAGCTAGGAAGAAGCTACCCAAATCGCGCCAAAACACAACTGAAACTTATTTTAACCTTTATCACAACCCCTACAGTTTGGACGCAAATATCCTCATCGCTGGATGAATATTCCTCCACGAGAGATATAACACAACGCTATTAGCATTAGCTTCACGGCTAATGCGCTCAACAGTCAACAGTAACAACACCATGTTGCTAACTAACACGACAGCTGTCCTATAAATATGATCGCAAAAGCTAAAAATGACCATACTAAATGGTGATATGTTGAGATAACGATCACATTAAAGACCACGCATCTAATATGGTGAGACACGAGGATATAAACAGCTTGACTTGCCTTTCCTAGCGATTTCCTCCAACGTGTAGACACAGAATGAACGACAAGGAGACGCTAGCTAACATAGGAACACTTGAGGTTCGGTTACTAGCCCCGCCCTTTACGACACTAGTCCCGCCTACCGCTCATTCTGATTGGCTACAAACAGACCAGCCTTATACATTGATTGGTGGAGTACGTGCTCGTCAACGAGTGAGTCATACTCATTAGGGTATGACTCATACCGTCAGGTATGTTTTTTCTTGGTGCAATGGTTACATCCAGTGATGTAATTTTATCATAACAATAGTCAATAAGAGGATGAAAAATGAGGAAAAATTGTTTTGACTTCTCAGAGTGAGGTATGTAAAATGGTGATGATGATGATGATGATGATAATAATACATTAACTGTTTGTTACCGTGGGATTGGACTAAATCAATTAGTGTCACAGACTTTCTAATAATGCCGTTGCAGCCTTATTTTATTTAAAGTGAATATATATAATAAATATTTTTAGACTGTCAGACTTTATGCTTCATTAGTCCAAAATAGTGACTTGTTTTTGTTGTAAGAACATTAAACCTGTATCATTCATTTCTTCTAAAATGTTCAGTAAAATGTTAATATTTCATTTTCTCAGCAAATTGTGTCAAGGGTTATTCCATCCGTGTGTTTCTCGGGACTGAAAAATAAGGAGAACCCCTAACACATCTATGAGTTCATTACACAACAGTGTGAATATTTCCCGGAACTTCTACGCGCTTTTGTCCACAAGGAGGCGCCCAACCCCTGTTTATGTACCACTCTGTGCCTGCAGCACCACGTCCCAGTTTATATACAGCTCATCAACAGCAGGGGTCGTTATCACATGAAACGATGGTGACAGTAACACTTCCTAATTTCTGCTGTTGTCATTGTCGTCAGTAGGATCAACCATGGAAATGATTTCACTAAGATTCCCGATTATACAAATGTATGTGACCAACAACTATTAAAGTTTACGTCAGCAAACGCGATGATGAGAACACACCTGCTGCTTATCAGCCATAAAGTCATAAATGCACTAACAGATCGGTGATGGGCGTCTGAATAAACTTTGGACAGATATTTTGACGTGTTGAACTTGTTTTTTTAAAAATAAATTTTTAATATAAGTTTTCCAATATAAAAGTATTTCACTTTGTTGGATCTCTTTGACTTGAACAGTTTTTTTTTTTCCCATTTTCCAGTTTTTCCCATGCAATGACCACAACCAAGATAGAAAGAAGAGAAAATACCAGCATAACAAGAGTGAGAGAGTGTAGTAAAAATAATTTCATTTTATTAGAGTATTTTACAAAAAATACAAAGTCACTTAAGCACAAATCTCACAGCCTGTGTGATGTCCATGATCACACACAATAAATAGAATGTAAAACATCACACAACACAAATGCAGCCTTGTTCAACTTTAGAAAACAAAAGACTTGACTTGACTTGAAGAATCAAGTGAATCCAAACAGGAGGAGGTGGAAATCTAACGGGTACGCTTACATCTCCGGTAAAACATAATGAGACTGCTAAAATAGACAAGCAAAGACAGGCAGCTGAAATCTTCTGTCGAGCGCAGGCCCAGGCATGTTACACAGTATTCAGAAACACACAGTATTCATATATAAAAAAAACAAAAAAAACGCGTACAACTGAAGACTGAATGACTGGAAATTTGCATACAAGGACCAATAATCTCAACACTCTAACACTCAAGCACACTACATGTACAGATATACAAATAAAACCGAGATAAAATTTTAAAATGGTGCTAAAACTTTTTGACGTTTAAACCCTAAAAGGGGTCAAATAAATTTTATCTCTTACAAAGAGAACGCAACGAGATACACTGACAATGCTGAGTTTTTCTAAACATCTTATTATAACTTTGTCTTAGCCCAGCTTATTATATGCATGTAGCTCTGTCACCATCTGAGGAAAACTCAGATAAACAATATCCTTTCAGATCTTTTCTATGTCATAAGGCTTCTGATTTATTTGTCTTTTTCTTGCATAGGGTTCCTGAATAACAACATAACCACAACTACATACTATTAATACCATCCCTATGTCCTTCTTTGCGTCCTTCTGTTCAAAAATCAGGGACTTCCAGAGGCACAGCAGACCAAACTGTCCCGCTTGTATTGCTCTGACAACAACTTGAGCTCTCACATCTCAGTGCAGGAGTGTGGGCAACTAAAGTTAACACTGAACGTGAGAAAAAAATAACGATAAATAGAACAAATCATAAAAACACAAGCACTGTGAACTGGAGGACAAATCATTTCCACATGAACACTTTCAGAAGAAAAAAAAAATAAATCAGTGGTTCATTTTTTCACACTGAGTCAACCATAAAAGTAAATCACTAAACCACATTTTCAATAAGCTCTGTATTGCATCTTCCTCTGTAATCTGTGTCAAACCTTTGCAGGTAATATGTGAAACACAGAGCGAATACAGAATTTGGTTTGGCAGCTGGTTTCTCTTTCATTTGTTTCAAAATATCAAGTTAATCTCAACAGAAATAATATTCATAATAAAGATGAAAGCTAAAAAATAAAACCCTTCTCAGCTTCTTTAAGCTGTGTAGAGAGTATGTTCACTGATATCTAAACTTGCTGTTTACCAACTGTTACAAAGCTTTAGTTCATGGACACTCCCTGAACAGTTATGACCCCCACAATGAAAAACCAGCACAACTTGTACAGCCATTTAAACTGATTTGTCTTTGTTGTACTGACGCTCTGCGGTGTTACAAATTTTAAACCTGATTTCAATAGGTTACTGGCTTTTGTGTCATATTTTTTCATTGTTTTCTGTAATATTTCTATTACTCCACAGCAATGCAGTAAATCTTTGTCGGTGCTTTTCTATGGTATTTGCCTTTTCTCCAGCAGATGTGGCCTAATATAGCTGAATGACACTGAATAGCTGACATTTCACAGGACAACTGTATCCACTGACTTTCATGACGACTGTGGCAACTCAAAAATGTTTGAAGCTATGATGATCAGAGTGCAGCCACATGAAAAAGCTTTACACGAGAATAGCAATTAAACAGGCAGTGCCCGCTGGTATGAATATGATGGAAACTATCCAACTAATCTCCATCAAGTGTTCAGCCATGCTATATAATGTTATCAAATACTGTAACTCACTTCTGACTGACTAACCACTTCCTACAGAAAAAAAACATGAGAGAGCTTATGGAGGAGTATTACAGAATGTTAAAACCCATGTGTGAACATCAATGTTTGAAATGATCAGAAGAAAAGTTGAAATGTTTCTACAGAGAATTAAACACTATGCAAACGGAAATGGTTGACAGCAAACTAAGAAAAAAAAACGTCTGTAAAATGAAGGAGCAAACTGTTTTTTCAGTCTGTGTAAAGATAAAATCTTCAAGGACCATCTCGAGTAAGGACATGTCCTTATCTTGTACTGGAGCCAGGACACTGTGCTCACACCTGGTATCAACATGCATCATGACTCCTGGGGTTTTAAAGCAGTCATGTCACACATCTGACCAGAAACTTGTTTCAAACTGCACAGCACCATTAATCCTTGTATCATCACTGCAACCACGAGAACGGGGGCCATGTCAATCCAGTCTGTGACGCTCTAATGCAGAGCTCAGCGTCTCCATAGTGTTGTAGCAGTCACTCGGTTTACATGAAGGCATTTTCAGCTTCGCAGCAGCCAGCGTGTCAGTGTCAGCTTCCTCCCAGCAGCAGAGACAGAAGCCCCACTTAGCAGCTCACTCCACCGGCTGCTGCTGCTGCTGCTGGCCTTGACCCCTGCCCTGCTAATGTGCAACCAGGGCAGCTTGGCACAGTTTTTAAAGAGCTGCTCGATGGCGATATGACGCACGTGCAGCTCTGACGCCAATGAGTCTTTCTCCTGCACAGCCACTGTCAGCTCCTCGAACACCTCTGTGGAGACAGAAAATGGGACTCAGCATTCTCATTCACACACAAGGTCAGCTTATACACAGCCTAACAAATAAGGGAAACAAACAAGATAACAAAAATCAATAATAGTGATTACTGAAGGAGCAGAGGGTAAAGAAAACAAGACGAAAACAGAAGCGGCTTGAGACACGTCCCCACGCACAAAAAAAAAATCAAACTGAGACAAGGACAGTGCAATGCAAAGTCCGACATAAACAACTTTGTGGACAGAGACACACAAACACTGGGCTCGTGTGGTCCTCGATAAATTATTTAGGAGAAATAACCTCCCCATCTGTTCAGGGTAAAATAATGAAAGCATGTGAAACTGACAGCTCCTGAAGGCTGAATAAGATCATGTAGATGAGGCGTCCACAGGCAGAGCTCTGCTGGATTATATCACACATTAACTCATTAATTTCTCTCTTGATACTGGTCAGTGCGATAATTTGATTCACTTTATCACAGACACTGATAGGCTGGAGGGACCGGGGTGAGTGAAGCAACCCTCTCACAACAACACTGTAGTGGATACTAGACCTTAATGAGATCAAAATAAAACTTCTGCAGTGTGTGGCTTGGCTGTTATTGTGCGCAGCCAACAATAGGCCTAACTGATGAAGAATGGGGTGACCAGACAGGCAGGGTATGCAAGAGCAAGCACTACACAACTGGTCACATGGAGGCAAATGATGTAGATTACAGAATCCCTCCACTCTGTGCCAGACCCTCTTTACTGTAACCGGTTTCCAGTTAAACACACTGTACTCGTGCATTTTCGTCCTGAGGACATAAAGATTTTCATGTAGGGAGTTATTAGAGATCATACATTCAATACAACAACAGATGTAAACATCACTTACTTTGAATCTGCATCAGTAGCTGGGAATTCAGCTGATGGAGCTCATCCACACTCATTTTAGTCACTAAAAGGAAAACAAGTGTATTAGAAGGTGGTAATGAGAGGTATCATGACACTTAGACATCAATTACCTTCTATTTTTTTCTTACTATTTTATATTGCTATTCTGGATTTGTAATGTTTACTCCTTTTATTCCACCATATTATTATTATTATGCCAATGGCATTCCCTCGTTACCAAATGTGTGATATTTATGAGAAAATGTAAGTGAGATTTATGATAGCATTTACACACTTGTTGCTTTTATTTTTATGTGTTATTTATACTAAAGCTGTTTACTGCACTCGTTGTAGAGAGGTTGTTAACACCATTAACAATCCATCTATACCGAGAGAGAAAAGTATTTTGTGACATTGTGTTTGTTTTAAAAGTGCTGATTGATTAGCAACCAACTCAACATAAACACAAGGCTAGCAGACAGCTTGAGTTACTTGTTCTGACTATATAATGTGGATCAGTTCCCGTATATATTGTTTGATCTCTATAATTTTTTCATTCCTTGTTCAAGAAAATACTTTGAGCAATATCAAAAGGAATGTGTAATTGCACTGAGGTGCTGCCGGAGAGCTCTGAGCTGTTTGTGATCAGAACAAAGTGCCATCACTGCTGCTCATACCGTCTACCAGCTACTAACAAACGCAGCTGCGGGTTGATGATGAGCTTATGAAGAAATACACACACACACATGAATGAAAACTGTGTACCTGTCATCTTTCATTTAAAAGCACAGAATCTGAATTAAGACCCTCATGCTCGCTCACATTCCTGCAGGATCTGTAGCATTAAGCGGCTTTAGCAGCGATAAGACATGAGAGCCAAGGACATATCTTGAGGTTACAGGAAAATTAACTTTCCTCTGGAGAGATCACAGCAAAGAGGAAGATGAAGGACAGACCAAGCAAAATGTTTCTTCTGGTTTTGTGTCTCTTGTGTTACCGTTTTGTCTGCCGACTTTTCATGAATAAGTGCTCTGAGGTTTTAGAAATCTCTAGGTAGCACGGATCAGAGTGATCAGGGTAAGACAGAGGAGTGCAGCTATCCATTTCTGACATACCATCTTCACTTTCCTTCCTTCCTTCAGAAGATTAATGAAATCCTTCCACTAGCGCTTTAATTACACACTGATAAAAAAGCATGTTACTAAATCTGGAGGTAATGAAGAGAATTCATCTTAAATATGCTCACATTCATCTCTGCTGTGGCCCTGGTGTCTGTGCTGGGTCTGTCCTCCAGGGGACAGCGGGTTCTGTCCGTGCAGTCCCGTCCTGCCGTCACTGGACCAAACGTCAGACGGTGACTCCTGCAGCAGTCCCAGCTGCTCTGCAGTGTGGCACTCCAACATCCCCATTGCGTAATCAGGCAGCCCTGCTGTTTTGCCCGTGTCCCAGTGTGGCGTGTAGCGGGGCACCTGGGCGTCTGACTGGGGCAGCAGCTTGCGGTCACTCTGCTGATTATAACAAAGAATCTTGGTCCCTCGTCTGCCGAGGCCATTGGAGGAGACGGAGTCTTTGTTCTGGGCATACTGGATGATGCGGTTCAGTTTCTGGCTGAGGGCCAGCTTCATGCCCTCATAGGCACTTCGGGAGACCTTGGAACGTGACAACTTCTGGTTGGCAATGAGATGACATTTCTCAAAGCAGTCTCTGTGGCCACGCAGGGACTTTGAATGTAACAGGGTCGCAGAGGACACACCTGTATTCACAAACAGAGGGTCAAAGGGTTAATGTTTTGACATTCAGGATTCATAATTCATAAAAAAAAAAGTACATCACAAAACTTAGGAGAATTAAAGCAGTGATATGAACAGGGAAAATCAGCACTGAGAGTACTGACCCACTGAACTTAACTTAGACCTAAATAGAAATAAACAAAATCTGGCAGACTGTCTTATTGCAAGCTCTCTTTGAAAGCTGCTTAGTGTGCAGTGGATTAGCTAGTAGAGTGTTGAGATACTGTAGCAGGGATAAAAGATCAACACTCTCAATACAACTCATTATGAGTATTTATAAAGCTATTGAGTAACAGAAGGGAGGCAGGTACACACAGCGATTTTTGTATGTTATAAAAAAGAATGTAGCTCTAAAAACTCTCCACTTTATCTTTATTCTATCTTGTGTAAACACATGCAGAACACAGGATACAACAGAGGATGAACCTGCACCACATAAAACAAAACAAAGCAACCTTTCATCAAAAAGGAAACCGAACAAACAACCTCAGTATGGAGGCTGACGTAATTATCACTACATTCCTTGGAAGCGCGACTCTAAAGAAGAGAAGTGGATGTAGTCAAAACAGGTCACTCACTTAACGAAATTAGCTTTGTCTGAAGAAATTAACACAGAGCAACTGGACCAAAAGGACCAAAATTAAAATAACCTTCTAAGCAAAATGGGCCAGAGCTTGATAAACAAAGAAAAACTGAAGGTGAAAGACAAAGAGTGAAAATGTTGTGTGAGAAATGTGAGAAGAGGCTGAAGTGAGAGTGAGCTACACAGGTGTCTGTGTAACGGCCTACATTTCTCAGCAGACACATGTATGCGCTGGAACCTGATGCGAGAAGATTAGTCATGTAGATTTAAGAGCTCACTTATGGTGGTTTACCTCACATGCCTCTTTCGGCACTTCCAGTTCACTCACACCCATAACTCCACATGGCCACAGTACAATAAAGACGCACAGGCCTCATCTTCAGCGTGCTTTGCAGGGGGCTTGAGGTTTCAGTTTCCTTTAACACAACATTTCTCATCAACCAGTATCTGACAGTCGCATCCTGTGACTGAGAGGTCAATACAGGAAACGAAATGTATTAACACTAAAATAGCTTTGTTGCTGCAGTTAAAGATTCCACAAGGTCAAACGTAAACTTTTTATTGTCCATTGATTGGACTTGTCTATGGTCAAAGTATTAATAAAGTCAGGATATATGATGTGAAATCCTTTAAAAAAAAACATAGGGTAAGAATGAATCCCTTTATTTAACTGGGAGAGTAAGAATAAAGGGTGTTAGAGGGTGATATCAGAAACATAACTGGCTTGACTTGATATGAGAAAAGACTAAAGAGTAAAATGATTTTTGCTGAATATGATTACAATTGCCCGTGAGGCAGTTTCTTTGTAATATTTCTGTATAAGCTTTAGAATGGCTAATGAAATGAAATGCTTTCCTAATACAGTAGCTGCAGGAGCGCTCAGCCTATCAGACGGCCACGTTATAATCCGATCAGTGTCGCTCTTTAGGACCACCACAAAAATACACTGGTTACCATTTTGTTAGCAGAAAAATCATTGGCCCACAATCAGGGCAGCACACCACCAGCCAAAGACCTCACTCCAGCTAAGCAGCTTAGCACTACTGCCTTTCATAGCCGCACGCACAAGTGCAGGCGCACACACACGCATACTATTCAGTGGAGGTGAATCGACATTGTTCAGCAGTGACAGCTTCAGACATTAAGCACAATAACAGTAACGGCCAGCGAGCTTGTTTTTTCCTGCTCCTTTGTGGGGAACAAGTCACAGTTAGACTCATTCAGGGAAACAACTGACACAGACACAAGTGTTGGTGTGATGGAGCAATGTCAAGTGTAAACATGAAGTGTTAGTCGTTCGATCCTGAGAGCAAATATAAACAACAATACACCAAATAATCCAGTTTAACAAAAACAAGAAAACTGTGCTGACAAATTAACTGACAATTTATACAAACTGTAACCCAGCACAAGAGGGATTTGACTTTAAGCACAGAAAAGTTTAGAAACTGGTGGAGGAGGAAAAGAACTTAGAGACTGATGAAGTTGGCTGATGACCTTTAAGTCAGAAAATCATGAATAGTTATATAACCCACAGATCTCCCCTAAAACTGTGCCTTTATAATCCTCACGCTGTAGAGAGACATTTCTCTGTTCGATCTAGTCCTGCTCCATATTTAGTGGTCACAGCTAATTTAACTCAGACTTCCTCTCAGCAGACATGACTGTGGTTGCCATCATGGAAAGAGCTCTGCCTACATTTTCAATACTCTAAGTCAGACATTTTAGCCTCAGGCAGCTATCTGCCTACTTCTGCTTAAGCTCTGTACAGTGTCTGTGTGAGCACACGCTTAACAACAACACGTGATTCTTGACACAGTTCAGAGACGGGAGCTGGACGAGTGCAACGCAGGTCGTGAGCGGTCAGGTGTCACACAGAGCTGCATGATAAAGCTTAGAAGAATGTGGCGTCAGCCAGCTGTACGAGCCAAGTTGGATACCGATCGTGAACTCGGTGACATGTGAATTCAAAGCACCTGTTGACAACTACGGACCTTCCACGGCCGCATGAGCTGCAAAAAGCAACACTCACTGAAGTGAAACTCACACCATCTGCTACAGTGAGGACCCCTGAAAATTAATGAAATCCAGTGAGACTAGACACCACACACATATCAACTAATTAACACCAACAGTGTGATTTCAGAATTATTCTGCAATTTCATACTGACAAATGAAATTGCTTGAATTAGCACCATTAGCAACTTATAAAAAATGTAATACTCTGTACAGTAATGACCCCTTATAAATATAATTTGAGTATTATCATAAATTAGCTGAATATAGCTCATGAATGCTACTGTTAGGGGATGTGTTTATAGTCATGGACACTTTGACTGTTAATCCAGTGCATTCAGTGACACATCTTTCTTTGCATAGAACGATGATGTATCACATGTAGCAACTGTATTTTTTTTAAGTGAAGTTGAGATGTGGGACATTATAGTGAAACATTACAACAGAAACTAGAGTATTGTCAAGCAATATTTAATAATAATGACAATAATTTGGAAGCTAGGGAATAAACTTTGCCCAGGTGTTGTAATTCATTCTAACAATGATTTCCCTCCCTGGTGTATCATACAAGGAAGGTACCATACCCTATCATGAAACATATGGTAAACTGATATGTAAAGAGAGAAAGTCCCTCGTGTATCGCAGGGTTTAGGGTCCAGAACCCCCACGAGAGGTGAAGATCCACACAGTAGTAACCATGAATGTATTTTATTTTTTAAGCCTTTATAAACCCTCGCCATGCTCTTATAAACCTTTCACACTTCTTATTTATTTTTTTAATATAGCAATTGCTTATTTTACCTCAAAAATAATTAAAATATAAAAAAAAAAATATAAAAACATCTGTAGGCTGCAAAAACCTGCGATGTAACGAAGATGATATCAATGTACATATACTAGGCACAAAAAAAACAGGATGTATCAAAGCCGCGAGAGGTGAAGCGTGATATGGCATCACTGTACACACCTCCAGCTGGCTGACATTAGCACCCTACTTGTATATAACTCCATAGTAGAAGAAAGTCATTGCTCACATTGGCCAAATACCAAATTCAGTGGGTTAGACTGAATATAAATAAATCAGTTAAGCACTTTATGAACCTCCAGTGAAAAAGCCAATTATTTCAGGGCAGTAAACAATAGAGAGCAAAGAATAAACCCCATGAGACAATTTATTTATATTGACAAGGCTAATAAAGACCATGAACATGAGAAAAGAGGCTATTTAATCAAACCGGTGGTACATTGTCATAGAAAACAGCCCGTTATACATAAACTATTATATAACTAAATTATAGGGGCCGAGCAAGGTGGACCATACAATAGGTTCAGAAAATCTCTGAACCCTGACTGTATTCAATCACAGTGCTGCTCAGGCAGCAACATAATTAGGCCTCTCTATACACCACAGGGTGGAGAGTTCACCAACAATGAATGAGCTGTTTATAGGCACAGGGCACAATAGTCCCAGTAGAGAAACGACCAGAATCAGCACCAGCTGAATCATTCCAGTCTCTTGCTATAGGAACTTTCGGTATTCTGACTCCAAATGTAGCTGGTAAAATTACCACATCCCGGTATCAATTATATAAGCAGATAAAGGAACAAGGACGGGGGGTGTGGAACCTGGCTGCTCAGCAGACGAACTGTCTGACAGGAAGTCAACTATGACCAATAAAAAAGAACAGTGTGTGTGGGAGGCTGCAGGTAACAATGCACACCGATTTCATATCTCCTGGATGTTTACGTAGTACAGTCACCAGAGACCAGTTCATTGACAATAACACTTCCTGGTTTGAATTTTCATGCTATGAGCAACCATGATGAAGACGGATGAATATGCGACGTTACTGATGCTGAATTTGGACATTTTTTGGTGCTTTGAAAAAAAGAAAAAAAAGAGAGAAGGCTACTAAAACCTCACTGTGCCTGTTTGCTGTAAACTTGACCAACCTGAGAACAGCGTTAATTATATGTGTGCCTGCAAGCCATGGATGGATGAGCGGTCAAACTCTCTTGGACATGTTACAGAACCATTACCTCATAATAAGACTTGCCAGTGCAAGTGTTTCATTCATATGTGACTAAAAATAGATGCATGTAAAATGTATTTAGTATCATGTGTACAAGGTATTTAAACATCCATCCTCTCATTTTTACGATAAAAAGGTTGGGTTTTACCTTGATTATGAGATTTCATCTAAAATACACTGTTTCTTTTAACTAAAAACAGCACCACCACTTCACAAGAAAATAAACAACTGAAGAATGGCAGAACTGGCTCCTGGTGCTTTGTTGTGGGGCTGCAGTAGCTTCCTAGCTCTCTGCTGTACTGTGTTGATGCTCAAGGCTGTGTAATCATGTGTAGTACACAGCTCGGATGGTGCAGTAAAAAAAAAAAAAAATAAATAAATAAATAAAAGAGAGGTCTCACAGTAAGTAATTCTCAGTTGAGCAGAGGTTGAGCAATGTATAAATAGAAACAATTTGTATTTGTTGCTTTCTGTCAGAACCTGGGCACACAGGCCGAGACAGTTTCCTCAGGAAACAACCACTTGGAGATTCAACAAAAACAGCACTTCCTGAACATTCATCCTGTTTCAAACTGCTCAACTTTCACCACAGACAGCCTTCACTTCACAGCTACTACCGGAGCTGGTGGTGCCGCAGGCTGAACTACTGCTGGTAAACAAGTCTGAACCATGTGCACTAAAATGTCTTACTCCAAACTCACAGATGTATCATCCCCTCGAATCTGGAGTGGTTGTGTGTAACTGCCTTAACTGTGATTACTGTGTGTGTCAGCACCTGGTACTAAAATGAACAAGTCTCAACCTCCTCATTCTACAAACCTCCAAGTGGAGCTTGGGGAGGTGGTGGGTGGAAATGAATCGTTAAGTATAAACAGTAAACTAATGATAGGCTTTCATTCTGCTGCCATAAAATCATACTGTTGCAGTGGTCAGTTAGATCCCAAACATAACAATAACACTAATGGATCTAAAATGGACAATACATGAATTTCCATTTACTAATCAGTCTGTGAAAACTGCATAATGGCTGTGACTCTAAAGCCACGTTTGTTCAACTGTACCCCACTTCCTAAAGGCATTTAGCAAAATAAAGGTAGCCTAATGAGAGATGCTATCAAAGTGCATTGTGGAAAATGTTAGAACCAATGTTTTGGAGCTTTACTACTATCGCCGGCTTAAAGAAGGATATTTCAGCCATTGCAGCACTCATTTTTACTAACCTGTCTCTGGTGAGCCCCCCAGCACCATAGAAGTACAAAATACTAAATCAGTGGAGCCTTTTAAGGTCACACTCCAACACTGAGAATGAGGTTTAACACCAAGAAACCAACTCATTTAATATGTTAGGCTGCCTCATGATGACTGCTTGTCCTGCATTAACTTTTTTCTTTATTTATTTGCAATCCTCATTTGCAGTCATGCGACGACTCATTTACAAAGCATCGTCTAAAAAATATGCACAAATACTTTTTGTTTGTGATGTGTGTAATTTAGCAACTGGAACTAATGTTTCTCAATAATTACTCAGAGAACATTCAGCTCTTAATTCGGACTAATGTGGAGAATCTACGAGTTACTGCAGTTTGTGCACCAGAGCAACCGGGAAATGAGGCGTTGAAGACAGAAGATTAAATCTTCTTAAACAGTTCTAATAAATTTACTTTACTAGAGTAGTAAATACAGAGTGCTTTAATGTGTGACTCCACTCTGATTAGTGCAATGCAATATACTCCCATGGTTAAAAAAGGCAATTCTGCTTCAATTGCTTCTAATAAATATTCATAACTTGCATAGAGCGAGAAGTCGATGAATATTCAGCAGCAACAATTCACCCTTGAGATAGCACGATATGGTTTAGGACAGAGGCACTGGGAGGGTGTGATTGTGTACTTCATGTATTTGGACTTAGTCTAGCTATGCGGTGATTGGACTTTTGCTCTGTTCACTGTTTAAAAGGATGGCACCGGATGAATGAGGATTGCAACTATTACGTCTACATGAGCAGTAAGCAGGCACACAGCTTGGCCTTCCTTTCACCATGCGTTAAGTATCCACATGCAGCTTGGTAATCTCCCCTCTCACCAAAGAAACACGCCGCTGCTTTACAAACACATATACATGTCTGCAACTCAACAGTTACGCAACAACCACTTTATCACTACATGCAAGCTCAATCAAAACCTGTGGCCAAGGAGCACAAGATGTTACTGATGCACAAGAACCTCTGTTTTGTAAGAGCAATTAGAAAAGCTAATGTGAATGTCCCAGCAACAGCCTTTTTCCCAACAGGAGTGTAAAATCCTGGCTGAAACACTAAAAGCAGAAAGCAACAACACCCCAACTGAGCTGTGTTATGAGTAACTTTTGGCAGCCACTGTGTAATGTCAGCATATTCCTCAAAAATTGGGTTATCCCTTTGAGATATTCAGTGACCCTTACGTTTGCATAAGACAGGAAAATGTAGAAATAGAAGCATTAAAGGGGTGGCCCTGAAAACTGTATTCAGTTTTTTTTTTTTTTTTTTGGAAACATGCAACAGTATGCACAGCATCCAGCTTATGTCATATCATTATACATGTCAATCATTTACTGAGGCTGTACTCATATTTATGTTTCTAATATAGGCTAGTCCTTGTACAACTCAGCAAACTATACTTGAATTGTTTATCAGATGAATGTGAATTGTGAGCACTTACTTAGTAAAATACTATTGTAACAATACTGGTCTGAGTCTGTGACTGAAGACTTTTGCACAGCCTCAAGAGAACAGAGCAATTAATCAATACCCACTCTCATTTTCCTTTTACCATAACAAAATTAAGTCATAAATCTTTCATGCATATGTATATTTTCCTGTTGTCAACGGAATGATATACTTCAGGGAGCTCTTAGTCCACTTATATGGCGCTCAAGTTGTACACAATCACCCTGCACAGAGAGACAAACACAAATACAGTCACTGCAGAGAAGAGCCTCTGTGGATCTATGAAACAAGTGTTGTATGAGAGGCATATCTGAACCCTTCTGATTTCCCCATTCTTCTTCAAATAGGCCACTCATTAATTAAGAGATGAAACAACTTCAAACACATGCTGTTGAGTTAAAGTGGAACATCAAACAGGAGAATCACAGTGGCCTGCTTTACCGAGGGCTTTGGTCATACAGGCCTTTTACCCTGCACATGTATCTTTTATAGTTCCTGGATGGGATAAAAGGAGTGTCTCTGGACAGCAATTGAATGAGATATCCATAACTGTGAAAGGTTCTCGGGCTCTATTAAAGCTTCTGGTAGGAGTGGATATTTGCTGTGAAGGGAAATGACGATCAAAAAGAATCTGGATGTTTCTGCAAAAGTGATTAACGGTGTGATCCAAATACTGCAGACTCTTGGCAGCTAAGGCAAGTGTTGATCTATCCACATAAGACTGCCTCTTTATGAAGCTAGCCAGCAAGACTGCTGGAGGTAAAGATACATTTTAGCTGCTCATTTTAACAGTCAAACACCAGAGAGTATGTGTGTGGGGGTTTAAAAAGAATGGAGAAGTCACACTGGTTGAAAAAAGGTGAAAACCTCATTTTCTCTGTCACATCACTTTGCTCTTTGCACCAAAGAGTAAACAAGCACAAATTGCCCCAGATCCTCTTTCTTACCTTCAATACTGAGTTCAAAGCAGACATGGCAGAAAGATAAAGTCCCCGTTTCTGTTTCTAGCTTGCACACACTGCAGATATTGTCATCGTTCAGATCAATGTTCACGAACTGCTCCTCTTCATCCATAGTGCCTCTGGAGAAAAACAAGCAGTGAATGAGAGCACATGGTTAAATACCAGCAGCACGAACAACCTCCCAGCTCCTGCTAATTAGGTCACACATATAAACTTATTAAAAATGCAATTTTAGAAGTGTCTTCAGGGGGGAATATTTTCAGTAAGAAGCAATGACCACTTCATTAGATTTTAAAGTTATTTTTCACCTTTACTGCAGAAGACCATGACCAAATAACAAGGAGGGATGGAGGGTACAACACAGATCACTAGTCTGAATCAAAACATGGATGTTGGAGTCATGTGTTGTGTGCTGTAACCATTCAGCTACCGAGGTTTTCTGTCTGGGTCATTTTAACATGTTTTCAGTCAGTATGATGGTACAACAGCACATAAACTGATACAGTGGCACAGATAAGTAGCACAGAGAAGTACAACACTGGTAGTCACAGCTAGAGACAACAGCAGTTGTCTCCATGGGACAAAAACACATTTACAATTGGAACATGATGACTTTGATTTATGTAACGTTACATGTCCAGACAGGAGAGACCAACCTTCAAAATATTCAGATAAGAGAAAAGAACCATTGTTATTTACCAAGTACGTCTCTATTCAGAGGTTCCAGAAGAACAGAAGTACAAATATTTAAATAAACAAAAGCTAGAAAATAACTGCAGGACACACAGCTGTAACATCCAAACGGATAAAAGCCTGATTAAAACCTGAACTATAAGAAAGCAGAACCGTTTCAGAGTCAAAAAGAGAGATAGACAACCGCTTCATGTTTAGCAATATCTAGCAATATTTAGCAATATTGGTTAGTGTGACAATATCATATGGCCACATCAGCACTACTCAGAATTAAGTCTGATGGATTAATCAGCCAACATCATCTTCAGTATATCAGTATCAGCTCATTTACACAGACTTCCTTTTTACCCATAGTTAGTCTTATAATTATTTTACCAAAGTCATGACACAGGAGTTTACTGCAGTGCAAACATATCGATATATCTTTGTCACAAAGCTTATACAAATTTTATATTATCAAACATCAGTTTCAGCATTGAGCCCAAAAAACCCATATCAATCGACCACAATGTTGCACACTTTCCTGAATCTACAATGCTTTTAACTACATGTGGAACTAGAGATTCTAGTCAATCTATTGACACTGAGTTTTCCTACTTTAAACAGTCTGGGCTTCCTTCGGGTTAAATTAACTCCACAATAACAACCACAATCAATGTAAAAAGCCCAAATCACACACACTTATTGAAGGAAAAAAATACCTTTTCAGTCCAACTAGTTTTCAAAAGCAAAACAGAACGACTCTGACACTCCTCTCTAGTGAGATGGCCCCAATACAAGTAAAAGGGATCCTTCAGTCGAGTCATGTAGTGAGCTCCTCTTCCCTGCTGTGTGAGAACATGAAACCTTTACACTGAACTAAACCACAACGTCAGAGTTGAGCTCTTCAAGTGCACTCAGATGGATTGTAGTGTCTATACTCAGGGACCTCCAGAGATCACCGACGTCTTAAAGATTAAAGTTAAGACACTGTGATACTCCTCAGACTGAGGTGAAGTGGTAGCCAGGCGGCGGAGGCTCAGAACAACAGCCGGTGATAACGTTAACTGCTCGGATTCCGTTTCAACTTTTCACTCGGTTGGATTCACACACTGTAGTTAACCTTCATCACTGCGTCTATTTCTCCTTGTCCGCAGTTTAAATACCCGAAGGCCTGTTGAATGCTACTTCGGCCTTAGGCTGTTTAAAATGCCTTGAGTGTCTCTTTACATACAAACATATATAAGTATATTTATCGTCAAACAAACACTTGCTAACAACAAGTAATGCTAGCTCTGCGCTGGCATCATCCTCCTGTTCTGCTTTGGCTGATTCGTGACCGTTACTTGGCGTTGTTAAACAGCGAGGTATCTGACAAAACAAAGGCACTGTGAATATTTTTTTAAAACTCCACTTTTAGTGAAACTCACCCTTATTGTAGAGAATGTGTTCGCAGAGCTATTCCTTTTGTGTGACTACCTCGGTTGTCTTTCGGTTCAGTGAGCACACAAACATCAGACAACACTGAACGTCACGGCAAATCCAGAGGCTACAGGAACCTCTCGCTCTCTCTTGCTCTCTCAGCGGAATGTTCCACTAGTTTGTTAGAGGGGGTGACAACAATCACCTGGAGTTTAATTATTGAGCACGCAGCTCCCGATAAAACACAAACAAACAACATGTACTAAAATTCATTAAGATAAACCTAAAACTTCGACGTGGGGATGAATTTGTTGCATTAAACGAGTTTTTTCTGTCATTAGTGGCTGTTAAAACACCCCTACGGTTAAATGAAGGAAAGTCCTTCTGGCGTCATCAAAACATTTCCATATCAGAAGGAAAGTTGAGGCAGTTGGCTTTTACTAAAACAAACAAATAAAATAATACTCTACACCGAAAATAAGGACGTTTCGCATTGTTGATTATATCCAACGATGATGAAGACCTTTAGACCACTCCTCTGTGTCAGCACAATTAGTTGTCATTGTATTTTACATGAAGCCACGTGGGGGATTCCCGCGAAAGATCCAGAGGAACAACCCTTTTACGGGATTATTTGGATGTTTTATTATAGCTGTACATCTATTATTTGCATTCAGCGGTTAACTTTCTATTCGACGGAGCCACTGCGAGTCCAGTGTCACGACGTCATCCCTTTACTTTTTAGCAGCGGTCATTTTTAACTCCGTTTGTTTCTATTTATAAATCTGCTTTGCTTCCACAGAAGAGGTTAGCATGCTAACCAGCTAGCCCTGGCCTGACTGGACCACCTCATTATTTGCCGGTAGTGGCTTACTCACTTCCTCTGGTCGTGAAACTTTGAAGAAAGAAACAATGGTTAATTAACAATGAAACAAACTGACCTTTAAATCTGTTGATACTTTAAATCCGTACCCTCCACCATGGATACACACAGGTCCCCATCCCCTTCACACCTCCCTCCCCATTTAATAACAAAAGCAAACAAAAACTTAGATTACCAAATACAACAACATACCGTTTTTGTTTTGTTTTTATCAGAAGCAGGGTGTATTTTTTAAATTAATTTACTATGCTTTACAACACAAGAAGAAAAACAATGTTTTCATCATTAGAAGCCTAGTGTTTTCATGCGAAGTTGGTAATGTAACTGTCCAATAATGGCCTCAAAAGTCTGTTAACACCACTCAGTGTCAATAAAAGCTGAATTTATAGCTATAACAAAGGCAAAACTGCACATGGGGCCTTGTCAGAGGTCATTATCCTTCCACAGAGTTTATTTTGACTCCCCTGCTTGGCTTATATATAGATAGAGAGGCACTGAAGGTTTTAGATGTTATCTAAATATTATTTTAAGTTGGGTCCTAAATAATTTTCTGTTAGAATGTAGGAGGGGAAAGCCTCTTTACAATGTTGGACTGCATGAATATCACACTCCACTCAGGTTTCAGTAAGTGTTCAACTGAGATCTCTTTCAGCCACTGCACAAGTTCTGCATAGCCCTGGGAGACCATCATCTTAAACGTATAACTACGGCCTCAGTTATGACACTACTGCTGTCAACCATGGGCTTCATTCTGCACGTGTCAGTGCTATTTTACCCAGTTAGCACTTTATCTCTCAGTTTATCCTCTGTGTCGTGAGCTGTTTTGTATCAGTACTCTGTAGCAGATGGGAAAGTCACATAAGGCCACTCTTCAGCTCTCTGTATGCCACACTGCCAGCATTATGCAATCAACACACCCCAACCTGTTTTTTGTTTTGTTTGTTTTTTTGTCCTTTGGCACACAAGAGAAGTGGCTCCTCTGAATGATCTTACCTCATTAAAAAAACATTTTCACTGTGGCAGCTGCCTTCAATAAACTGTGGTCATTGTAGTTAATTGTAGTTAACAAATAAAAATAGCTTATTATTAATTGAAGACTAACATCACTGTTGGTGACTCATTAATGATCCCCTATGCAAGTCTTTCTCCGGCTCTTATGAAGACTTTACGCCATCTCCTGGCCAAGGAGCAGTAGTACAACTTTTACTAAACTTAACTCATGTTGAGGATTCACAAGAGTAAAGACCCATAACAATGACCACACACCTAAAACAAACCTGGATATTCAAAAAAGTCTGTTCATGAGGTAATGAAATAGTTTTCACTGTCTGCATTCCCTCCACCTTAACATGCTACAAACCATTCAACCCTCTATGAAGATAAACTGTTGTAAAATACATATTTACTCTACAAGTTACAAATTATATCACAAGCTGTATCTGCCCACTACATGTGTGGGAGCTGCTGAACCACTCGGCAGGCTTCATGTTCCCAGTGTTGGCTAAAAAAGGATACTTTTGTTTGGCCTCGTGTGTGTCTGGCTGGCAGCCTTGGCACAGACAGCTGTGGTGCCAGCTTCATTGTTCTTTTAAATCACACAATTACACAGTGGATTTGTATATGCAGACTGCCAGAATGAAGGTGTTCGCAAATTAATTCCTAACTATATTCCATTAATATGTGACATCCTAACTAGATATCTGAACAGTAAAACTACAGAGCAGATGTGCTACCCACAAATCATGTTCAATGTTAACATAAACTTCATTTTAAATTAGATAAGCAGACAACACCATGTAACACAGTAGTGCTTCTACAAACCAGTATTTATAGTCATGAACACGTCAATTTAGTGTAAAGGTAAAATCGAGGCTGATGTCATCAAGAAACAAATCCCAACATGTCCGCTGCTCCGTTAACAAAGAGGAGGGACACTTGTTGAAACAGTTACAGTACACTGGTTACTGTGTGATGAAATGGGCACGTTTCTGTTCAACAGACAATGTAGACTTTGACCTCATCACCTTTAGACTTAATCTTTCCAGGGAACAAATCAACAGTAAAGGCTGTGTGTTTAGAAACATGAATTAACTCTTTAGTTATTTACAAATATGACAAAAGTAATTGGCCATCATGACATCAAAAACAATATAAAATGTTTTTCCTCTAGTTAATGAAGTGTCTGCATCTCATATCCACCAATGAGTTACTTTCCGTGACACGTCAGTGGTACATGTATTTCTAGTTAACTATAAATCTTGTGGTTCATCAATCTTGAATGCGTCCACATCCATGTTTTCACCCTGAGGCTACATGAACATGTTGCAGCCTGCCTCGCATCTTAAGACACGGTCTCGGATCTTGTTCAGCAAGTTCTGTGAGGTTAAAATAAGGGGTGAGCAAAAAAAAAAAAAAAAGAGTGGGGAGAAAACTGCACAGCACTCTGCATGAGCTCCATTCTACCAGTAACCACACGGTCACAGAGTGTAAAAGAGATGTTTATCACCATTTGGCTGTCAGATTCTTTTTCAGATAATTTGCAAATGAAACTGATTTGTGGGAAGAGGGTCAGGGATGATAGTAAAAAAAAAAAAGGAATATATCAACACTTTTCTGAAAGTTGTAATTATGTTCCATTTTCTGAGATTACAGCCATGTATTAGCCACTATATGTTTCACCACACCTGATAAGGGCCTTGCATCACTTCAGTGAATGTGCTGTGGTTTGTGAGGGTTGTGTTGTTGATCTGACGGAACAGTGAAGTATGACTCAGCCAAACTGAAAAGTCCCAGTTATAGTCAAACAAAGAAGGAATCAGACACCTCGTCTGACAAGAAGGAAGTCTTACAGTCTTTGAGACATTCACTGATTAGAAACACAAGTCCAGATAACTGGCGACAATTAACAATCATTAAGAAATCAATGGCAAGAAGTCTTTACAGCCATGCTATGGCATCAAATGCATCCTATTATACTGTATAGATTAGATTATGGATATTTTCATGCGTGTATCTAATCTTACAAGATAATGATTACTGCTCTAAAGGTCAGTTAGTTTGTTAAGTTGTTAACCTTGATGAGGTGTTTTAGATGAATCTCATTTCTGTTTAACTGTTGATTATGTAGACAGTGAGATATAGTATTGGTTTTATACTTTAGTAGACATTTAATTTACTAAGTAAGTAGTGACAGTAACTCTCAAAAAAAGAACTATAATATTTCTGAAATGTTTGGAGTTCTGGAATCCTAGCTGCTTACAGGCGAAGTCAGGGTACAACCTGTTCGGTCACCAGCTCGTTGCAGGGCCATATATACAGACATTCACACTCACATCCACACCTATGGGCAATTTAGCATGCTCAGTTCACCTATCCCCAATGCATGCATGTTTCCAGGAGACATAGGGAGAACATGCAAACTCCAGACAGAAAGACTCTGCGCCTGACCCTCTAAGCCCTGTACTGCTGTGCTGCCCTATGAACAAGATTGTACAACATGTACAAGATCATACAACAGAAGTAGTAAATAGCACACTTACACTTAGGATTGCTTTAATTACAGAACCTCAGTCAATGTATTTAGGTCCCACCACTGTATATGAACATACTGTAGAACAAAGAACAAGAATTCCTTGTTTAGTATTTACTGAATGAGCATGTGGTTTCTTATTGTCAAACAAGCTGATATACTTGGAACTAACTGAACTTCAGGTCATAGTGTTCACAGTTCACCACAGGTAAGTGGAGCTCGATCCTCTGCCACACCATCAATTCGTGTCCATTTTTTACATTATCATGCCACAGCAAATGATCCTAACTTCTGTGGATGGTGTAGCATAGACAGCAGTGTGTAGACAGGCCTGATGGATACAGTTCAACCTTTAGACCTGGCAGATCTTGGACAACAGGTTGCGTCACATCCTGTCAGAGAAAAATCAGACAATCTAGAGTTTAATCTCTGACACTGGAGATAGCACCTGTAGAGTGTTCCTTAGCAATAATGGAGTCATGCCTCAGGCTCATTGTCCTCACTCAAGGCACTGTGACTCATGGGGTGGCAGGGACTGACTTCATCCATCATTCATCAGGGTGTGAGGTACCAGAGCAGGCTGAGCTCTGAACAGAGGACAACTGAAAAGAGGTGTAAAGGAAATGACTCATGTGTCAACAGCATAGTGTTAAACTGTAAGTATATACTGGGCTACGATATATAATGAATATGCTTAAGTAATCTCCTCCAAAAATAAGTTAAAAAAAAAAAAAAAACTCAGTCAAACAGAGCAGACAGGTAAGTGATTAAATGACACTGTTATTCTGATAAATGACCACCGGTGCACTTTTGAACTTCTGGAAAGTCGGCTTCATCTCAGTTTGAGCAAGACTAAATTCATAATCTTGACAATCATCTAGCAAATCTGAAATTTAAACTCATAATAAGTGTTTTTGAAATTGAGATAGTGCCTGAACCACATTTGTGGAGTTAGGTATGGATAAAAGATAAAACTGGAAACCACATATATAATTACTAAAGCAAAGGTGTCACTGTTAAAGGACAAAACCACTGAACAATAACAAACAGCTGAACATTTAGTAAATCAAATGCAGTAAAATTCTTGAAAAGTAGATGATAAAACTGATGATGTATGAACTCAAAATGACAACCTGAAAGTATCCAGTATTTTGTTTAAATAAGAGAAATGCAATATGATTTGAAAAAGGACTAATGTGTTATCTGTTAATATACATGTAACTGTTGTAACATGATTGTAATAATATATGCTTTTATCGTCAATGACAGTTGGTGCTTCAGTAAATGTGGCTTGCTGCAGAAGTCTGAGAAAAAAAATACTATACTGTGCTGGGAGTTACTGTACAGGCTTAACGTACCAGTCTGTCAAACACAATAACTGGCTTGACACAATGTAGAAGCTGAGATTGGGCAACAGGAGTACATTACCCTCCCTGTAGCTGGAGCTGAGACAGATCACCAGGCAACAGGCAGGAAAGAGCGCTGTGTACACAAACACAGGCCTCAGATTACATACATTTCTCCAGTCGTATTCTGGGTCTCTTCAAACACTAACTATAAAAACAGGACAATTACAAGCACCAGCCACCCGCACTCAGTTTCTCGGGTTACGAAAAGCCAAGCCCCTGAGGCGTCAGGGATGGCATGTTGATTTTAGAGAGTGATGAAAAGTAAAGTGGTCTGAGGAATTAGCCAATAGGCTGGAACTGCAGGTAGAACATCAGCGCCCCTCATCTCAATCATCCATCATCTTACAGCCTGTGATCCCCCTCAGGGGCAGTTCCCATGGTCTGTGCCAATCTAAGTGTGCTCTGTGGGGTCTGGCATGGAGACATAAAGGTAATAAGACTACAGGTGAAGCTGCAGATGCAGACATGCTTAGTCAGCTCAACATCAAGGCTGCTAATTCATGTACTCAGAGACACTGACCGACTGTGAGAAAAAAAAAAAAAAAACACTCCAGCAAACCTGCTCTGACATGCTCACTGTGGACAACCAGTGACTTTAAAAATGTGAAAATATTTCCTAATAAGATGGCTGTCAGTCTTCAGGTTTGCACTGTTTTAATGTAAGTCTTTAATTTAAGTCTAAGAATCTAAGTCTTTGTTTACACTTTTATTGACTAAATGGGATAGAATTAAACCAAGAATTTGAAAAGGTTTTAAATCCGAGTACAGTGAATAGGATATAAGGCATGTTTTTATGTTTGTTTGTCATAAAAGTATCTTATCTCACAAATAATTAAGAATTAACTTTGCGAAGTCTTTCTCAAGCTTTAAAACAGGTGTAAATTACACGATAGGCTTTATTACAGGATATCTCTCTCTATTCATTATTGCATATACACATGTCTATTCTGGGCTTTAAAAGTGGTTCATTACTATAGTTACAGTGTTTGAAAACGGACACAGAAATGAACATTTGCAGATATAAGTTTAAATGATAAATGTGAAATAAAAGCCACAAGGTCAAACAAAATAAAATGTTTTGTTAAATGTTTTAATGGATGATGAAGCACTGATATGTAACAGGTACAGAACACTGAAGGTTAAAGCTTTTTTTATAAAAAAAAAAAAAAATGTGTTAGCTGTGATGATGTACAGCAGCCATCTAATGAGGCTTGAGACCAAACTTTGTGTTCTATAAAAACATAACTTACAGGGAAACCAGCTGCAGCACAGCAGAGGAAAAGATCACAAGTTTCCAAATCTGATACACAAATGTGCTTGTTACATTTTAAAAAATAAAAGTAAAAGTAAAAAAGTAAACAAAGATCTGAATCCAAATACAGTGTACTTTCTATTTACAGTGTACATATTTACATTAAAGCTTCTCCGAACATTATGAAATACCTGCAGTGCTGAAAGGGCTTTTAAGTCCAGAACATTCTTAAGATTGGAAACACAATCCCCTCCCTGACTCTGAGGCACCAGTGGAGTATAAAAATGACATAGAAGACAGTTTCTGTACATATGGGACATTGTCCTTGCTCTTGTTAGCAGGGTGCTGAGGCACACTGTGAGCTGCTGGACTGTGGACAGTCTTTGTCATTGTGCTCTGTTAATTTGAGAATGACGACCTTCCTCTGGAGCTGCTTGGGCCCTGGATGAGCTGCCTGTTCAGCCACCGGTTGCACTGAGCTCTCAGTGACTAAGTCCTGGCAGTCCTGAGGCAACAGCATAGTGATGATGTTTGAGTATCCACCCTGCACTGCCAGGTGAAGTGGGCTGAGCCCCTGGTCATCTGAGAGAGCGCCACCATCTGGACAGTGAATGAGCAGCTCTTTCAGGACTTCACAGTGTCCGTTCTCTGCTGCCAGGTGGCAAGGGGTGCGTAGAGCCTGGGTGGATCTGTAGGGGTCTGCCCCTTCTTCTATCAACATCTTGACCGTGGCCAGGTGGCCTCGCTGGGAGGCTAAGTGGAGGGGGTGAGTCCGAGGGCGTTCTGGGCGTGGATGTCTGCCTTGTGTTTGATCAAAAGGCGAGAGGTGCTGGTGTGACCCGTCTCTGCTGCCACATGTAGCGGTGTATTTAACCCAGCAGATGTCGTGTGAACATTTGCTCGTAGTTCAATCAGGATCCGTGCCACCCGGTACTGCCCCCTTTGGGATGCCAGATGCAGCGGCGTGCGGCCGTCTGTTGTCTGCCCATCCACGTCGGCAACGGCCTGCTTAACCAGCAGCTTGACGATACCCAGGTGCCCTTGCCAGGCAGCTACGTGAAGCGCCGTCCAGTTGTCTTTGCCCTTGATTCGAACATCAGCACCGCGGCTCAGCAGCACCCGGATAACATTCTCCTGACCGTGCTGGCACGCCACATGAGCCGGCGTGCGTCCCTGGCCATCTGTCTCGTTGATGGCCGCCCCACGGTCCAGTAGCAGGCGTGTGATCGCCTCGTCTCCGTTCTGAGCAGCCCAGTGCAAAGCTGTGTACTGGTCCTCATCTTTGGCATTGATGTTGGTGCTGCGCCTGCCGAGCAGAAGTTCTGCCAGGGGCTTCAGGTGCCTCTCCGTAGCCAGGTGCAGGGGTGTAGAGCCGCGGGTGTTGGCAAGGTTGGGGTTGGCATTGTTCATGAGGAGGAACTTGACGGCCTCTTCGTTGTTCAAGGTGATAGCATGGTGGAGAAGACTCCCTCCCCCTTCGAGAAGGAGGTCAACGTCCTGAGGCTGGAGGATCTTCATCAGCTTGGCAGTGTCTTTGGTCCTGATAGCTTCACACAGCTTACGCTTCTGGACCTCAGCAGAATCTGAACAGTAAGGATGATAAGTTAATTTACAGGTAACCAAACCAAAACGTTACAAGTGTATTCATTATCTGGAATTCTGTCATGATTTGCTGTAGTTTTATGTTTACGTGAGGTACACTTCCAGCTAAAGGCCTTTAATCAGCTCTTACCACATGTGCTTTCTTTCTCAAAAGACAGTGTGATAGAATCTTGGGAGGAGAAGGCCGAATCTGCAGACGAGATGCCAGATAGTCTCTTGCAAGTGTTCTCTTTACTGTGGCAGCTATCTTCCTTCACTCGATCAAAGCTCCTAGAGATCCCAGAATCCACCTGATTCAGCAGCTCTGATAGGCTGTAATCTTTTTCTGGCAACATGGCAGACTTTGGACGCACTGGCTTGTTGTCTTTCACCTGTAGAGCACAAGAAGCCTGTTAAGCATATTTGAACAAGCTATTCTTCGACGTTTTTATATTCCATTACATATGCGCTCAGGTATGTAGCTGCTGCTGTAATCCAAAGCCACTTACAGTCTAACAGGTACCAAGTTCAAATCATCTGAGCACAGTTCATTCACCATAGACAGACTGCATTGAGTAACTGCTGTCACTAGTCATGAGCAGGATATTTGTCTCTAGTCACGTAAACAACAGCAGCTCGGAAATGACAGAGCACATAATTCAAACAATCCCATCAGTCAACATTCCTCTTTTGTGATGTAATTGTTGCTCAGGGTCAAACATTTACACAACATATGACTTTGAAAATCATAACCACGTCTAGAGATAAGGCTCTTATTGTCTGGGTATGTAGTTATACATTAATGAGAAATGTGGAGTGTTTTACCTGCTCACTCGTGAGTGCGTTTGGGGATGTAGGCTCTAACTCAGATGTAGATAAAGTTGGGGTCCTTGGCTCCTCCTGAGGTTTGGAGCAGAGCTCCTCAGCTTCAGATGTGATCTCTGTAAGAACAACAGCACAGGGTTAGCTTTCAGTAATGGATGGGATGGGATTAGGGAAAACAGAGGGTGAAGAGAAAGGAAACAAAAAGTGGGAGACAAAAAGCTACAATTTAACAGGTGACTGCACTTCTACGTGTTCATTTAAGTGTCTGTTACAGTTAATAGGATCACTTATGTTTCTAGGTGATTTTTTCTATTCATGCAGACCTTCCTATTTAATGATTTTGATTCATCCATGTACAATCATCTGACAGCTTGTTACAGACTAGAAATAATAAGAATAATAAAAGAATGGTTGGGTGGTTAGTGGTTAGGGCGCACCACTTGGCACATAAGCTGTGCAGCGATCACCAGTTCGGATCACAGCTGTGCTGATCATTTTCTGTGTTTTATTCTCTCACTCTTCTTCCCACCTTCCCATCTACCATCACTTAACCATCAATAAAGGCAAAAATGGCCAAAAATATCTTTAAAAAAATATAATAAAATCACAGGGGATGATATGAAAATGAACATGTCTTTTTTGTGTTTGCTTTAAAAATAAATTCTTCTCTTGCTCTTTTCTTGTCTTTGTTTATATGGAAAACAAGTAAATTAAAATAAGTAAATTAAAAAAAAAAAAAAGTTTACTGTTGTTGTTTGTTTTGTTGTGCGCACAACTACTTACCCTGGAAGCTGGGTCTGGCCCCAGGGTTTGTGGCCCAGCAGCGCTGCATGAGGTTCAGGAAACCTGTACAGGCTGAAGGTCGACAGCGTGGCACTGCAGCCAAGTCTGGGCGAACCCCTTTAACCACCTTCACCATGATCTGCAGGATGTTGTTCTCCCCTACGGAAAAAAATACAGGTTCAGACTTCAGTTCCATCACTAACAAACCAGCCTCAGGATCTGATAATAACAGTCAGAAGAGTTGAAGCCAAACACAAATAAGTCAAATCATCAACCTCACATGCTGTAGTATATAACAACATGATCTGAGCTGCTGGTAAGCGCCAATGCTTACATAGATAGTCAGTAATGCATGCTGTTATCACCATCTTCCTGTGTGTTCAGATAAGGGAGTATGTGCTGTGTTCTTTCCCATGGGAGAAAAAAAAGGGAAAAGCTCTGAGTTCCTGCTCTGACCTCTTTCAATCTACCTGTGGGATCAGCCAAGTCAATGAGTCAGAACCAACAGGTAGAAGCTTCCATCACCCATCACCTCCTATTGTACCCATAATACCCTGCACATGTTTGGAGGACGAAAATGGGAAGAGATGGTAACCAGGCCATTTCTCACTTCTTAATTATGTCAGGATAAATGAGAAGCAGTGCCAGTGCCAACCTGGCAACCCTCATCCAGACAGTCTTCTTCAAAAAGGAGCCAGAGACCTTGAACTGCTACCTGATATGCCTGGGAAAAATACACTGTGCCTGCCAGCCTGGCCCTGTCCACCTGCCTGCTCTGGAATTTACTGAGTAAACACACACAGAACAGCTCCTGTATACACACACGCGCACAAGCATGCATGCACACACGCAGACACATACACACACCTTAAAAGGTATAACCTGAAATGTTCGCCACAGTGTTTACTGGAAATTATGAAAGCCAGTTCAGAGCTATGTTAAATACAAATGACAATGTTACGAGGAAACAAATTGACGGTGAGTCAAAACAATGAGACTGACTTGCATGGAGAGCACAGGTCACAACACACATTCATTAATGTGGGCCGGGATATATATATATATATATATATATATATTAATATATATATATATATATATATATATATATATATATATATATATATATATACACCTACTGATGTAGAAGTCTTACCTTGGTAAGGTTTCTTCTGTGTGAGAATCCCCCAGATGACGATGGAGAAACTGTAATAATGGAAAAAAACTTTTTTAAGTGTCATTAAAAATGAAAATATCAGGGGGAAAGATAGCTAAGATAGCTAACTATGAACAGATGATTTTTAAATTGAATAATAGACAGAAGGCATTTGTGAAAATACAGGGGCCCTACATTGATTTAATACTGAATGGTTAACTAATATGGAACTAGTATGGTCATTTTATGGAGAAAAAAAATGCTTTTTTTCTCTGCTGAGTGGTTGGTAGTTTCTCTTATTTTAGTCTTGTGTAAAAGGCAATAAAAAGGGAATTACAAAAAAAAAAAAAAAAAAAAAAAAAGAAAAAGAACCATACCATATGTTGTCTCCTAATTCTAATTTTAAACGTCTCAGTGGAAATCAGATGGTTTTACTAAAGTTTGGCATGAAATAGCTGATTTGCTAGATGTTTTCGAGAAACAATATCAAATCCTCCTACATTTGATGAGTTACAGTGGCTGGGATGAGTCAGAGCTTAACTGATACAAAAGAAGGAAAGCCAGGGAACACCTCTCCCAAACTAAAACCCACACAGAAAGTTTGCACGCAAAGGTTGCTAAAAAAAAAACCAATTGAACCTGTATACGTCGTGCTTGGTGTCTGACACTCTGTCCTTCTCGATGATGCTCTCAGGTGGAAGGTAGGCAATGGTACCGCAGAAGCCATCTCTACTGATGTCATCAGCCCGTGACAGTCCGTTCCACCGGGCCAGGCCAAAATCAGATATCTGAGACAGAGAGGAGATCAGATAAGACCCTAGAACAGCGCAGCCCCCGCTGCATTTCTCATGAAGAACCATGACTTTGATGACTAACTTTGCCTGCTGAGTGTGACAGGCAGCAAAAGCTCTTATTATGTGCACTCATAGGTATGATGAGGGCAACACAGCCATGTCCCAGCCTGTTGGAGAGGAGAGGCCCATCACGTTTGTGTGGAAGAGTGCACACACACACACACACACACACACGCTCTTTCACAGAAGAGATTTAATAGGAGCTGAATTAATCCTGTAGGGACAGGCCCGGGTGAGGTGTTTACATCCAGGTATTAGACTCTGAAATGACAGTTCCCACCCACTGCTCTCAGCACTGTTGAGCTGTTTAGAGCTAGGATAGAAGCTGAGAGACACCTGTCTGCCCAGAGCGTGTGCAGGGCTGTCATTTTAAAATGGATGAAAGGCAAGAACAGTAAAGCACCTAACAGCTGAAATTCCTTTTAAAAGACCTTTAACAAGATACTCTGCCACAGAGATCCCTCAGATTATAGCGCGTTCACTTTTAACAGCCAAAAATGTTTTATTTAGTTACAGATGATCCTGATCTTTTTCTGTTACTAATCTTTTTTGGTACGTTTTCATACATCTCAGGTTACGAAAATGCTATTTGGAGTTAGTGGTAAACTCCCTACCTTAACATGATAGTGAGCGTCCAGGAGGATGTTGGCTGGCTTCAGGTCCAGGTGGAGCAGTGGCGGGTTCATGCAGTGCAAGAAGTTCATTCCCACCGCTGTCTCGTGGATAATGCGGAAGCGTAACTCCCATGGCAGCAGTTCGTTGGCCAATAGGGTTTCCAAGGAGCCGGTCTCCATGTACTCCATGACCAGTCCCTGAGGGTCCTCACAGATCCCGTACACAGGGAGGATGTACCTGAACTTGGCTGCCTCCATCTTCTTAGCTTCCTCAAGAAGCACAGAGCGATCCCTGTGTTGAAGAGATGATTGACTAGGTTACATTTACTTAACATTATGTTCATGTCAGATTTGAATTAACCACTTGTTGTTTTCAATTTACCACTCTACATTCCATAGCTTGTAATGTTTCATCAAACCTGTCGTCTCATAGAACATTTACTTGAAGCTGCTGAGCTTGTGCTTAGCTCATTGCACCTGAATTTCTGGCATAACTTTTGTCCTAACTCAAATTCCACATCATTTATCATCCTTACTGGACTCCCACTTGTGCAGAACATTTCTGAACAATGGCTATGGAGGCTGTGTGATTGTGACCTCTGTGGATGTCTAGAATTGATTCACACATCTGCACATATGGTTCATGCTCAGCCACTTGCCCCAGTGATTCTTGAGGCCTTGAGGACATTGAAGCAGAGCTTGGAATGCACACGGAGGGCGAAGGCAGCTCAAACAGAGCTCTTGTTCTCTTGTTGCACAACCTTTGCACAGCTCTCTTTTATCAGTGCACTGGCCCTGCTGACATACCTCAAACACAACTGATCAGGTCATTCATGACCTCAGTGCTTTGAAAAAAAAATTCAAACTCCTAATGAGGACAGATGAGACGAGAGATAAATCACTGATGACTGCATTCATGGAAACATGCTTCCAAGGCAGAAGTAGATAAGCTAGACTGGAATTGTGTTTTTCCCATCATCATTAAAAATGAAATAAGATGCACTGAGGAGACTTTTTTATGACTCCTAGGGATCTATTATGTGCACAGTGCATCAGGTTACTAAAAGAGTCATGTTCTATAGGAAGGAGCCAGACTATAATTGTCCTTTATAGTCTGTAAAGATTAAGGAGGCACAAGCCCTCAAATTTGCCAGGCAAGAATAATCAGGAATAATATGAGAGACTGAGCAAGTAGTTGTTTGCTAAATCCATCCTCAGCAGCCCTTCCGAACCAAACAATGTCCTCGCTTTAAGAGCGAGGCCCAGTAAGACCGGTTTTACAGCTTCCCTTATTGTCTATGCCACAACACAGCGGCAGCCTGCAACCCAGGCAGACAAAGGTGGCTTTGAGTTGCTGCTGCTGGAAGTTATGTGTGGGTCAATGCAGGCCTGCAGTCAAATGACTGTTTATGTACCGTGCAGATGCTTAGAGGCGATAACATCTTTGGTTCAGGTTCAGCGGATGTTTAAAGTTGCACCACAAGTTTTATTTGCGGGAGGTGGGGGTTCAGTCTATCCTTTATCTGTTTGAAAAGTTTTAGTGATGGTCAAAAGTTTGAAAAGCTTTAGTGACGGTGAGTCAGAAAGATCTCTTCAACTGATATCAAACAAAAAAAAAGAAGAAGTTAGCTGGTTGACCAACTGAGGAAATACAAGCTCAGGTAGCTGAGCCTAGGGCTTAATCTCAGTCTCTCATATCATTCAGGAGGCACAGGTGCACCAAGGCTGTTATTTGTTGTATTAAAGTATTACGGTCCATGTGAAGTGATACACTGATAAATCCCAGTGTGTGTACAGATATTAGATGAATGGAAACTTCCACTGCTCAGCTGGAGGTTAAGACGGAGGCTGACATCAGTCACGCTCACAGCTGAGACACACACATGCTCACTCACATACACATCCATGTAATTAACAAATAAATAGACAAAACCTTTTCTTTCTTTTTGTGAAAACCTCAGTTTGTGGTTATACAAGATATACAAGCCTGTAAGACCACCTCACTGCCTGTCCTCACTGACATGGACATTTATTCAAATGAACCCCTCCCTGACACTGCATGATAATGTCACTGTTGGTTGGAGAAATCAGCAGCAAACCTTTCATGTTTGGTCTGGCTGAAATAAGTAAACAGCCACGTCCCTGAGCAATGTAGACTCACTTTTGCCCCGGGCTTGTAATCAGCATGTTAGAACTCCCTGCAATTCAGTTTAGCAGCATCTAAAAACCTGAACATGGCCTTTCGTATGCTGCTGAAGCTCCTCCACAGCTCTGTGTGTGTGTGTGTGTGTGTGTGTGTGTGTGTGTGTGTGTGTGCCCAGACTGGAAGTCAGTGAGTCACACATTCCCCGGTAGTTACCCTTCATGGACTCTGAAGTACTCAGCGACTGTTTATCGGCACAGTTATAATCTATCCTTTCTTTGCCTACTGGTTGATCATAAAATGGCCATGAAATGATAAAGCTGTCACACAAGTACAGCATGAGCAACATATATACAGAAGCGAAGGAGTGTCTGAGCTATCCATGACTTTTAGTGTAGGGTTATTAGCTAATTTTTTTTGCACTCCCTGAAGTCATTCTAGGTCAACATCTTTATAAAGATAATCCATGTGCCTGAGCAGCTGGAACTTACTTGTCATCCACATGAAGGCAGGGAGGGCACTTGATAGCCAGCCATGTTTTCCACTGAACATGCCGGACTTTGTATACTTGTCCAAATCCACCTGAGCCAATTTTCTCCCAGCTGCCAAACTCAGAGGAATCAAAGGTCCTTAACAGCCCCATATTCCAGTTTGGAGAATCTGGGACGTCCATATCCGTGTTGAGAAACCCACCACCTGGGTAAACCCCTTTTCTGTTCGTCTTCAAGGCACAGTCTAGGGAAGTGAACATACACACCAACCTGCCTGCTTGTGAGCTCTTCCTTGTTTTTCCTCTCGTCTAGCTCGCTGTGGCCCCTCCCTCTCTTCAGGTGAAAAGAGGGGCAGGGCCTGCTGCTGACATCACTTCCTGGTTGTGAAACACAAGGAAGAAATGGAAAAGTTGCATGTAGGCAGGGCCACAAGGCACCACACTACTGCTGTATGGCTTCAGATGCCCTCAAGTCCTGAGATTTCTCACATTTCTCACTGGAAAAGGAGAGAATGAGCTCAGGAATGTGCCATTTCATGAACACACCATTGTCCCACTGTGGACTATTATCTAAGTCAGCCCCTGAGGAAAGAGGAGGGAATATACTCTAACAATAGGTGGGTTATGTGATATTGATGAGATGGTTTGAAAAAGTGTGGACTCATCTTTTCAGCCGTGGAGGAGGATATCATGTTTTAACAGAGCTGCGCACCAAAACCTCAAACATACCAGTGACAGAACAAATAGTTCTGTGATTATAATAATAATCATTTTCTGTAGTTGTTGTAAGGTAAAGAAATAAGATGTAATTAAAATCATTCCACCTTTTAAATTTAAGTAATATTCAAATGAATCTTCAGTCATGACAAATCTTCTCAGCTACACATCTTATTTCTTGTTGACAAAAGAAAAAACACTAGAACAGAAATAACAACCTTCACTAACTATGCCTCCATGAAAACAACATTATTTAATCTTATAAATAAAAGATATAATACACAATATAATATTCAAAAAAGTCAGATCCCCTATGTATTGTCCTTATTGTCATCTAACTGGTTATTTCATGTTTATTTTTTGTAGAAGGTAGACTGATTTCACTGCTTTGCTCAAGGACATGTCCTCCCAAGTCTTAAACCTGCGTCTTCTGTTGACAAATTGTGAATAAATAACTTGCTTATCATAAAACAGTGATATAGTGGAGGTCATAGATGATTCAAGTTCCTAGAATACATCACAGACACAGTTCATAGAATACTGTGTACATTATATGAAATGATGGGACTGAATCTGCCCCTGAATATCAGGTATGTGTGTACAGCACAAAAAATGAATTGGCTGAAATTCGTCATAAACATTGTGTGTGTGATATGTATGAGATCAGATTTCTGACTGCCCATCAAATCAGTTACACAAAGCCACACCCCATGGACAACTCTGAGGTGACGAACAGCTTTGTGATGCAATTATTTTTGTCTTTGTCTTTGTTTGATCAAACAATTACAAAAGAAAAATGAATCAGAAATGATTAACAGTTTTGGTCAAAATTTGTGTATGGTAATAACTGACTATAATTTCCATTATAGTACACACACACTTTGAGACTTTTGGGACTTTTTACCATGATGCTTTGGGGCATCAGCTCCACTAAGGAAAGGCACCAATGAGGGCAAAATGGCTTCTGCTATGTGGTGATACCAATCTACAGTAAATGTAAAACACTTACACAGCTTTTTTTTTTTAAATATCAGATTTTTTTGTGATGTACAACCAAATAGACTAAAAAATATTTCAGAATATTTTCCAACTTTAATGTGACCTAAACCTGTAAAATTCAACTGAAAAACAAATAAACAAAAAAACTACCCCCTCACACTCAGAAGTCAGTGCACACCTGCTATCAATTAAAGTGACTCTGATTTACCCCAAATAGAGTTGAGCTGTACGATCAGGACATTTCAAGATATATTTAGTTTCATCTTACAGCAAAGGCCATATGTATTTACCTCTACGTTAACATAAGACATCTCATCTGATCATCCTACTCCACCCTGCTCTTCAGATCTAATGAAGGAACTGGAAGGACGAGGTATAGTCAAGTAAGTATAAATATCTCATCAAAGGAGCTGTCAAGTCAATAGGCAGATCTGTATGAACAGCAGATCACAGGTGGAAGTTGGTGGGCAGAGTGAACAAGAGCCCTCTGAGGTGAAAGTCCTCCCCTCATGGAAAGTGTAAATGTGTAAATGTATTCTCCAGGGCGGTCTCACACCTGTTAATCATTAGAATGAAAGATGAGCTTTTATTGTTATGTTAATTAAATCAGCTCTTTTTATCTGCAGCACTGCTTCTGATTAAAAACACGATAATAAATCAATGCTGGTTGCTTTCCTCTTGTGAAAAATGTGTTTTTATTTTCAAAATTCAAATGAGCTCTACTGGCCCTAAAATACTATGTGATCTCGAAAAAAGTGAATGATGACAATCATATCTTGGTGTTCACACTGTCACAAGTCTCAGCTTGTGGCAGTATGTTGTCTGATGGCAGCTCAGATATATGCTGGCACACTGTTTGGAGTGCTACCTCTTTCCAGCTTATTTTGATCTTCCATTTGTTCTGTTTGTCTCCTCAGGGCATACTAAAGAATGCTGCTGTCCATGTTCAAATTAAGATGCAACTATGTCACTGTTGTCACGTAGGTATCTTTAAACCTTGAAAATGAGACTTGAGGAAGTGGTTTTATTCTTTACTCTTATGGTCATTACAGTAGGAAAAAATGATCAATACAATTAATTGTGAATACAAAAAAGTTTCAACAGTAAGCATGATGATACTGGACTTTATTGCCATCTACTGGAAGTTTCACATTAAAGCATTCAACTGTGATCAGACCTTTTTTTTTTTTTTTTAACAAAAAGTTTCTTCTGGAACTTACATAAGACAGTGGGGGGAAGGGGCATTTGCTTGTTGCTTGTTGTTTATTTGCGCGTTTATTAAACCAACAATTTTCTGTAACATTATACAAATGGGAAAATAAAATAAATGCAAAATGCTACTTGGTAATACAAATAAGTTAAATAAAATATTCTAAAATAGGAAAAGAATGTATGAAATATGAAAAAAAAAAAAATCCCTGTAAACAGTAAACAAAACTTTTCAACACGTAAAGCGCAGCACTATCTATGGAAACCCATTTCTGCCAGTAAAAAAAAATATCCTCAAAGTATGTGGAAATTATGAGATATTATTTATGAGATGTGTGCATGTGCCTCAATGGCAGCGTTTTCAATGGTCCCTGTAGTCATTGCGAGATGATGAATGAAGGGACTGGAGAGATGTGACCGCGACACAGAGGCTGCATCCAAATCCTTAGTACGCACTGCGTACTACTGAGTACCTACTACTCGAATGTTGCAGTAGTAGCTACTACATAGCAAGCAAGTCAGTAGCAGGCACATTTTAGATGTACTACAGCGCCGCCATCTTGCCTGTTTTGTGACCTGTATGTTTGCAGCAATGTCATGATTTTGCAGCTTGAGGCGGAGGGTTAGCTACCACTGCTAGTTAGCATTGCAGTCATAGTGGTGACTTTTTGCTCACATTGATGATGAAAATGACTATGGACATGTTTTATTTACTGAAGTACATGTGGTTTTATTTACTGAACAGTGCATTTGCGTTTTAATAATTGCGTTAATAATACGTAGTAGATTGTCGCTTACTAATTATAATAGGCAGTAATTGGCTAGTAGGGATATTCGGATGCAGCCAGAGACCCACTAGAAAATAGTGGCTCAAACGTTGAGCAAGTTAGTGTTTTTCTCATACATTTGACGAAACTGTGTCCCATCATAATCTAATTTGCTCCATAGTTTCAAAATCGGGCCGGAGATTACAACACTTGGTAGCACTAATGCTAATGCTCAAGCGCATGTTAAAAACCTAAGGGCCAGAATGTAAACACACACAAATTGCGTAAACTCACTCAAGTACAGTCCTGTACCGAACCGAACATCTGAACCGAACGGTTCGGTACGAGCACATGTACCGTTGCACCCCTAAGACGATGAAAAAAAATGTGACTTTTCATATATAATTCTTCTAATAATACCCTTTAAACTGTCACACATTTAAGCTCTTACATAATTCCATATGGTACTGGTAATTGCTACCATGTTCTAGAAAATCTAATTAAATGCAGTGAGAGCAGATGATACAGTTGTTCTTCATTCAGTTACTAGTCATTGGAAGTCATAGCTCAAACCAATGAGATTTGTGACGACATTAAACCACATCCAAGTGTTTTCAAAAGTCATTGGCTTTCCCTGTACCATACAGAGAAAGCTGATGCTGCTGATATCACTTTATATTTGAACAATATTCCTTTACCTACCGTTGCGGAGGAGGATCGCTCCAACCTAGAAGCTGCGTTCATGCCAGAGGAAGTCTGGGCAGCAATCAAATCTATGCCAAATGGGAAATGTCCAGGCCCAGATGGGTTTCCACTGGATTTTTTTCAAGAAATTCTGGCCAGAGATCCACCCAATTTTTATGCCCACCATTAATGGTATATTAAGAGATGGCATACCCTCCTCCTGGAAATATGCTTCCATTAGTCTACTTCTAAAAAAAAAAGAAGATAAAAACACTTTAGATTGTTCATCATTTAGGCCTATTAGTCTCCCCAATGTGGATTACAAAATCGTTGCAAAGGTTTTGGCTCAGAGATTAGAAAGCATCCTTCCGAAAATAATAAACCCAGGTCAGGCAGGGTTTGTAAAATCAAGATATGGCACAGACAATGTACGTTGTGTTCTTAATATTGTTCAGTATCTTAAGACTCATAAAAACCCAGGACTTTCTTAGTCTCTCTTGATGCCAAAAAGGCCTTTAACCGAGTAGAATGGTTTTTGTTTCTGGTGTTAGAAAAATTTGGTCTGTGCTCTAACTTCATTAATATGATCAAAATCTTCTATTCAGACCCAATAGCCACAGTTAATACAAACTGCTTGATGTCTGATGGCTTCCTAGTGCACAATGGCTGTAGACAGGGGTGCCCCCTGTCATCTTTACTGTTTATACTGTTTATTGAATCTTGGCCGAGGTCATCAGAACTCACCCTGATATATATATGGAATTAGGGTAGGTGAAAAAAAACACATTATTTCCTTATTTGCGGATAAAGTCCTTTTATATATGAATAAACCTGAGAAATCAATTCCAGCAGTTTTAAAATCTATAGCCACATTCAGTGCCCTATCAGGTTATAAGATTAACTTTGGGAATCAGTTGCTATGCCTTTTAATATCCCCAGGATATGTCAATACAATTTCATTTTCATATGTCAGGGAGAGGTTCTAAATATTTAGGTATCTTTGTCACTCTGGATTTAGGTCATCTGTTCGAAACTAATTACTCACCCTTAATTCCAAAGGTTAAGAATGATCTGACAAAATGGGTCTACCAACCTCTCTCCTTGGGAGAATCAACAATATAAAAATGGATATTCTTCCTCGATTGAACTATTTATTTCAAAATCTCCAATGCTACTTAACCCCTGCATTTTTTAAGTCACTTAATTCTCATATATCTCGTTATATTTGGAACAACACACACCAAAGAGTTAAGTTTTCTATACTTACCAAGTCAAAGGTTCTTGGAAGCTTGTCCCTGCACAATTTACAATTATATTATTGGTCAGCACAACTTAAAATGATGTCAAATGGGTTTATGAACAGGAAGGATTCCTTATGGTTGGGTCTCGAATCCCATTTTTGCTATCCCAGAAGACTTAACTCACTTCCTTTTATTAATAATAATAGACCAGTTAAACACATCAAGAATAACAGAATTGTTTATAATACACTACTGGTTTGGCGAGATGTGAAGAAATACCTAAATATTTCCCCTGTCATTTCTCTCTGGTCTCCCTTGGCTCTGAATCCAGATTTACCGGCACAGATTAGGGGTATTGGTTTGATCGAGTGGATATCTATGGGCGTGACGGATGTTGTGGACCTTTTGGTCTCTGGTTAAATCATTTGAGCAAATAAGAACTGATTTTAACATTCGCCAATAAAGATTTTTATAAGTATCTCCAAATTCGTCAGTTTATAGGGTCTCTTTTGAGGTCGGGCAGAATTCGCATAAGGCTGTCAGAGCTGGAAAACACAATAGTTATGGCCAAGTCTCCCAAAGGACTGATTTCCAAGATTTATACTTCACTATTTTACACTGGTTTTTCAGGCTATGATTCTCTGAAGCTGTTGTGGTAGCGTGATCTGGAGGTGACATTTAATGCTGCAGACTGGGACAAGATCTGCAGTGGGGTTTTTCCTAAATGTACTTCAATCTCTATACATGAACAGAACTTTAAATTTTTTACCAAACTTACCTGTTTGCCTCCAGAAAATGTTCCCTAACACCTCCAAATTTTGTTATAAATGTAAGATAAACAAAAGTACATTTATCCATTTGTTTTGGTCATGTGACTGTATCCAGACTTTCTGGAAGGGGGTTCATTTGGTAATCCAGGAGGTCACTAGTATAAAATATTTGCTGACAACTTCTTTCTGTCTCCTTAACCATACTTCAGACAGATGTTGACATATATAATGCAGCGCTCACTGTTTGTTTGGGGTGTTTTGTTTTTTTTTTTATTTTGTTTTGTTTTGCTTTGTATTTTTTGTTTTTCTATTGTTTATAAAATTGAAAAACCAATAAAAACAGTAAAAAAAAATTGACTGAGACAAAAGTAACTCCTGTACTGAAAAGAATGATAGGATCAATGAATCACTACCGATCCTGAGACGATCCTGAATAATCACATTGTTGTAGAAACAAATGCATAAAACAGGTCAACAGACAAACTCAATCAGCTGTGATATCTGTCCAATAGGTGGCAGAGTTCCCTCTCTTTAGGTTAAGGTATTGGAGAAAAATAACACAACTGACCCTTAAAGAGCTTAAAGAGCATGAAAAATACTTCCGGACAGAACATATCCCAGGCCAGCAAGTTCACGCAGTTGTTGACTGGTCGAAGTGTGGGGGTTTGCCATGACCCCTAAGTGACCAGTGAAACAGGGCTGGCATGAACCGACCCTGCAATACTATTGCCACCTGCTTCATGCCTACTTTGGTTCATGAAATGAACCTGGGATGGAGGAGGACTTCAACTTCAAATCTCTCTTCATCACGAACCTCCATCCTGGCACTAGCGGTCACTTAGGGGTCATGGCAAACCCCCACACTTCGACCAGTCAACAACTGCGTAAACTTGCTGGCCTGGGATATGCAAAACAAACGCAGTCCCAGTCTAGACAGCCGGAAGTTAACGTTCTGACTCTTGACATCAAATCCTTGCCCATGGAGCTAGAAGGTGCTCCTGGTAATGAAAAATATGGGTCAACTTGTCACACTTCCAACACATACAGGTTGGCTAAGAACCAGATGCGACCATCATGATCTCACCCAACTGATGAGTACATGAAACTGTCTTGGTCCTGCACAGAAAGAAATGCTAGACCAAATCGTTACCCTGTGAACCCTCGCCAAAACAGATTCTCTCGCCGTCAAAGGAAAACCCATGAATATAGCACACGTAGAGAGGAACAGTCACAACACCTGTTCTGTCAGGAAGTATTTTTCATGCGATCTTGCCTAAGTCTCGGTCAGAAGGGCCTAGAATCGGACGACCAGCGAGGTCGAACAGGGCAGTCCACACCAACAGGATCAAGATATGACCTGCCGGCTCTTAGTGGAACTGGTATGGATGGTGTGAAAGTTACATGCAGAGGAATTACACCAGTGTTTAGTTCACTGACATTTCTTTCTTTGAAGGGTCAATCAAGAATGACTTACTGACTTACTGAATGACTTGTGGTATTTCACGTGTCCCAGTTAAGATCCGTGGTTCTCCTTTGGGGTCTGGAAAATCTCTGTCTCTCATTTCATGTTTTCTCCAGGTATCTCTCTCCTGGTAGTCTGTCAGCTTGTTGTCATTGTAGCAGTTGCACCCGTTGTTGACTGTTATCTAGCTGTCTAACACATGGTTGATTAGAGGCTTTCAGGCCCTCTATTTCATCCATGGTTTTCTGAAGTAGATCATTACTACTGTCACGGGCTCCGCTTACCTCCTTAACTTGGTTACGGAGGGCGGCCATGGTTTGGTGTCATGCAGGTCGTGTTTTAAGTTTTCTTTTTCTTCCTCAGATTTATTATTTTGAGCTGTCAGCTCACCAGCACGCTCTTCTGCTTAAGCTAGAGTCTGGTTAGCCTGATTGAAATGTTTTTGAAGCATCTTAGCTTTATTTTGGAGATCAGACACAGTTTGACATTTATTCTTTAAGGTTTTCTGTGTTCGTTATAACAGTTACTTTTGAGCGAGACATGGCCTTTACCGACAGTGTACTGAAGCAGTTTCTAACACAGTCCGTTCACGGATGTTCACATATAAACACTATCGATCAGAATAAAGCGGTACTTTATGTGTTCGTCAAACAGCAATTTTCACAGATTGAGTTAGCGTTCTGACGCTACTTTTAACACAGGTTCTCTTTGACCTGAACAAACAATACACACTACTTTCTGTGTGGTTTCAACAATGAACTTTTCGCTGTTTTTACACAAGAGCAGGTGCTTCTCACACACCGGCCACAATAACCTCCACCGTAACTAATTAAGCAGCTACAGTTGTCAGCAGGCTAGGTAGCTAAGCTAGCGACAGATGGTCTGAAGCAGAACAACTTCTCTGGAACACGCAGAGTAAGATTTCCACACATAGGGCAAGTCTCCACCGCTGGGACATGCAACCACTGGATCTTACCAAGGCCTTTCAATGAGCGTACAGCGACGCTTTTTAATGCATTAATTCAACTTCCGAAACAGCGCAGAGCTGCAGAGTAGTTTCAACCCCTTAACTCTTCTACTGATACACACCGCGACTCTATTGTCACCTCGTGGCACGTTAACGTAACTCTAAGTTATCACAAAAATAACTAGACAATTCCCCTGCAGGAAATCGCGTTGCCAATCATTTCACCAATCATCCTTCCTTTCTTACCATAATGAAATGATTCGCAACGCTAGTCGCAAATCATTTCCCTCCTTCCTTTTCCTCCTTCCTTTCCTCATATGGATTGGCGACTAGCGTCACCAATCATTTCACCAGTCATCCTTCCTTTCCTTTCTTTCCTTCCTTTCCTACTACAATGAAATGAACAAATAAGGATGAGTTGAGGTGAAAAAAGAAGTGATTTGAGACACTAATCATTTAATCGTATCAAGTTTCATCATCATTTCGTTGTGGAAAAAGGACAAGATATGGTGAAAATGGAAATTGTAGCATCATATCATCTTAGCGTAGACTGCTACGACACACAGCCCCACTCTCGCGATTCCTCGCAGGGGAATTGTCTAGTTTCAGTTCAGATGCTCACACACAAGTAATAAAAGCCAAGCCATCAACAAAGAGTGATTGTTCTTTTGTGTTAAGGACGGTGATATTAAAAATTGGCCCCACATTGGGCCAATAAAAATGTAGAGGAAATGGGGAAATGCCTCTTTATGAGGATAATTAATATTGATTGTATTGTTTTTGTTGTGGTGGGTTCTTAACTTTATCGAACTAACCGTCATCACATGTAAACAGGAATCACATCTGTCTGGGCAACAGCATCTACACAACATAGATATTGAGCAGATATACATTTGCTGTTATCATTACATTGATTAACAATTATTAATAATCAACAATCAATTACAATTATTAACAGTCTGTTGAAGCCAGGCGCCACCTCTTGCTGACTTCTAAGAGGACTGTTTTATATCAGAAATTTAGAACGAAATATAACAAATTTAGACTGTTATTGAATTGATTTTATCTCGATCTCAAGGTTGAGTTTTCTGAGCTCTGCCGGGCTCAGGAAATGACGTCAGTGGCGTGGCGAGTCCCAGGTGGAATATCTTGGGACTGACGAACCACGGTGCAGATGTTTGGTCCTGGGCGTGTGTGAGTCGGACTGACTCGGTGTCTGCCGATGCTCAGACTGGTGGTGGATGCTTGGATCGAATGTTCTGATCTGCTCAAACTCTTTGCGGGTCGAGGATGATATCAGGTCTGATCAGTGAAGACATTTCTCGATCGTAGATAAAGAGTTTGGACATTTGGCCAAACGATACAAAAACTCCAAAAAACTTTCCAAACTTTCTTAAAGTGTGATAATCAGCGGAGTCTGCTACATATTCAATTCTATTTTAATACTAAAATCCTAACGTAACACTAAACTAAAATCCTAACCTAAAGTCGATAGTGTAAAGTCAAGCTATCTTGCCCTCTAGGCATGATAGCTGCAGGAATAATAGTAGTAACGCTTCTTTACCATATAAACCTTCTTTAGCTCAGGTGTCAATGAGGCCCGATCCTACAACCTTTATGGCTTTTTTTTGTGTGGGGATCAGTGGGGAAAGTCCGGAACATCCGGAGAATAATAAGTAACGTATGAACATTATCTGAACTTTTGGACTCCGGAGAAAACCCACGCAGGCACAGGCCAAACAATACAGACTCCAAAGAGGTGTGCTATGGGTGTGTTGTTGTTTATCTGTCTGTAAGAGCAGAGATTTTCAAAGACTCATGGGTGTGTTGTTGTTTATGTGCTCTGTTTTAAAAGGGTGTTTCAGTAGGGGGGCAACAGTAAGGCTCTCTATCAGACCGACACAAGGCTGTTAACATTTACATTTACAGCTATGATAACTGCAGGAATACCGAGGCCACATTTACAAAGTAACAAATCTACATACGGGTACAAATGCATTTAACGTGAGCTTTAACTTAGAGATGCAAGCACGTACACTTCCTTTCAAGCACTGCTTAGTCCAGCGTAACCAAGAAGGTACTTCAGGAGTCTCCAGCTCCTCAGCTTCTGGGGAAGAGTCTCTGGCTCCTCGGATTGAGCAGAAGTAGTCACCACATGCTGAGGTTGTACAGAGGAAGTGTTCCATGTGCTCTCAACACTCTGCTCATTATGCAGTTGCTCTGGGTTTTCACCAATAATCATACACTCCTCTCTGAAACTCATCCCAGCTATTGCGTCCTCCTGCCTCAGCTCCAGCTGGTCCCTCATATCCTGCAGTGACTGTCTGAAGCTGGTTATCTTCACATGGTAATCCTCTATGACTTCCAGCTTATATGCAATATCCCTGGTTTGGTCTGTTATCAGATTATTTTGATCCAGGATTATTTGCTCTGCACCCTCCACTCTGTGCTGAAGCTCTTGCACAGTCATTCTCAGGTTTTTATTCTGTTCATTGAGTCTTACTTTCTGAGACTCGAGCTGTGCCAGCTCAGCAGTGACCATGTTGTTCTGCTCACTGAGAAACTCTGTCTTTCCCTGATAATCAAGCAGCACCATCTTCAACTGTTTCATCTCTACCTGTTTTTCTTTCAGTAGAGTCTCCACCTTGGTGTGGGTCAGGGTTATCTCAGCGTTATCCCTGTAGATTTCATTGGCCTCTTTCTCTTTTTTGTTGAAGAGCATGTGCCATTTCTCTCAGACTCTCGGTGTTTTTCTCCCTTAGAAGTTCAAGTCGTTCCACTTTAGCAGTAAGGCTCTGGTTCTCCTCAATTAATGTCATCTCATTATTCTGCAGAGCACTAATCTGTGTCCACAGACTTATATTCTCTGCTTGTGTTTCCTCTAACAGAGAACCTGTGTTAAATAGCTCATCGTCATTCCTGCAGACTCCCTGGGACACTTGACTCTGACCTGCTTCTCTGGTCTCCTGAGTTTCTGGGTTGTTTTTTTTTCTCAATAGGCGTTTCAGACGGTTTATCTCAGCAGCAGGACTCTGATACACCGGATTTATTTTTGCTGCATTTTTCTGCAGAGTCTGAATCTTTGTCCTCAGGTTTTCATTCTCTGCCTCTTTTTTCACTGTCTCTGTCTTGAGGCGGGCTAACTCAGCACTCATGGTCTTATTGTGATTGCTCAGAAAGTTTTGACATTCCTGCAGATCCTGGACTGTTGCCATAATTTTTTTGTTTTCTGTCTGCAGTGTCACAGTCAGGTTTTCATGGACCAACTGTATTTGCTCCACTTGACTACTGCCTGGATGAGCCTCCTCTACTTGTTTCTTAAGGTCTGTTGGAGTGGGACTCTCCTGTGGGCTCTTATTGCTTTGCTTATCAGGAAGTTCCAATTGTTGTGTATTTTGAGCAAATGCCCTACATTTCTCTCCAAAATGGTGGATGTCAGCCAGTATGTCCCTTTGCTTCATCTCCAGCTCTTGCTTAAGATAAAACAGTGACTGTCTAATGTCACCTGTGAGAGTGAAATAGTCCTCAAGTACTTGCTGCCTCAAAGCAATTGCTCTCCTATACCTCATTATTTGATCATTTTTAATGAGGAGCAGGTCCTCAGCCTTTTCCAGGTTGTGTTGAAGATCCCGCACTTCTGCTCTCAGATTCAGGATCTCTGCCTCATCTTTAAGGTCGGCCACCTCACTAACGAGATTTCTGTTCTTCACACCTAGTCTTTTCTGATTTTCCAGCAGTGAATTAATCTCTTCACGTAGATTTTCATTGTCAATCATCTGTCTCTCTGTCAGGGATTCAAGTCGAATGACCTCAGCAGCAACTATGTGTTTCTCCTGGTTTGCAACCAGGTTTTCTTCCTCTAGTTGTTTTATATATGTGGAATATTTCTCCCTGATACTTTTCTCCTCGTCCAAGAGCTTTGTGACTCGGGTTAGTTCTTGCTGAATGTCTGGGATTTGAATGACAGATTGCTCCAGTCTGTTTTTCTCAGCGTTCAGCTCAGTTATCTCCCATGTCTTCAAATCCAACTCTGAATTTACCTCCTCCCACTGGTTTTGAAGGTTATCAGAGTCATCCTGATGATTTCTGTAGGTGCTTTCCTTGAACCTCAACTCCCTTACCTGCGCTACCAATTCTGTCATTTCTGTTTGGAGCTTCTTGATGTATTCAGAATAGCTCTCAAAATCCTCTGCTGGTAGCATCAGTTTTCCTGCTTCAGTACTTTGCATTTCAGACATTTCAGATAGTTGACTTGACGTTGAATTTGAATTCATTGAATGAAGTATTTATCTATCTATTAAAATGGTTTTCTCGACTCAATTAGTGATAATCTTAGTGATATAGGCGTATAAAGGACTGAAATAATAATAATATTGATAATATTATAATTATTTTAAAGAATAGTTTGTCGTTTGTAGTGTAAATGTGAATGAATGGTATGAGATGTTTTAGGGCTATTTAACAGTTATCTGTGCATTAAAATCCTTTAATCTTTTCCTTCCTTTGATCTAGATGAAAGGACCATGCTTTCGAAGTGTGACATCACCGCAAGGGCGTGATGTCACATTTCAAGTGAGTTCACCTGTGTGCTCAGTTTTTATCCGTTCACCAGCATGACGTCACAGGGCCAAGTAAAAATGGCGCGACATTTTTACGGAACGTCCTCCACTCAGGACAACTCCACCGTTGATTTTGCGAGGAGAGGAAGGGTCTTGCCGTAAAACTAACAGCGAGTTTGGCGGGCAACAACGTGTTGCTACGTTTTCTGATTGAACAAACCTGATTGGTCGCAACGATCAGCAACAGGATTTCAACGCGATTCCCAGCAGGGGAATTGTCTAGTTTCAGTTCAGATGCTCACACACGACAAGTAATAAAAGCCAAGCCATCAACAAAGAGTGAGGGTTCTTTTGTGTTAAGGACGGTGTAGGAGCTATTTGTAGAGTTAGTCTTTGTTTTTGATTTTTGTTGTAAATTTAATTTGCTAATTATGAGTAACTTTGTTTGATTAACTTAAGAGTTTGTTTTATTTAGATTAGAGTTTTTGATATTCTTTGTTGATTATTTGTTTAGGATATTTAGATTTGTATGGTTAATATTTTTTGTTTATTTGTTGGTAATTGGGTCACACTGTGGGCACCTGAAGTTACTTAGGTAGGCAGGCACCTTGAGGACCAGCATGCACCTGGGTGGGCACATGGTTTTTTATCAGTGCAAGGGAGGAACCAGCAGCCATGATTTTCTTTGTTCTTTTCTTTGTTTCATTAATTTGGAAATAAATCATAACAAAGCATAAGAATCAGGATTGGACATTTATCTTCTTTTGCCTGCGTCAAACCACATCACCATGGTGCATCAGTGGCCTGTTGATTATGTTTGGTTTAAAGTTTAATTTGTTTTTTCCGGACAAATGGCCACTACAGACGGTGATATTAAAAATTGGCCCCATAAAAATGTAGAGGAAATGGGGAAATGCCTCTTTACGAGGATAATTAATATTGATTAACAATTATTAATAATCAACAATCAATTACAATTATTAACAGTCTGTTGAAGCCAGGCGCCACCTCTTGCTGACTTCTAAGAGGACTGTTTTATGTCAGAAATTTAGAACGAAATATAACAAATTTAGACTGTTATTGAATTGATTTTATCTCGATCTCAAGGTTGAGTTTCCTGAGCTCTGCCGGGCTCAGGAAAAGTCAAGTGTAAAGTCAGTGTCAGTGTAAAGTCAAGCTATCCTACCCTCTAGGCATGATAGCTGCAGGAATAATACACACAGTAGTAACGCCACCATATAAACCTTCTTTAGCTCAGGTGTCAATGACCCGATCCTACAATTTTTTTTTTGTGTGGGGATCAGTGGGGAAACCGGAACATCCGGAGAAAACCCACGCAGGCACAGGCCAAACAATACAGACTCCACACAGAGAGGCCATCCAACCTTTATGGCTACCTCCTATGTGTGGACAAAAACACATATTCTATTCTATTTTAAAACTAAAATCCTAACGTAACACTAAACTAAAATCCTAACCTAAAGTCGATAGTGTAAAGTCAAGCTATCTTGCCCTCTAGGCATGATAGCTGCAGGAATAATAGTAGTAACGCCACCATATAAACCTTCTTTAGCTCAGGTGTCAATGACCCGATCCTACAATTTTTTTTTGTGTGGGGATCAGTGGGGAAACCGGAACATCCGGAGAAAACCCACGCAGGCACAGGCCAAACAATACAGACTCCACACAGAGAGGCCATCCAGCCTTTATGGCTACCTCCTATGTGTGGACAAAAACACATATTCTATTCTATTTTAATACTAAAATCCTAACCTAAAGTCGATAATGTAAAGTCAAGCTATCTTGCCCTCTAGGCATGATAGCTGCAGGAATAATACACACAGTAGTAACGCCACCATATAAACCTTCTTTAGCTCAGGTGTCAATGACCCGATCCTACAATTTTTTTGTGTGGGGATCAGTGGGGAAACCGGAACATCCGGAGAAAACCCACGCAGGCACAGGCCAAACAATACAGACTCCACACAGAGAGAGCCTGGCTGACAAGTTGGAATTGGAGAGTTCTTATGAAATCTGCCCCATCCAACCTTTAAAACTGTCTCCATCTGTCTGTAAGAGCAGAGGATTTTCAAAGACAAACATACAGTAGCTTTCACCCAGTGTGAGCCTACCCCAACAATCACCATTCACACTGGACCTGAAGTATATGTTTCTGAAATATGAGGGGAAGCAAGAGCATTAATGTTTATAAATTAAAACAAACAATTATTGTTGTCCGGTGTGAACATTATCTGAACTTTTGGACTTGGGGAAAGGGTGTGCTATGGGTGTGTTGTTGTTTATGTAGCTCTCACTGTTTAAAAGGGTGTTTCAGTAGGGGGGCAACAGTAAGGCTCTATCAGACCGTACACAAGGCTGTTAACATTTACATTTACATTTACAGCTATGATAACTGCAGGAATACCGACGCGCAAAGTAACAAATCTACATACGGGTACAAATGCATTTAACGTGAGCTTTAACTTAGAGATGCAAGTACGTACACTTCCTTTCAAGCACTGCTTAGTCCAGCGTAACCAAGAAGGTACTTCAGGAGTCTCCAGCTCCTCAGCTTCTGGGGAAGGAGTCTCTGGCTCCTCGGATTGAGCAGAAGTAGTCACCACATGCTGAGGTTGTACAGAGGAAGTGTTCCATGTGCTCTCAACACTCTGCTCATTATGCAGTTGCTCTGGGTTTTCACCAATAATCATACACTCCTCTCTGAAACTCATCCCAGCTATTGCGTCCTCCTGCCTCAGCTCCAGCTGGTCCCTCATATCCTGCAGTGACTGTCTGAAGCTGGTTATCTTCACATGGTAATCCTCTATGACTTCCAGCTTATATGCAATATCCCTGGTTTGGTCTGTTATCAGATTATTTTGATCCAGGATTATTTGCTCTGCACCTCCACTCTGTGCTGAAGCTCTTGCACAGTCATTCTCAGGTTTTTATTCTGTTCATTGAGTCTTACTTTCTGAGACTCAAGCTGTGCCAGCTCAGCAGTGACGATGTTGTTCTGCTCACTGAGAAACTCTGTCTTTCCCTGATAATCAAGCAGCACCATCTTCAACTGTTTCATCTCTACCTGTTTTTCTTTCAGTAGAGTCTCCACCTTGGTGTGGGTCAGGGTTATCTCAGCGTTATCCCTGTAGATTTCATTGGCCTCTTTCTCTTTTTGTTGAAGAGCATGTGCCATTTCTCTCAGACTCTCGGTGTTTTTCTCCTTAGAAGTTCAAGTCGTTCCACTTTAGCAGTAAGGCTCTGGTTCTCCTCAATTAATGTCATCTCATTATTCTGCAGAGCACTAATCTGTGTCCACAGACTTATATTCTCTGCTTGTGTTTCCTCTAACAGAGAACCTGTGTTAAATAGCTCATCGTCATTCCTGCAGACTCCCTGGGACACTTGACTCTGACCTGCTTCTCTGGTCTCCTGAGTTTCTGGGTTGTGATTTTTTTTTTTTCTCAATAGGCGTTTCAGACGGTTTATCTCAGCAGCAGGACTCTGATACACCGGATTTATTTTTGCTGCATTTTTCTGCAGAGTCTGAATCTTTGTCCTCAGGTTTTCATTCTCTGCCTCTTTTTTCACTGTCTCTGTCTTGAGGCGGGCTAACTCAGCACTCATGGTCTTATTGTGATTGCTCAGAAAGTTTTGACATTCCTGCAGATCCTGGACTGTTGCCATAAGTTTTTGTTTTCTGTCTGCAGTGTCACAGTCAGGTTTTCATGGACCAACTGTATTTGCTCCACTTGACTACTGCCTGGATGAGCCTCCTCTACTTGTTTCTTAAGGTCTGTTGGAGTGGGACTCTCCTGTGGGCTCTTATCGCTTTGCTTATCAGGAAGTTCCAATTGTTGTGTATTTTGAGCAAATGCCCTACATTTCTCTCCAAAATGGTGGATGTCAGCCAGTATGTCCCTTTGCTTCATCTCCAGCTCTTGCTTAAGATAAAACAGTGACTGTCTAATGTCACCTGTGAGAGTGAAATAGTCCTCAAGTACTTGCTGCCTCAAAGCAATTGCTCTCCTATACCTCATTATTTGATCATTTTTAATGAGGAGCAGGTCCTCAGCCTTTTCCAGGTTGTGTTGAAGATCCCGCACTTCTGCTCTCAGATTCAGGATCTCTGCCTCATCTTTAAGGTCGGCCACCTCACTAACGAGATTTCTGTTCTTCACACCTAGTCTTTTCTGATTTTCCAGCAGTGAATTAATCTCTTCACGTAGATTTTCATTGTCAATCATCTGTCTCTCTGTCAGGGATTCAAGTCGAATGACCTCAGCAGCAACTATGTGTTTCTCCTGGTTTGCAACCAGGTTTTCTTCCTCTAGTTGTTTTATATATGTGGAATATTTCTCCCTGATACTTTTCTCCTCGTCCAAGAGCTTTGTGACTCGGGTTAGTTCTTGCTGAATGTCTGGGATTTGAATGACAGATTGCTCCAGTCTGTTTTTCTCAGCTGTTCAGCTCAGTTATCTCCCGTGTCTTCAAATGCAACTCTGAATTTACCTCCTCCCACTGGTTTTGAAGGTTATCAGAGTCATCCTGATGATTTCTGTAGGTGCTTTCCTTGAACCTCAACTCCCTTACCTGCGCTACCAATTCTGTCATTTCTGTTTGGAGCTTCTTGATGTATTCAGAATAGCTCTCAAAATCCTCTGCTGGTAGCATCAGTTTTCCTGCTTCAGTACTTTGCATTTCAGACATTTCAGATAGTTGACTTGACGTTGAATTTGAATTCATTGAATGAAGTATTTATCTATCTATTAAAATGATTTTCTCGACTCAATTAGTGATAATCTTAGTGATATAGGCGTATAAAGGACTGCAATAATAATAATATTGATAATATTATAATTATTTTAAAGAATAGTTTGTCGTTTGTAGTGTAAATGTGAATGAATGGTATGAGATGTTTTAGGGCTATTTAACAGTTATCTGTGCATTAAAATCCTTTAATCTTTTCCTTCCTTTGATCTAGATGAAAGGACCATGTTAAGTGTGACATCACCGCAAGGGCGTGATGTCACATTTCAAGTGAGTTCACCTGTGTGCTCAGTTTTTATCCGTTCACCAGCATGACGTCACAGGGCCAAGTAAAAATGGCGCGACATTTTTACAGAACGTCCTCCACTCAGGACAACTCCACTGTTGATTTTGCAAGGAGAGGAAGGGTCTTGCCGTAAAACTAATAGCGAGTTTGGCGGGCAACAACGTGTTGCTACGTTTTCTGATTGAACAAACCTGATTGGTCGCAACGATCAGCAACAGGATTTCGACTCACACACAACAAGTAATAAAAGCCAAGCCATCAACAAAGAGTGAGGGTTCTTTTGCGATTCCCAGCAGGGGAATTGTCTAGTTTCAGTTCAGATGCTCACACACGACAAGTAATAAAAGCCAAGCCATCAACAAAGAGTGAGGGTTCTTTTGTGTTAAGGACGGTGATATTAAAAATTGGCCCCATGTTGGGCGCCAATAAAAATGTAGAGGAAATGAGGAAATGCCTCTTTACGAGGATAATTAATATTGATGAACAATTATTAATAATCAACAATCAATTACAATTATTAACAGTCTGTTGAAGCCAGGCGCCACCTCTTGCTGACTTCTAAGAGGACTGTTTTATGTCAGAAATTTAGAACGAAATATAACAAACTTAGACTGTTATTGAATTGATTTTATCTCGATCTCAAGGTTGAGTTTCCTGAGCTCTGCCGGGCTCAGGAAAAGTCAAGTGTAAAGTCAGTGTCAGTGTAAAGTCAAGCTATCCTGCCCTCTAGGCATGATAGCTGCAGGAATAATACGCACAGTAGTAACGCCACCATATAAACCTTCTTTAGCTCAGGTGTCAATGACCCGATCCTACAATTTTTTTTTGTGTGGGGATCAGTGGGGAAACCGGAACATCCGGAGAAAACCCACGCAGGCACAGGCCAAACAATACAGACTCCACACAGAGAGGCCATCCAACCTTTATGGCTACCTCCTATGTGTGGACAAAAACACATATTCTATTCTATTTTAATACTAAAATCCTAACGTAACACTAAACTAAAATCCTAACCTAAAGTCGATAGTGTAAAGTCAAGCTATCTTGCCCTCTAGGCATGATAGCTGCAGGAATAATAGTAGTAACGCCACCATATAAACCTTCTTTAGCTCAGGTGTCAATGACCCGATCCTACAGGTGTCAATTTTTTTTGTGTGGGGATCAGTGGGGAAACCGGAACATCCGGAGAAAACCCACGCAGGCACAGGCCAAACAATACAGACTCCACACAGAGAGAGCCTGGCTGACAAGTTGGAATTGGAGAGTTCTTATGAAATCTGCCCCATCCAACCTTTAAAACTGTCTCCATCTGTCTGTAAGAGCAGAGGATTTTCAAAGACAAACATACAGTAGCTTTCACCCAGTGTGAGCCTACCCCAACAATCACCATTCACACTGGACCTGAAGTATATGTTTCTGAAATATGAGGGGAAGCAAGAGCATTAATGTTTATAAATTAAAACAAACAATTATTGTTGTCCGGTGTGAACATTATCTGAACTTTTGGACTTGGGGAAAGGGTGTGCTATGGGTGTGTTGTTGTTTATGTAGCTCTCACTGTTTAAAAGGGTGTTTCAGTAGGGGGGCAACAGTAAGGCTCTATCAGACCGCCGTACACAAGGCTGTTAACATTTACATTTACATTTACAGCTATGATAACTGCAGGAATACCGACGCCAAGCAAAGTAACAAATCTACATACGGGTACAAATGCATTTAACGTGAGCTTTAACTTAGAGATGCAAGTACGTACACTTCCTTTCAAGCACTGCTTAGTCCAGCGTAACCAAGAAGGTACTTCAGGAGTCTCCAGCTCCTCAGCTTCTGGGGAAGGAGTCTCTGGCTCCTCGGATTGAGCAGAAGTAGTCACCACATGCTGAGGTTGTACAGAGGAAGTGTTCCATGTGCTCTCAACACTCTGCTCATTATGCAGTTGCTCTGGGTTTTCACCAATAATCATACACTCCTCTCTGAAACTCATCCCAGCTATTGCGTCCTCCTGCCTCAGCTCCAGCTGGTCCCTCATATCCTGCAGTGACTGTCTGAAGCTGGTTATCTTCACATGGTAATCCTCTATGACTTCCAGCTTATATGCAATATCCCTGGTTTGGTCTGTTATCAGATTATTTTGATCCAGGATTATTTGCTCTGCACCCTCCACTCTGTGCTGAAGCTCTTGCACAGTCATTCTCAGGTTTTTATTCTGTTCATTGAGTCTTACTTTCTGAGACTCAAGCTGTGCCAGCTCAGCAGTGACCATGTTGTTCTGCTCACTGAGAAACTCTGTCTTTCCCTGATAATCAAGCAGCACCATCTTCAACTGTTTCATCTCTACCTGTTTTTCTTTCAGTAGAGTCTCCACCTTGGTGTGGGTCAGGGTTATCTCAGCGTTATCCCTGTAGATTTCATTGGCCTCTTTCTCTTTTTGTTGAAGAGCATGTGCCATTTCTCTCAGACTCTCGGTGTTTTTCTCCCTTAGAAGTTCAAGTCGTTTCCACTTTAGCAGTAAGGCTCTGGTTCTCCTCAATTAATGTCATCTCATTATTCTGCAGAGCACTAATCTGTGTCCACAGACTTATATTCTCTGCTTGTGTTTCCTCTAACAGAGAACCTGTGTTAAATAGCTCATCGTCATTCCTGCAGACTCCCTGGGACACTTGACTCTGACCTGCTTCTCTGGTCTCCTGAGTTTCTGGGTTGTGATTTTTTTTTCTCAATAGGTGTTTCAGACGGTTTATCTCAGCAGCAGGACTCTGATACACCGGATTTATTTTTGCTGCATTTTTCTGCAGAGTCTGAATCTTTGTCCTCAGGTTTTCATTCTCTGCCTCTTTTTCACTGTCTCTGTCTTGAGGCGGGCTAACTCAGCACTCATGGTCTTATTGTGATTGCTCAGAAAGTTTTGACATTCCTGCAGATCCTGGACTGTTGCCATAAGTTTTTTGTTTTCTGTCTGCAGTGTCACAGTCAGGTTTTCATGGACCAACTGTATTTGCTCCACTTGACTACTGCCTGGATGAGCCTCCTCTACTTGTTTCTTAAGGTCTGTTGGAGTGGGACTCTCCTGTGGGCTCTTATCGCTTTGCTTATCAGGAAGTTCCAATTGTTGTGTATTTTGAGCAAATGCCCTACATTTCTCTCCAAAATGGTGGATGTCAGCCAGTATGTCCCTTTGCTTCATCTCCAGCTCTTGCTTAAGATAAAACAGTGACTGTCTAATGTCACCTGTGAGAGTGAAATAGTCCTCAAGTACTTGCTGCCTCAAAGCAATTGCTCTCCTATACCTCATTATTTGATCATTTTTAATGAGGAGCAGGTCCTCAGCCTTTTCCAGGTTGTGTTGAAGATCCCGCACTTCTGCTCTCAGATTCAGGATCTCTGCCTCATCTTTAAGGTCGGCCACCTCACTAACGAGATTTCTGTTCTTCACACCTAGTCTTTTCTGATTTTCCAGCAGTGAATTAATCTCTTCACGTAGATTTTCATTGTCAATCATCTGTCTCTCTGTCAGGGATTCAAGTCGAATGACCTCAGCAGCAACTATGTGTTTCTCCTGGTTTGCAACCAGGTTTTCTTCCTCTAGTTGTTTTATATATGTGGAATATTTCTCCCTGATACTTTTCTCCTCGTCCAAGAGCTTTGTGACTCGGGTTAGTTCTTGCTGAATGTCTGGGATTTGAATGACAGATTGCTCCAGTCTGTTTTTCTCAGCGTTCAGCTCAGTTATCTCCCGTGTCTTCAAATGCAACTCTGAATTTACCTCCTCCCACTGGTTTTGAAGGTTATCAGAGTCATCCTGATGATTTCTGTAGGTGCTTTCCTTGAACCTCAACTCCCTTACCTGCGCTACCAATTCTGTCATTTCTGTTTGGAGCTTCTTGATGTATTCAGAATAGCTCTCAAAATCCTCTGCTGGTAGCATCAGTTTTCCTGCTTCAGTACTTTGCATTTCAGACATTTCAGATAGTTGACTTGACGTTGAATTTGAATTCATTGAATGAAGTATTTATCTATCTATTAAAATGATTTTCTCGACTCAATTAGTGATAATCTTAGTGATATAGGCGTATAAAGGACTGAAATAATAATAATATTGATAATATTATAATTATTTTAAAGAATAGTTTGTCGTTTGTAGTGTAAATGTGAATGAATGGTATGAGATGTTTTAGGGCTATTTAACAGTTATCTGTGCATTAAAATCCTTTAATCTTTTCCTTCCTTTGATCTAGATGAAAGGACCATGTTAAGTGTGACATCACCGCAAGGGCGTGATGTCACATTTCAAGTGAGTTCACCTGTGTGCTCAGTTTTTATCCGTTCACCAGCATGACGTCACAGGGCCAAGTAAAAATGGCGCGACATTTTTACAGAACGTCCTCCACTCAGGACAACTCCACCGTTGATTTTGCGAGGAGAGGAAGGGTCTTGCCGTAAAACTAACAGCGAGTTTGGCGGGCAACAACGTGTTGCTACGTTTTCTGATTGAACAAACCTGATTGGTCATAACGATCAGCAACAGGATTTCGAACGATTCCCAGCAGGGGAATTGTCTAGTTTCAGTTCAGATGCTCACACACGACAAGTAATAAAAGCCAAGCCATCAACAAAGAGTGAGGGTTCTTTTGTGTTAAGGACGGTGTAGGAGCTATTTGTAGAGTTAGTCTTTGTTTTTGATTTTTGTTGTAAATTTAATTTGCTAATTATGAGTAACTTTGTTTGATTAACTTAAGAGTTTGTTTTATTTAGATTAGAGTTTTTGATATTCTTTGTTGATTATTTGTTTAGGATATTTAGATTTGTATGGTTAATATTTTTTGTTTATTTGTTGGTAATTGGGTCACACTGTGGGCACCTGAAGTTACTTAGGTAGGCAGGCACCTTGAGGACCAGCATGCACCTGGGTGGGCACATGGTTTTTTATCAGTGCAAGGGAGGAACCAGCAGCCATGATTTTCTTTGTTCTTTTCTTTGTTTCATTAATTTGGAAATAAATCATAACAAAACGCAAGAATCAGGATTGGACATTTATCTTCTTTTGCCTGCGTCAAACCACATCACCATGGTGCATCAGTGGCCTGTTGATTATGTTTGGTTTAAAGTTTAATTTGTTTTTCCGGACAAATGGCCACTACAGACGGTGATATTAAAAATTGGCCCCATAAAAATGTAGAGGAAATGGGGAAATGCCTCTTTACGAGGATAATTAATATTGATTAACAATTATTAATAATCAACAATCAATTACAATTATTAACAGTCTGTTGAAGCCAGGCGCCACCTCTTGCTGACTTCTAAGAGGACTGTTTTATGTCAGAAATTTAGAACGAAATATAACAAATTTAGACTGTTATTGAATTGATTTTATCTCGATCTCAAGGTTGAGTTTCCTGAGCTCTGCCGGGCTCAGGAAAAGTCAAGTGTAAAGTCAGTGTCAGTGTAAAGTCAAGCTATCTTGCCCTCTAGGCATGATAGCTGCAGGAATAATAGTAGTAACGCCACCATATAAACCTTCTTTAGCTCAGGTGTCAATGACCCGATCCTACAATTTTTTTTTGTGTGGGGATCAGTGGGGAAACCGGAACATCCGGAGAAAACCCACGCAGGCACAGGCCAAACAATACAGACTCCACACAGAGAGAGCCTGGCTGACAAGTTGGAATTGGAGAGTTCTTATGAAATCTGCCCCATCCAACCTTTAAAACTGTCTCCATCTGTCTGTAAGAGCAGAGGATTTTCAAAGACAAACATACAGTAGCTTTCACCCAGTGTGAGCCTACCCCAACAATCACCATTCACACTGGACCTGAAGTATATGTTTCTGAAATATGAGGGGAAGCAAGAGCATTAATGTTTATAAATTAAAACAAACAATTATTGTTGTCGGTATGAACATTATCTGAACTTTTGGACTTGGGGAAGGGGGTGTGCTATGGGTGTGTTGTTGTTTATGTAGCTCTCACTGTTTAAAAGGGTGTTTCAGTAGGGGGGCAACAGTAAGGCTCTATCAGACCGTACACAAGGCTGTTAACATTTACATTTACATTTACAGCTATGATAACTGCAGGAATACCGCCAGCATAAAGTAACAAATCTACATACGGGTACAAATGCATTTAACGTGAGCTTTAACTTAGAGATGCAAGCACGTACACTTCCTTTCAAGCACTGCTTAGTCCAGCGTAACCAAGAAGGTACTTCAGGAGTCTCCAGCTCCTCAGCTTCTGGGGAAGGAGTCTCTGGCTCCTCGGATTGAGCAGAAGTAGTCACCACATGCTGAGGTTGTACAGAGGAAGTGTTCCATGTGCTCTCAACACTCTGCTCATTATGCAGTTGCTCTGGGTTTTCACCAATAATCATACACTCCTCTCTGAAACTCATCCCAGCTATTGCGTCCTCCTGCCTCAGCTCCAGCTGGTCCCTCATATCCTGCAGTGACTGTCTGAAGCTGGTTATCTTCACATGGTAATCCTCTATGACTTCCAGCTTATATGCAATATCCCTGGTTTGGTCTGTTATCAGATTATTTTGATCCAGGATTATTTGCTCTGCACCCTCCACTCTGTGCTGAAGCTCTTGCACAGTCATTCTCAGGTTTTTATTCTGTTCATTGAGTCTTACTTTCTGAGACTCAAGCTGTGCCAGCTCAGCAGTGACCATGTTGTTCTGCTCACTGAGAAACTCTGTCTTTCCCTGATAATCAAGCAGCACCATCTTCAACTGTTTCATCTCTACCTGTTTTTCTTTCAGTAGAGTCTCCACCTTGGTGTGGGTCAGGGTTATCTCAGCGTTATCCCTGTAGATTTCATTGGCCTCTTTCTCTTTTTGTTGAAGAGCATGTGCCATTTCTCTCAGACTCTCGGTGTTTTTCTCCTTAGAAGTTCAAGTCGTTCCACTTTAGCAGTAAGGCTCTGGTTCTCCTCAATTAATGTCATCTCATTATTCTGCAGAGCACTAATCTGTGTCCACAGACTTATATTCTCTGCTTGTGTTTCCTCTAACAGAGAACCTGTGTTAAATAGCTCATCGTCATTCCTGCAGACTCCCTGGGACACTTGACTCTGACCTGCTTCTCTGGTCTCCTGAGTTTCTGGGTTGTGATTTTTTTTTCTCAATAGGCGTTTCAGACGGTTTATCTCAGCAGCAGGACTCTGATACACCGGATTTATTTTTGCTGCATTTTTCTGCAGAGTCTGAATCTTTGTCCTCAGGTTTTCATTCTCTGCCTCTTTTTTCACTGTCTCTGTCTTGAGGCGGGCTAACTCAGCACTCATGGTCTTATTGTGATTGCTCAGAAAGTTTTGACATTCCTGCAGATCCTGGACTGTTGCCATAAGTTTTTGTTTTCTGTCTGCAGTGTCACAGTCAGGTTTTCATGGACCAACTGTATTTGCTCCACTTGACTACTGCCTGGATGAGCCTCCTCTACTTGTTTCTTAAGGTCTGTTGGAGTGGGACTCTCCTGTGGGCTCTTATCGCTTTGCTTATCAGGAAGTTCCAATTGTTGTGTATTTTGAGCAAATGCCCTACATTTCTCTCCAAAATGGTGGATGTCAGCCAGTATGTCCCTTTGCTTCATCTCCAGCTCTTGCTTAAGATAAAACAGTGACTGTCTAATGTCACCTGTGAGAGTGAAATAGTCCTCAAGTACTTGCTGCCTCAAAGCAATTGCTCTCCTATACCTCATTATTTGATCATTTTTAATGAGGAGCAGGTCCTCAGCCTTTTCCAGGTTGTGTTGAAGATCCCGCACTTCTGCTCTCAGATTCAGGATCTCTGCCTCATCTTTAAGGTCGGCCACCTCACTAACGAGATTTCTGTTCTTCACACCTAGTCTTTTCTGATTTTCCAGCAGTGAATTAATCTCTTCACGTAGATTTTCATTGTCAATCATCTGTCTCTCTGTCAGGGATTCAAGTCGAATGACCTCAGCAGCAACTATGTGTTTCTCCTGGTTTGCAACCAGGTTTTCTTCCTCTAGTTGTTTTATATATGTGGAATATTTCTCCCTGATACTTTTCTCCTCGTCCAAGAGCTTTGTGACTCGGGTTAGTTCTTGCTGAATGTCTGGGATTTGAATGACAGATTGCTCCAGTCTGTTTTTCTCAGCGTTCAGCTCAGTTATCTCCGTGTCTTCAAATCCAACTCTGAATTTACCTCCTCCCACTGGTTTTGAAGGTTATCAGAGTCATCCTGATGATTTCTGTAGGTGCTTTCCTTGAACCTCAACTCCCTTACCTGCGCTACCAATTCTGTCATTTCTGTTTGGAGCTTCTTGATGTATTCAGAATAGCTCTCAAAATCCTCTGCTGGTAGCATCAGTTTTCCTGCTTCAGTACTTTGCATTTCAGACATTTCAGATAGTTGACTTGACGTTGAATTTGAATTCATTGAATGAAGTATTTATCTATCTATTAAAATGATTTTCTCGACTCAATTAGTGATAATCTTAGTGATATAGGCGTATAAAGGACTGAAATAATAATAATATTGATAATATTATAATTATTTTAAAGAATAGTTTGTCGTTTGTAGTGTAAATGTGAATGAATGGTATGAGATGTTTTAGGGCTATTTAACAGTTATCTGTGCATTAAAATCCTTTAATCTTTTCCTTCCTTTGATCTAGATGAAAGGACCATGCTTTCGTAACATGACGTCACCGCGAGGGGGTGACGTCACATTTCAAGTGAGTTCACCTGTGTGCTCAGTTTTTATCCGTTCACCAGCATGACGTCACAGGGCCAAGTAAAAATGGCGCGACATTTTTACAGAACATCCTCCACTCAGGACAACTCCACCGTTGATTTTGCGAGGAGAGGAAGGGTCTTGCCGTAAAACTAACAGCGAGTTTGGCGGGCAACAACGTGTTGCTACGTTTTCTGATTGAACAAACCTGATTGGTCGGAACGATCAGCAACAGGATTTCGACATAGTTTTCACCCGTTTGGTATATGTGTTCATGGAGTTACCCACTCAGGACTAACTTGTAAATGTACGGTTTTCGCTGCCTCCGTGGGTGATGCAATAAGACACGCTTATGATATGTTTGCAGAAGAATGACTTTAAAATAATGTATATGGACTAGGATTATTCAATGCCACGCCGAATCGACTTCATCTCCTACTGATGTAAGGATGCCGTTTCCTGCAGGATGAATTCGCCCAAACACGCGTTACACTACAGGCAACACATTCATAAATTCCCAAAGTTTATTAGTTTAAATGCAATGCCTTTTGCCCGTGCTTCTACTCGTTCAACACAGTATCTAGATCGCACATTTGAAGCGTCGTCTATTGAGCGCATGAATAGACAAGACTGTCGCAACGAAGCTGACATGAAAATGAATGTAGACACGGCGGAATCCTTCTTTAAAGGTAATTTCCATTTGGTAAAACATGTATCTGTATTCTGCTTGCGTGTTTGTCAGTTGTCGAAACTTCACAATGTCATCAAATCTAACAATCTGAATATTTACTAAAACAACAAAATGACTGACTTACGTTTACGTTTTTTAATAGATAGTCTGATGTTGTCACATTCCAACATTACAGCGAGGTATATTCATATATATATATATTATATTATATTATATTATATAATATGAGCACAGTAACTAAGACCTGATCACTGCTGAGTTGCAGAGATGTTTGAATGAATGTGTTTTTAGGAAGACATCTGTTCTGGGAGGAAACTGGCTGGAACAACCTGTGTTGGAGCCATTGTGCATCCCTCAGCTGGAGACAATCAACGCAGTGTCAGCCATGTTCTCCACAACGCTTCATTAAATCAGGACTGTTTGCGCTCACCTTTGGTTTTACTTGCTGTGGATTTGGCCCTGGGCCTGTGTCCCTTAGCTCTCCTCCCTTGGCCCAGTCCTCTCTTTAGCCCTGGCTGAGCTGTAGGGGGGGGGGACCTTCCTCGTCTTCCTTCTCAGGGCCGACCAGACTCTCCTCTTGGGGCAGGAGTATGTCGTCCAGAAACACTTACAGTCTTCACCTTGTCGAGATGACTCGGCATGTTGTCTACGGTCCACAAGGGGAAGTAATAAAATAAAAATAAAAGACTGTGATGCGGCATTTCCTCAGTTTAGAGATGTACTTAAGAACTATGGCTGAAAACCACAAAAATACCTGTAGCCAGACGGCCCTTTGGAGAATGGGTTTGACACCTCTGATTAATCCATCAGACCAGAGACTGTGGTTTGTGGCTAGAGGGCTGACTGATGAGAGAACTATTGACGTGGTCATCTGACATGTTCCTCCATCTCTGCAGAGAACTTCTGTAGCCGTTAGATGGACTCCTGGGTTCTCAGTCTCCTCACTAGTTGATACCCTACTTGCCTGGGTTAGTAACATTGTAAATGAGAGATTTTACTTTATATTCTATAGTCAATAAATCTGCAAGATATTCTAAAAAAAAACATGTCATCTCATTTAAGGAACAGAACAGAATAGACCACACACACACACACACACACTCACACTTAAACAGACTTATATGTTATGCTCGCATTGTGTTCTGCTTCCGACTCATGGGCCTCAGATCTGAGGAGCTCAAGAGTCATTTCGCTATAAATAGTCAGAGGCAAACAGAAGCAGGTTCGCCCTCGACTCAGCGCAGTAGTGTAAACATTGCTGTGGAGGGAATGTACCTTCTGGTGGGCATTTATCACTGTAGAGCACCGACATGTGAATGTTGAAGACAAATCAAAACAAGAACCATTTTAAAGAGGTGTTTTGTTTAAAAAAATAACAGTACAAAAAGGTTTCCAGTATTTTTTCCAGGTAGTTCAACAATAATTATAGTTTACAGCATTCAAAAATAACATTTCATGAGTGAGCCACTTTTAGGGATATGCCAACCATCACTGATCACATAACCTGGGTGGAAGTGTATACGTTTAACTTGTCATCTTTTTTAATGGTTGGTACATTTTCACGTCACTGTTTGGAGCAGCAGATTTGTCTTTACACCATGCATGTTTTTTAAAAAGGCTGGTAAGGCATTTGAATGTTCAACATGTTGCTTTGGTTTGGTTTGAAATGTAAATATTCCAGAGGAGTGTCAGTGATTTTGGCTGAATGTACCATTTTGCTTTTTTTTTTTTTTTTTTTAAATATTTGTTTAGTCAGTAAAAAAAAAAATTCAATTCACTTCCATGGGGTTGGAGAGGCATCTGGGTGACAGTGATCAAAGCTTGTAAAGTTCAGTCATAAAATCTACTCTACTATGTAACAATGTCAGTGAGTGTGAGGCGTCCAGCGCCTCTCTTCTCTGCTCAGTAGCTGAACATCTGCTGTGCTGAGCTGCTCTGCTGCTGTGGGGTGGGCGGCTGGGTCTGGCTGGGTCGGCCTGGTTCTGGACCCTGGTTCTGGGTCTCTTGACTCTCCCCCTGAGTCCCCTCTGCCACAGGGGTGACCTGACTGCCTTCAGCTGCTGTTACGGGCCTCCAGGCCAGCGTCGGGGCCTCCAGTTGGTGGCCCATAGGGTTGACCAGAGTGGTGAGGTTGATGAAGTGGGCAACGGACTGAGGTGCTGTGCCTCCGCCGGGACCCACGTTCTCTGGGACGAGCTCAGTGGGGCGGTTGTGGAGCATGGCGGAGCCGCTGACGGTGTCAAAAGTGACGGTGAGGATGGAGTTGTCCAGCGTCAAGGGCCGGTCGCTGGCCGTCAGGTGGCCCACAGCTACAGGCTGTAGGCTGGTGAATTGGGCAGGGGCGTGGCTGGTGATGGGTGTGACAGTGATGTTGGTCAACCCCACAGAACTGTTGGGGGAGGAGGCTGACGGAGCACTGGGGTCTGTAAGAACCACCACCTGAAACAGCAACGGCAGTTAAAAGAGTTGATCAACTCATCGACTACCTGAAAAAAAATTATTTCATCTTTTAATTTAGTTAGTATAATTAAATTATAGGGCCACTAACTGGCCCTATAAAATATTTGTATTAAACATAAATATTATTTGAAGTCAGTCATGTTTTACACGGTTCTACCTGTTGGATACTGTAATGAGTGAACAAGAGTTATATTTAGTTATAATAAACTGGATAACAACCGGATGCAAAAATGAATGATATGTATAAATTATAACGTAAATTATCTGCTGCTTCCAACATGTATCATCAGTTATTTTTTATTTTTAGTTAAATATGTAACGTCCCCAGTGAAGCTGTAATTTCTGGGTGATGTGACACTCCTTTACAGCTTGTATTTGATTATTGCCCATTTATAGGGACATTTTATTAAAGGAAAACTTTTATCAACAGCATCCATCAGTATAACGTAATGAGGTCCTAGCAACACAGATCCAGTGTTAAACATTATTTTACTACAAATGTATATCATTGTTGCTTCAACAGTTTTATTTATTCTTTCCATCAGCAACTTGTGTTCAGATGCATTTTTGGGCAAGAACGTTTTGGCAAGAACTTCAGCCTCTATTTTGTTTTTAAACCAGGTGACATTTCTTGTTTAAAGTCTTCATTTCTTCTGGTCTTTGCAAAAAAAAAAGGGACATATAGTAACAAAAAGTGCCAACTTTGTGTAAATCTTCATACTGTATGTACCTGCTGAATACTCTGCACAGCAGAACTTGTCTCTGTTTCATCACCGACGATGACGGCGTTGAATTCTGCCATGGGTTCATGCCTCGGCTCGGCGAAATCGACGTAATCGTCGGACTCTGAGAGCTCCGGCTCAGCGGGAACTCTCTGCTTCTTCTTGGGGTGTCGGAACTGCCGGCTCGGCCTCTCTTGAGACGCACTGTCTTTTTCCAGGGTCAGAGTGGGCTGAGGAGAGCAATAGACATTTTGTGATAACATTATGTGGTGACTAGTTGGATGTTATTCAGTTTCAAAAACAAGTAATACAGCACACCACCAGAGGGAGCCATTGTAATGCTGTAGATCAATGACTGAGGCAGCAATTCTGAACGTTGACGCCTGCTTCATAGATAACAGATGGGCGGGTCACTAACTGAATGTGATTACTAGTGTAAAGCACTCAGAGTGGTCATGAAATTTAGAATAATGTTATATAATTGTGAGCTACAAGAGCTCTGTATTTTGCCCTCCATCAGTTCTCTATTCAGTTTTCAATCAAACAATGTTGCAGTTAGTTCTACAATATCACCTCGAATTAGTATCATATCAACATCTGATTCACTGGTTTGAAAAGTAAACTTTGACCTGCCAAGTCAAACATGAACTGGCCAGCTGATGACAGGTCTCTGTCAAAACTACTCCAACCATGTGTTACATTGTTGTGTAAAGAAGCACAGAAGTCAAACCTGCACAATGCTGATAGATGAATCATTGATTGTCGCACTTTCCTGAAGATCATCAAACTCGTCGATTCTCACCGACACCACCTAGAGACGTAAAGGAGAACAACAGAAGTTGGACAAGTCTTTTTTTTTTTTTTTTTTTTGAAGATGTGACAGAGCTGCCCGAACTGTTTCTCTACTCACCTCAGGGTGTTTGCGACGCAGGTGTCTGTTCATGGATGCCCGGGTGGACACCTTGGTGCCGCAGAGGTGGCACGACTGGGCCTCCACCTTCTCGTGGGTGAGGTGAACGTGTTTCTGCAGCATGTACTCCGTCAGGTACTTCTTATCACAGGTGCCACATGTCCAGGTCTTACCCACTGTAGTAAGAAACGGGGACAGAGTCACAGTCAGTCACTGCATGTGATCTGTTGATGTAAACATGTCTACATACTAATGATGATGGTTTAACATTTACACTTCAAAATGGATTTATATCTTAATATATTCATAGGAGTAGCTACACTGGAAATAAAAAGTCTGTTGTAATGTTATTAAGCTAGCTGGCTAAGATATATTAGAAACTTATTACTTTGTGTTTTAAAGGAGATCTTTAAAACATTCCTTAAAGACAAGCTGCTATGTCTATCTATCAGCTCATTAGTGTTAGCTAGCAGGCTGATGTAATTAGCCTTTGTCTGCTGACTGAACTGCTTTTTCTTTTTATATATTTAACCAACATAGGGATATATTTGTCTGTTTCAGTGCATATTTCTTTATTGTCTGGTGACCTCTTACTATCTTTTGTGGGCTTCATATTTAACAAGGATAGAAATTAAGTCGTTTGAGGAGGAAATATGACATGCATCTGCTTTGTGTATTGAGGCAATCTTTCTCTCTGCTCCCAACCAGCCCATCTTCCAGCCTTCAGCTTTGAGAGTTTTATAGTAAACACGTCCTTTAATTTTTGAGCGGCGGTCTGGTATTTTTATGCACTGCTGGCTGCAGAAACCAGCCTACAGTGTCACTTTTCTGGCTTGGAACATACCAGGGAAAAAAGCCAAATTACAGGCTGCCATGCTGGGTTTGTAACTAACTTGTAACAGTCAATGCAACAGCGTGAGCAGTGCAGCAACAGTGTGGTTTTAACATGAGAAACTCGCCTGTGTGGATGAGCTTGTGCGTCTCCAGCGTCGTCCTCTCACTGAACGTCTTTCCACAAAGCTCACACATGAAGTCCTTTACACCTGCAGGCATCAGAGAAAATGGTCATAAATCATAGATATTAAATACACCTAATTATATTTCTCCCACACCTTTCATAAATGTGTGACACGCACGCTTATTCTAACTCACCCGTATGCCTCTTGTAGTGTTTCAGCATGTTAACCTTTTGGGCAAACTTGCGGTTACACGCCTTACACTCATACTCTTTTATGCCCTTGTGAAGCTTCATGTGGTGCCTCAGAGCATGTTTGGTCTTCATGCCTGCACAGGAAAACATTTACTCAACATGGCGGTGTCTCAAACATCAACTACTACTGTGTCGACTCTGAGGTGTGAGACATGGTGGCAAGCGTCTGACCTTTCCCACACTCGGCACACAGGAAGTCTCGGATGTCGTCGTGGACCCTGAGGTGTTCCTTCAGCATGTCTTTCCTTGCGAATGATTTGCCGCACTTGTCACAGCTGTGGCTCTTTACACCTGAAACATGACAGATTAAAAAAAATAAATACAATTTGTTCTTGTTGAATGCATGAAATGTCAAATAAATACACGCGACTTTCTTTTTTTCTTTCTGATAAATAACAGGAACTTTCCACTCCAGCATCATGTTGTTGTAATGTAGGGAAGAAGCAGGCACAGTCTTACATTGATGTTTTGTCATTTGGCAGATGCTTTTATCCAAAGTGATTTACAGTAGGAGACATTCAGGAAGTAAACAACTGTTAGATCAGTTGGATAAAACAAAGTGTGAGTATATGAGGTAAGAAGTGCTCCTGTGCAGACTAAGTGCCAGTTAGAGCACGAGTGACTTTGAGTTTTATTGGAGCAGCCATGTGTAACACTTTTAAGCTGATCAAGGACCAGATTCTATGTTTTGTTCCACCTGTAGTGGATTGACCGTTCATGAAGGGAGACTTGACAGAGGTATTACAATAGTCAAGGCTCCAAGGCTGGCAGGCCAGGACGTAGGTGTCGCATATACGTTCATGTCAGGAGATGTGAAATTTCCATCTATATTTACAAAGTATTCACTGATGTTGAATGAAAAAGAAACACTTTGCTACATAGTGATGTAAACCCACATTAAAAACCATAAAAGCTGGATACAAATGTAATGTAATGTGACTCTTTCTGGGGAAAATTTGTTATCCCATGGTAATTCTGCATCCCTAGAAACTGGTTAAAACTCTGGACATCTCAAATAGTAAAAGGAAGAAAAGAACAGTGACAGTATCCAAGGTTACTAAGCCTCAGTATGTCTGTCAGTATGGCTGTTCCACATCTGATGCAAACAAACTTGAGTGTAAAGTGAACACGGAGGTTGAGGCTTCAGAGGGTGACAACACTGACACAATGCTGGATATCACACATGAGAGAATCAATCCACAACAATAAGGACACAGCACATACAGAGTGATTGTTACTCACCAGTGTGGATGATTTTGTGTCGTTCCAGGTTTCCAATGCTGTTGAAGATTCGGCCACAGATTTCACAGGGATGGATGTACCTTTAGGACACAAGCAGATTGGTGAATATGTTTACAATATTTCTTTTCATATTGAGGTTCTCTTCATGTCAGTTTCATCTGCATTTAGCTTAAAAACAAACATAAGTCTTTAACACAGTGCCAACTTGTCTCAATCCTCATCTGGAAATCTCAAACTTGCTTAGAGATGACTAAACAAACACGAACACCACAACCAGAAACGTGAGCTGGATGGGTTTTTTTTGTGCAGCCTTACTTCTGCACGGCAGGGTCTGGCAGCTGCTCTCTGTGGATGACGAGGTGAGCGTTGTAGGTGGCCTTCAGCGCGAAGCGTCGGTTGCAGATGCTGCAGCCGTAGCCTCGCTCCTTGTGCTGCTCCATGATGTGTTTCAGGTACTCCTTCCCCTTGGCAAACGACAGCTAGAGAAGCAGACGGAGGACGCTCAAGAGTTTGTATGCAATCGTTGGCGTCCAAACAAATTTACGAGGTTTACACGGTGAGTTTATATTAGTCTGCTCTCAGTCACAACGGCGCTGTATATGTGAAACATTCTACTCAAAATAAGTGGGAAAATACCAGACAATTATATTCTAACTCTTATTTCAACATGTCAGATTATTAAGTGGGTTCAGATAAAGGTTGTGATGGGTAAGCTGAAGTCTGCAGGTCTGCTGAGACAAAGCTCACCTGACATTTCTTGCAGTTGTACTTGTGATTCTCGGGATCTTCCTCCTCTTCGTCATCATCCGTTTCATCACTGTTGCCTGCCGAGATTCCAATTTTCTTGATGAAGCCTTCTCTCTCCTGCTCGTCCATTAAAGCAATGTCCTGCAATCAAAACAATGATTTTAAAAACCTTGTAACCAAATGTAACTGTCCGGATCAAAGTTACTGAGAGTAGCATCATGTAGCAGAACGCCACCCTCCTCGCTATCTCACCTTGAAAGTGCACGTGAATGTGATCTCGAAGGACGTCCACGCGGAAAAACTTGCGGCCGCAGATCTCACAGGTGTACTTCTTATCGCCGTGAGTCAACAGATGCTTGTTCATGTTGCTCCTGCAGGAGAACACCTGCGCACACAAATGCACGTCACTAATTGCGTCACCGTGTTTGTCCTGCTGCCATGAACGCCATTAGTCTCTGCCACTATGCGGACTGAGGGCTCACCTTGCCACAGATGGGACAGGGCGATGGCTCCTTCCTGTACTTGGTCCCTTCTTCTCCATTGGCCTCCAGCTCTTCTCTCTTCATGTGCTTTGGTCCTGTACAGATGCATTATGGGTTTAGTTGGACAAAGAAAAGAAATTCAGTGACAAACAGTGGAAGGTGGAGTATGATACGAGCTGGAGCCGTCTCCAGTTTTCTGTTAGGCTTCGTAGCTTCTACTGACGCTTCCTTCTTTATCCAAACATCTGTCATTCTGATAAACACGACTAAATAAACAGATACACTTTTATACTTTTTTTCCTATTCTGTCCCATGTTTATCCATCTAGTTCTGCAGTGGTGGAATTTCCAGAGCATCTACTGCTTAGTATTTTTCTGACCATGAAATTTTCTCAGCATGTGTTTGTGTGAACTGACAGAAGAGAAACAAACAGGTTGGTATTTTGGTGGAAATCAAATCTCTCACAAACACATCTGTTTCTGTTTCTAGCACAGCAACATCACTGCACTGGAAACATAATAGAATATTTATGATTAACTACGTTCAAACCAGCAGATGCCTTTTAAACTGGCATCAGTTGCTTAAGTTTGATGTGATTTAAGCAGGAACACTGACAAATCAATTAACACATCACATTTCATCATGTGATGCAGCTTTGTATCATACTGAATGCAGCTCTGCTGCTACAGCCTCATGCATTGATCATACTGCCGGTGGCTGGTGAACTGTTTTTACTTTCTAGTTTTAAATATTTCTGCTAATATTAACAATAACATAATAACACTGCTAATATTTTAGCCTCAGCAGAACGAACAGTTCTTGCAACTGTTGTTGTGCTCAGTTTTGACAACTGATGTAAGGATCAGTAGGGAAAACAGAGTAATTGCTGACTGCATGTTAAAAATTAAAAAATGGCAAAAAAAAAAAAAAAACGGCAAAAAAAATCCAATACTATCAACTGGGATTGGGAAATCCCATGTTCAATCCCAAGTCCGACATCACATGTTCATTTGACTTATAAACTTCAGTGATGTGATAGTCAAAGACCTACTGCTCTACACTTCCATAAATAAAGTCTGTCATCTACAACAATGAGAATAAAGCAGACAACTTCTTTAAGTATTTATTTTGGGCCTTTTTTGCCTTTAATCAGAGACAGGAAACAGGGAGGAGAGTGATGGAAGGACATGCAGAAAAGGTCAACCCGGTCGGGACTCAAATGGGCGAACAATTGCACGGCATATACGTCATCATGGTGCACCTTAGCCACTCGGCCATCCAGGCACCCCAAAAAGACGCCAATTTTAAAATAACAGAGATAATGGTTTGCTCTGTGCTCTGGGGTGACTCACCCACGCCGTGCCTCCTGTGGTGCTCCTGCATCACGTCTTTACGATAAAACATCTTGTTGCAGATTTCACAGGAGTAGAGTTTCTCGCCGTGCTTCTTCTTGTGCTTGGAGAGGTTGCTGTTTGTGGAGAAGAACCGCGAGCAGATATCACATTGGAAGGTCTTGTCATCTGCACAGATTAGTGGAAATGAAACCAATTAAACCCAAACAGGATCAGTGATCACAGACTTGTTCAAGACAAGCACTACTACACGTGTGTTTCATGCTACCTGTCCGGCAGTTGTGGAACTTTAAGGCATTTTCCAGGCGAAAGGATTTCTCACACGTGTTGCATTTGTATTTGTACTCCTGGTCAGGCTGTAGGGTTGACATTAAAAGCAGATATTAACCAACAGTGTGAGTAAATCTTCATCAGCTGATGCTGATTACCTACCATGTTCTTGCTGTGCTTGTAAGAGATATGCTGCTTCAGACTCTCTTTACGGCTGAACAACTTGTCACATTCATCACACTTGAACAGCTTGTCACCTGAGAAGACACACACGCGGGACACTTTAGTACTTTACATCCACTTATTGTGACCTGAGCTTGCACACAGAGATGATGACTGTTGGCTATTTGTCCACGCACCATGAGACCGGACGTGTCTGTTCAGATTGCTGCTGTTCTGGAAGACCTTACTGCAGAGAGAGCAGCGGTACACCCTCTTGTGCTCTCTGGCTTTGTGTCTCTTTAAGACAGGCCCGCTCTCTGGTGCACTTTCTGCTGCCGTGGCTGCTGTCACCTCTGAAGCCGCCGAGGGCTTTGACGTCTCCATCGAGGGCTTGACGTCTGCACACACCAGGAATCAAAAGTCAAAAACATGTCTGCAGTAGAGGTGGGTGGTGATGATGATGAGTCAAACTGAAACTGGATCTCTCTGCACAGGTATGTTTATATTATGCGTTTGCATGCATCTTTGCATGCTAACAATTTATAAATGTCACTAAACACAAAGAGCAGCCAAAACTGTTGGAAATGTCACTAATAATTGGAACTTCAGATAGTTATTTGCAGCATTTACCCAGAATGCCATGCAGTGGCCTTTGCAGAATGTGCTCGGATGTGTTGTAACTTGTACAAAAATTCTGTGATAGGGAACGTGTGTACACAGACAGAGGGACAGTGATGGTGACAACAAACTAGAAGAGTGAGAGCTGCTTGTGTTACAGTCTGTGATGGTAAACTCTGACCTACAGCTACAGAAGAACAACAAAGATCTTCTGCTTTTACTCTGATTCATTTCTGTCTGAGTGTGTAATTGCTGTTGGTCAAGTTTCTAGAGAAGCTTTTGCTCTTTCATGTGCTGACAGAGTTCCTGATATTCAACACAGTGTCAGCCATGTTCTCCACAACGCTTCATTCAATCATGACTGTTTGCTCTCACCTTTGTTTTTACTTGCGGTGGCTATGGGCCCGGGCCTGCGTCCCTTAGCTCTCCTCCCTCGACCCGGTCCTCTCTTGGGCCCCGGCTGAGATGCAGGGGGGACACCTTCCACCTCCTCCTCCTCCTCCTCAGGGCCAACCAGGATCTCCTCTTGGGGCAGGAGTGTATCCGGAAGCACACTTACCGTCTTCACCTCGTCGAGATGACTCAGCATGTTGTCTACGGTCCACAAGCGGAAGTAAGAGAATCAGAATGAGCTACTGTGAAGCGGCATTTCCTTGGTTTAAAGATTGAACTGAAGAACTACGGCTGAAAACCACAATCTAATGTGACTCAGAGCATAAAAACAAACAGAAATGGTTGTGAGAAACCTCAGTCTTTGTAAAATACAGAGACTGGAGTGATGTTCATCTTACCTGTGTTGTTTTCTTCAGCTGCTGACGACAGGTGGGCTCCACTTTTATCTGGTGTTTCCGTTTTAGCAGATGAAGAAGTCACATCTGAGAAGAAGAGAGAAAAACATAAGCAGCAATGCACATTGCTACCATGGTAACCTACAAAAGCTTTGGGGCTGTAAAGCTGTGCACCTGATGGAAGTGGCAGCAGCTGAAGTGGAGGTTTCAGCATGGGCTTCTCCATCTTCTTGGCGTAGAAGGCTCCATACCAGACCCTCAGCTCTGTGCCTGGGAGCACATCCTGCATAGGAAAATATCAGATTAATAACATTATATGTTACATTAACATTATATATATATATAAATAAAGATCTGCTGTGAGAAGCTGAGGTTTAGGACAGATGTGGGAACCTGGGATGTGTTGAAGTACACGTCATTGTCCTGCTGGTACGCCGTCAGATTTTGATGATTGTGGTCGGTTGCAGGTCGAACCAGCATCATCCAGTTACAGTCCTCTTCACTGCTGGAGTCGAAACACACCACCACGCCGTCCTTCTGGAAGATCTGCTCATCAAGGCAGAGAGGAGAATGAGAAAGAAAATACGCTTCTACTCTACTATAAACTTGGGATTTTTAGGATTTATCACAATTCACCTTCAGAGGAAATGCTCCTTCCTTCTCCAGGTGGGAAACTCTCTTAGCCTCAAAAGGCCCAAACCTGGTTCTCTTAACCAGCCGCCGCAGGACAAACACACCTTCCTCCCCACCAGCCACCTGTCTGATCTCCAGGCTGTTTGGAAGAGATGACCTGATCCAGGACAACAACAACAACATTTAAGGTTACTATTTCCTCATAAAGGATTTTGTTAAAGTCATTTTTCTTGATGCATAGTCTTTGGTTTAATTTATATAGTCTATTATTTATGTGTTTGTATCGGTATAGTATCTGCACACTAGACACACTCTACCTACCGTAGAATCCTACTGCACCAGTTCTACCAGGTGTCAAACCTATTCCACAAAGGGCTGTGTGGCTGCAGGTTTTTGGTCCAATCAGTTAAGATCACACAGTTTGACCAATCAACTGTGTGAAGACTGAGATCAGTTAATTGAATGTGTCAAGTCTGGTGTGCTGCTGCTTTGTAGAATAGTTTTGACACCTCTGTACCATACATTACTGACCAGAAGCTGGATTAACTCACAAAATTCTCTGTGAATGTTCTTTGCATTTGTATGTGACTGTTGAATAAACTACTGGATGCCTTCATGTCCTTTAGGTATGAATAAAGATCTATCTGTCTGTCTATCTACCTATCCTCAGGTGTTACAAGATTTCACTGCCTGCATTATAGTTTTAAAATCATTACAAAATAAAATGTCAGTTTTACTAAAACATGTGTAGAATGGAACCTCAGGTATTATAGAGTCATCTATCAGCAGTGGGTCTCTTACTGACACAGTCTACCTAGGAAGTTTATATTATGAATATGACATTTTTAAACCACAGACCCTGCCACAAGAGGTCAAAGGTCAGGGTCAGTCTACACCTGGTGGAATCACTAGTGTATCTGTGGTCGATGTCTCACCGAGCTCGGCTGAGGACAAACGAGTCCTGGACGGTCACCAGCGGCCCCAGCTCAGGGCATTCAGAGTCATGGTACTGGCCACAGTCCTCACACCCTGTGACACACATCAACACACCTGTCAGCACTGCCAGGCCTCACACACACACACACACACACAATGACACACTAAAGAGTGACAGCTGGATTCATACTCACAGATGAACTCATCTGGCGTCTGCTCAGCCATTATTCCAACCTGCAAACACAGTTTATAACATGATTAATAGTAAACCAGCAGCAGGACAGAAGAGTCTGATCTCAGTCACAGTAATGTCCTACAGTTTTCTTTTACAATGTACACTCATATAGACGCATTGATTTAACTTTTGTGTTTGAATGTAATTGAACTTCCGAGCCGACACATTTAATATGGGACACTTGAATGCATCAGACCTCCAGGCTGAACAGCGCGATTATAATATCACAACAACATCCAGTGTTAGTCGGTGGCAGCGCTACAGTCGGAGCACGTTAACGTGTGCAGTCCGGGTAGAGGATGGGATCCAGGATTTGAATCGCTCCCAGAGTCTAGCCGGGTTTTAACTCCGATCTGAGCGGCTCCTCTTCAGCAAACTGTAACAAAGAACAGTCGGCATGGCGGATGGACCGGAGACGCTAACCCCCAAACCGGAGTCGATGCAGTTCAACGGCCGACAGCGAGCAGCGGAGGCGGCTTAGAGAAGCTCCGAGCGGGCGGCAACAAGCGGCTGCACCTTCACCACTGAACCGCGGCGCCGCCCGGTACAGAGCCCACGTTTATCTGTCGGAAAACAGGTTACCTTTTCTGCAAAAGACCCTTCATTTATCGAATCCTGACTCCGGGTTCCAATCCGCTCCAGAAACGGCGCAGGACCGGAAACTAGCCGCGCCTAGTGCATTATGGGAAGTGTAGTGTGAACGAGATAGAAAACAAGCTGGTCAAACTGTTACAGGCTGTTCATTGGTTCAGTAGAAAATAACAGAATAGTTCTAGTTAAAATGATGTGTTATTATTATTATTGACCTTTTTACTTATGGAAGTTATTTATCCCACCTATAAGTATTAAAACATTCATATGCAAATAACCAAATACAAAAAATTTACTGCTTTTAAATTATTGAGTAACAATATTTAATAGAACTGCAGTTAGTGTCAATGTGTGTTAGAGGTGGAACTCATTTTAACCAATAACCAGAAATAATAAATCGTTCTTTAACACTGTCTGTAATTTTGTAGGAATATTTCAACCCCCATCCTTTTTTTATTTTACTTATTAGATTGAACAAAATGAGTGGTTTATTAAAGTGGACAATGTTTATTAAAGTGGATAAAATGAGTGTCTGTATTGTGAAACTAGAACAAATACCGTAGCTTGGAGCAATAGAATGACGCATGTTTTAGCAGCTGGTGCTGTCTGTGTTTGTAATAATTTAAAGTGACTGTAACTGTTAGATAAATGGAGAAGAGCAGAAGAATAATACTCCGTTACTTTCAACCAGAAAGATGAGATACTGTTGACCACTGATGAAGAAACGCCTAGGTAATGTAATAGAAGTGAAACATCATATCAACATGTAGAGATCTACAAGTTACATTAGCAGTAAGGAGAATTCACTACAGGCAGAACATACAGTCTGTTATTCAATCAATATTTATTGCTGAAAATGAAATTACTCGATATGTATATTAGTTACAATCCCTGCAGGAAGCTGACTGCCGCTCTGGAACAACAGTTGAGTCAGTCAGTTTCTGTGCACAAAGCAGATGTCAAAAAACAAAAACAAACAAAAAACACATCAGGAAGCAGTTTATTAATCACATGCAGCCTTACTGCTCACTGAATGCCTAACTGCTGCTGCTCTCAGGCTGCCTGGAGCAAGACAGCGGCTCTGAAGCTGTGATGACAAAGAAGACCCGTTTTTTCTTTTTTTCAATGGTTCTAAGATTTTATTTAGCCTGGATCTTGGCTTATTAATATTTATTTTTAAGCAAACTGTAGTTGATAGTGGAAAAGAGAAGGTGATGACAGAGGATCACAGCTCTACCATGTAAATACCAGGACACAAAGACAACCCACACTGTAGCTAAAGATAAGAGCACTGTCACCAATGGTAAGTGTTTTAATTCTCAGGTAGTCTAGTAATGAAAACACTCAGTTAACAGATATGTGCATAGGCGTCTTGATTATAGACATTGCTGATGGCGCAGCAACACAGTGGCTTGCTCGTCACTCACAGTGGTCCTGTGGTTCTCTGCTCTGATGATGGACGCAGACTCAGGACCGAAAAAAAAGTCACAACGAGTCAAGGGACAAGTCTGGAGCAGCCGTCCATGACAACATCCTCAGAATGTCTGTAAGGCAATCTGTTGGTTCTGTCTGTCACTGTGCTGCATCAGTTCTCTGAGCAGATTAACATACTGAACAAACAGTAGATGAACAGAAATGTCTTCAATAACATCAACAACAAAAAGAAGTACAATCATTAGCTGGATTTAAAAAAAAAAAAAAAAAAAAAAAACGGCAGCCAAACAGTTTGGTTGCTCCCAAATATATTCACACTTTCACTTGTTCATGTGTTCAAAGCTACAAATTAAAACAAACATGAAATGAAAAACAAAGCTTTCATTCAGATGAAATGCAGGATATGAAATGAACATAGAACATGTTTCATTAGTGAATAATGCGACAAGTATGGCCGAGTGTAACATCACAGTCCCTACTTAAAGGTTCATTCTGTTCCCTTTTGACACATTAGCAGTCCTGCTGATAATAGTAGTGTACAGGAGGAATCTTCCAGGGCCACAGAGAAGAAAATTGCATATCATTTAAAATCACCGCAGAGAGGAATAAAAGTAAAAGCTTACACATAGCTAAAGTTTCATATTAGCCCCACAGTGTCACTGTTTTAGGTGTTAATTTATTTTAATAGCTGGAGATGCATGATAACATGACCTCTGTACAAGCCCATCACAACTTGTATATTTTCATTAAACATAAGGCTTGTCTCTGTCTGATAGCTTTGCAGCGCAGCTTTTACATAAACATTACATAGAACTGTTTATTATTTAATTGGAATAAAATTACACATTTTTTAAGTAAATTCAAAAACACACGTTGGATATTTGGTTTAAATACCATGTTTCATAGTCTTAGTGTCAAAAAGTAGTCGTTTTACCATCTCCCACTGCACTAGTTATGCAGTGAAAAGATCATCTCCCTTTGTGAAGGTTTTTAACGCGATTCAGAACTACAGAAGAGTCTCTGACACAAGAGTAGCTCCTGTCATTGCACTTTAAATAAAAGGTACTACAGTTGTGCAAATCATACATATACCACTCTGCTCTTCATCTTTGGTCCTGTTGGTCCACCGTAGGAAGTGTTTACGGTTTACAGCAGGGAGAGTTCACTCTTTACCCTCAGTGAGGTAAAGAGTGGCGGCCTACGTCCGTCCCTTCTGTCCATAGCTAGGCCATAAAAGCACTTTTTTCAAAACGTTGCATAAAATCAAATAACAGAAACATGCAAAAGTAATATCCTCTGAAATGCCATCAACACACATCCACACACACACATGTGCTTTTAATGGGGTGTCTGCTTCTTATAGGAAGCACTTAAAAGATGTGGCAATAAAAGAGGATATTTTTCCATCCACAGCCCTCCCATTCACAATGCAGCAGTCCCAGTATGCAAGTTGGGCATTAGGGGGAGTAAGTTAGCCAGGAAGCTTGCCAGTGCAAGGCCGTGGTGGAGGCGGTGATGGTAGTTGTTGTGGGAGGGACTGAGTGAGAAGAGGGTAGGGGTGGGGTCACGCATGTGGCTCCCCCATGGAGGTAGAGCCGTTGGCTTTGCTCTTACTCTTACTCTTGCGGTTGAACATGCGGCCGAGCGTGGCCGTTCGCCTCGCACGTTCCACCGCAGCTGGAGACTCCAGGTAAACCAGGTCATTGTGGGACTGGCTCATCCCCGGGTCCTTGCGCTGGTGACGCCGCCGGAAGAACAGCTTGGCGCTTTTCTGTAGGAAGCTGCCTGTAGCGGGGAAGCAGAGGACAGGAAACATTAGGATTAGGTCATAAGGACATCACCCAGGGAACGATAAAGATGAAAAAAAAAAAAAACCCTTCAGGCATATTCAATATTTCCCTCGAAGTATTAGAGGTGGCAGCTTTTTGAAGACAGCTGAAGCAGCAGTGGCACAGAACTTGTGTTAGATGGAAATTGTTATCGCTGGTGAAAAAAGTCTGGCATGGATGGGACAGGTTGGAGTAATAATATACGATTTATTCCCCTTTTGACTGTAAGTCTTTCCTCTGTAAAAGAGCTTAGTCAAAATTTGGACACACACACTCTCTGACTTGAAAAATTGTGTTTAATCACCAGCTAACACACACTGAACTGTACCAACAGAGAGCAGCCGCACAGTCCAACCTCGCTACAAGCGTCATTCCTTCCTCTCAGCACTTAGAGAGTTTAGGAGAATACTCCTTAGTATGTGTGGAAGTGGATTAGTTTAAGTTGATATAAACAAAAATAAACCAACAATGCGGAGACTAATTATATATTAATTATAGAGATGGTAGAGACGTCAGTATCATAAACAGCACATCAGATACCTTTAATTGGTTCTGTAATATGAGAAGATGTCATGTCTACATTTTCGGTTTGATGTGGATCTTGGAAGTATCAGCTCTGTATTATTGGCATTTATATATTTATGACCATATTTATGATGTTATTATGAGTAAAATGTTGTTGGCTCCTCCCCACAGAACACCACACTACTTCGTCTACGTTGCACCGCCCCGCAGCAACTAAAACACAGCATCTACACAATCATACACATGTATTAGCTACAAATGAAATCTAAGTGTTATCTACTCTCCTGCTAAAAGAAGCTACACATACTGAAGGGCTGAGGATACTACAAGTAACTCATGAAGTAACTTACTCATCTGGACATAATTTGTGCTTAGCACTGCTTTCCTCTAAGATGGCAGAGATGACAGTTCAAAAAGGGAAAAGATGTCACAGTAGGAGAAGAGAGAAGAGAACACAGAAACAGACTGTATCACACACAGCCACACTGGCAAATCTCACAGTTCCCTCTTCAGGGCGACAAGTCAAATTTTACTGTGTAGAATAATATTTCCATTAAGAACAGCAGTGATACTATGTCCCTCTACAGCTTCACATGGCTGGGTGCATCCGTGAGCTCTCACCTCTGCTCTTCTTGCAGTTCACCTCAGACACACACATGGACAGCGAGGTGTGGTCCATCTCTTCTCCTGTTTGGCTCTCCCAGTCTTCTGGAGGTCGTCCGATCCCGCTGGGACCTTCCTGGGGCTCCGATGTGTCTGGAGGGCTACTGGCCCCTGATGCAACGGCTGTGGTCACATCCTGAGTGGAGCTGCCCTCCGACATGGAGGCGTCCATCGCTGCGGCGTAGCCCGCCATCAGGGCTAACTCATCATCCTGAGACACCGGTGTCTGGAAACATATTCATACATTTTAAAAGTCAATGTCTATTAAAGTGATGTTTCCTTTGATTTAACAGTTGCATTTCTTCATGCTAATTCCTTCCCTGGCATCATAAACGACAAACTGTTTGCGTTGGCAGCTCTCAGCATCTTTTTTAATTTAATTTGAGCTGGTGGATGGCAAGCTGTTTTTCCAATAGAAAGCTCAGTTTTAATTTTGAGCACATGAAGTGAAGTTCAACAAAATAAAGCCTCTTGTCTCTAAAGTTTTTTTAAGTCTTTTAAAGTTGTCCTGTGACAACAAACGCCTTGTTTCATTTAAGATCCGTTTCTTTTTTTCTTTGTCACGATCAGCAACAAGTTAAAAAGGCTTCAATACATTTCCCACTTATATTAAAACTCTGCACGTTTAATCAGTGAAACTATCCAATTGTGAGAGTGAAATAATATAAATGCTCCAGTGGGGTGTTGGTCCTTACTTTGGCGATGCCGGAGATGATGATGGTGCTCTTCTTCACCGGGGACTTGAGCTTCTGTTTGGCAGACTGGTGGAGTTGTCTGATGGCGGCCTCAGCCACTGGGTCGGTGCCGTTGAGCATCAGCAGCTCAGTGTCGGAGGACGACAGGGCCTTGCTAACTGTGGCCCCCAACATGGACGCCTGCTCTGAGACACGACGCTCAGACAGCTTGGGCTTGTTGACCACAGCTTTTGGTGCAGAATCTGAGGGAATGTGTTGATGACGTGTTAAGATTTGACAATCTGCATTTTACAGAGCTGGAAAAACATTATTCCAGCTGTGGTTCACTGACAGCTGGAGCTGACTGGGCCAACTAAGAAACACACAGCTCTCACTAACAACATTAACAAAGACTCTGCTCTGCTGTGCCAGTAAACCATTACAGTGTGACAGTGAGTCAGCATGAATAACACCAGAACCCCGAAAGCTGCACAGCTAAATGGAACTCAGCCCTCAGTATTATTTTCTATTATCTTTAAAATGTCAACTGACATCTTGTGATGTCAGATCAGCACATTTAACACCAAACTACTGAAGTAGAGCCATTTTCATCATGTTTTAAAAGTCTAATCATATCTTAAATGCATCATAAACTAAATGCTAATACACCCAGTGATGATATTTAGCAGGTATAAAACGCATCATCACAGTTTAGCCTACACAGTGCCACTGAGGCTGATGGGATAGTTATTACCGTTGAAGATATTCAGTAACGATCCAAGATAATAGAATTTTTCAATATTCTGGTGTCACAGTGTTGCTGTAAGAAACTTCTGCTACCATCAACATGTGAACCTAACGTTGTTCATCAGAGAAGATGATTCTTCCTGAGGAGCATGAACGTCTACACAACATTTCACAGCAGTTTATCTAATAGCTGATGATGTTTTTCAGCTTTAGACCACAGCAGTGGAGCACACAGCTGTGCAGATATGTTTAATGAGTTCACAATTCACAACAGCATTTCTGAACAGTGATGCAATTCAGAGGGATTTACATAGTAATCATATGGATTCATTTAAAAATAATTAGCACAATATAATCTCCGTAATGATATTACTTAGATATTTATTCATATGAAAAAGCTGTGATTACTTTGAGTAACTGTATTTGAAGAGCCAACAAGCCAACATCATATGTCAGCAGCCAGATGACTAATTACAGTGACTCCACAAGAGACCTCTGCTTCTTAACACCCAAGGTCCAGCCTGTATCGTTGTCTTGGCAGTGTTTTTTTTTTAGGTGTGTCACATCACTGGTACCGTACCTGTGTTGAGTCCGAGTGGAAGTGGTCGACCTGGCTTGCTCTTCACTGCGGTGATGGTGGTGACGACCGTGCCACAGGGCATCACTGTACGGTCCATCTCCACCCTCTTACTGGAGGCCGGGGTCGGAGGCTGCCAGGACCTCACCTCACTGGGCTCCAGGTAGGTAAACTGAGGAATCCAGTGTCCCACATTTTTTATTCAAAACATTATGTAAATGAAAACCTCAGCTACATTAAAAGAATTTGATTATATCTGTTGATATCACAGGTGAATGTGTGATAATATCCCAGGTGGTCGTACCTCAGTAGTAAGTGATCCAGTCACCGTGTCTTTGGTCGCGAGTGCAAATGTTTGCTGTCCTTTGGGGTGCTTCTTTACCAGATCAAAAGGCACTGACACCTGACCGAGTATGGACCCTGACACAGAGAACACAACTCATTTAGCATATGAGCTCCAGCTCATGAATAAAACAACTGTTAACCATAAAAATAAAGAGGAAACCAGTCATTTCATGGTTTGTTCTTTACTTTCTTGAGGTTGTTCGTCATTCATCAGCTGAATATTGAGCTCTTTCGAACGTCCGTTCAATTCGCTGGTGAGACAGAAAAATGACCATTTTAGGCAAGAAGGAGGAAACGTGTGCGAGCTTTAGATAAAGAAGAGACCATGGTGATTCACGGCACTCCACAGTATAACTTACAAGATAAACGGCTGGTCCCAGGCAGGATTGGTTGAATTCTTCAGAACAGATGTGTTAAACTTCTGTGGAGGATCATCCAACTGCAGAACACACAGAGGATTCATGCTGCCTGTAAACACACACACAGCACACAACATCTCAGTTTGCATTGCAGGAAAAAAAGTGTGTGGTGTAAGAGCTAACTGTAAATTCATTCAAAAATCTGTTGACAGCTGACTGAATATGATCTCACTTTAACTGCTTCACTTTAATGGACAAAGGGGATTGAGCCTAGATTGTATATGATGAATTATGCAAACATTACTGAGATTCACAAAGTAGCAGTTGAGCACTTCCTCTTTGCACAAGGGTGAGCAAGGGCTGCTAAAGTGCAACTATTAGCCAAAAGTGAAGCTGTGATACTGTGAAAACAGTTTCTTCTAATGAATACAACACCAGCGAGATCCTCGCAGACAGAGGACACAGACAGGAAGTGTGACATGTGAAGCTAAGTATAACTGTTACTGTCTCAGAAGCAGGAAAACAGAGAGTGAAGTGTTGGATGCTGTGTCATGTCTCTGCCGCACAGTGCTCAGTTGACGAGCAGAATACTTAAAGAGATGTCCTCAAGACCGTCATCATAATTACAGGATGACTCATCACAAGATCAACCAAAACAAAACTGTTGTGGACAATGCCACAGTACGAGGCTCAAAACATCTTGTTCTTTATTTTCGGGGCTGACGACACCCTGGTCATTTGATCAGAAGTGCATTTCGTGTTTGAGCTGGTTCATACTACTATGCAGGGTGTGGCCACACTGACGTGGATTTATTGTAAACCATATCAGGTTTGCCATTTAACAGGTCTGTTAAATGGCACCATCTCCTGCTACTTTCACGACTAGTGAAAGAGTAGAGTAGAGACACAACTAGAGTAAATATCTACATCAAAGTTCACACTCACTTATTCTTTTCACACACACACTGACGATAAAGTGGTGATGTGTTCATGTAGTCGAGCTGAATCAGAATCAGCTTTATTGGCCAAGTATGTGAACACACACAAAGAATTTGTCTGTGGTTCTTTTTCTTCGCTCCAGTGTAATTTAAACACACAACCATAAAAAACACAGAATAAACATTATATACACAAAACATAAACATTGTATGGACTGAGCTGGAGGACTGCGGTATAGAATAAATATGAACGAGTGTGAATAGTGAATAGAATTGTGTTGATCTATTTAGATATTAAATACATATTTATGTATATGTATATAAATATCAAATATTATTTACAGTGTGTTGTTTTTTTAAGTACATAGTGCAAATTACAGATCAGAATCATAGTGCAAATTTGCAGAGCTGTAGTGTTATTTGACCACTGTGCTCACAAGGAAAGGAAATGAAGCTCAAAGTGTGAACTCCTCACAGCTCAGAGACAAAACTCAATGACTCTGGAGGCAAACATCCAACCTGCAGCATTGTCCTCCTGACTGAGCGTCACCCGGATGTTTTTCACCAGCAGCTTCCAGTCATGGGCACGTGGGGGTTTTGGTGGTGAAACCACTTTATTTTGCCCTTCCTATTGGGAGAAACCACAGAAAGTCAATGATTTGAGTAAAGTTGATCTACTGACTGCAATATTGCAGTGGTAATTCTTATTGTAAAAGCTTAGAAATGTAAAAAAAAAATGAAAAATGAAATTACTTATTTCAATATCGTTAAGATTCTAATGTGTGAATGAGAATATGTATTTATAGCATTCCCTGTTCAAACACACACAGAATAGTTTACATAAGGGAGAATCTACGGAAAACAACTCAAAGTGAGAGCGAGCTCTTGTTTGTGATTTGCATTGGGCTTTCATTATTAACATGGGTGATTTGCATTAGATAAACAAGTAAAGTTTAGGAATAACCCAGATTGCACGGGGACTGTGATGGACTCTCACATTCAGACCCGACTGTTGGTTCCAGACTCTGATCTGCTTGATCATTTAAAACCTTTAAGCCACATGAGGAGCTGATAGGATTAACTCAGCTGCTGCTGTAACAATTAGCTGAGAAGTACATTTACAGCAATTTAATCATTTCCTCATTACTGATCCTCAACTGGGCAATTTGCCATCTGTCCTTACATTTAATAGATAAAAGACTGATTAGTCGAGGGAGCGTACAATCTACTGCAGATAATGTGCAGTTGCAACCTGAGGCTCAGTGATGTAGCTCAGTGAGAGTGATGATCATGACTAAAAGTCACCAAAACATGACCGGGTATTTGTGCTCTTAAAAACTGTATTATAGGTTATGTTACGTAGCGCTGCGACTCCACTAACTACAGTTCATGAGCAAACTGACATGACATCATGTGACGGCTGTGCAAAGTACACATCAGTAAAAATGTTTTTGTCAGCGTCACAAATTAAACTATGGGGAACTTACTCTTTAGACTTGAGGACAGACATTTAGTTTCAGTGATTCATTTGCTGAATTCATGAAACTTACTCAGACAGAGTCAGATGGTTTGTTGAACTGCGGCTCCACTCACCTTGACCTCTGAGGCCTGAGCAGACCTGCAGCTCAGCAGCACAGAGGGACGTGTCCCAATTAACAGCTGCCTCAAGTGCTCCTTAACAGCTGCTCTACTGGAGGCATTGTTCTAACAGAGACAGAGATGTGATGGTATGATGTTAATCACACACATATTAAGAACATTAATTGTGCTAAACTGAATATGTCACTGTCACAACATTTAACGGACAGACAGTGAGTTTACCTCACTATCTTATGGTTACCTGTGTGGTGGTGGGCATCACCTGTAGCTCCTCAGCCTCCAGGTGAGACACTGCCCAGCTCACCTTCACCTCATTTTCAGCTTCTTGCATCCGTAGATCAAGCTGGGGAACAAAGAGGAGGAAATAATATCTTAAGATGTCTTGTGATGCTGTGGAAATATGTCACATGATGCCTGACAGTTTCAATTTCATGATGAATCTGAGAGTATATTTTTAAATAAAAAGCGTAAGGGGGGAACTACATTGAAAGTTTACTGTGTTTGCTAATGTTCTGTAACTCGTGCAACTGCTTTCACATGATCCTGTGGGCGATTTTTGGTTCCTCACTTGTCAGTAAGTTGTTCAGGCAGCAAACAACGTCAGGTTTTCAAAATCCTGAACAGCATTAAATTCTTGACATTGTTGTTCATTTCATTGTTTTATCAAACTGGATTCCTTCTCTGTTCACCAACTCCATATTACAAAACCTCAAAATATGAAGCAACATTTTAAACACCACCCAACCTACAACAAACATGTTCTGTCACTTTCATAGAAATTTGTCAGCTGGGTGTACGTCAACACCTTGCTTGTGTGACATGAAAGAAGACAGAGGAGAAAGACAGAAAACAGACAAGGCCTTCCTGTCCCAGCATGCCTGGATTCCAGGGTAGGACAGAGCAGATGCCTGTGTGATGCCAAACAAAGGCCACATCAGATAATAATAAAGCTCAGATGGATCCACAGTAAAAGTATCAGATGTGGATCAGTTTACGTTTTAGCACAGTGGCAACAATAAAACAATATTTATTTTATTCACTATAAGACCATATAAATGGTTAGATATTATACTGTCATATGTGGTGTAGTGATACAACAGACATGTAAATGATGCATTTGCATGACAAAGATAAATAATATATTAGCATGACACACATCACAAGTGTCACACATCACACGGTTGGGCCATGTGATGCAGTGTAAAAGGACAAAGTACACGCAGCAGCACACTATAGCCTACAGGGCACATTGTTGTGTCCATATACTGCAAATGTGTGTCCTCTGTTTCAAATCTCCCTGCCCTCATAAATTGACGAGCCAGGACCATTCCAGCTTAGATCTCTCTCAAAAGCCAACTAATGTTCCAGTGGATTGAAGGAAACGTTTGAAAGGGCTCTCTGACTTTTCCAGACTGAGCTGAAATGGGGAGAGTGAAAAAAAGGACAAGAGCCTTTTATGTTCTTTTATGTTCCTGCAACAACTGATCCACAACCAAAACAACAACACCCCTTATTCTAATCCTGACTTAGGCTCTGTAGCCGCTCACTCTGATTGTATTTATGGCACAACGAGCTCAAGAAGTGTGACAAGCACCTTACTGGTTTAAAAATAGCCTTAATACAATTGGGTTAGGTTATATCCATATATTGCTGAAGATCACCAACACATGGCACCTAACCCAGGAAGAGGATGAAAGCTTATGGCTGCCTGGCATTTCAACACTACATCCAAGTCTGAAGAGGGAAACCTGTTGGTAAAGACCGGAATAATTCACTGAAAAGATGAGCACATCTAAATGTGCACATGATAACAAAAGAATGACTCATTTCCAGGAGTAAAGAGTGAATTGCCAAAACTGTGGTGTGGCACAATTCCTGTGAAGGTCTCTTAATACGTGAATGTAGAAGAAGTAGGTCAGCCTTACTGGAAATGAGCATGACAGTGATTTTAATGAGGTCTTTAGGACATCCGCCAAGCACAGAATGATACCCCAACCATTTAATCTAATGTTACTGCCAGCAGGGAGCCAATTCTGGGCAGCAGCACATCATGTTTAATAAAATCTCCCATTAAATCCAACCGTAACGCCTGCCAAATGATGTAACTCTGCTCTTTTGACACCTCAGTGCTAAGGAGGTATTTTACAAAAGAACAAATGAGCATTGTTTCCTTTCATGAAGATCACATTTTTTACAGATACCCTATGACCAACAATAGAGCATTTACCTGCAGCTCCAGTGGGGAAATGCAAACTGTGTATTTACAAGGATCCGCTGTGGCCATAGCTGTCGATGTTGCACTGAGAGAGAACTGAAGCTTCTCCCCAACCACACTGCAGCAAGTCGCCTGTTGGGAAGACAAAGTGGGACACTGGTGTAATGCAAATCTACTGAGAATCTGAGAGCAGTGAAGGCATTTGCATGTAACTCATACATATGTATGTCATGTGTCATATGTGAATGCAATGTGAATGCAAGGTTCTGTTGACATAGCATGAAATGAACTGTCAAAATTCTCTGGTAATATGTGTTTGTCACAGCATGTGCAGATTCTTGCACAAGAAACATGTGACACAAACAGACTGAAATATAAGCAGAGAGGACAACCGTCAGTGTTTACAACAAAACTGTCTTTTGATGAAATGAAAAAGAAGTTAACACCTAATAGTGAAAAGAGGGAGAACATCTGGGTATTAGCAGGTATTAACAGATTTAAATTCGTGAGTATAATTGTTTGCTTTCACTGCAGTGGAAAGCAACTTAGTGCAGGGAATTATTCCACGATGGTTAAGTGCCCTCAACTACAAATATGTTTATTTAGTGTGCTCTGATTTTAGGATGAGGTGAATGTATTTGGTCCAGTTTGGTGAAAACACCTGAAAGGGGAAAGTGATATCTAAACTGTGATGCTGATGTATTCCTGTCTGTTCCTGTGAACCTCTGTTCATTACACACCCCATATTCTTTGTGAATATGGGGTGTGTGCGCACCTGTTATTTTGCTACATATCATGATGAATACAAAGAAAGAGCTGAGTTTGCACCGGGAGCTCAGCAAAGCCCACCAGGCCAGTGATACAGCAAGCAATCTGTCCCTGCCTGACCTCTCTAAAAAATGACAGCCTGCCAGTGGCAGTTCACATTACACACATTCTGCCGCATAATCTTTACACCTAATAAAAGAGACATTTCACACCCATTCAAGCACGAGTATCAACACATAAGAACTTCTGATGTTTCTTAATATTTATCTTAATTTCTGGTGAAAATGTCTCATGAAACAAAACCATACAGAGCAGAAGAGCTGATGAATTAGTACTTGTTCAATGCAGGCCACGATGCAGCACTGGCTGCTGAGTTGCCCTCTCTCTCTCTCTCAAATGAATTAAAGAAGAGGACATTGATTTGAGGGGACAGCCTCTGTCGATAAACTACATAAACAAGGAAACTAGAAATCTATAAAATGTCTCCTGCTATCATCCACATAAATGATGAAGCTGTCATGGTATTATTTTCACATGTTGTTGGCAGAGCACACAACATATATACTTGTCTAAATGTCGCCCAGAAAAATATATTCATTGATCACTACAAGGAGACCGCATGAACCCGACATAAGCAAACAACCCAGAGTGAAGCACACTTCAGTAACATTCATGACAAACTGGCTTCACGACTAGGCGTACCTTGTTCCGGGCAGACTTTTGAAAGCTTGAAACACGGCCAACAGTGAGCTGTGACGCCTGAAGATCATCCTCTTCAAATGTCAACAGAACAGCACCCTGATGAGGAACAAGACAGAAACATTATATCAACATTAAATACCTAAGCCACAACTATCAGAACAGGAAAATTAGTAATTTCCAGTAAATTAATGATGATCTGGGTTGTAATGCATCACACTGGAAGCTGCCAGTGCATATTCTGCAACTTGATTTGACCAGGGAACAGAAATAAAACCTGCACATGGTCCAGAGGCGATTCAAGGTGGTGTAAATTTGACTCTGGGGTGTGAGTTGGATAGGAGACAGAAAAGAGTGAAAATGTGTGATGTCAAAAGACCGAACGACATTGGAGGTAAACTGTGTGAGACTATAGACAGGGTGATTCTATCCAAGATGATTCTTACAATTTTACAATTAGTCATTGTGACTTAATTACGCCTATTTATTGAAGTCACCTGGTACAGAGAGGAGTGGTGCCCCAGTGGTCATGAGACTTACCCCACGCTTTCTTGATTCGTCGTTCAGAGCCCTGCACCAGGCTCCCCTCCACTGACTTTTCCAGCTTTTTAGTGCCAGCGCCCATTCCAGCAGAGCGGCGGCTTCCTCCTTCGCCGCATTGTCCTCTGCTGCTCTTTGCTTATTTCCTAAAAGCCTTTGTTGGAAATACTGTATGAAATACAGTGTCAAAGTGACCAGGGACGCGATAAACAGTGTGACCATGCATAGCCACTGCGGATCCTCCAAACCAAAATATGAACTGGCGCTTTCTGGGTCGGACATTCTTTACGCATGAAAACGATGATCGCAGCTTAACACACCTCCTCTGAGAAATTTCCTGGAAACCTCATAGTAACTATTTGTTGAGGGAGCGGTGAAATCAAAGAAAGCAATATACTGTAACCGATAACAGTCCAGATCTCAACCCCCAAAACAAATTATGCTCATTGTTATCCATGTTGCCGGGCTCCATAGCATCTTCTAAAGACCACGTACAGGTGCTGAACAACGCTAGCTGACTGTCGAGACCTAGACCATAGTCAAACAGCTCCAGGTAGTGTCTGAGTCCTCACAAACCTGCAGAGAAGCAGTGGGTCCTCCTCTCATTGAATATGGTTGTTAGCTTAGTTAGCTAATCTTCGCAACGGTTCGCTTAACTAGCTAACTCTTCATTAGCTGCGCAGCGGCTGAGGCTTTCATCTAAAGGCTTTTATTTCCAACGTCAGCGGTTAACTTCCAACAGACCGTATCCACACACTAAACAAGAGTCACGAGAAAACATCCTGAAAATGAAGTGGGCAGTCACGGCCGCTGGAGTCGGTTGGTCTGGACGAAGTTACCGATTGGAAACGGATATGTGGCATAAACTAAAACTCCCAGAATGCACCGCGAAATGTGATGTTGCGTTTGTTGTCGGGAAGTGGACGCGAAGCGAAACATATTTACGAATTTTAAGGCTGTCGACTCACTTTTAAATAATCCATTTTATACGGGTATTGCGTTTCCTATTGTTGTTTGGTTAATTAATTGAAGAATTTGATACAAATCTAGAGAAAAACGAACCAGCACGACTATTTTTAACTACGCGGCTCGCCGTAGATCCCATGTCATCGTTGTCATCATTACCACATCTTCCTGTCCTGTTTGTAGCAAACAAGAAGCTAGCTACGGACTGCTATTATGTCCCCGCGCTCACTGCGCTCAAATTATATCTGGAGGTAGTGTTCCGTTTGTGAAAACATATTCTGTATTTGAACATATATCGTGATTAGTTGTTTAAAGCAGGCTCCGCCCACCGCAGAGGTAAACAAAGTATAACTCAGCCGCAAACAGCGGCCATCATCAACCCGCTGGTGTCGTCGATTGTAAATGGAAACAATTCTCATTTGGCAATGAATTGTCGCTCGGAAGTTCTGGAGGTGACGGTGGAGGGGAGGCAGGTGGAGGAGGCCATGCTGGCTCTGCTACACACCATCTTACTGCACCGCAGCACCGGGAAGTTTCACTACAAGAAGGAGGGCACCTACTCCATCGGTACTGTGGGCACCCTGGACATCGACTGCGACTTCATCGACTTCACCTTTGTCAGGGTGTCCTCAGAGGAGCTGGACAGAGTGATCAGGAAAGCTGTATCCGAATTCAAGGTAACCTGTGATTTTAAACCGCGGTAGTTGGTTATAAAGCACTGCAGGCCTGTAATCTGACTGTGTAATTATTTGTTTTGGTGACAGGATGCTTTGGGCAACTCTGGCAGCGATGGCATGGGACAGATCTCTCTGGAGTTTTACCAGAAGAAGAAGTCTCGCTGGCCCTTTTCTGACGAGTGCATTCCCTGGGAGGTGTGGAGCATCAAGGTCAACGTTGTCAACCTGGCCAATGAGCAGGAGAGACAGATCTGCAGAGAGAAAGTGGGGGAGAAGCTGGGGGAGAAGGTGATCAACGTTGTTGAGGTCATAAACCGTCACGAATATTTGCCAAAGATGCCCACCCAGTCTGAAGTGGACAATGTTTTTGACACCAGTCTCAAAGATGTCCAGCCATACCTTTATAAAATCACATACCAGATCACTGACTCTTTGGGCACCTCTGTCAGCACCACGATGAGAAGGCTGATTAAAGACACGTTGGCTCTGTGAGGAAACTGTGGTGCCACAGAGAGAAGAAAGGTGTTGATTATATCTACAGTTTGGTATGACATCTGGCTCAGTACTTTGTCAGCTCTGCTCCTGCAGTGACGCAGTGTAATCACTTTTTCTGACGTCTGCTGTTGCTTGTATCTCAAGATTCTTGATAATGTAATGTCTGTTTCAATGATGTTTTGTTTTTGCAATCTTTCGATTTCCAAACTTTCTCTACCTTCCACCATGTAGAAATGCAACTTAAACACAATGGTGAATAACACTATATGTCAGTTAAAAAGTTGTTAAATAAATGTCAAATCTGTAAGTTATTGTAAATTTCTGACAATAAATGTTCTTGTAATTGATGTTCATTGGTCTGTAAGCCTGTTCTCAGCCTAGAGATGAGGACAGCTGCAGGCAGAAATCATATTGCAAGATGTAATATAATAATATAAAGATGAACTCTGATTTTGTATGTGTGTGTCCAAAAGATCTGGATGAGTTTGAAAACAGATTTCCTCATCTGCATGAAAACTTCCTCTCTGGACACAATTTCATGGAGAATGACCTTACACACGGGTAGGACAGGATTTCCACTTTTCAAGCCATTTTTCCATATTAAAGTAAGCACTTCCTAAGTCCACTCCCGAATTTCCAGCCAGAAATTGTCACAGTGGCCCAGAGCTGGAAAAACATCCCGCAGACACAGGGTTGTCTGCCAACAGGACGACGTGTGTGCGTTTTCGTGTTCTTAGTTCCCCTCATTAATAAACAAAGTGCAAGTGTGACAAAGTCACATCAATGAATTTGACAGCTGGATGTTATTATCTCTGCTTTACTAGTTAATAATATGAAAGATTAGGAAATGGTTCATGTGAAAAACCAATAAATATTATTACATTTCTTACACGTCTTACTGTAGCTGAAAAGATCAGAATTGATCAAATATGACAAGAATGCTCTTTCACCCTAAATGAAAAAGTTGGGTGGCGTGTGTCATTAAATCCAAAGCTCTTTGTATTTCCAGTCAGTTTTACATTGGGCTGCCTGCTCTGAAGTACCGAGACTGTTTTTCAGAGACATACCTTTGTATGCCAAATGTTGTGCAAATTGTAAAGCACCTTGAAGTATATTTGACTATACAAATAAAACTCAACATATTTACAAGAGCAAGCAGTCGTGTCACGATAAACAATAAGTTCAGATCTTCAGACTGCACATTTATCTGATTTAATTTTAAAGTTTAAAAGTTAATAGATTTGTCAATTTAATGAAAATTAATAACAATATTCAAAAAAAAAAAAACAACTGTTCTAGTAATTTCCAATGCAAAAGTGCCAAACATTCACTGGTTTGAGCTTGTTGAGGCTACTATTATTATTTACACTAATACCACTGATGTGAAAGTTGTTCTTAAGAAACAAAATCATGTGTTTTTTTTTTTTTTTTTGTGACCTTTGAGAGTCACTAAGGATTGTGGGAAATTGAAACATTTTAATGGAGAAGCCCTGGGCTGACTGAAATACAGCAAAGCTTAAGGGAAACAAACAAGATCAGTGAGTTATTGTAGTGAAATGTTGTTTGATTAAGACTGAAATTAGCTTGGGGGCTTCAGACTCAAGGTAGAGTAAACACTTTTCAAATAACCCAGACCGACTGGATATATATTCTCCATGTTAACTCTTTATTACAGAAATTAAGCACAAAACTGTAGAAAAACCTAAACACAAAAAGCTGCAAGTCTCCAAAAGCAACAATAATACAACTGATGCTGATACAAATATTCATTATTGCAGTGAGAGCACAGGAATACTAAAAAGATAAAACTTTTGTTTACTAACAAAATTGGTACAAAATCCAGAATACAAACACTTCCATATACACAATTCTAATCATTTCTGTGAAACTTTGAAAAAGGTTTTTCTCACAAGAAATTAAGAGCACTATTATATTATCAATACAGAATTTCTCCAATGAATTTAACATCACAATGCAGCTCGCGTTGCTCATTTGGAGGAAAAAAAAATCCCATAGGTTGTGTGTGCAGCACTCTTGGACTTTAACATCTCCCAAATAGTAGCAATTGTAATAATTTATGATAAACTTCTAATCAATCAAGCCAAAGCAGAAGTATATATACTTTTACAAGAATACAACCGTGAAACGACTGGAACACGATCAAGAACACAATCTTTAATAATAAATCTTTTAGGAAGCAGAAACATTCTCTCGCCAGTCGAAGAAAAAAGATTTGCTCTCTCGTGTCCCCCTGTCCTCCTGACTTCACCACCTCAAAATGCCTGAGTCATATGTCATCTGAAACTCTACTTTGTGCTTTTTATGTAAAACAATAGTGACAAAATATCTTAAAAGTTGCATAAGGCCATTGAAGCACTGTAAAGCTTGGTTAATTATCACTGCACAAATCTATCAGTGTATGAGTATTTACGTAACACTGGTGCTGAATCTGGAATTGTGAGTCTAATACACACAAAATAATATTACTTTAATAATATTAACTGTAATCATTAGTTTCTGTATTATTCTGCAGTGTGCTTGATGTAAATGTTTTTTCAGACTCAGGTTTCTAGCAGCTGATGGATGATGTTTTGTATTTGATGAATTTAGAAAACTATCACATCAACCCAGCTCATTTCCTTCTCTGGCAATGTCTGTTTTTACTAGTAAGCTGGTCTGAGCACCGTTTACAAATTTAGCAACAATTAGAAAAGTTATATTGATTTACCCTTCTCTTATGACTGATGATTGCACCGTCTCACTCACTTGTACAGTATACTTGTAAAAATAACGATTCACCATGTTAACCATAGAGAAAATAAATTATCAAGTGAGAATGTAAGTAATTCATTGAGGCTGCATACTGAGATGCACCTCACTACAGGTGTCTGAGGTGTGTTGATGTACAGCATGTGTTAGAACTTTATTTATGATACTGAGGGTCTTAGTCAGTCAGCCTGAGACTCAAATATAAGAAAACAGATTTTAAAATACAAAGCAAGAAAACTGGGCCTAGTTATCCTTTTTACCTCTGCAGTCTAAAACCTCAACCTGTTACCGAAACTAAAGGATCCAAGCAAAAACATTTCTAGAACAGAATCAAACAGTTGAACAAAGTGCATATTGAATACAGTTTTGAGGCCACCAATATTATCATAATGGATGTCACTCACATCAAGAGATACATCTGATACAAACGCAAAGAGCACTAATCTTTAATTCAACTGCAGCCTCCAATAGTTTAAAGCACTTTTTCCACACTGAGAAAACAACGTACAGTATATAGCTGAAGCACATTCTGTACCTTGTTCTCTCGAAACACCTAGATAGATAAATACAGGTAGACAACTAAAAGAGGTTTAAAATAGGTAAATGCTTATAGATCATTTTTGAAATGGAAAATAAACCATTTATAATCATCTGGTCTCACAGAGGAATCTAGCACTTGATTGCACATTCACGTTTACACCTCTAATGAACATGGCCACTTTAATATATGACATTGGAGGCAAGCGAATAAGCTATACATTCAAAGTCTTCCTTTTTGTAGGCTGAGGTGTGTTTATTCTAATATTTTTCATTGTCTCTTTAGAGAAATGCACTGCTGTATCTTGTCTGATGCTTACATGTGGCTGTGACTCTGCTCGTGGCTCCACAGACTAAAGGCCGTCTTGAAGGTCCTGTGGCAGAGTTTACACATGTACTGCCTCTTGAACGTCAGGGCAGAGAGTGACGGTGCATGGTAAAAGAGTGTGTCTGATTCCTGAGAGCCACTTGGATTCTCCATGCTGTTTGACCTCGACAGAGGGCTGTGGCTGCTGGGTTGCACTTCCAGTTCGGGTCTCTTTGTCTTGCTCACTGATGAGCCGCAGGGCTCGGGGCTACTGGACTCCTCAGCCATCACTGGAGCAACCGGTGCTGTCTGGGTGGATTTGAGCACGGTGGCCTGTGGGGAGCGCCGCTCTGGGTTTTGAGGAGTCACGGGAGGGGAGGGTGACAGGGGAGAAGGGTGCCTGTCGATTTCTTTGGCTCCAGGTTCATTAGCAGTCGACATGTGGGACTGGAAGTGGCTCCAAAGGCGGAAGTTGGTCCTGAAGGCTTTGTTACAGATGTGACAGATGAAGGGTTTGATGTGACATAGCAGCTCCTGGTGTCGTTCCAGGTCTTTGCGAGAGCTGAAGAGATTTCCACATTTCTCGCATGGCCACACACCAGGTTCCTCGGGAGCAGATTTGGCAGTCTCTGTGTTCTCCATCTCACTCACAGCTTCCTCTAAAGGCTCTTCCTTCACCACTAGCTTGCCAAGGTGACCCATGCTCAGGTCCTCAGGCACATAAGAGGACGAGTCCTCTGAGTCGTACATGGGTGGACCTGAGGAGTCACTGTAACTGATGTTCTCTCTTGAGCTCCCTGTTGCCAGAGGCTCATCACTGTAATTATCCTCTCTGAGCATTTCAGACGCATCATCGTTGTTCTCTTGTTGCTTCAGGTGAATCTGGTCTTTAATAGTCATCATGTTGTGGTTGTGGACCTCCACCTGGTGGCGCCATATGCTGAAGGAGGACTTGAAGGTCCGCATGCACTCCAGACATGTCAGTTTCTTGTACTTACAGTGTGCCTCGTGGTCCCGCTTGACAGTAGGACTTGAGAATCTGAGGCCACAGTACGGGCACACGGTCGCATGTCGACAGCCTCTCTCGTGATTGCCCTGTTCAAAGAGCGACGACAGCTTCATGTTACAGAGTCTACAAGAGTAAACACCAGAGTCTGTGTCCTTCTGTTGAATGATCTCATCCTGTTCCTGGTAGAGGATGCTCTCACTTGCTGTGTCCTGGTCTGCTTTTTCTGCAGGATGTGTTCTTAAATGTTGCCTGTACTGAGACTGGAACACAAATACTTTCCCACAGTAAGGACATATGAAGCTGGGCCTTGATCTCTTCTTTGTAAGTGCAGGTGACTGCAGACCTTGCTTGTTCCTCTTTAGCTTCCAGAGCAAAGCTTTCTTTATTTCTCTCTCCCGTACAATATCTATTAACTTCTTTTGAAATTTCTCATCCAGTACCGAGGAGCTGGACGATGAGGCTGGGTTTTGTACAACTCCATGCTGAGTTTGGCAGTGAGTCCACACCTTAAAGTTGGTGTGGAAGCGCTTGTGGCAGATGTCGCAAGCATACGGCTTTTCGGGGTTGTGATACATATTTACATGACGATGTAGTCCAGCACTGGACCTGAAGACTTTTAAACAGTTCCAGCATTTGAAAATCTTGTTGTGAGACAGCTCCCCGCTGTTCTCATTAGAGTCACCACTGCAACTCTGAGGTACTGTTTCAGACATGTTCTCATCAAGGGAGAGCACATGTTCTTTAAATAATTTGCTCTTCTTGAACGGGTACCTCCTGTTGTCTGGCCTGTCTTTTCTTTTCCCTGGAGGATTGAAGTCTAGCCTGGAACCTTGGTCATAATTTGTCTGCAAGTCTTTAAGATTGACAGGCAAAGCATCTCCCACTGTGATTCGAATAATATCCATGGGGTCAGCCAGTGGACTGCTTGGCTCAGCTTTCACACTGACCTCTCTTTCTACCTGAGTTTCTTCATCATACCCACTGGGGTACTTTGGCCTGAGAATCAGATGGGATGTTTGTTTTGAATTGCCGTTTTGAGCAGATGTTCCAGGCCCACATGCTTTTGATGCCATTTTTACAACCGACTGTTCTCGATTTTGCAGCTCCTTGAGCTCAAGTGTGGGTGAGAAGACTGGAACGGGGCTGTCCATGGATAACGATCTGCGGAGAAGGCTTTTTATGAGAGGCCCGCTCCTGTCAATGGTCTGGCTTGGCTCACTGGCCTGACCCTTAAAGGGCACTTTGGTGTGATAGTGCTGCTCCTCTTCCTCATTCTCATCCTTAACGTCCTGGTTGGTGCCAGACTGTAGCTGGACATGCTGCGTTTCCGCATCACTGAAAGACACTGATGACGTCAGCTGAGGTCTGACAGATGTGATGTGTGATGAATTCCCTTTTAATATTGAGGCATATGGAAAGATGGTTTTCCTTTCAGCAGCTTCACTCTGTTCAAACGATGTCCTGCTGCTGGATTCAGAGTTCCTGACTGATTCGTGTGAGTTGTGTTCTGACGATGGCTGAGCCGACTCTCGGGGTAAGTGGGGAGACGATGGTCTCTCCGATGGTTTTCTCTGATAATGTGAGCGAGAGGGATGCGTTGTATCATTCCGGACCCGACGCACAATGACACTCCTTGTCTGGACGTCATTCTCATCCCCCTCGGAGAACGAAAGCCTCTTCCTAGACACGCAGTAGGATGCATGTGGCCGTGCTGACACAATGTTGGTGAGGAAAGGGATTCCGAGGCTGTAGCCCAACTCCTGAATGGCTGCCAGGCTGCCTTTGTCCACGAAGAGTGAGGAGGAATAAATGTAATTCAGAACTATCTCGAAGGCGTCAGGCTCGCAGAAGTCCAGGTTTACAACTTTCAGTGACTCCACATCCATCCGTGTGAAGAGGGACTGGAAATACTCACTGCTGGCAGCCAGAACACTCTTATGGGCCTGGTACCTCTGGTCTGCCACAACCAGGACTACATCACACATCTGGCCCCGCAGGCGCTGCTCATTGAGAACCCCCAACACTGAGAGGGCATGGGAGGGGTTACTGTAATGTACTAGGCTCTCCATGGCTGGAAGACAAAGAATACAGAGATGAACATTAAACATGAGCAAAATGAGTTTTAACAGACAGGCATGAACAGGCACATTCACACGCACAACAATAGCTGAAGGCAATTCATAAATATTGCACGTTGATATCGACGTCTATGAATGTGATAAATCATAAAAATATGCGATGAAGCTTTTTTTCATCAGTCATCTCCACAAACCAAAGGAGTCCGCGAATTGGTAACATTAGCTTTAAATAAATCATTGATCGTTCACACACTGTATTTGTGAGTGTGATAAAACGAAGGAATTGTGAAAAGAGGTGATCAATAACATCCTGATTAGATTGTCCCTTTGTTCCTCTGGACTCCACAATAGTGCTGCTAAACTTGCATCCAACAGGTCCCAATCCGAGAAGCAAAGAATTTAAATCAACTGATTTTACTACATGTAAAAATAAATCACAGCTTTTAGCAGGAAAAATCTGAACTGGAAGAGATGTGGATCTATATTTTGAAAGCATCCGCAGCAGGAAAACTCAGGAATATGATAAAGATAGTTAATGACTTGTTCTGAATGATGAAAAAAAACAATAAAAACACTGTTATAAGTAAATAAAAAGATACAGACATTTGTATTTGAGCATTTGAGTTGTAATATCTAGCTGATTATTAGTCGTTCAACATTAATTTTGATATTAGATTAATAATTTAATCAATTTCTTCTCAATTCTTTAGGCCATGTTGTTCCAGCTCCTCTTTCAATTCAAGATTTTCTGATTTTCACTAATTTCATATAACTGAACTTAATAACTTTTTGTGCTTGAGTTTTGAAATATTTCAATGCATATTTCAGTATTTTATTAGATTAATATATAAAACAGATAATAGTTTTAATAGTTACATGTTTATGTTTTGGATTATTTATATTATAAATGATGATAACACATAATCTGTCTCTTGTACTTTGTATTTGTCCTGGGTGTTGTTTGTGAAGATCACTAGAGGTCAGCTGAATCTTTTTATTCACCACACCATGGTGCACACTAATACTGTAAAACAAACATGGCAAGTTTATGAGCATTACATCATGTTGGTGGTCAGAAGGTATGAAAATGGATCTGAGTCAAGTTACCATCAGTGATGCAGGCTGCTGCAGGAAGTTGACAAGATTTACATTGAAAGTAAAAGCTTCTCACCACAGAGTGTTTATGTATGTGTGTGTGTGTGTTCATGCCTTAAACTTTCACCTCCTTTCATCACTGGAGGGGTTTCCCGCTTCGCCCACAATGGAGACCATGTTCACTGACATTTCCACAACAAAATGGCACGCTTACTTGAACGTCGAAATATGTGACAATCTGGTCGGTTTACTGTCTGAAGGAAACCATGCATTGGTGTATTCTTTAGTGCAGCTGATACTCAGGATTACACTGTTACACTGTAAAACGCACTGCCTGTTGAAAGTAATAGAGTCTAATCCTCCAGCCATGAATTAAAACCTGCATAATGATCAATTTGTACTGACATCAATTTACAGTTAATGATCATTTTGGAGGCTAGAGCTGATAAAGGAAACTGAATTAGCTTTAACTAGATACATTTAATGAACTGGTGAACACAATATGTTTATATTATCAGGTAATAAGACACACTTTGACTAAATTATTGTCCATTGTTCTTGTTATGACACAAAGCAGCCACTGTATTAGAAACTGTAGCATCTGTTGAAAGTAATTATACCTTCACCTTCTAAAAGTTAAGTTATCATTTATACGTCTTATTCATGCCATTTCCTCACGAAAGATGCACATTGAGACGTTTATTTTGAAAATTGTGACCGGAAGACACGTCACTCATGTTGACTGCCTTGACACTCGCTGTAATGGGTTCATAGGCAGAAGCTTCATTCATTCAGTAAAATAACTAACACTAGCCACTGGCCTCTCTATTAGAACTTGTGGTCCACGTTAACAGACCAGCGGAGACTGTTCAGGCGCGTCAGTTTCCTGAGAGGAAGTCGAGCGAGGCTGTCAGCGTTAGATCCTCCATGAGACGTGGCTCAATTTCTCGTGACAGACAACTTCTCCAACCGAAATGCCGCTTTCAGTTTAGAACGCACTCCCTGCGTGCGTGCGCGCGGCTCAAAGATCAAAGAGCGGTGCCGCTCTAACGTCCAACGGCTCGAAAAGTTGAGCGCGTTTCAATGGACTCCACCGCGGTAATCCCGGAATGAAAACACAGTCAGTGCGGGCGGACCGAGACGCTGTGTGTGTACGTGCGTGTGTGTGTGTGTGTGTGTGTGTGTGTGTGTGTGTGTGTGTGTGTGTGTGTGTGGGGGGACTACATTATACCCGCTACCCCCGGTGGAAGTGGTTATTTTTTATTATTTAGGGTTTCTTTCCCTCCCATAACGGCCCGCCGGCCTGACACGTCGCAGTTGTTGGCTGCAAAACAGGTTGTAGCTGGTCAGGTTTTACAGCAGCACAATCCCCCTTTCGAGTTACGTCAGGGAGGAAAAGGAAAAAGCTTCTCCTTAACAGCACTCCGCCAACTATGTTTCCCCCTCCCCGCTCATTCTGTCCAACGTTAAGTTTTGTAGTCTTATCCACACTTACCCTGTACGTCGTCAATACGCTCTTTCCTCCACACAGCCGCGACTTTATTCAGTGTTGTGTAGGTTTCTGCGCGCTGGTCGTGATTCCATCCATCTTGAATTTGACGTCATCCCACACCAGGGATGAGGTCATCGCAAAGAACGCTCGTCACGTGCACCGCGCTGTGATAGGTTGGTCGCGGAGCAGGAGGCGGGGCAAACGGAAGACTTGACACAGAAGCTAATTTAAAGGGATAGGTCATATTTTTCATTTCAGCGGTCAGTGTTGTGTGTGTTTTTTTATCGAGATTTTTACGAAAGCAAATGAAAGCTCATTTTTAAGAATAATTTTATAACATTATTCTCAGTATTGTAGCTAACTGTGTATTTTTTCCATCATTATTCATATGTATGCTTTATATAATTATAATTAGTCTGTACCTACATATTTCTTGATCTTAAGTCATGCATTTCCAGTAAAGTGCCCCTGGGTGGAGATTTCACTGTTGTTCTTTCACTCAAAAATAAATGTGAAGGAGCAAGCACTTTAGTTTTTGTTTCGTCTTTAAAAAAGAGGAACAGACATGTTTACAGTGACTATACATTTTTCAGAACACACTGTTTAAAAAGTGCAAAATGTATTTTTATACAACTGCAGATAAAAGTCTTCAGTAGGTGCAGATAGAATATGCATGTAACTACTGGTCCCCATAACCCCACTGAAACTAAATAAGTGATTGAATGAAAGTCACTATAGCATGACAATGGATTTGAGTAATTACTAGCATTCAGTGGGGAATTGTTGTCATGTTTATTTGGCCTACAGCCCTCTTCTTGGAAAGCCTTGTCAGCTGCAGTACCTGGCAACAGTCTCATAATCAGGTGTGGCACGGGTGGTGTAAAGACTGGATGCACCACTCTATTTTCATGTGTTTCTGTGTCGTGTAGCTACTTAACGTTTGATGACCTTAGCTGATTTGTGTCCGTAGCCCTGCACCTCCCTACACTCACATTATCCAGTGCATCAGCATCTACCCAATCATTATCTCTTAATTACACAGGGAAGTTTAATCAGGCACATTTTCACACCTCATTACTACAAAGGAAAATCATTACATCAGTAACTACATTCACTAAGAATAAAAGTACACACTAAATGATTTCAAACAACGCAAAGACCTGTAGGATTTTCTCTTATCAGATGTGAGAGTACATTTACAATTACGTTAGAGAGATGGCCGAATCGTGATGTAGTCCTTTTTTAGAACATATCTTTTACAGCCAAAGCTTCCCGCTGCTCCATTATATCACGAATATGAAGACATGTGGGGAAATGGCAGGGAAGTTCTCACTCCTCCTTGCTTGACATTAATGGCTGCCACAGGCTGTTAGTGGCAGCAGCATAGCAAGCACTGCCATGGTTACCTGTGTGGAAACCAAGTCATTAGGGACTTTGACTCCTCCCATCCCTCATTTCTCTCTCCATGGCATCATAAACTTGTTTACTGACCCCAATACTACTTAAATAATAAGAGTAAAATAATAAGTGCTTATTCTATAAAGTGAAAACAAGACCTGGGATTCTTTTTTCTGAAAATCATTTGAGCCAAGTGATTTTTTCTCTGTTATACACAGATTCACCAACTTGTCAAGCTGCCATACATCGTGCCAGATCAGTATGCCAAATTGTTAGAATATTGAATTCATGCGCAAAAATGAATGTGATTTCAGTACATTGACAGTGTAACTCCAAATATTTATATTCATCTGATATTTTCTTGCTGGCTGCCATGATTTGTGGTCCATGAGGGACTGATGGTGCAACGAGGGGAGGAGAGAGACACAGCCACAGAGGATTTGGTCCTTGAACGTACCCTGAACAGTGAGTTAGTTATCATCTCAAAGAGAAACAGGCGCGTACAATGTGGCCGTTAAATATAGGGTTGAGATTCTGATCTGTGGAAAATGCGTTGGATGCTCTCCATCTGGGCGGCCGCGGCTCTGCTGGCTCTGTGTCGGGGACAGAACACTGTTTATGAAGGTAGGCCTCTATGCTGATGACGGATTCAAAAGAAATATATGAATTGGCAATGGATGATGTTTATTAGGATTTAAAATTCTTGTTTTAACCTATCTATACTTCTTTTTAATATATTAAATGCCACCAGTGATAGAATAAGATTGTATTTTATTCCAGGAAATAGACTGTCTCCATCTGGCTACCATCTATGTATTTTCAATGAGACAAGGCAGGTGAGTGTCCTGGTGATACGTGAGGTCCCCTATAATGTGACAAAGCCGTGTGATGGCTGGCTCTTCTGGAAGACATGTACAGTGACACTTTACAGGATGAGTGTTCAGACTGAGTACGAGACAGTGATGGAGCAGGTCATCAGGTGCTGCGATGGCTACGCACAAGTCGGTCGTTACTGCGCCCTGTGTGAGTGTACCACACATTAATTATCCATTTCTGGCTTCAAGATGATAGGAGAGCACAAAATGTTCTGCTTGCTTTTAATTTGGAATCGTCTGGTGTTTGTAATATCTGATGATATAACATCATGAAACTTTTTTGCTATAGACAGACACACAATCAGCATGACCTTTCAATGTGCAAGACACCAGATGGAAGCACAAAGACTGTACGGTTACGAATACCCTGCTGCTAATATATGGCCTGTAACATGTTATTTTCTTTGAATGAAGCTGTAAACAGAAGCGAGCAGCTCATTGCCAAGCCAGGATCCTGTCCAACTGCAGATGGACTGAATCCCGGATATGAGGATTGCGAGTGGGACATGGACTGCCCAGGCTGGCAAAAATGCTGCCAGAGATTAGGTCGCTCTCTCTGCAGTCATCCTGCAAGTTAGTGATTGATTTTTATTTGTTATTTAAGTATGTGTGAGTATGGATTCTTGAGAATGGTAGTTTGCTCTTTATACCCAAATGAAAAATTTACTTTCTTACTTGTATCTGTCACACGGCAAATTCTCTTTACAGATTGGTAATATTAGTTCTTACACAGCATTAGCTGCTGGTAATACCAGACCAGGTGATGATGTGGCATTGTGTTTATTATACCTCTGTGCTGGTGGCAGCCATGGCCAGAGCGATAATGTTTTTGAAACTTGTAAATGTTATATAACACTCTCAGGGAATCTTTTTAACTTTGCTAGAAAACTGACTTGGATACAAGGGTGAACTGATTAGATGTTTGTGGTCAAAGATCATTGCACCGTACATAACTTATGACTTACCTGCTCTAATTGCCTGCATTTGGATGTTTTAATGGAGGCAAGCATAATTATAGGTGCTGTTAAATGGAGTTTTCATATCTATAACAGGAAGGATGTGTGTGTTTTTATAAACATGTCTAGAAACTGTTTTTTTCTTTGAATTTATATATGTTTTATTTTAGCCTAGTTTATTTGCTGGAATGTTTAGGATTCATTAGAGTCTATGTCTGCCATAACTTCATAGTTGCAATGTGGAGAATATTTTTGTGGAAAATAAATGAGCCATTCACATCTCAAATTCATAAAACAAAACTCAAATGAAATGTATCCAATTCACATTGTTATATCGTTTCATTTTGGGGAGAGAGAGAGAGTTTTCTTTTTTTCTTTCTTTTTTTTTTTTTTTTTAAAAGAATACAGAAGTTAGTCTTTTTTTTTTTTAATTAATCTTACTGTTACTACCACCTTACTACCACCCACTCCCCTAGAATTTAACTGAACTATGCAACTTTCAGGTTTGTCACATTATTCTAAGAATGGAGGATATCGATTGAATGCAACAGTGACGGTGAAAATTGATCACCAGCAACTGATGTCTGTGGATAAAGGACTTCTGAATCATACACGAATACTACAAGCAATGGTAACATTAATGATAATACTATTTTTGCTAGATGCTGTATGAGAAATGACTGTGTTGCTATGAGCATGGGCCAGTTATTGCTACTGTTAATATCATAAAATGTAGAAGAAATAATGAGGATTTGTCTGAAGTCAGACTGTTTCTTATATGTTTTGTGTTTCTATCACTAACAGGTGACTGGAGCTTTGCAGGCCGATGACATTTCAGTCTATTTCCTCAGCTCATGGCCTGTTCACCCGCACAGAAGTGCCACCTCTCTGCTGATTTGCCACAACTTTACTCTGTCACTGTACAATGTCACATCAAAGCTGCATCTTCTTCTCAAACACATACAGGAGGTGTCGTCTGTAACTGTGGAAGGTGAGCAGACATGTTGATTACTCGTCTCTGTGAAGCTGCTTGGGCATTTTTTTTGTCTTCGGAGAGATGACATTCTTGTAGAGTTTTGAGAATGATTCATGTTGCAGAGAACACAGCGTTCAGGAAAAAATGACTCAGTCGCACCACAGTTTCCTTCTCCCACCACTTCTATTTGAGTGACAGTCATCTGTGGGATGTTTCCTGCAATAACGGAAAATAACACCAGAGCGAGTGCATACATACATACATACACACATACGCACATGCTAATCATGAATCAGTTGTACTTGTTACATTTACACAAAAGACACAGTAATAAAGCTGTTATGCACACACACTCATTTTGCTGTCAACATGTTCTCTTACAGTTAATTAATATCCTTCTCTGCACTGTAGGCGCGAATTTAATTCATCTCTTTATTCCAAAATGACTTTCATTATCATCAGGAAGCTATGAATTATTTAACCTTAACTCAACTTAAGGTTTCAGTTCACAATTACATCTTGTAAAGATGTAAACAACAGAGCTCTCAGTCAAAAACGCTGCATCCAGATCATCAGTATTTAAACAGTTACACATTCATTATTTTGTTCTTCAGACTCTGAGATTCAACATATTCAACCTGATAAAAAAATAAATAAATAAATAAAACAGCTGTTACATTAAATACCAGCACTAGCTTTCATTTTGATTCTAAATCACAAAGGTTCCCAAGTAACTGGACACTGGGCTACTAAATGTTTCAAGTTGGCTTTTAGATTGAGGTGAAATAATGAGGCAAAAAAATCAAATACATTAGAGATATATCAAAAGTAGTCAGTTTATCAAAACCAGCAGCTGAGTACAGGAAAACTAAAACACACAAATGAGCTGTAGAAAACGTGTAGAAAATCAGTTGTATCGTGAAGGAAAACCCCTCCATGACTGCATGGTGAGTCAGGAAAAGTCCAGAATGTAGACAGAGACGTGGTACACCTGCAGTTACTAAAACACAGAAGAAAAAAACAGCAAAAAAAAGTTTTTATGATTTGGTGTTATACAAACAAAAGTGAATTGAATTGATGATGGTTTTGTTATGACAGTGGAACTGACACGTTGACCTTTGCTGGTGATTTCACTGCTGATTGAACAAACAGGACGGATGCAGAAGTAAACAGCAGCATCCTGTGTTCTGATTCAGTCAAACACATCGCAACCACATTGAATTAGACCACATTTCATCATTCTGCAGGACAACGGTCATAAACACATATGATAAGAGCAACATAAGAGTTTTCAAAATGAAGAGATGGAATGTCTGTGACTGGATGAGTCACCTGATCTCAGTCTGACTGAGCAAACAGAGTAAAGACTGAGATGCTACAGCAAGTAAGAGTTAAAGAGGCTGCAGGGAAGTGTCAGCTGATTTGTAGGTCAAAGACTTGAGGCACTGACTGCAAACAATTTTCCATGAAATATCAAATATGTTTTAGTTTGAATTCATGTGTTTCTGACAAGTTACTTGTGGACCTATATGCTTTCAGAACAATGTGTTTAAAGACTGTATACCTAAATGGCTCTATGGCTGGTGAAGCTAAACACGGACAGAGCACAGGAGACAGGAATCAGTTAAAGAGTTTATTCCTGTCGGGTCTGAGACAACACAGACTGGGAGGTTGGACTAGGTGTGGTGCTGCAGGAAGCGGTTGGAATCAGGTCAGGTAGAACTGGAAGGCAGATGGACAACAGAGTTCAAAACAACTACTATAAAGGCAAGAACATGACAAAAGCAGGGACCATGATGAACTGAACTTGACTGGCAGTGATGAAGTGCAGCCAGTGTCTCTGCCCTGACTCAGGCAGCCTGCAGATAATCACACAGAGACCGAGATAGAGACAGGGGAAGGAGAAAAGCAGAGAGAGAGAGAGAGAGAGAGAGAGCTGCTGACGTCCCAGAGGCCAGCTGTAAATCTATGTCTCCCACACAGTCCTTTGTACTTGTTACTTTAATGTAGTGAATGTGCTGCAACTGTCCAAATACTTACAGTCGAAACTGTACATGTGATTGTAATTCCAGTCTCATGCGTCTGTATTTCTACCCACAGATGTAAATGAGTGTGCAGTGCCTGCTCTCCGCCAGTGCTCCCTTCAGGCACATTGTGACAACACAGTGGGCTCCTACAACTGCACCTGCCACGAAGGATATATTGATGTTGATCCTAGTAACCCTGGAGCCCACTGTACAGGTGAAACTTTGTGTGTGTGTGTGCGCACGCGAGCGTGTGTTCCATCTAGTCCCTATAGGGTTGTATTTAGCTGCTAGTAACCATTTGGGCTGCTGCTGAGGCAGATCCAGGCAGCTACACTGATTCTGTAATTATTAATTTAACAACAAGTGCAGAGGAGAGACAGCTTTAGCTTTTTCTTAGGATGATGAGCTAGTATATGTAAATATATATATATATATATATATATATATATATATATATATATATGTGTGTGTGTGTGTGTGTGTGTGTGCATGTATATGTATATATATATATATATATATATATATATATATATATATATATATATATATATATATAATTTTTAGATGTGAATTATTTTTGCAGTAAAATAAGCTATTTCTAGCTTAAAAAATTAATAACAAGCATGTGAAAGGTTCATAAGAGTGTGGGGGGGGGTTATTAAACAGTTAAAAAATAAAATAAATATATGGTTACTACTTCGCCTACTTCACCTCTTGCTACAGACGAGGAACCACTGTATTTTGAACAAACATGTTAAAAGATGCATTACAGGTTGAATTCCAGCAGCTAGGATCAGAGCTGCAGACAGGTAGAGAAGCAAAGATTGAGCTGGGACAAGTTTCATTGTGGCTAATTGTTGTTTATGTGAGTTTGGTCTTCACTGTCTTATCAACATCACAGATAAAAACCCTTAGATTGTCACTGTCTCACCTCACAAGACAGAAGAAGAATATTTGATTAGACAGTTTATATCAGTATAAACTTCAGCTATAGGTTAATGCCTCCACATTTACATAAAATGTGCTAAAACTCAACCTTGTGTCCGTCCTGTCTTCCTAGCTGACAGCATGTGGACAACCACAGAGACCCCGCTGACCTACAGTCAAAGTTACACCACACTGGACCCTTCAGGCAACAGCAGCACTGCTACCTTCACCTCTCAGATAAGCACAACTACTAGAACACCACTGCCGACAACTACATGCTGTAAGGAATGATTTACCTCTCAAAGCTACACAGAATCCACAGATATAAGCTAAAACAGTTGAATAAGTGTTTCATCTATGCAAAGCACCTTGTCAACGTCACTTATTTTAAAGGTGCTTAAATGTTGGTAAATCATTATTTTTATTCTTAAATAAATAGTCTGAGATAAGTCTAACACTTAATTGCATATATGAAGCAAAGTATTTGGAAATATGTTGCACAGAGCAGTAACTAATCACATCTTTAATCAAACCAGTTAGCCTGAATCTTTTTATCTCTTATCACTCTTTATATAAGTCTTTTCTCTTATGAAACAAAAAAGTCATGTTTGAAAACCCTTCAGATAAAGTAGAAATGCTTGTTTCCATGAGTGAGGTCTTCTTCACTACATTATAGTTTCACAACCGTTACAGGCTCATTACTGCCCCCTGATGTTGGAGAGAACAAGAATCCTACTTGTACTTGATGGTTGGATGTTTTTCCTTGATGTTAAGGATGAAGTCTATCTGGCTTGACAGTTTTCACCTCTCTTACAGAACAGTACACAGCCACTACAGACTAACATTAAAAACATATAGTGCAAAAATGATAAAAAATTAATAATAAAGATTTCCAGCTATAGTTCAAAGCTAAGCTAACTCACTGCTAACTTGATATCGGGGTGGTTTCAGTCTCTTCATGTAGCTTTCATTTTCTTCTGTAAATGTCAAATGGTTCATGCAACCACAGTGAATGATGGATAAACCTTGTCCCTATCCCCCTTCTCCCCTCCACCACCACCTTCCAGCTTCTCCCAGCATTATCACCTTAACACTGCTCAACGTCACTGGAACCTTTTTCTCTGTGAACTGGTCCAACCAGTTTCACATAAACCAGACCTACCAGGTTGCTGTGTCCCAGGGGTCAAAACTCATTCGTGTTTGGGAAACCAATCAGACTGTGGCGGGAGTGGAGGGACTGCATCCTGGGATGCTCTACAATTTTAGTGTCACGCCTTTTGCCTGTGGAAGCCAAGGAGCCACCAGTCATATATTAATCAGGACCGGTAAGAAATGACTGCTGCACTGGCTTTGACTTTTATCATCAGAAATATGATAGGAGTTCAAAGCATGCAGTAAATCACTTCTATCACTTCTATCACATCTATAAATAGTTGTGTCACAAATCAAAGTGTCAGGTTATCAGAGTTGGCATTTTAAATCAGTTGAAGTGGTCAGGATTGCAGATTTTGTTCCTACTCTGTTGCCTCAGCCACAGGAGAATGAACTGACTTTCCCAGATTTTTAAAAAATGAAATAAGATGCAATCACTGATTTCTATCCCCAGGGTGTGACACGGTAAGTAAATTAATGAAACTGATAAAGTAAGTGATGTATGATGAAGAAAAGACTCATTCTGTAACCAACAGGCCCAAGGCTGGGAGAAAGCTGACATTTACTGGTGGAAAATGTGTTTATTGTACCAAATAAGGCTTTTCTTTGTAGATGCTCAGACTCTTGACGCCACAGCTCGACTCACCAACATCAACTTCACCACTGACCTGCTTAACACCAGCAGCCAGGTCTACAGAAACCTCACCACCAGTATTGTAGAGGAGGTATTTATATTCCCAGGATTATGGGGTGAAATTACAAGTTTACACATTTTGCTTTTAACATTTATTATTTTAGCCAATTGTGATTTATAACTCTGATATTTCTTCCTTTGTCACTAACAGATCTATCGGTCTCTGTCACCAGAGATGAAGGCCATGGTGGACTCCGGCCAGATGAGAATTGAGATCAGGAGCTTCTCACTTGGCAGTGTGGTGGTCAACTTCACCATCATCTTCACCCCTGTTGAAAGCCAGAACATCAGCACTGTGTCCACAGCGCTGCTAAACTCCCTAATGAACAGCATCAAATACACTGTGGACAGTAACAACACAGTCATCACTGGTAGGGCTTTCCACCCCTTCTTCTGACAATGTGTTTTTTTTTTGGTCATATCTGTCTATTGGGTCAAATGGAATCACAAAAAGAAAGACTGGTGTATTCTGTATAAAGGAGCCCTGGTGATCTCATCATGGTATCCTGGCTCAGGTTTGATGACTTAGGTCTGACACACAGACATTTGTGAGGCACTGGAGGTATACCAACGCAATCGCATTGCTCTCTGAAATTAGGTATTAAGACTATTTTAACATTTATAAATTACTTGTGATACAATAAACTTCATGGAAGTGCACATAATTGCTAAGCTTTTTATTCCCCGGAGGTCTTCTTTCTGTTTTGTGCCATAAAATAGTAACTGTGACAAAGTAAAGCTAAGTCATGTCTAGTTGTCATGCAGAAACAATTTGCAAACCAGAGCCAACACTAAACAGAAACATAAAACTTGACTCACTGTGCCAAAATATTTTGCTTCTTCCAGATTTTAATGAATGTGCAACGGGAGAAAATGACTGTTCTCAGTGGGCTTCGTGCATAAACACATTTGGCTCTTACAGATGTGTTTGCCAGGATGGTTATGTAGATAAAAATACATTATGGCCTGGACGGGACTGTGAAGGTACGTTGGAAGTGTGAGATTAATTGTATAGAGATATGATAACAGGACATCTCTGCATTTTGTAACCAGAGTGTCTTGTCTTGTACAGCACCAGCACCAACGACACCCACAATATTCTCTGCAGATAGCACTACCCCGTTCACCACTCCAGCACCAACCACTACTGTCCCATCAACAACCACTATTGCCCCTTCAACAACCACTACTGCCCCAATAACAACCACTACTGTCCCAACAACAACTACTGCCTCAACAACAACCACTACTGCCCCAACAACAACCACTACTGCCTCAACAACAACCACTAATGCCCCAACCACAACTACCACTACTGCCCCAACAACGACCACTACTGCCCCAACAACAACAGCCATTACTGCCCCAACAACAACAACAACAACCACTATTGCCCCAACAACAACAACTACTACTGCCGCAACAACAACCACTACTGCCCCAACAACAACAACCACTACTGCCCCAACAACAACCACTACTGCCCCAACAACAACGACCACTACTGCCCCAACAACAACGACCACTACTGCCCCAACAACAACAACCACTACTGCCCCAACAACAACGACCACTACTGCCCCAACAACAACAACCACAAATGCCCCAACAACAACCACCACTGCCGCAACAACAGCCACCACTGCTCTAATGACCACTACAACAACCTCTACCCCTGTCCCAATAATCACTACCACTGCAACGATCACCACTACCCCAACCACTACCGCTACCTCAACAAGCACCACTAGTGCCCTGTCAACCACCACTACTACCACCAATGCTGCCCCAACAGCCACCACTATTACCCCAACAACTACCACTACTATCTCAACAACCACCACTCCAACAACCACCACTATTGCCCCAATAACCGCCACTACAACAATTACCACTATTGCCCCAACAACTACTACTACTATCCCAACCACTATTACTACTTCCCCAAGACTTGCCACCAATGCCTCTCTGTCAGCTGCCATCTCAGTCCAGTGTAGGGTTGCTTCCATCACTGTGACAATTGCCAAAGAATTTCTTGTGAACAACAACATCAGGGAAAGTGACCTGTACTTGGGCATGGTGACATGTGCCGTCAACGGAGGCAATGCTACACATATAGAGCTGACAGTGGCCTGGGATGAGTGTGGCACTACGCTTGTGCATGTGAGTTTTTTTTTTTTTCTGAAAATCCGATGTATGAAGGGAACTTTTCCTATTCTCATATATTATGTGTATTCTGTAAATCCAATATATGTCAGTACTTTACAACTGAAGTGTACTCTGCAAAGAAACTACACTAAACTTCTCTTATTTTAGAATGACACCTTCTACACAGCATCTGTAACCCTGTTCAACACCGTGAATCTGTCCACGTCACTCAATAGAATAGTGGAGTTGCCCACACAACTGGTGGTTCCCATCATGTGTACCTACATGAAGAATATGCTCATCTCTGCTGACTTCGGCTCCATGGGGTATTCTTCACTTGCTGTTATGATAAATAAACACACTTAAGCACTTTTTAAAATGACCCCGCATCTGTTGAAACGATTGACAAACATGCATGAAAAAATCTTCCTTTTACCAAGCACTTTATTAGGAAAACCATACTAATACTGGGTAGCTTCTCCCTTTGCTGCCAAAAGATAATCAATTCCTTATGTCATGAATACCACAAGATGATGGAAACATTCCTTTGAGATTCTGCTCCATGTTGACATTTGTGCAGATTTACTATTGGCGGACTGATGCTCTCCTGATCTGCCACGTTGCTAAGATGTTCTACTACATTCAGATCTGGTGACTAGAGAGGCCACTGAAGTTAATTAACCCATTGTCATGTTTACAAAAAAACAAAAAAAAAAAAAAAAACAGATGAAGATGACGTCTGTTTTTCAACATGATACATCATCATGGTGGAAAGACCATGAGACGATGCACATGGTCAACAACCCTTTAGATCTCAGTCAGTTATGAAACTTTATTTCAATAACATTTGAATAACCAAAATTCCTAAATTGGAGGATTATTACCCACCCTGAAAGACATAAGCCTATATACAGGGATAAATGAAGTATGCAAACATCTAAGAACATTTCCTTCTCAAAAAATAAATTATCTTTAAAGTTATCTTTGCAAAAGTCTAGAAACTATTGTGGAATTTAGTCTTTATGAATAGCTAGTGCAACAGGATCAGGATCTTCTGGTTGCATGGCAACTAGAACTATGCCTGCATCCTGTAAAACAACAACCTGTCAGTTTTATTGTTTTCATTGTTTGGTTTTGTTCAGATTGAAGCAACATGTTGATTAATAACTTTATGGATGTTGAGAGTCAGAGTTATTTTTCTGTACCAAGCTTCATACTAAGATAAGCTAACTGCCTAAGCCTCTGGTTAGACATGTTCCATACAGACATACAGACATGAGTGGTGTCAATCTTTACAATTAATTCTGAGCAAGAAAGATAAACTTGTTCTTTAGAAATCACAGCTTTATTTTGAATGTAGCAGGGTTTAGGTTCCAGAGCCCTGTGCAAGAGGTGAAAATCCATTAGTAGTAGTATATTTATCTTATTTTTTAAGCCTTTATAAACCCTCCCTACACTCTTATAAACCTTTCAGATGCTTGTTATTTATTTTTTAGGCTAGAAATTGCTTATTTTACCTCAAAAATAATTAAAAATCTAAAAAAAATAAAAATACCTGTAAGCCGCAGAATCCTGCAATGTAATGAAGACTCCCACGATATAAATGTACATATATTAGCCACAAAAAAATGTGATGCAAAGCTGTGAGAGGTGAAGCGTGATGGTGAGGGATCACTGTATAATAGAGTGTGATGTGGTCACAAAGGTTCTGAATGTTAAATAATCAGCTCACAGTTCTAAATAACATAAAATACCTGTCATCCTATGAGGAGCAAGAGTTAATAACAATTTATACAATATGTAACATTTTATCTTATTTCATTCACTCATCTCATCTCATGTCATCATCTCACTCATCTGTTCTCCAGGCATGACATGATCAAAGATATCATCATGGGCATGGGTTCGTTCCAGGTGACGGTGCAGCTGATGAACGGTAGCGTGCCTCTACCCCACAACTACAGCTTGTCCCCTGAGGAGGCGGTGGTGGTGGAGGTCAGCCTGAACACTTCCTCTGAGAAGATTAAAATAGTCATCAACAAGTGCTGGGCAACTCCCACCCCGGATCCTGCAGATACCTACAGCTACACTTTCCTGGAAAACAGGTCTATTTCCACTCAAAGTACGATGCTGGGGTCAGGACCCTACCTAGGGTCACTTGATGAGAACATGGCGTCCTGACAGTTTTTTTTTAAACTTTAACTCTCAGACTTCAATATGATAAGCTATTTTATTTTTATTTCATCCTTAAACTCAAAATCACACCTGTTGTAGTGACATTATAGTTTTCATCACAAGAAAATTGTGGGACACAAATTAATCAACAATCTCAAGATAATGAGGTGAAATTAAACTATTGCCACATATGCTTTGTGGCAATTCTTGGCTTCTTTGCTTTACCCTATAATATGAGTGTAGTTCCCTTCATGCTTTTAAAAATAAAACACCCAAATGACCATGACAACACTCAGTTGTTCATTTGCTGGGTTGCTAGTTGGTCTGTGGAGCTAAAACTAGGATCACAGGCTAAAATAAACTTTGGGATTCCATTCACCAGCCTATTATGTGTGATGATGATAACAACAACAACAACAACAATAACAATAATAATAATACAATGTCATGTCATTCATGTTTATAACAATGAAGTTCAAATGTTACGACAGTTTTACAGTCAGTTTTAAACCTTTTTACATATCAGATGCAATCAAAAACTAAAAAGGCACTGCTGTCTCCACAGCTGTTCCCTGAACACGTACACCAAGGTGTTAATGAACGGAAACTCCAGCACGTCCCGTGTGTCAGTGCAGATATTCTCCTTCATCAACCTGAACGTGATCTACCTGCACTGCCAGGTTCACGTCTGTGTGCAGTTCGGATCAGATACCTGTGTACCTGTGAGTGCATCACATTGAAAAAAAAATCACACACGTCCTCACAGCTTCTTGACTAAAGCACTGAATTATTCAATGTTGAAGATAAGAAGAAACTCTCAATGTTTTCTTGCAGGACTGTTTCCAGAGAACAGCTCGATCCACAAACACAATTGGAACAGCTTTTGGTTCCACCGGACCTCTGGTTAGATTAGCTGGAGGTGAGTTTTTTTTTTTTTTTTTTACAAAGGGTAACTACATGTATTATGAAACGCTTCAATCTTCTCTTTTGAGTGCTTCTATTGAAAAAGACTCATTTTAAGCCGTGGGACTGAATTCTAGCACACTTTAGCTTCAGCTCCTCTGCTGATGAGTTGACTAAGTTTTATAGTTAAAAAAAGCTTTTCAAGTCTTCAGCATCCATTATAAACATAAGTGTCTCAAATGGCCCATTCAGCTGTTGAACTGGAGAGGCAGTTTTAAGTAGCTTGATGGAAAATACAATCCACCAACTCTCAACCTGATAAAATATTACCTTCCTTTTTATTTTCCTTTTTGTGGTGCGATAAATGACTTACTTATCTTTTCTCTGAATCATATTCTAGCAGCGACTCTGGAGGAGGAGTTGAACATTCTTCACATCGCTGGCTTCTCTTGTCTTGGGATCGGCCTGTCGCTTTTCTTCATCATTGGTTTCGTCTGTCTCTTTTACTATCAAAGGAACCGCATCGGGCACTACAACTTCACTGTCAAACCAAAACAGGAGAACTTCACCTACCTTGTCTTCAACACTTAGGGGCCCAGCAGTACCCACAACCAAAGTCACAGCAGATAGATTAGTGTACACTAGGTGTCACTGTTGCACTGTTCGCACATAATTCCAAATTTGCAAATGTTTGCACGACACAATGAATGAAGCACAGAATATAAAATATTATTCCCTCGTTATATATGTTTAACATTTTAAGATATTAAAATGATGGAGTGGTTGCATAGATTTTTAGCATAGATTCAATATATATGATTATATATTTAAAAGTTAATGTTTTCATTCTTAATGATGTGATCAGCACATTTCACAATATAAAGTAAGAGTTTTGGTTTCACTGAATAGGTAATATCATACATTTGCACTAAGTGTTTATATTGCACATCTATTTATGCATATATATTTATAACGTTCAAGTACAATTGTTACATTCTACTTTAGCTGCTATTTTCATGCTCTCTTGTTACAAACTAAAATATTCATGTTGTTCTCATCTGTATGAAGTGGTTAAGCTGTTATAAGTGATGTGACAATAAACATGTTGTGTATGAATGTAGACACTTGGGGGTGCTGCTGGTACAGGTCTTCAGATGTAAAGAAAAAAAACAATGCAAAATGGCTTCCTGCTTCAACACAGATCACTGTTTACAGTAAAAGGTTTGAGACAGAGATAAAAGACAAACTTTATATAATAGCAAACATTTGTTTTACATGAGTTTGGGTTGAGATGGCTTCTTTAAGAGGAACTAAGGTGTCATGTTCTGCCTTTAATCAGGTCAATAGGTAAGAAAAACCTTCTCCCATAAGCCTTTCTAAGTACAGGAGGAGGATGTTTTTTTTTTTTTTTTTTATTTCCCTGCACCTCCCATAATCTCACATTGTTGACTACAGAGTCCTGGGTCGACAGTGATGGGGTGAATACTAAACAGGAGAGGCTTTCTCTTTGAGAGGAGGTCCCCGGAGACCTGTGGTGAAGGAGGGCTTACAACCATCTGGAGGGCTGCAAGTGCTCCGCCTCCTAATTAACCCATTCCACCCCACCGTCTGAGACCTGGCAAACTGTCTCTATGGCAACAGCTCCAGTGCAGGGATGGAGGGAATGATGGATGGAGGTAGGGGAGGGTGAGCCACAGCTATCAAAGAGGAGAGAGAGAGAGAGAGAGAGAGATGGGGCTGGGGGGGGGTAGTGGGGGATTTCAGTTCAAACGCGTGAAATCGGCTGAAATGTGTTTTCAGATTTTGAGATGCAAATTTGTGCCTCTGCCTCAGAGCTTCAGAGCTCAGAGCTTCAGACTGCCTCCACCTCCTCTACTTGGTGTTCTACACTCTACTCTACAGCCATTGGCCTTGAATTTGATTGTAAAAACAGTGTGCAGGTGCTTGATAATTTATAACCCTCATAAGATGCACCTACATGCACACACAGTAGCCACAACTAGCAACACTCCTCATCGTTAAATACAGAAAACAAGCATCAGGGGAGTGATTCCTGAATTTGTAAGTCGGCCCTCTGGGATCAGGGCAGGGAGGGGGAGTTGTAGTGGAAGAGAAATGAGTTTTTCCACTTACACAAAGCAACAGAACCACATCCCTCATAATGGCTGCAACATGATCTATGTGTCCACGGGCCTTCTTCTTTCCTCCCCCTCTTCCTCACGTCTCCCTCTCTGTTCATCCAGGTTCAGGGCAGCTGACCTGAGCCACAGTCATTCATTACTGTTTATAGTGCATGTGTATGTGTGTGCAGGGATTTCCTGTTGTGTACACACTGGTCATAACTAATTAAACATCCTTAGTGTGTTTTTATAGACTAGTTCAGGTCCTGAGCGGTGTAATGGATTGTTGTATTCAACTGCAGAGTGTAATTGCTCGTCTAGAGACAATCACAGTCACATGCTAAGTGACTTATGTTTGTAAATCAATTGCACCTCAGTTATTGCACCTCACTGGTAGAATAAGTTCAAATCCTCCCCCTTTATTTGAGTATTTCCTTTTGATGTCATTGACAAACCAATGATCTTGACAAGATTGTTTTTATAGAAAGCACAAGAGAATATAATAAACTGTTATAGATTAAATTTACAAACAGTGTACAGAGTAGTAAACATTAGCAGGAATGGTGTATCTTAAAGGTCACATTGTATTTCCACAATTTATATGATTTACTTTAAATTATTGGCACAGTATAAATAATTATTTGGTAATCCATGTTGAATTTCTACAGTGTATGATTTTTTTTGCCTTGTTGACAGACATCAGAGGAGAGAGGGCAGTTTGGTTGCAGCTGTCAGAAAGACTATGGTAACTCAGATAACCATTCCTGCTGTCAGACTCTCAGAGGAACAACACATCAAACCTTGAGGAGATGTTGGGTTTCACTCCTGTCAGTTAAGAATAGAAACCCAAGCCTCCTGTGGATCAGGTTCACTCTGGACACACTGGATATTTGTAGACTGGTCTGGATATGGAATTCTGCGAAGGCAGCATGGAAGAGTCAGCATGAATCCATGGGTCCAAACTGCCTTGTGTCAAGAGTCCAGACTGGTGACTGGTGTCATGGTGTAGCGATTGTGTTTAATACTAATCAATCATGGTCTAATGTCACATCCTGTGTATTGTTGGTGACCATGTCCATGACCATTTTGTTATGGCCACAGTCTATCATCTTGTAATGGCTCCCTCCAGCATGATGTTTCATCTCACAAAGTTAAAGTCTTCTCAGACATCTTGAACTTCAGTGGCCTCACAACAGCTCTGAGATGTGGTAGAACAGGAGATGAATGCGCAGCTGAAAAATCTACAGATTGAATGTGATGCACATGTTGACATGGAGCAGAATTTCTTCTGTGTCTTGTCTATTGAGTTCTCGGTACTTTTCATTTTTAACTCTCTTGGGGCTGGGTTCACAAAAAAGTCAGAACAACAGCAGCCATGGACTGTTTATTTACAGTCCATTTTACACCTGCATAACCTTCTTTTTTGATTGGAGATTGCAGATTGGGCTCATTTTCTTTGTCAACTTAATGTCCATTCCTAAACCCCACAGAGGAGGGAAGCTTATGCTCACAAACCGCATGATAAAATGTCCGTCTCAGATTTGATGGAAGCTGGATGTTCGGAAATATCTGTAGAAGACTGTCAGGGTTGGATCAGGCTTTAAAGGTTGTGTCTAAGGTATACTGAGGAGAGTAAAGAAAGTTGGTTGGATATTAACATTTAGGTTTACTGGCACTCTTGTATTTCTATTTCTATTGGTATCCTATATACTTATGTGTAGTGAATTTGTATTGTACTTTTACAAAAATATGATTCATTTCTGTCAGGCACACTGAAAGGTACCATAATCAATACAACTATGCCCCTTTGACAAAGTGAATTCAATAGAGAAAAATATGTCAATAAGTGGAAACAAGACTGGGTACTGATTTAAAATTGGGGACACAAATAAAACTTGATGTTGAACCACAATACACCAATTAGCATATTCATGATGTGATTGCATCATATCTGTATTCTGCTGCATGGTCTTGGCTGGTTTCAGGTGTTTACTCCTCTTCCATCCTCTGTGCTCACATATACAGTACATTCATACAACTGAATCCACAGATTCAGAGCCTCAATAGAGTCACATTCATATCTACGAGCTACTGTGCTGTCAACTGAAGGTCAGGAAACACTAGTGGGGCAATACTGATGGTTTTCTTCTAAAAGAAGCTACGATTTTTTCAAAAGGTTTCTCAAGGACAGTAAAGATTGGCGAATCCAGTGACAAAGGTGCTTAACATGGTCTGTGATTGACCCCCTTGAACTCCTCATTGTGCTGTCATGCTGCATTTGGCCGACCAGTAGTCTAACTCCTTCTATTTGTAGGTTTGGTCCTGTTGTTGTGGTCTAAACATTGAAACCTCACATATCTGAGAGCAGCTTGTGGTCTTAGAACAGTCCTCTTAGTTATTAATTATTTGTGGGAATTGAATTGAGATGGCTGACTTGCTGGTTAAGACTGACAGTTCCCCTCCCCCAATGCTTGTTAAACATAACAGTCTCTCAATTTCCAGAGATCTTCAGCACCAAGACACTTTCACTACAGCAGAGAGTGTGTGTGTGTGTGTGTGTGTGTGTGTGTGTGTGTGTGTGTACATTGAGTGTATATCTGTGTGTGTCAGAGATTGTGAACATGGTCATACACCATAAAATGTCATTTACAGTTTTCTATAAAGTAAACAGTATTAGCGTGAGCAGGGCAGCCTAATGAGAACTAAAATGGACTGTGACAACAAAGCAGTGTCTGTACACCAACACCTCAAACCAGCTGCCCCCTCGTCTCCCTCCCTTCTGCTGTCCCGTCTTAATCTCTCTTTCTAAGACACGAATAAGATATAAATATATGAGTACCTGGCTTACTGAGGCACCCAGAAAGGCTGCCAGAAATTGCTTCCAAGAACGTTGCTTGTGTTTTTTAAGAAAAGTAGGCAATTCATCAGTCCTTCCTTCTTCCTCTTTGTTGTCAATCAGGGCATCTAACCCTGATGGTTTCAGGCCTAGTTTTTGTCTAGCAGGGATACGCATGGGTAAACAAGCAGAGTCATATGACAGTGGACAAGCTGCAGTTCCTGGATTGTTTAAGTGTCATTTCGGAGGTAGGATTATATCTGGGACAGCCAGGTATCCTCAGTACATTCTTCAGTACTGTCCAAAGTGGTGGCAGAAGTGTCTAGTTATGACTGACAGAGTTCATCGCCCACATTGTTTAAACAGCAAATATACTTGTACCCATCTGAACACTAAGGGCCATCCATCAGTTTGCAATACTCATCTTTTGAGGATCATGGCGGCTGGAGCCAGCTTATGGTGTACCTCACCACTTAGAAGTGGTGAGGTACACCATAAACAGATCACCAGTCAGTCACAGGACTCATAGAAACTAAAATGATTCTATGGGCAATTTAGAGCTGTGAAAATAACCTGACCTGCATGTCTTTAGGGGAAGTTAGAGTTCCCACACAGATAAAAACACACAGGCATGGGGAAAACACAAACTCCTTACAAGTTTGAACTTTGGCATGTTGGTGTGAAAACAATCACTGTTAGCACATTACTGTAATAAGGCAGTAGAAAGTGATTGCATTTCTGACCACCAGAAAACTCAGCTCCAGTTAATTGTGCATTAATTCACTGTTATTTTAAGTGTGCATTTTGAAGATAGTGATATGCACCTATAGTTTGATGAACAACATATATATGGTCTGCTGGTTATAGACAGGAACATGCAACAGTTCATGAACACCATTAGAATAGTAGCCCACCAAAGTACGATGGTACAATGGACAAGTACCTGTACCTTTTAAAGGGAATGGAAGATGATTCAGATAGTTTGTTTGTTTAGATTTCATTCAGGTTCTGGACAACTGCTTGTGTTCCGACATTTGAAGATTCCCATCTGTTGTGTGGTAAAATGATATACCACTGGCTTAGAATCACACTCCTATAACCACAAAGAGGCCATTTACAGTAATAGTTGCTGCATGCCACACTTCCAGCACTCTGATCATTAGGATAATTGACCACTCCCTCTATAAATAGAAATCACCGGCAGCATCCAAGGCATCTGCTATCAGGACTATATTTACAATATATGACCATGGAAACAACTGAAAAAAAGGTTGTGGAGCAACTATCACAGTCTGCTGACCTCATTATCACTGAGCCACTTTGGGGAGATCTCAAACAGCAAGACATGTTTATGGGATCTGGACGTTTTGCCAAACAGAATGAGAAGCTTTATCACTTCAGGCAGGGCCATCATAAACAACAAGCCATCACTGAGGTTAAATGGGGCAAAGACAGTATGAAGAAATTAGGGTCATATTTAAGTCGTTTATGGATGGAATTGATCTTGGTTTGATTATAATCACATTATAATATTCGTCTATATCCAACATGACATTGCATCAATGCACACTTCACTTAAAGGGGAAGATTCATTAGTGAGACTAATGACTCTCCACAGTGAAAAGGGGTTCTTATTATCTAGTTGATATCTTGAAAAAATCCAACCCATGCCTCTTGGTTAACCGGAGCAAGGTTATGTACTCTGGACACTTGCTGTTCTCTAATCTCCTGTCTTTGACATTGCTACAGCATCTCCATGTCGACCTCTGTGGGTGACAGGTTGAAATGAATATGTGTAATATTTCTAAATCATGATGGACAGTTGAAAACAGAACCAAACATATTGCCTCTATTCTAACCCACTAGGGAGGTTAGAATTGGTTTTACGTAATGCATACAACACAAATTAAAATACAATATGTCAATCTGTAAGTTATGCTCATTTATTTACACTAAAACTGATGTACAGTACAGTTTGTTGTAATAGTTGTATAAGCACTTAATGGTGTGGTATTTCTAACAATATTGACAATATCCTTCAAAATAAATAGCATGGAAATGGAAAATAAAGTAGCACCTTTGCAATAATGCCATTTGGGTCAAACAGCTGTGACCTCTGAGCCGAAAGCTGTTTTAATTAAACATGCGTGTTTCAAATATATGAGTTTCCCCTTTTTTATGTAGGGTTCATCTTTTTTTTACCTAATTCAACTGAAATACTAGATATTTACAGTACAGAGCAGCAGTCTCTGTATAAAGATGTGGATGCCTCCATCCTCCAGAGGCTGAGCTAATCAGTCTGGTTCCCATCTAGGGCAAAGCGTACGACTCCGCTTCTCCGAGGCTCGGGTCTCTCCAGTGGTGACTGTGGTTCTCCTCCAGAAGCACCCTGGGAATGATGATGACTGGGTCGGAAAACCTCGTCCTTAGCACCTCTAGGAAGCAGCACACGGTTAAGATACCAAAGAAGAAGAAGAAGAAGGAGACAGAAAGAGATATAATGATGAGGCGCTTTTTCTCTCAAGCGAACAACAGCAAGTCATGGAGTTGGGCTGAGCTGAGCACCCTGCGACCACTCATTTCAGAGAGAGATGTGACACAGCAACACTGAAGGCTTGATATCCTTGTAAAATAGAATGTTTAGTCTAATTCTAATAATGGATTGGACAGCTTTACATTTGGATCAATACAGGCTATTGGTTTGAATCTTCACTTAGACCCACTCAGTAAATCTTAGTGACATAAACTACAGGATGCCAATAGAGGAATGAGGGTCTCGGGGTGTTCTGTGAGCGATACTGTAGCTACAAGATGGAAAAAAATGTAGTCTAATCACATCAGCTGTACAAATTAGAGAGAAGCTCATTAGCATGCCTTTCCTGTTCATTGCTCCATTTGTACTTACCCCAGCACAGCTCATCTTACTTCCATGCTAAAACTCAACAGATTTCCTAGACACAGTGCAAAACCTAGAACATAAAGTCCGATTGCAGGTCCAACAGAAAACAGTGGCAGCATGCTTTCTAAACAGAGGCAGAATGAGAAAAATGGTCATTATATTCTCTACACAGTATGAAAAACTTTGAACCAGTGACAACAAGCTGAGATGCAAAGTGCAACGGCTTTTAATATGTGAAGCAGTGACCTCCACTCTCCTCTCTGGGTGGATCATTTAACAGTCATGCAGTTGAGAGGGTGGGTGCATTACTGCAGCTCAGACAGGGTCGTGATGTTGGAGATGACTGGACTAAACCTGTGGCCTCCTTAAGAAAAGGCACCTTAAGGAACTTTGCATATAGGATGTAACAGCAGGCATTCAGACAGCCCCCATTCACCCCCCCTACTATAGTGTCCATATGGAAGAGAACTACAAGGGGCGGGGGACTATGACCTGAGGAGTAGACCAGAAATAATGTGGTGGTTCACCAGAAAAACAAAATTGTGCCACTGTAATAGAAAACAAAAGTAAATCACAACTCCATGATGTATGAATGGGTATGAGTGGCATTTGTGGTCTTGTGTTTTTATTATTATTTTCTCAGTTGCTCTTGTGATCAGTTACCTGGGATCGGGTAGTGCACAGCCCCACAGGTGTTGCTTTAGGGTCTGCACCCAGCCAATATCTCGGATTGGCTGGCAGAGTTGTATGTAGTGGTACTGTTTTAGCACAACCCTTCAAATGAATCAGAATGTCACTCATTAGCACACAAGAAAATATATTGGACACAGCATCATCCAAATGTGACATCCTCAAATCTTCTAACCATGACACCCAGACTACGTATGAGAAAGAAGAATGTGATCTCAGCAAATGTAAAATCACACATGTGTGGTTGTGTTTTCACATTAAAAAGCATCATTTATACATTAACTAAGAAGCACATGACATCTAATTCTGGAATAAGTTTCTGGACATCCTTTGACATGCATGTCACTCGGTAAGTTGGATGAGCTCTTAGGAATATATTGAGACAAGGTGCAAAAACAATAATATATTCTCCAGTTCTCACATGAGGGCAACATGCGGGGGCCTGGACAGGATGTCAGAGCTCATGCCAGAATGCGGCGCAATCTTGGATAAGCATAGAAAGACGTTGTGAGAGCAAAATTCTCTTCCATGTGGATTTGTTTTTTTTTTTTTAATAAATATTGCCAAGGACTGACAAGGACTGGGACAGGAGAAACACTGACAGATACCTGCAACCACTAATCTTTAACAAAATGAAGCAAGAGGACACTGCTTTTTCTGCTTTTTTTTGCATTTATTTGTAATGTTTCGTTAAATATGAAGCAAGCAGATAGAAACACAAGCACGTCACATTCAATTTTCATTTTTTTCCTTTTTTTCTTTTTGCCCATGACATAACTTTCTTCAACATACTTTCTATCCTTATTTGCCTAATAATCACAAAGATAGCACCAGGTGTGTGGTGTGCTATGCACTCTTTACATTTACTGCTCCCGCACTCCCCCCTCCCTCATGTTACATGAAAAGCACCAACCCCCCCACACCTCCCCAAACCAAAGGCTGCAAAATGCTAATGGATCAGGCCCCCGTTCCTGACAGGGCGCGTGCTCGGCTGGAGTAGACATGGTGGTGGCGGTGGTGGCGGTGATGGCGGCTGCTGTCTCAGACACCACAGATAAAACAAGAAACGTACACTCGTCCAGTCAGAATGGAGGGAAGGATGCTAAGGGGCTGAACTAAGGAGAACAGTGAGGTGTGTGTGTGTGTGTGTGTGGAGGGGTGGAACATCCATGACAAGACAGTACAGTGCTCTTCTAAGCCCAAACGTGTCTCTATATGTATTTATGCTAAGATTTAGAGGGAGTTTACATGGCTCTAAGACTGAGCCAACACATAGTCCTGCTCGAATATATACACAAATATAAGCTTTATATACAAAGGAGGTTATAATTGGTTTTAACAGATAAACAGTTACAATACAACTTATATCTTGTTCCCTTTCCTTCAACACTTCAACTCTCACTGAGAAATTTGGATTCAACCAGAATGAGGTTTAACAGTTTATTCTGATCAGCCTGGCTAGATATTGAAACCTCTGACATACAAACGCGGCACCACCATGTTGAACCTGCCACACAAAAGCAAAAAATAAATCATTTCTTTTAAAGACAAACTCAACCTCATCAAACCAATATACTGCACATCCTTTCAGCCTGGAAACAAAAAGGAACAACACAGCTTCAGAAACACAGAGCGATGAACAGAGTCCAGGTCTGGGTCAGACTAACATCACACCGCTTTGCTCCTGAAATGTAAACTTCTTATCTTAATAAACAGATTTTTACCAAATGGCAGTGAACTGTTCATCATTTCTCTAAACAGTGAAACTGTCTGTCATCCACAAAAGGTGGTCATTGAAGCAATATCAGCTTTATGCAGTAACCATACTGATTACACTCATCCTGGGAGTAGTAAAAAGAAAACAGGATGTGTGTTTTAGAGCAGGATACTGCAGTGACATAACTGTTGTGAAGCTCACCTAACACAGAGTTATGAGACCAACAGCTCTGGCAACTCAACACAAGGTTTCCCTGCTCTCATGAACTCATCCCTCTCTGACTCTGGAAAATGTTGTTGCTCTGATGTTAAATGTCATCACGACCGTGTGACAGGTTTTTCTAATTCAGCAGGAACACCCATCTGTTATGCAAATGACTGCTGTTAAATGCATAATCAGTTTGGTGTGACCCACATGGTTTGTTGGCAATAAATTGAACGTTACAAAACAGCCTGGAGTGAAGAAAAACATCAGTATATGAATGGGTTGCACATGAATGAAGGAGAAAAACAAGGTGTTTTTCCTAATGTGAATTAAAATAATTTAGCCTATGACAGTCTTCAGCTATAAATGAAACAGTAAATTGCAAAATTTCTCATGAATAACTAAGCAGGACATTTATCAAAGATTTTCTGATTTGCTGTGAATTTATCCAGTGCAGAGATCATAATGCATAGGGCCAATTTAATGATCTTTATTTCAACCAAAAACAAAGAAGGAAAGAAAGAAAAATCCTTGATAAACTCAACAAAGCAATCTGCTCAGCTGATCAAAGCCAAGCCTTCAGAATTGCTTGTTGTTGGTGGGCCCATGCAACGAGAGCCATCCATTGGCTAACCAGGCAGCTAGTAGCCATGGCAACCTGGAGATGGAGGCGAGCAGAGTGGGGGTGGTGGGTGGCATCAAATGGCGGAGGAAGAGGATGCTCCTACCCACTTGTTACTATAGTGATCTAAGATAGCGTGAGGCAGAAGGAACAATGACATGTCATGTAGGCATCTTATTCTAGAGTTATTGTACAAATGTAGCCAAGAGGTAGTGACAGAGGACAGAGAGGGATGAGTGAGAAAAGAAGAGGAGGAGGAAAAGAGACTGGAGGAAAAAGCAGAGGAAAGATGAGAACAAAGCTGAGAACCAAAATTAATTTTGCAGCCTCTGTGTCTGATTTCCCCCAAAACATAAGAAATAAAAGGAGAAGTAGTGCTAAATGGTTTTTACTCTTTTGCCTCAGCCAGTTTGTTGTTCATCTCTTTACTTTTCTCCTTGTCCCCCACAGCTGGCCGGTGCTCGGGCTGGTTCTCTGAGGTGGTCTTCTTCTTGGAGCCCTTCAGCGTGGCGCTCTGCTTATCTTTGGCTTTCTTCATTGGCTTGCCCTGGCCTGCCGCTGTGGCTCCAGACTTTTTGGGTTTAGAGCGAGGGGCACTATATCTGTCAACCTAAGGATGTTGGATAATGGAAATCAGATTGCTGGGATGGGTTTTTTAAATCAGCTCCCCTTTCTATCCCCATCCCTAAATTCATTTTAAACCATTCTATAAAGTCAGAGACGTGCATGCTCACCTGTTTGGATGGGTCTATATAAGGCTCGCTGTACAGACTGCGTATCCTCCTCCTCTCCTGGGCCTTGTTGTCAGCAGACTGCAATGGGGCTTGTCCTCTGAAGGTGGCGCTGTAGCTGGTCTCTAGACTGGTCTTCCCATCTGGTGGCAAATACTGGGACTTGGCCCGAATCATCTGGGCGGGCTTCACATCCCTGTACGCCTTAAATTCAGTTCTGTTTGGAAATAAGGAAATTATCTTAAAATAACATCTACCACTCTGCAGAACTTTAGGTCTAGGTAATAGTTTAAAAGGTTATAATGATTCATAGATGACAAGTTACATTTTGGGTAAATCATTTTATATAAATGCTTGTTAATGAAAAATATTCAAGCTAAAGGAACAGTTAGACATATGAGGAAATTTGCTTATTTCAGCGGTTATACATAAAGATCAGTACCACTTGTCATACTTGTCTGGAAATGCTTAGCTTAGCTTAGCACAAAGACTGGAAGCAGAGAGAAACAGCTAACCTGCCCATGCGCAAAAGAAAAACAAGATCTCCACTGGCTGCCTGACAGGAACTGAGTGTATGTGTCTAAGAAACAGTCTATTACATGTGACCCCATAAAATAAAAAGCTGTTATTTTTAATGCTTTACCACAGGACAAAGTCAGGTTAGCTGGTTCTCTCTACTCCCAGTCTTTTCGCTAAACTAACTGTCTGATGGCTCTTAGCTCAGGGGCAGAAAAAACCTCTAAACAAAAAGATTTTATGGCTGCAGTATATCACTTACACCACGTCATAATGAGTGCTTTGGCTCTCTGATGTGTGTATACAGCTGTTTTTTCTTGTTGACTGAATGTCATTGAAAGAAAATGTGCAATTTATCTGTTTACTCTCATTGTAGACAGCGTAACATTTATAAATAGATACATGAAGAGCTACGCTCTGGCTGTAGAGCAGTGTGTCAGGTAAGTGTTGTAAGTGGGAGGAGGTCTGCACCACGGCCTGATGTGCGTGTGTGATACCCTCACGCAGCAGTTCTGATGAAGGTCAGCAGTACAGTATTCACACAGAGCGGAGTGGCCTGCAGCATGTGTTCTGTATCAGCATCCTCACATTTACACACCTATAGATAAATAACAGCACCATTTTTTTTTGCCACAGCAGCTCGACAGCAGGAGCATATTCAACTCATTTACCTTAATATATCACACTGCATCATCATCTGTTTTCCTCTGCAGTTTGCTGTATCCACTCAGCATTACATTACTCATTCATCCATTTGGACCAAAGTGCCTTGTTACAGATGTTGACATTATAAATCACAAGTGTGTCCACAGTGATGCAATGTGTGATGTGTGCCTCCATTAAACACAGCAGTTGTACTTAATTAGCCTATGAAAAATATGTTTGTGTGACCAGAGTGACCTTTTGAACTCTGATCACCAAAATCTAATCAATTCATCTTTGACTCCAAGTGACTCTTTCTGCTAAATTTGAAACAATTCCCTAAAAGACTTAGAGATAAGACAGAAAACCACAAATCACAATGCCTTCTGTTATGACTGTCACTGAAGTGGAAGGTATAAAAAGAGAGTCAGGTCAGTCAGATGACACTTATCTGTTGTCCCCTGTGGCTCCAGTGAAATCACAAACAAACTCTAACACAGCACAGCTCAGTACAAACACTCAACTGTAGCCAAGGCTCAGTGAAAAGTCCCTGCTACCTTCGTAAGTAAAGAAAAGCTCAACATCAGGCAACAGCACTGAGCGTGTTTATAGTTCATAGACTCATTAGAAAGGTTTTTAAGGTCGAGGCTTATGTAGAGACATCAAATCAATAACTGCAACTACGGAAAACGGCCTTGCAGAGATCATGTGATCCTGTTTAATGTAAAGTATGTGGCAGGGCCATTGATTTCACATCTTCTAATGTACTACACTGGGGAGAGAGCTTTTCTATCGCTGCATACAAGCTGGGCTCTGACCTCTAGAGCTGTTGCAGAGAGTTGTCATGGGACAGCATGTGGGGGTGAGATGATAAACACCAACAGACTGCCTGACAAGTCAGGCACAGTCCTGGATTCATAGGATCTGTACTTGACCTTCAAATGATCTGCTGCGGAAAAGATCTATTCTGGTACTTTTCCAGTGGTTTATGCTTGAAGTGAAAGTCACAATGAAAGTGTTATGTAATGTATTTCTCACAGGTTTAATTCACTTGTGTGACCAGTGTGCATGTCAGGACTCATGTAGTTGCTCATGCAGGAATACAGTCATATGGGTCATTTTCTGTAGCTACATTTTCCTGATTTCCCTTGAACACATAACAAGCTGACTATCAGGTCAGGTGGCTGTGTATAGAGAAACCTGGTAGAAATGCTTTAGCATCTTATCTCCTGTTTAATTAGTTAATCTATTTCAATGTGAATTAGCTGCCAGACGCTGACATTTAACATCAATTACTAAAGAAAACTGAAGCGTAACATGTTCATTCACCAAAACGTGAAAAGCTAATTCTTCATGCTACAAAGACAGATGACAGTGGTACGGCTGCTGCATACAGAAAACCCTCCAGTGTTACAGCGGAGAGTTGGACATCACACAAGGAGCGATTACATAACAGGATGGAAGTCCACTTTCACTGCTCAAGACGGCAGTTCAAAGACAGGTTACACAACAACATCCAAGGCCAAAGGTGCAAAGCTGACATAACAACATGTACATGTGTGTGTGTGTGTGTGTGTGTGTGTGTTTGAGAAAGATGGAGAAAGAAACAGATTGTCAGTGTAGACAGTGTTCACGGTGTGAAACAGAAGCCTGTGCTCTCACATAGCTGCTATTCATGAACATATGACTGTGTTACAATACAGCCTGTGTCTCAGAGGTCACTGTCTACTTGGTACTTGTTGAGTGTTCAGAAATTTTTCCTGGTTCAGTGGCTGTGATGTCACAGGACTGTGTCTGCTGCATCTAGGTACTGTCATGGTCTGAGGTTCACATGGGGCTGTTTGCTTCATCTACATATTATCTCAGTGCCTGGTGCTGTGGGGCAGTGGATGGATGTAGATTTTTTTTACAGTTCAATAAAAAAGCTGGCAGTTCACTGAGGCTGTACAGCACCACCGGGCACTCATGAACTCAACATTGGTAAACAATGTCTGTCTTTTGTTTGTCATGGTGCTTTCTTAAAGTCTTAAACAGTACTTTAAGTACCATTGGATAGCTATGTGATGTAGCTCATCTTTAATATTAAATATATGACAATATAATTTACAAGACCGATATCAGTGATTATAAATACAAAACATGTGGTACTCTACTGTTTCTGGAGGCATTTCTTACTTTATTTTAGTTTTCTGTTTTTCCCTTACCTGTCATGTCTATGATTGTTTTACTTTCTGTTTGTGTGATTACCTGCTCCACCCCAATTAATTTCATCTGTTCCCAATTACCTGTTTTGCTTCCCTTGTTTATATCATCTCTGAGTGAATCTCAATGATCTCCCCGAGGACACTGAGCCACGGTACGTTACCCTGACGACGCCACAACATGTGACTTACTTTAGCAAGTTTGGGACTTGACATTTCATGTTGTTTACTTTCTTCATGGCCGAGGAGCAACATTCACAGCAAACACATCATTTTTAAATAACTAATGCTTGTTTGTTTAATGCTGCTGTTATTAATCTCCATGATTCATGTCACAACTCTTGCAATGAACTGTGGGTAATTCCCTTGAAATGTCAATGCAAGACGCTGTATACAGGCCTCAGAAAGTCTGAGAGAGACCTCAGAGTGACGATCTGATCTTAGTGTTATAGACCTGATCCTTTATGGACTCTAAAAAGTTGCTAAAAAGTCTACAATCTTCCACACAAATCAGCACATTAGGTATCCAGTACATACTAGTTCTACCACATTTTATGGAGTCATTTTTTATTACTATCTTACTATTTATCAATAGTAATGTAATAAGTAAAATCAAGCTCATTTAAAATTGACAGTTGCATGTTCTTTGGTCAATAGAGCATGGTGTACGTTTACCTGAGAAGAAGTACAATAAGTAATTTTGATACTTTTAACCTTCCATTTGTATGAATCTCTGTCACACAAGTGAAAGGAACTGATCATTTAACTCACATTTCAATCCAGCTCCTCCTTTAGTTTGTCTCTGTGAGTCACTGAAGCCAGCGATGTGTATATCACACTGCCTGGTAATTCTTGCTGAGACTAAAGCTGCTCTGGACGACTGACCCCCTCTGACCCGCTGCAGTGACAAGGGATGTGCAAAGAAAGGCCTCGTCACCACAACCAAACACTGGCACTGACAGGGGGGTGGAATCGCGCCAGGGTACAGCACTGCTGAGCTCAATGCAACTCTCTGCTCTTACACGGCACAATCTGGACCAGCCACACTGAAGGAGGGTCATGAGAGGGAAGAATAAAAACAAATGCCTGCAAATTTCTGCAGCGAGGATGCCAACTGTGTGGAGCTGAGTGAGTTTGTCTTGACGCATAATCACAGTGAAAAGTTGGATGACAGGTTATTGGCAACAGAAAATCACCTGCATCCACTTTATTACAGTAAACAATCCAATTGTATTTTAAAAGCCCAAATCGATGATGTGAACCAAACCTTTAACTGTGAGCAGAGCTGGATCCAACAGCCACAGTGAAATCATAAACACTAAATAACCTGCTCAACACAACATTATTATAATCACACAATCATAAAAACATAAAAGCAAAACAGAACTCAAAACTTAACTGAGAGAGCCCAGTTTTTACAATTCATGCAGAGGAGGGCATGCTGAGTTTCTGTACCATAAATATGAGACAGGCCATCTGCTCCGATCCATATGGATTACTGGAACTATTTTAATAATCACAGCTCTAGCCTCTCCTATGACAGAAGCTGCTGCTTTTTTAAATTTATATTCATGTATCTTGAACACTGTGGGACTGTGGGCTCTTGATAATGTTATTGGGGCCATAAGCTTGAGCATTTTTCTTTCCTTCTACAGACAAGGTGAATAATTGCTTGAAATATCATTAAATACAAGTTCAAATCAGTAATGCCTATAGTCTGTATGCATGTGGAGTGCCATAGACTATTGCCTTTCTATGTGATTCTGTTAGACAACAGTGTAAACCACAAATACTTCTGAGCACCACTGAGACGAATGCCTGTGCTCACAGTGATTGTGAGTCGACACCAGTGTTGGCCTCAGATAAAGGGCTGGCCCGTTTTATCTCGGAGTATTCCAGGGAGTCGATGTGCCCACGCACGGCGCTGTGGCTTCACTTCCTAATACTGTTTCTCAGCGTGTGGACGGATTGTAGAGCCTGGCTACTGGTCAATACTTCCTCCTGAGATCAGTTGGCCTCGTCTCTAACTCACAGCCTCTCTTCTGCTCCTTAAGCTCTTCACTGCAGCATTAGTGGGGGAAATTTTACAAATGTTCTGGGTATTTTTTTTTTCCCAAGAGTAAATTTTCAGTCTCTGACAAAAGTCAGAATTTGGGTCCAACTGCAGCTTCAACTTAGTTACAGTATTTGACATAATTCACTCATATCTAGAATCAAATCCGAAGATGTTTAGTTATGAAATAACTGTAATCTGATATGATCAAACCAGGTTAGACTGATTACATAATACAGTAGCTAGCAAAGCTCTGGATATGAGCTATGATCTTCTTAGGATTACACTGGCAACAAAATGAGGAAACATCATGCAACAGCTAAAACCTCACTATTACTATTATCAGAAAAAAACTGAAAAATCAAAACAGTTTTTAGTTTTCTTTTTCACAACAGCTGTTTTTTTTCAACAGTTTGGTCTCATCTCTGTCTCAGAGCAGAAGCAGGATCAGTGTTTCTGCATTCACTGCTTGTCACTGAAACATGAAGCGTTGCAGACCCTCTAAGAGGATCATTTTTTAAATCCACCAAAATCTGTTGGCCTCTTCACAGCGGCCTGTCTGCTGATGCAAATGTCACATACAGTCTGTAAATATGACTTAAAATTATTTGGATTTATGAAGTGTCCCATGAATGAAGGGGTCATTGTGGTCATTATCCCAGGTGGAAATCATGACAGAAGAAAACAAAAAGAAACAGCTCCTGACATTATACTGGAGTAGAACTGCTGTGCCATATTATGTGACACAAGGTAGAAACGTCTCTTCCTGTGTGAACTGCCTGCTTTAGCAATGAAACTCTCCTCTCATTTGTCATTCTCATTTATGTCCTTGTGTAATGTGCCCTTTAAATGTCACTTATTAGACGCCACATGTCGTATAATGCAACAAATAACGCTGACAGGACGAAGAATGGCTTTTGTCTTCTCCAGCAGGACTGGTAGAAGAAGAAAAAAAGACTCAAACACAGAGTGGAGCAGCTTCTGTGTGAGACTCATGACTTATTCTCATGCAGAAAGCAGCATTTTAAACATAATGCAGCAGGAAGACGGAGGCTGGAGGGAGCTGGTGATGGAGAGAGGCTGCTGGTTAGAAAACGCTGCAGCATTTCAGACAAGAAAAGAAACAGTTAACGGTGGCATAAAAGAGCTATAGTTGCCTTTTGCATTTCCCAGGTGCACTACAGAAAAAAGAGCCTTTGTGTTTGTTTAGTTTATGAAAACAGCAAGTGTCTCATCAGAAAATAGAGCTGAGGGGAGCAGAGCCTCATGGTTAATTGGCCTGATACAGATCAGCATAATGGTGGAGCAGAGCTGGCTTTCTATAGACACTTCGTGTGCTCCATAATGAAAGCTGCTTCCTACAGAGTATGTACTCTAAATATAGTTACACTTCATGTGAAAAAAATGATTCAGTTCACTTCATTATATGAACCATCTATACTTCACTGTGTGTGAAGGTGAACACAAGCTAACAAAAATGGCAGGAAGTGTTGTGGTCTGAGGGTTGTGAATCCATAATATCATCACAATATCATTTCTTTTTTTTATGCAAAAACAGTCCATGATCATGTAAAATATGTTTAAAGCATCACAAAAACAATTCAGTGTTGTTTTAAAGCCACAGTAAATCCAAATACTGTTTGTTCATCTAGGATCAAAACAGGCCAAAGTACAAGAAGAGATGATAATTTATAATCATTTGTGAGCACAGTTTTAAATTAAAACATGAATGATTAACTCACATTTTTACTCTTCCATTACTCCTCTCAGGCTCTGCACAGTGAAGCTGTTGGATGCTGAGACATGTCAGTGTTGATCAACAGACCATCAGATGGACACTGCTGTTTAGCCAATGAGGCTAAAAATAAACCTGTCAATGATCTTTGGTGTCATTGTTGCTAAACTACCTAAATATAACATTTCCAGAGCTATAGCAATAACATTATACCTAAATCAGCATTTCTTTTCACATTTCAGAGGTTTTATTGTCGCCCAGACCAAACTCAGGTATCACACTTTCACATTTATTTCATTTGCTGTATAATAATGCATAAATATTCAGTTATGTAAAAACATATGTGTGTGTATGCATATGCATTGTGTGTAACTGTGTGCATACTATCCACAACATTACGCCACAGCTGACCTGCTTTCAGTCTCCACTGGCAGAGGGAGACAGAGGGTTGACTGGGCTCCTGCTTGTCATGGTGCAACCATTTCATGTCCAATTGGGGGTGGGGGAGAGGGGTGGTGCCCTGGGCTGCACCCACAGGACCCGTTTAAAACATCAGTGCCTGATCGAATCCCGACTGTTCTGATCATTATCATTTCCTGCAGGTCATTCCCCTGCTCTCCTCTCCTGCTTTTTTTCTATCTTTACTTACTCTGTCTAACAAAGTAAAAACACCCATAAAAAAAAATAAACGCAGGCATAAAAACAAGGCACCAAACAGCTGTGAGACTCACTCTCTGATCTCACATAGTCCCACTCTCCTCCACCTGACCATCACACTGATGTAACAATGAATCAAATACATTTTTTGAATCAAATGATCATATGATATAAAGAATAACATACTGTACACAACACTGTTAAAAAAAAGTAAACACAAAAAAGAGCGAAACCAATGTAATTCTATTCTATAATAAATCACTGCATGTCTCACTCTCTCCACCAGCCTTCACACAACATAAATCCAACCCTTAACAACGATGCACAGCTTTACGAGGCACAGTGACAGAGCCGGCCGTGACTTGATGCTTATCCATCCACCACTGCCCATCATTCTCTGGGACATTGCGTAACATGACAGAGATTACAGCTGCGTGGGCCTAAACATCAACTGTGTTTGACAACAACTCCACCTTGGCTTGTCCATTTAATTGAATTAGTGTCTGTGGAGCAAATAGAAGCTGATTGCTCTGTAATGTTTCCACATGCTGGGAGTATCTCTCAGCTAGAAAACAAGCTCCCACTCTCTGTGTGAAATAACTGTTTTCTTATAGATTAAGTGGTAAATTAGTCACCATGCACCCTTCATTTAAAATTAAAAAAGTCACATTCCACACATCTCGGTAGAGGGCAGCCAGGCAACCACTAACAGAGCTTTCATGTTTTAACAGACTCCTGTGTTAAAGAGATATTCTCCCAGTCAAGGCCTCCTATTTACAAAAGCATGGTACAAAGAAGTTCAGTGAATAAGAAACTGTACAAAATTGTTTTGGTGATGTGTGTGTGTGTGTGTCTTTTGAGTCATTTTGGATCATTTGGGACTGTGGAAATTCACTTTAAGTTATTGTGTGCAAATAATAATCCACACTTATGTAACTTTAGTATATGGTGGTATATACATATACCACCATATATATTGTGTGTGTGTATATATATATGTATGTATATGTATGTGTGTATATATATATATATATATATATATATATATATATATATATATATATATATATATATATATATATATATATGTATGTATATATATATATATATATATATATATATATATATATATATATATATATATATACACACATATACACCATATACCACATACCCAGTCCCTAAATGTTTTGAGCTGTCAATTAATTACATGTGTACTCTATAGATGTGCATTTACAGTGTATAAAGCCTCTATATCAGTTTTTAATGTGTTGAGTGAGTCCTACTGATTTGACCCCTGTGACCCCTGCGGCCTCTGGTCTCATCCTCTGACAATGACAGTGTAAGAACTCACTTGTACGAGCTTCCGGCAGAGATCTCCTCTTTGATCTGCCTGTTCACGGCGTCCGCCGCCGCCCTCCCTCTGCCCTCCGACTCCACCTTCAGCACAACTTTCTTCTCCCCCTGCTGCTTACTGGAGCGCTTTTTCCTCTCCTGCCCCTGGACGAGGTCTTTCTCTTGCACCTTGTCAGCGATAGCGCTCTTCTCCACGCCGCTGTCCGCCTCCGCTAGCGCCGCGTGCTGCTGTTTCGCGTGTTTGGACCTGTCCGGTGGCCGCTCGTCGCCGGTCGGAGGTTGTTTGGGTATCCAGGGGTGGTCGTACCTTTTCGGGATGGGCCAGGGCTTGAAGTCCTTCTGGTACTGGGTCTCGCTGTTGAACGGTGTTTCCGGTTCGTGGTACTCGTTCTTGGGTTTACAGCTCGGTTCTGGTCGCACTTTCCAGTGTTTGAAGTCCTCGCGCATCACCGAGCTGCACACGCGCTCCTCGGAGACGCACCTGCGCGGCCCGCGTGCAGCTGTAGCGGTGCGCGTTTCTGCGCGAGAGGGCTGGGTTTCTATGGCGACCCGGGCCTGAGGAGGGTGGAGCGGCGGCTGCAGCTGGATGTGCTGCATCTCCGAGACGTCCGTGTACTTGGTGAAGACCAAAGGCACCGCAATGTCAGCCTTGTCCAGCTGGTTCCAGAAGCGGGCCATGCAGCACGCCCTGCTGATACAGGGCCACGCCATGGTGCGGGTCGGAGAGCTCCACTACAAAGCTACTTCCAGCAGGTCCGGACCGAGGGGAATGTTTTCTTTACACTCTGGTATCCTGCTGTGGAGAGACAAGATGTCCGTGTGTCAGGCTACACCGATGGCTCCGAAGCTGTTGACGTTAGATCAGTTCCTTGAATAAATCCATTGCGCTTCTTAAAACACACTAACATAGATTCAACGACTTTGTTAGCATAAATAAAAACAACCGTGTTAGCGTTACCGCTGCTCCACTCTGTGTCCCCTCTGTCCCGGAGCGTCTTGCTACATCACTCTGCACAGGGCACTGCAAGGAAAAACGGCCCCGCCCGCCTGCTCAGCATCCTAGAGACGCTTACTGGAGCTGAGGAAAATAACGTGAAGGTGGAGAAAATATCAAAGCACTTCCGTTTTATCATACAAACTAAAAGTCTAAATAATCCTCAGGTTAAAGAGCGCAACCCGATAGAAGACACTCAGGAGAAAACAGACATTACAGGTGATATATGCTATAGGTTTGTTACTTTGTCTTCACGCAGCTTTATGTAGCGTAACCATCCAGTAAACTAAACTAAACTTTTATTTTGGAATTTGAATAAGTTTGGTTTCCGCTGCAAGTCTCATAAACTCGACGAACTTGACGCAAATGGTTTATCTTTACGCACACGGCGTAGTGGTACAGGAGGGACGTTTGGTCCATCCATCACTTTTTATCTCAACATTTAAATGTTTTATCAATAAAATTGATAAACGTTGCCTTAAAAATCATACTCAGACATATCTAAATATATAAATATATATTTACACAGTGATGTACAATTGTTACCATAGATAAATGTGTAGTGATGCAAAATTAATTGTTTAAAAAGAAAATAACATGTTGGATCATAATAATTTTTTTGTATAATAATAATCAAACAGATGTTGATATTGACAAGCATTAAGACTGAGTTTCAAATCATGTAAAATAAAGTCCATCGAAGCCATTAAAACAGGACCACACAGTTACATATTAGTCTGCTGATTCATGCAAAACCACCTCAGTGACAAAGACTATCCCTTACTACCAGACTGTGCCAGCAAATAGCAGAATACATTTATAATGCCAACACATTTACACACACCCCTGGAGGGCCTTGTTTCATTGGACTACACTTTCTAAGACATCTGAAAGACAGAAACATTATATAACCATAGTTCAGTCTGTTTTTTTTTTTTTTTTTATAATGGAAGTTTGCTTTTAAGCTCTAAAACATGGTGTTTGGTGATGGTGCAGGTAAACATGAAGTGACAGACTGTCCAGGATCAAAGTGTTAATGAGGTAATTAAGGCAGAGAATGGATGAATAAATGAATAATTTATGAAGCTGTAATCAAAGGGAAGACTATAATGGAATGGTGAGCTCAGTAACCCTGGTAAATGTCAATCTGATTGAAGTGAATGAGTGAAAGATTATTTACAATAGATATAAAAAGACACTGTGAAAATGCCAGTCTTTTTGTATTTTGAAAAAAATGAAACCATGATACATAATTTCAGAGCTTTCTCTACCTTTTAATATAACTGAACTGAGATGTTTTATGGTGAAAATATAAGAATATATATAAATATTAAAACTAAATTGATATGGTAGGGTGACCAGATGGAGACTTTTCTCGCAAAGAAAAACATTTCATCCCAGGTTTTCTTTTCAAAAACATGCATAAAGACTCTCAAAAGCCTGTAAATGTGTTGTGGTCTTTGACCATTAATCTAATATACCATACCCTCAGTGAAGCATGGCGCTGGCTGCATCAGGCTTTGGGGCTGTTTTTCTTTAGCTGGAAAGCTTGGACTTTAGTCATAGTGGAGGATATTGAGAACAGTTCAAATACCAGTCAGTAACGGCACAGAACCTTCAGGGATCTATTTTGAAGTTTTGGAAGAGACAATCCAGAACCCAGACCTAAAACTGAAATCTGTATGGTGACATGTAAGAGATGGTGAACAGGACAGTCTCACAGTCTGACAGATTTAGAAGCTTTTAAAAGGCAGAATAGGCAAATACACTGTCTGGCCAAAAAAAGAGTCACCAAAAAAAAAAAAAAAAAAGTTCACACACTCTAATATTTTGTTGGATCACCTTTAACTTTGATTACAACACGCATTCACTGTGGCATTGTTTTGATAAGCTTCTGCAATGTCATAAGATTTATTTCCAGTGTTGCAGTCGTGCAAAGTCTTCTCCACCACATCCCAAAGATTCTCAAAGGGGTTAAGGTCTGGACTCTGTGGTGGCCAGTCCATGTGTAAAAATGATGTCTCATGCTCCCTGAACCACTCTTTCACAATTTGAGCCTGATGAATCCTGGCATTGCATATCTTGGAATATGCCCGTTCATCATGGAAGAAAAACCTGGTCATTCAGTATATTCAGGTAGTCAGCTGACCTCATTCTCCGGCCACATAATGTTGCTGAACCCAGACCTGCCCAACTGCAGCAACCCCAGATCATAGCACTGCCCCCACAGGCTTGTACAGTATCACTAGGCATGATAGGCGCATCACTTCATTAGGTGGCAACTTTTTTTTTTTGGCCAGGCAGTGTATTAACTAGTCATGTGACATGCTGAAAGAGTCCTAAACAAAAGACTGAGAGCTGTGATAAAATCAAAAGGAGCTTCAACAAAGTATCAAGTAAGGGCGTGATCCTTTGCTGTTTGTTTTATTTCCTACCACGTAAAAGATTTGTATTTGTTTTTCAGCTGAACTGTCCAGGTTATATGTTGCACATTAAAGGTGGAAAAAGATCTTCCATGATTTATCTTTTATAGATATTTTATATCTTCTGTAGATAGCAAGGACAAGGGTGTCTCACTGTCGTGTGTTGACATGTGACGCAATTTATGGATGACTCCTCCACCACTATCATCTCTTATCTTTACTTAACCATTCATCAACACCATGAGAAACAATTTCAACCCTTCCTTGATCTTGAGCTTGCTTGTTTATTACAGCTCTGATTATGGGATTATGTGAAACGAAATGTCTGACAAAGACTTTTAAATTAATCTATATCACATTGAGATGCAGTTACATGATTGCTCAACCAGATGGGGCTGCCTTCACAGTTTTGAAGACCAGAATATTACATGGCCATACTAACAGCTTGCTGCCTTTAACACACAGGGAATGAGCATTAATAAAAGTTAAATAAAAGGACTTTGACTGATCTCTCCTCCATTGTCTTGCATCTGTGGTTATTTGAAAATTTTACTGTTTTTCAACTGTTTCTTCCTCACTGGGTCAAAAGTTTACTGGGGCTGATATGGACAAATCAATGCTTATACTGAGCACCTGAGATAAGACTGTCACTCTGAGGCGATGGTGTAGAGGTGAGAGGGCAGACTTTGGACTCTTCACCTCACTCACTTGTCTTCTCGGTGGCCGCTAGCTGCAGCACCTCGGTTTGTCTTGCTTTACTTCTGGAAAACATGAAGATTGATTTCGCCCCGTTGGACGTTCCCCTCCACAGGAGACTACAGACGGCCGTGGTGCTGCAGTGGGTCTACTCCTTCCTCGGCCTGGGTGAGTATGTATATCTATATGTGGACTATGCAAAAGATGGCACAGACAGTCAAGTCTTCATAGTAACCTCTGTGTGGAATGTGTTGGCTTAGCTGCTTTTGAGTAACAATAAAGTAAACATAAGTGCAGTGTTCACAGAGTTTGTTCTGAATGTTTTCCAAAAAAGTTCAGCCTTCTGTAATACTTTGGTCTGAAGCACTGAGGCTGTATAAATTTTGTTCTTTCTTTCTTTCGTTCTTTCTTTCGTTCTTTCTTTTTCTTTCTTTCTTTCTTTCTTTCTTTCTTCATTTGGATTCATTTTAAAATAAATGTAACTTTATTCAATGTTTAAAGAGAATTGTTGTTGTAATATATCTTTACATAAGAGACATGATGATCCTGGTTGCACAACTTTAAACCGTCCAGCAGGTTTGGCCTGATTGAACTATTTGTATCAGTTTCTTACTTAACTATAAATTTACTTAACCTTATGTTTTGACCTCTCTGCTGGATTAATGACCACTTATCACAAACTCTTAACTGCTGCAGGTTGTGCTCAGGTATGACAGTTGATTCATGCCAGTGAGGAGGTGTGTCCTACACAGTCAGGAAAGGCCACTAACATTAAAAATCTCTTTTTCTGAATCACCACAAGTTGGAAACACAGCTATATATCATAATCATTATTATCCCTAGTGGTTAGTGGTTCTGCTGTAGTGTGTGATTTCAAAAAACAAAACTCTGAGGCTTTGTGAAACCACTTAGATGATATTGGGCTGCAGGGAAGTCTCCGACAAGGATGTTCAGTTTAACACACTACATTTTTCACAGATACAACAGAAGGACAGAAAGCAGAAATCCAACTATAGGCTTTGCAATAATGAGGTGTGTCCTTTAGCCATCAGGTCATTCTATGCTCCTAACCTGCTAATCTAACTTTAGTCTAGAGAAGCAGAACTATTAACACACATGTATGTATGCATGTGGAGTTATCACCAGCATCCAGACTGTCACACATGGGGCAGAACAATTATGAATGTTGATTTGTTCCTGAAAATTTGTCAGCTGGTGACTGTGACTAATAGCATAGAGCAGTGCATAAAGAGTATAAATTGCACTGACATCATTCTTAGATGTAACCATCAAAACCACAAATGCCATGCTTTCCAGCAGAACTGAGGCCTACTGATGAAATGATCAGTTCCAGTGAAACACGTTATGCTCCATGCGATCACTCATAGTGTGGCTCTTATATTTGTTATTTGTTATTATAACCAGAGTAGATGGTTATATAACATAACCGTGGTTCACAGTGAAGTTGCTGCTTACTACACAGACTGTTTTTATTTCTCTCCTCAGCACCCACCTGCATCTTTCTGTTCATTTATCTGCTGTTCACTCGCTTCTGGCTGATCAGTGTGCTGTACGCCATCTGGTGGTTCTTTGACTATGACACTCCAGCACGTGGAGGCCGCAGGGTGCCATTTTTGTGTGGCCTCAAACTTTGGGATCACATGCGGGATTACTTCCCCATTAAGGTGAGAGACAGCTTGAAGTCCACGTTACTGCAGGTGTGATGGGATGACCTGGCTGTAGGTCAGAAAGAAGGACATTGGCACATCTCACTTTGCCCGTCCATCTTATCTAATCTTTAATCTACATATGAACATATGGGCCCTTATCTCTGTCCTTGGCAGCAAATAGACCACTGATGGATGACGCCCCTCTCCTCCCTATGCACATGTACACATGACCTCCCTAAACCTTGCAGCCAATGTTTTGTTGCCTGATTAAACACAAGGCTGCTCTCTGTGTTTACACAGCACTAGAGAAAGCAAATCCACTGTCAATCCTCTAGACTAATGGACTCTTAATAACCTCTATATACTAAAAACCACTGATTTGTGAGCATATGCAATGGAGAACTAAACATGTGATGCTGCTCTGTGTGAAGCTGGAGCAGATTTTTATCTTACTTTAGCATAAAGACTGAAATCAGGAAGAAACAGCTGCCTGACTTGGTTTTAACATGGTTGTTGTAGTTTAACAGTATGTTATGTGCTTTTTCGAGTAGTATCTTCTCAGAATTACCCAGCATTCTCCAGGTGAAGTGAAAAGAAGTCATTTCGCCTAAGACATTAGTCCAGTACACATCCCCCATGAAACCACTAATTTGTGACTCTTTATTTTGTAAAAATTAAACAAACCAAGCAAAACTAAGACAAGGGAGTTCTCATGTATTCTCCAAAATGTCAGGTAAATAATTGAACTTTACATCAGTTTTCCTCTACATATTTTTTGTAGCTTTACTCAGGCTTTCCCAGTCTTGACTCACCAGATGCTGCTGCAAACCATAAATATTTCAGTGTTCAGACACTGATAGGACAAATACAGGAGCTGTTGCTGCAACTAAAATTTGAGTAACAAACATGACTGTAGATGATATAAGAGAAGTGAAGTGAACATTAAATGACACAGATTATTTAGTGACCTAAGTGATTAGAAAGCTGATTATTGAGCACTGATTATTATAGTTTCCTCAAAGCCCACAATCTTTACTGTATTGCTTTTTAAATTTGTACGCAAGTAAAGATGAGTAAGTTAATGGCTTATCTTCAGTAGTCACAGACAGAAAAAGAAGTGATTTTGATGTGAGGTGACATTAAAATCCTCTAAATGTACAACACATACACTTGATCCCCTCTCGCTTGCAGCCCATTGTGTCCCTCTTGTGGTCAAATAGCAGCAGTGCTCATGAAAAAGCATCTCATTTCATGTCAAACTCATGCAACTCATGCTTTTGGCTGTGAGATTTGTTTCTTTTTTTAATTGTGGAAAAAAAAGAGTCGAGCACCTTGTCAGAGTTTTTCACACAGAAAATAACCTCATTTGACAATATACACCACATTGCACAGCTCGGCTTTCTTGTCTCTGGCAGAGACTTTAAACTGTCCTGATAAAACACTGCAGCAGCAGCAGCAGTAACAACAACAACAACAAGAGCTTACTGCAATGAAACATGTTGATTGTTTATTAGATATTGAAAAATGAAATCAATATCTTTAGAATATTCTAAAAATTGTATTTCTTCATTTGAAGAAACATCAATATAACAAAATTAAAAAAAAAAAAAAAACCTCCCTGCATGTTGTGGAATTGTTGACTTTATAATGGGCTCTTGGGTCTGTATCTGTGTGCGTTCAGTGGGTCATGTCTCTGTTTACATGAATTATCCCTCACATATATAAAGGACAACATTCATTTGGGTACATTAAAACAAAAAGTCTGGACATCTGCTGATGATAAAAATAGTGAATAATGGGACTATATAACAATAAAAGTCAGGAGAACACCAGCACAAAAGTAATAATGTGTTGACCTGATAACAGTTTAAGACATTAACAACATGATAAAAACCTCTGTCTTACACAAAAAAATGAGCATCATAAGCCGTGTGTGTGTGTGTGTGTGTGTGTGTGTGTGATACACACAAAATGAGGTGAGTGTAATTTCAGATCTCTATCTCATGTGAACATATACCAGCATATTACCCGCTTCTAGTTTTCTGTCTGTGTTGAAGAAACAAACAAACAAACAAAAAAACAAGTCCAATAATTCCCAAGTGTAAAATCTAAAACTCCCTGTTACTGCACCCGTCCCATGTATCCAGTTCAGAGTCATTTCAAACATCATCTGACCGTATGCCTCATTAAAACTCACACAAAGCCTCAATGTAATAGTAAAGGGGAGCAGTGTCTTTGAGGGAGTCTAATTAGTTTCACTGGTGTGTTTTCTCCCACCGTTTATAATTACACCATCATTAGCGCAGTTGACTCCACCAGCCGATGTGTAATCGCTCCATTTTTAAGAGACACAGATATGTTTAGAGAGGAGCTACGAAATCTTTGTGAGATACTTTAATAACAGGCATTTTTAATTCACTGAATCTGCAGCTAAAAAAACAAAAAAAAAAACAGTAATGCTGATTGAACAATGAAGGCCAAGATTTTGGCAAACACCGAAATCCTTGTTCAGGGGATAACAAGGCTTTACACAATAAATAAATTCATGTGAGTCAGACTCATGATGTCACTACTGAGGTCACTGAGGCGATTTTCTGTAAATTCATGGTGTTGCTATCATTATAAGGTACAGAAGACACAGGGAGGTTTAGAGCAGCAATGCTTCAATGGCTTATAAGGAAATCTACAGTGATTATAGAAAGTCTATGCATCCTTGTTAAAGGGGAAATTGTTTTTTGTGATGTAAAAAAATGAGGCAATGTAAGTTGAAAAGACAATGATAAATAACTTGTACAATTTACCTGTATTGAACTCTTAGGGCAAAAAAAAGAAAAAAAAAACTGTGTTCGCCCTCTTATAATTATGGATATGGTTGTATTTAGAATGTACCCGTTCAAACTTAAGTTAAATAGTAGTCAGTACAAACCTGTCATCAATTAAAGTGGCTCTGATTAAATAAAGTTCAGCTGTTTTTTTACACTAAAAGTCAGGATCCTCAAAGATCATATCAGCATCAGAGGATCTCATTGATGATGATTGATTGATGATTGATGAAAGGCATCTGTATCAGAAAGGACAACAGACTTTCCAAGACTTTAGATAAACCACAGAGAAAAGAAGAGACAGTGGAGTGTTTATGTCCACTGTCCATTTGGATCAACTTAAAAAAGATATCATTTGCTCAGATGTGTCGTGGTGACAGTCACACAGAAGGACTGAGTGACTGGTCAGCAGCCGACCAGATCTTTTGTTTATAGACAGTTTTGATCTTTAAGGGAAGAACCGAAGCCAATAATTAACTTAGTGGCCTGAGGGCCTTGGGGCAACAGGTACCCACAATACAAACAGTGAGGGTACAAAACAACACCAGATTGGCGAGGGTCATATCTTCATTAAGTGATGAAACCAAAATCTTTAAAAAAGTACTATTTCACCTCTTTCATTTGCTTAGCCAGAAGAAAATATCTAACAAATGCACCCAGGGCGACAGCAGTGTTAGGTGAATTTTCAGGATAAAAAAATACAAAAGGTTCTTTATAGCCGCCCATTTGTCCCAGAGGAAATAACATGACTGACACACCATGGGTGTGAATGTGGCCCTTGGTGCCCTGTGGCCTTGGGAAACTACAGATAAAAACAGTGAAAAGAGCAGATTTGTTATTGTCATAAGAAAGCACAATGCTCACAGTACGCAGCAAAAACAAACCACGATATATTATAAGCTACTCGTTACTATTGACCATGACCTCTCACTATCTCCTCTCAAACTGCTCTGGGCTAGCTGAAGCACGCAAACATCACTCTACAGGTGAGATATCTTAGTAAGTCATTTACAGTTAGAAATCAACAACCATTTATTTCTGACCCTGCTCGATGCCCCAAGACTGATTAGGCACTGAACAACTTATCACTTGCCAACAGAGATCACTACACCTTACAAACATAAAAGGATCAGTGTGGAGCAGGCTGCTTCTGAATGTTTGTAACCAGTTTGCAGAGGCCACACATGGGGGAGGAGAGAGGGATCAGAGGGTCAAAGACAGTGTTGACATCGAGATATCAAGGCACATGTTTGGGTTGTAGCCAGACGAGCAACCACAGTTAAATATTATCTGCTCTTCTAGGTAGAATAAAATGATTTTAAATGTTCTACAATCATGAAATCTCAAATCAAATTTTCAATTCAAAATCTATTTGTGTGACTGGATCCTAATCTGTGTCAATATAACGGAACTGATCAATAATAATGCTTTCATTTTCATAATCCACTTTTCCTTTTTGTCCCCCAGTTGGTGAAGACAGCTGACTTGGATCCCAAGCACAACTATGTGTTCGGTTTCCATCCTCACGGCGTCCTGGTGGCAGGAGCTTTTACCAACTTCTGCACCTACAGCACCGGTTTCAAACAGCTGTTTCCTGGCCTCACCAGCTACATGCTCATGCTGCCCCTATGGTTCAGAGCCCCGTTCTTCAGAGACTACATCATGTGTGGAGGTTCAATCATACTGAATCATTCACATGACTCCTTTTGCACCTCCACTTCAATTGTCATATATCATTTTAATCACTCCTTATTTTCTGCTACAACATTTCAGGTCTGATTCCTTCAGACAAGGAGAGCGCCACCTACCCCCTCTGTCAAAAGGGTGGTGGTAATGCTGTTGTAATAGCAGTTGGTGGGGCTCCAGAGGCCCTTGATGCTCACCCAGGGACCTACAATGTGATGTTGGCCAAGAAGAAAGGCTTCATCAAAATGGCCATGGAGTGTGGGTAAGAACAGAGAGCCCTGGGGAAATGATGACACTTTTCCACAAACAAATTCTCCTAAATGGCTTATTGAAAGGATATTTTTGTCAGTCCATTCATTTTCTGTTTATTGAGGCTTGAGCATGGCCTCTTTAAACAGAGACTTATTTAAGTGCCTTGGAATTTCCTAGGAAAGCACAAAGTCTGTTATGAAAAAATTCAAGGTTTTAAAATAGTGGATGATAATCAATTAAACAACATTGTAAAACAACAACCTTTCAGAGCTCATCTGGTGCCAGTCTACTCCTTTGGAGAGAATGAAGTGTATGATCAAGTAGAAAACCAAAGAGGAAGCTGGCTGCGATGGATACAGGAACGGCTACAAAGCATTATGGGTATCTCCTTGCCTCTCTTCCATGCGCGAGGCATTTTCCAGTACTCCTTTGGTCTCATGCCCTACCGACGACCCATCGCTACAGTAGGTAAGTAAACAGCAAATTAATATATCTGAACCAAGAACACTGCTGTAAAGAGTAAAGAAGTTAGATGACACAGACTGCACAAGAGGATCGACCCCATTTTCATATCGTTCTTTGAAAAATGAAGCTGGATGGGGCACCTGCATAGCTGAATAGTTACAGTACACCTTGTCAGCGTATATATGCCGTGCACCGGTTTGAATCCTCATGATTTCCTGCGTCCTTGACCACTCTCCTCCCTGTTTCCTGTCTCTCTACACTGCCTTTATCATTAAAGGCAATAATGCTGCAATAATGTCTTTGCCACAAGTAGTGACGTCCTGGAGAATAAGATGATCTCCAGGCTGAACTCTAGGAGCCTGATGGGTAGTTCTAGGACGATATTGGCCCAAGACATAGTTCATCACTAATGAAAGCAAAGAGATAGCAAAGACAAAAGCTTCATAGAAAGTGACATCAGCTTACACATCTAACACATTAACTGCAGAATATAAACCAAAGGATGCCTGGCTTCAGTCATTACAAAACTGTCAAAAACCTGAGCCATGTGCTCATGGCTTTCCCAACCAGCTATTGATTTTGTTGGCAAAGAGAGTGAAAGTGAATAATATTTGTCTGATAAAGAATCAGGATTCACCAGCCAAGCAGTGAAAGGCAATGGTAACTGGTTGGCGTACAATCCTAGTGTACACCATAAACTCAAAGTACCACAAACTCTACAGTTTAAATTTGTCACAAAGTTGCTCCAACTTTAAACTATTTGATTTTCTGAAATGGTTTAATTTTTGTGCAAATGATTGACAGAGCTTAAGTAAACGTAATAAATTTTACTTTGTAAGGAAACATTTGAAATATTTGACTGATACATTCAAGGTAATATGCAATATGTAGCAGTTTCTCATTGTTAATTTGTCCTCCTCATCCCTGAAAATGGAAAGAATTCTTTGTATTTCCAACGTTTGAACATGTGGACATGGTTTGAGTAGAACTGAAATGATTGTTGAGTCTATTTGGTGTCTTCCTCTCACAGATGAAAGGACTCGGGATATCAAATGAGGCTAAATGTTCATTTGGAGTAACTTTTGTCCAGGGATGTTAAGGCCTCAGGTCAATAGGTTTAATTACAAATGGAAATGCTTTTTGGGATAATTGGCCAAAATAGAGGATAGAGTTGCTTCATATTGCTGCAAGTCATGGGTTTTGATGAATTCCCTGTTTGCTTACATTTTTGGAATAACCTCTTCAGAACATCCTAGAGTAGACATGTCAGTAGCAGGATTGTGATGAAGATGATTGCGTCCTGTCTATTAAATCATATTATTCCTGGCTGAGAGTTTGCGCTTCACAGATATACCCTCACACTGACAGGGTACTTCATGGTTTTGCACAGACTGCTGTCCACTGTGCAACTGAAGTTGTATGTTTTTGTTGCATATTCTAAAAATAAATACATGTAATTAGAATATAAGGTGGCATTAAGTGTATTTTTGTATTTTTAATAGCTTCTGGTACATTTAGGCACTATTGCATGAAAAAAACTAAGTAACTTATTGAATGAAATTAGGTTAGATGACTTAGATAACTTGATGTAATTTGTTTTGGGTTTCATCCATCCATCCAAGAGATCATATTCCACATCATAAAGTACATTGACTCTGAGTATGTTGTCCTGAACCTTTTCATCTCTCTGCAGTTGGACGGCCAATTAAGGTGGAGAGGAAAAAGAAGCCAACAGCTGAAGAATTGGACGCGCTCCACCAGCTGTACATGGATGAACTCAGCAACCTGTTTGAAGAGCACAAAGGCAACTATGGAGTGGACAAGGACACACACCTGACTTTTCTTTAAACTAGATTTATGATGAGGGGATCTAAAAGTATATTTATTTCCAACACTGACCTGCTGCAGGTTCAGATTACTGTACAGTTTGATTGGCTCTGAACACCTGAATTTTCTCAGACGGTGCTGTTAAAGATGAATGGAAATGTTTGTGTGTGTTCATTTAAATTGCTGTGGTTTCTCAGGTCACTGTGGGAGATTGTACAAATGGTACAAGTAACATTTTCCTCACTTAATCCCCTAGTTGCTGCATCTGTCTGGGGTATGTGATTTTGTGCAAGGCCTGACACTTTCTCAAATAGAGTCATAGGTTGAATTTGGGTTGCAACATCAACAAAATGTGAAGACCTCTCAGCTTTAGTATTTGGTATCTTTGCACATTTTAAATACAAAATAAAATCATATACACACAACATGAGGATTTATGTTTTTTTTCCTCTCCTGACTGCTGTTTCATTTTCATGGCAAACTGCCAACTGCCTAAACAATCTGAATTAAAGGTGGTTTTGATCATATATTGATCAGACTCTGTCTAATATGAAAGTGTCATTTGCTGTTTTATTAGTTCTAAACTCCACATTATAGACTCAGTATCTGACTTTGAATCAGGAGCCCAAATGATAAGACTGTCTGTGAACTTTGGCAACCACTTTATATAATATGCCAAGCTCTGATATTTCAAAATGAAATGACTGGCAAACTGGACAATGCCCTGATGCTTTCAACACAGCCTGGACACGATGTACGTGTGTGTGTGCGTGCGTGTGTGTGCGTGTCCTTAGAAACTAAAAGATAAACTAAAAGATAACAGAAGACAACAGTTACAACTGTCTGTGAAGTGTGTGGTTTTGGAAAAGATTGGGTTATCTGTGATGGACTGAAAAACATACTGTACTTTATATACTTATAAATAGCTAAATAGACAGATAAATGTCTTTAATAGCAATCAGAACAGATCCATCACTATCATATTTTTATTTTTCATATGGAATAAAGTAGCAACCATAACATGATAAACCTGATGAATAAATGGAATAGGATTTGTGTTTTTATAAACAATCACTGATATTAAGAGCATGTATTTCCATATCACCATAGTTCTGTCACATTCCTGTTCAGTGGGCGTGAATGAGCTCAGAGAAACAATGTTCCTGGCTTATTTTGGAAGGAGGAGGTCAAAGTACAAAAGAATCAAGACCCTGTGTTTACTGAATCCCCTAAGTCATATCTTATCTTCGCTTTTTCTTGGAAAAAAAAGAAAAACAAACAAAAAAAAAAAAAAAAAAACGTAAATGTAGTTTCAGTCCCCCAAATTACTCCAAACATGTAGTTTATCCTGTATATCAAGTGTAGCTCCACCTAAAAATCAATCACAGTTTAAACCAATAAAACTTTACTGAAGCAAAAATGTAATTTTTTTCGAATTCGTCTGTATAAAATTGACAGAGGAATCTTGCATGATAAGTCTTATCTATACAATAGATATTGGGTATCTGTTGTACAGATACAGTTGGCCTTTCAGTGTATGGCTTATATCAATGTGTAAAAAGGCTAGACTAAAAGAGATGTTATAGACAGTAACATTTACAAAAGTAATGTAAAAATTGCAAATTAGACTTGATCTAAAAACTATAATTCGCTATCTCGTGCTGTTATTTGATAATAAATGACAATGCAAACCAATGCAAAAACAGACATTTGAACCACAACTAACAGGAAGAACAAGACATTATCAGCATGTGCCTGAGACTGTACTTTAATTGAAGCTTATGCTGCCAAATAATTACATGAACACATTTCTCAACAGCAGACACATGTCAAGGACTTTATCACTGATTTCAACTGAATATCATTCTTGGACCTGGTTTAACTAGATATGTGGTATCAGTTCAGGTTTTTTGGATGAACTGTATTAGATACAAAGTGCAGAAGGATGGAGACTGGGTATAATATTTAATTTGACAAAATGACAGGGGTCGAGGTTAAAGATGAGATTGTGATTCATGACGTTAATACTGTTATCAGCAGATCGAACTCATCATTAGATTGACACACCTGATTGCGTGTTTATCACATCAATGGCTAAGTTGTGTTTCTTGTTCATATAGTTTCCTTACAGTGATGTAGAAAGATAATGTATGATTAAACATTTGAGAAATTAAAATTGAATTTTCCAGTATTTTTGGCTTGTGACCCACAAAGAACACAGCTGAGGTCTCATGTCACAATCTGGACATGATCTGGGGTTAAATGTGGTTTTGGATGTGTATATCAGACACTGTCTAATATGAATATATATGACTATTATGTGTTTGCTGTTTTATTAGTTCTAAACTCCACATTATAGACTCGGTATCTGACTTTGGATCGGGTGCCAGGATGAGACTGTGAACTTTGGTAACCTCTTTTTATATGAAATGCCAAGGTCTTAAAATTTCAAAATGAATTGACTTGCACATTGGATGACACCCTGATGCTTTCAACACAGCCTAGACAAGATGTGTGTGTGTTTAAAAAATGCTGACAAAAAAAGAAAAATAAATAAATATAAAATACAGCAGGACAGTGATGCAAACGAGAAATTATATTGAAGTGAAATGGACTCTGATTAGCTGTAGATATCTACAGGAACCAGTGAGGGTGTGTTAGGACAAGACACAGGAAAAGACTGGACAACCTGTAAGTAGACTGAACAATATAATCTATTCATACATATATTTAAATCAGACATAACATTATGACACTGAAAGGTGAAGTTAGTAAGTTTGATTATTTTTCAGTGGGTGGATTGTATTAGGCAGAAGTGAAAATTTTGTTCTCAAAGTTGATGTTGGAAGCAGGAAAAAACGGGCAGAGATTATGTGAGTGACTGACAAGAACCAAAGTGATGTTTAGACAAGTAGATCAGGTCACATTGCAGCTCTGTGGGATGTTCCCAGTCTGCAGAGGTCAGAAACAAAAGTGTCCAGGGAAGGAAAAGCAGTGAACCAGTGACAAGGTCATGAGTGACCAAGACTCACTGATAAGCGAGCAGAGTAAAGTCTGACCTGTGTGGTCTGACCCAACAGAAGAGCTACTGTAGCTCAAACTGCTAAAACTTCTGAGAGAAAACTGGTTGAGACAGTGTGATATGGTAGAAACCTTGGGTCTTGCCATTCACTGACTCATAGCACCACCTAAACATTGTTGCAGACCAAGGTCACTGCTTCATGAAACTGTATTCTCTGATGACAGAGTCTTCTGGCAGCAGGTTAATACTCCTGTCACACTGCATCAAAGGTTCAGGATCATTTTAGGAAGATGTTCAAATTAAGAAGATGTCCAGATCTCAGTCTGATGGAGCATCTGTGAGATGTAATAAACAAACAAGTCTGAGACATGTCGACGCCACTTCACAGCTACAGGACGTATAGAATCTGTTGCTGACATCCTGGTGTCACATACTACAGAACCTACAGAGGTCTAGTGGAGTCCAGACCTCAATTGGTCAGAAGTGTTCTTGCAAGTGTTCAGACATGTTCATAATGTTGTGGCTGATTGTAAGTATGAGTGATGACTTCACATGTCACAGTATATGTCATAGATTCCTGTTGGGTGGGTGTGAGTAAGGTCAGGAAAACAACATTATTGACTTATTTTTGAATGACGAGGTCAAAGTACAAAAGAATCAAAACTCTGTGTTCAGTGAATCCTCTAGGTCATATCTTATCTTGAAGAAAACAAGAAGAAAAAGAAAACAAAGCATAAATGGAATTCCAGGTCCTCTTGTTACTCCAAAACATGAAGTTTATATTATATATAAACAGTAGTTTGAGTTTTATTGATCAATCACAGAATTTAAACAAATTAAAAACTTTATTTTGAGAATAGGATATCTTTTCTTTAGTACAAACACAACAGAAAGGAAGCTTGCATGATAACAAAGTCATATCTATAAAACAGATGATTGGGTATGTGCTGAATAGATACAGTTGGCTTTTCACTATATGACTTATATAAGAACAAACAGATTAGATTAGACAGAGATGTTCTACATATCAAAAACAGAAACACATATAGATCAATTAGCTCTGCTCTGAGCAGCTGTAACAATGAAATTACTTCTTGCTACATTTACGTAGCAAGAAGTAATCAGCCGTATGTCATGTATAATTATTTAACACAGGAGACATTCGTCTGAAAAATAAATACATTTATCTCATTAAATTTTTACACTTTGTCCACCACTGATCATATCTCTCTGAAACATCTTCAACATCTTTGTCTATAGCAGCCACACATCAGCTGTGCTTCACCTGTGCTAAGTCTTGGTGAGACTGTGCAGTGGCAGCTTTCAGGCTTGATGTAGCCTCTGTGGGCTTACACAGTTCACCCACTGCTGCCAGTCAGAAGTCATGAAGGGCTCACATGGCAGGTTCAACCAATGTGTGTATATATGTGGATAAGGAGCAATGTTTGTCAGAGAGAAGTCTGTGGTGTGACTGCAGCACAACACCCTGTTTGATGTGACCCTCAACTATATTGTAAATTATAAAATAGTCAGACCAACACAGAGAGGCTAAACATGTGAAACAAAGCCCCATGAGTCCAACGTGCCACCGTCAATAATGAATAAGTGCTCTAAATCAGTGGTTCCTCACTGTTACTCACCGTTAAATATGCAAAATTATATGTTACATCAAAGTCAAACTGAAATCAGTGCTCTACAATAGGAAGAGAAAACACCTGGTAATTGAACCAGTCCAGAGGGGAAGATGTACTGGCGCACAGCTGAGCAGGGGTGGTCCCCGTGTTTCACTGTAGTTGCGTGACTACGCCCATAAATACAGGTGGAGAGGGCGCAGTGGCCTCACTGCTACACTGCTGCTCAGGGTTCACCAGCTGATTTCCAGGCTAACTGCAGAGAGGGGACGTCCTCCTCATCAGGCTCCGCGGCGACCGCTGATCCAACGCTACTGCGCTCCTCCAGCCCCGCTCGGCTCAGGCTCCTCCCCGCGCTGATTAAACGGTCGCCGGGCGCCTCGGTCAGCTGCAGACAGCGGCAGGCATGACTGAGGAGCTGTAGGCTGGACTTGTGTCATCTTGGCAGCAACGCGAACATCTTACTGCGTTTTCACATCTTTCTCTGCGTCCTCGCCATCCAAAGCTACCGCCACCATGAAGACCATTCTCGCCGCGTACTCCGGCGTCCTTAAAGGTAAGAGGACGCGGTTCGGGGCTCACAGTTTGACAGGGGCCACAGCCGCCAAACAAACAAGAGATGGTTAAACAAATGAACAGTCGTTCCTGGAAGAGGTCAACGAGACATGAGGCACCTGTGCATCAGTGGTTTACATGTTTACAAGTGGTTGTTTTTGTTACCTACAAAGTGGCGCAAAGATACAATGAAGTTGCAAATGTTTCATCATTTTAATCACCATCATCGTTTAAACTACATCAGAAGAAATATTACAGAGAAACTTTACTAAAAGGTATCCTGATAGATTTAAGTTAAGACAGTTTCAAAGTCAAAAAATCAATTTCTTCAAAAAAAAACAACAAAAAAAAAACAAAACAAAAACATCAAACTTTTTTAAAATCGCCTACAACAAAGTGAGTGAGATGGTCAGATACTAAAGTTTGGTCTGACAGGTTTACACAGTTTAACATTGAATATTTGCAAGTTTTGTATTGAAATGTTTGACATTCAGACAAAGTATGTGTATTAGTATTTTCTCACTGGGAATGTCTACTTGTTCTGCTGTGTGTGTTCAGAAACTTAGTCTTTGAATTCTTAGTGAAAGTATTGAACTGAGATCAGTCAAACATCAGCCCCTGTGGAGGTTTTAAATGATGAGTTCAGGTTTTAATACAACACATGCTGGCAGCACATAGTGCACCTGTACTTCTCTGTTTGCAGGACCTCATAGTGGTTTTTATGCTGCTCTCTGTTTGGTGACCAGTGAGACTTGGCTTGCAGTAGGACTGTAAACTGACAGGTTTAGTGGTGAAATGGTCACCAACAGCCCCTACCTCAGTCGCCCACTGGCACTGATTCAAGCAGTAGTTCTTAGGAAGTCTCAGCTTCATAGTTTACAGGTATTACCATCATCAGCCCCGTGCTGGGTTATTTTCAGTGAGCACAGATGGGATTAGACGGCACTGCCTCAGTGGCTTTCAGTGGTGCGGTCTTGACTAGCTTACACTAATAATGTGTTACACTAATAATAGTGCGATAGTTTATGCTCGCTCTGTGCACACTGTCTCCTCATTTGAAGCTGTGTGGTCTTGCTGTCATGGGCTGTTGACTGAAAGGAGCTGGTGAGTGCCAGTGTGTCTATGGTTTGGCTGAAGTTTACGCCGATGCTTGGTCACATGATTGGATGCGGTTTTCTTGGAAATCATTAATCACTTTGTTTATTTGGATATTCATATTCAGGTTGTTTTAACTCAAACCAAGAGGATGTAACTATTTGTTCTGATTGATTTATCACCTAATACTTCTGTTTCATCTATTTGAGCTTCTGTATGTGTTTGTTCACAAATCCACTGACAAGATTTCATTTAAAAAAAAAACTGCTCTTCACCTCGTGTGTCTCCAGGCACTGGCTCCAGCATCCTCTCTGCCCTGCAGGACCTCCCTCTGGCATTCTGGCCCTGCAGATCCAAGATGGAGAAACATCTGCAGGTCATTTCTGTGTTGCAGTGGGTCATCAGCTTCTTAGCCATGGGTAAATGAGTGTGTTTGTGTGTGTGTGGGTGCCTTATATGTGTTTCACTTAAGAGCTAAGAAGGCAAAGAAACCTAGAAGAGTGAGCTTGTAGCCTTATTAGTCTCATAATAAGGAGGTCAAAGCACTAAGCGTACACACTCTGGTGGGTTTTGCTAAAGCTTTGATCCGTTAGCAGAAGGTTTTAGCTTTAAGATAATCTTAGGTGAATGATTTCTCTCCTTTCTCCCTCCAGGTGTGGCCTGCACGGCACTGCTGATCTACATGTTCTGCACTGATTGCTGGCTTATTGCTGCTGTTTACACAGCCTGGCTCATCGTTGACTGGAACACCCCAAAACAAGGCAAGACTAACAAAAACGACTGATGGTTTTAAGACTGGACTGATGATGATAATGACCAGTAGCTGGATGATACTTTTGGAATCTAAAAATATGAATTAATAGTGGTATAGTTGTGCAAATGTGCTGAGACTAACCTTTGTATTATCTAAGCTTTGAGTAATGTGTTTTGTAAGGTTTTGCACTAACAATGACTTGATTATATTTACAGCATGTTTCTCTTCCTTGGTCTTAAATGGTTAAAAGGCCACAAATTGTTAGAGCTCAGAGTTTGTTAGTTATACATGCTACTGCTCATGTTAAAGTGGGTTTGGATAATACTACAATAGTCTACATAACTGAACTGCGGTTGTAGTAACTTATCAGAGTAAATTAATGTGAGGTTTTGCTCCTTTTCTCTGATTCAAGTTGTTAGAAATGGAGAGACTTTTAAAGTTAAGGCAGGCAATTAAATGAGCAATTTCACATGTTGCTGTCTAGAAAAGTTTTATTTCTCCACATACTATGAATAAATGAATGAATGATTAATTCATTTATATTTGATATTTTTGATTTAAAAAAAAAAAAAAAATTTCTTTCTTTCTAGCCAGAATAGTTATGGAAAATCTGATAAATTGTTTTCAAACACACTTCAGAAAATGTGAACCTATTCTTTAATATGATTACTGTTGTTAATTATTTAATTAATCAATATGTTTTATTCTCTGTACAAGGTAAGGACAGTATGATACCAATAAAAGAAGCAACACTGGAGCTGCTGTGACGCCTACACATTTACAATGACATTTTTTTTTTTTTTTTTAACATAAATAGAAACATGTCAGTGTTGTTTTAAGACAGACTTTTGGATTTTTGAACCTTTCCTGTTGTCATTGTAGTTTTAAAGCTATGAGATGGAGAGATTTTCATAAATCTGTGATATTCTCCTCAGGTGGAAGGAGGTCGTCTTGGGTCAGGAACTGGACAATGTGGACGTATTTCCGAGACTACTTCCCGATCAGGGTAAGTTACTCAGTTAGTTAAACCTGGTTCATCAAAGTGACTCTGTCTTGAATTCGTACCACGGGAAACCCCAGCAAACCTAAGTCATCATTTTATTTCCAGTCATGTAGATTTGACATTTGTGATAACCTTATCATGGGTGGATCAGCTGGCTGCTTCATGCTGTTGTTTATGATCGGAGTATGATACCGACCGAGACTTTTAGACTTTGTCCTCGAGGCTAATGAACAGCATTAAGCTGGTTCTGTTCTGAAGACTTTTAGGTGAAAGGGCAAATGTTTTTCTCTCTCTCTCTCTCTCTCTCTCATTCTCTCATCCAGCATGCAGGGAATGGCAGGTATAGTTCAACAGCTGTGTGTGAGTGAACTGTCACTGTAGCAGACAGAAGTCGTGTTGATCGTGTCCTCTCACATAGTCTACATGACTCATTTGGAGTCTTAGGATTTTATGAATCAGCACCTTTGCAGCTGCAATGACAAGTCAGTGAAATGTCGATCAGCTACTGTTTTAATAATCAATTAAATGCCAACACTCTGATTCCTTGTTAAAAAAAAAAAAAAAAACTTTTTTGAAGATATTCCCCAGTCTGTTTGGGGGTTAACTGATCTTTAGTTTATTTCTCTGATTTCATCATTTCTCCACTTAACATGTAACTCTCTATATTTGAGGCTAAAGGCTACAAAAAAACTGCAGGCTCAATTAAAAGTCTCAGTCTTTGCGGCTGAACTTTGCTCCTCACATTGATCTGTACTGTTTGCACCACGCAGCCGTTTGTCTCACAGGGTTGATGAGATCATTCCTTTTCTCACCCAGCCTGGCGCTCCCATTTAAGAAATCTCAGTATTGCAAAATGTTGTGGCTCTGCCAATGTTGAAATTCTGCTTATTAGCTGCCAACATATTCTGACGTGTGTAGATGAAAGTTCATGTGTAGTGACTGTGGTGAATGAATACTTCTATGAAATAAAACGTTTACTGTCTAATAGCTGAGAATAATATCAGTTATGTGTGTGTGTGTGTGTGTGTGTGTGTGTATGTGTATATATATATATATATATATATATATATATATATATATATATATATATATACGGTGTATATATATATATGGCTTCAGTTGTCTGGACAGCCCTGATAAAACACTCTGAACTCTGATTAGCATTTAAATGAGTTGGAAGCCAAGTGGTCAAAGTCTGAAGCAGCGTTAAAATCAGAGTGAGGACTGCAGAATGTCTGGCTGTTTCATGAACATCAGTGCACGTCTGCTTCAACCCTACAAACAAAGGCTGTTCTGTGATATTAGGGCTTTTTTGTAGCAACCGGTGAACTCGAGTCTAGCCTTCGTCTCCTCACTGTCTCTTAAATAAACAAGGCGTTAAGTGCGACAGTCGCTGAGGTTCTCCACATCTGCCACACCGGTCAGGCGGTGTTCAGCGGTGCTATGGGAAACTTGAATGTGATCCTCCTTTGCTAATGTAATTATGTAAGTGCTGTGTTTAACCAGCTACTGAGGGAGCTCTGTGTACACATAGTGATGGATCTAAGTCTACACTGCAGATCAGAGCACACAAGGTTCGAATAAACTAAAAGATTAAAATAATGCTGTAAGGTTAGCATAAGGTTTTATTGTTGCCAGTGTGAACAGAACACACACACACACGTACACACGCCACTGGCTCATTATTTTATGACTGTACTTGAACAGATGGAGAAGTTGTGTGAGGTTTGCGCTGATAAGGATGCCCTACTTTTGCATGAAAGTGTGCCACACATATCCTGGCAAAATATTAGACGTGATTCTCCACCATAGTCTGTCAAGTTTAACTCAAATGTATTTATTGCATCATGTTAGAGCTAAATCACAGTATTTAACTGCTATGTTAATAATCAATTGTATGGTTATTTTTCAAGAAAAATGATCTTTCCTAACTGCCTTTCTCCTTTTTAGATTTATTCATTCTTTACTGTCAGTCAGACAAAGAAAGAGAGGTTAAGAAGACAGGGTCCTGTAAACTGTGGTGTTTGTATTTTACAGACCAAAAAAAGCAGATAGGAAATAATCTCTGTGAGAATGAGCTGTCTGCCGTGATTGGTTGGTTTGAGAGAATAGAGGAAGATGATGACTATAATCATAATCATAATTTCAATTGTGTGGCACTCCTTAAAATCAAAACCAACCAACCAAAATAAAGTTAATAAGAACAAGCCAGAATTCAGTAAAACATCATGAGAGTATTTGTGAGGACGTTGATCCTGTCCTCAGACCCTAGCTGTATTCCCTGTCTTTATGCAATATGTCTCTCTCACTGTTTACTGTTCATTGTCCCTCAGCTAATTAAGACCCACAACCTGCTGCCCAGCCGGAACTACATCCTAGGCTACCACCCCCACGGCATCTTCTGCTTTGGGGCTTTCTGTAACTTCGGGACTGAGGCCACCGGCTTCTCCAAGAAGTTCCCCGGCATCAAGCCGTCCCTGGCGACTCTGGCAGGAAACTTCCGCTTGCCTGTGCTTCGAGACTACCTGATGTCTGGAGGTGAGTGGATCTGAGAAGCCACGGGATCTTGTTTGAGCACTTGAACAGTCTGATAACAAAGATAACTGTATCTGTATGAGAGCAGACCTTTGTCCTGTTGTACAGCTGATACAGCTTCTGTTTGCTGTGGATCTCACTGATGTATAGACCTGAAGTTGTTCTGTTCCAAGAGTCTGTTTGCCTGTAGATACTGTACGTTGTCTTAGATTACTGCAGGCCATTGTACATGTTGCTTAAAAGGGTTTTATTGGTAGATAACCCTCATTAGTTTTCCTCTGGAACCATTTTTTGTGCTAATGGTTCTTGCAGCAATCTTCTCAACAAAACTTCTGCTGATAAGATTGATTTTTGGCTGCACTGCAACAGATTTTCCTTGGTATTAACAGGATTAATTAATGCTATTCGGGTGCTAGTGGCGTCATAGAGCATTGCATTAATTACAATAAAATAAAGCTGAGCTCAGAAACTAATAATTCTATCATTTGCTGCCAACAATGGACTAAAGTCTAAATAGTCTAAATGGGAAGAATTAATAGATATTTTTAAATACAGTGCTTCACTACATTGTCACAAATGCAAACAGATCTAATAACTAAATGCTTAGTTTTTTGCTTATTCCGTCTCAGGTATCTGTCCTGTGAACAAGAACTCCATCGACTACCTGCTGTCACGTAATGGGACAGGAAACGCCGTGGTCATTGTTGTGGGAGGAGCAGCAGAGTCTCTGCACTGCGCTCCAGGCATGAACGCCGTCACCCTGAAGAATCGCAAAGGCTTTGTGAAGCTGGCTCTGCAGAAAGGGTGAGCTCAGACACAAGGACACATTTTACAGCGACTAAACACAACCTTGACCAAATCTGTTTAACACCTGAATGTCAATCTCAGGGCTGTGCTGATTAGAAGCCTAGAATAATTTGTCCCCAAAGGTTGAGGTTACCACACATGGAGCATTACCAAATCTTTTATGAATGTGTAGCGTTGTCCCTCATGATGCTTGTAGGAGCTTTTTTGGAAAGGTCAGACAATGTGAGCTGGCACATTGCAGCAGTACATTAATCTCTATAAAGAGTTTGTCTTACAAACAAACAAGCTTGATTCCATCTCAGATACAGCTGAGGATTATCACTGGGTGCAAATTGTCCAAAGAAGCTTAAAGCTTGTTAGAAAAGACATGCAATTATGAAGACTTTTATTTATAATAACAGTTCAACATTCCAGCTCTAATGAGCCTCGATTGTTAATTAGGTCATCTCGGCTTTGTTAATTAAAGAAAATTGAAATGATTGAGAAACCAGTTGTATAACAAATGGGTTTCCATAAGCTGGTTTCAAGTCAAAACTTTGGATGGAAGAACAAACATTATATTTATTCATCATTACAAAACTGAGGAGACTTAAATGTGCCATTTGTAAGTTTTGATAGCACTGTATAGTTAATGTTTGCGTTTACTTAGCACTACCATCAACTGCACATAGTCCTGCTGATCCACCTGCCCCAACCAATCAGCAGTCAGTCTCAGCTGTCAATCACATGGGTGTTGTAATAAAAAATAACTAATTAAAACCTAACTTAAATGAAAAATGACAATAGAAATACAAATAAAACAAACAGAAAAAATAAAATAAAAATGTATACTTTCTCCAAGCAAGAAAGAAAGAAACTACATTTAGTACAAAGGGAAAAAAAGAGCATTAAGCATCTTTAAACTGATATTTCTCCTTAAAGAATATCCCTGAAGTGCCTACAGGCCACAGGAATGTATAAATGTGTCACTAAAATTATTAACGCTGGCTTTCATCAGTAGGAACTACCACAGTCTGTCTACGTGACCAGTTACAATAACTGATTCTCGATGATTAGTACGTTGCAGTGATAAAACCATTATGTCATAACAAGTGTGGTGTAAAAACCTTTTGTTAAGTAGGATTTTTATGGAGAGAGCTATTTACATTTCACATTACTTAAGCTCCCACCATTGGACAAGACTTTTTTATAAACATATATATTGTAAAAGTTTTACTGACTTATTTCTTGATATTGTTGATGTTTTACATGAGTTTATACATTAAGTTGACCATTGCTAAGACCACCTCTGTTCCCTCAGGGCTGACCTGGTTCCAGTCTATTCATTTGGAGAGAACGACGCTTACAAACAGGTGATCTTTGAAGAAGGAACCTGGTGGAAAGCTATCCAAAAGAAATTTCAGAAATTTTTAGGCTTTGCACCGTGTGTCTTCCATGGATGTGGTCTCTTCTTTGGCAACTCTTGGGGCATCGTACCTTACTGCAACCCTATCACCACCATAGGTATGTCTGACTGCTCATGTTTGGTTTGAATGTTTGATCAGTTTTAAAGAGGTACAGATTATAGTATGAACGCAGCACTGTTAGATAAGTTTATTTCAGGACAGTCATTGATCAATGACACAGAACAGTCAATATTTGCTTCTTGCAGCCTCAACTTGTATCAGTTACACTTGACACCAGTTCTAACAATTATTACTTAGTATTTGTAGTTTTTGTTTCTAATCCTCTTCTGTTTTTTGTTTAACAGTTGGGGAGCCAATCACTGTTCCAAAAATTGAGGATCCATCTGAAGAAGAGGTGGATCTGTACCATGAAATGTACATTAAGTCTCTCCAGTGCCTTTTTGACAAATATAAGACCCGCTTTGGCCTGAAGGAGAGTGACGTCCTGTACATCCAGTGAGAGAATGTGGGGGGGAGGACTTTTTGAGGCTCTGAACTGTAGTAGCATCTTCAGACCCCTTCGCTCCCTTCCCCCTCCTGCCCTTCCAACCTTGGTGCCCGAGTTGGATTATTATCTCTGAACTGCAAACTGTCTACATGAGCAAGTTTGCTACAGAAACCTTTGCTCTCTGCACTGCTGTCTATCTCTCTCTCATACATACAAGCACATGCTGAAGAACAGTAGCCTCGCCCTGCCGCTGCTGTCTCCGGGTTAAAACCGTCTCAACAACAAACTTACACAGAACGTGTTCATTTGTTGTTTCCAATTTTTCACTGAAGGCACCACGTTTGGACTGCCATATCAGACAGAGAGGGGGGGTCGGGGTGGGGAGGGCTTCCACTAAATGGTGCTGGAAGGTAACACACACGCCTTTAAAGAAGTGCCAATGTTTTCTTTCACTGATGCATTCATATAATTCTCCCCGATTCCTTTAAAATCATGTCATATGCACAAACAATGCAAATGGAAGGTGCCACTTTATTTTGGGGAAAACAAACCCAAAAGTTAATTGAGCCAAAGACCTATGTCATCCCCACATGTAGCAACATGTATTTCTACTGTAGGCTGAGGGTAAAGGAATTTTTCACAGTGGATTCATATTGTCAACACACAGTATGTATGTGCCTGTGATTATATAATGCCATAAAGTATTAATTATATTCTGTAGAGAGAAGTCTTATAGTGCTTGTCCCTCAATGAATATTTCTGATGCACTTTCCATGTTGCTGATCGCCGCCTGAGGTTTCTTTTGTTGGGAGAAAAAATGTCTTTAATATGAGATTTTTTCCAAGACAGTGGTTGTGCTGATCAACTGGGGTTCCCTCTCCTGCCCCACTGCTGCTGTGTTTCTGCAGATGCTACAGTGGTGTCAGTGATGGTGATGATTCTCACATGTTTAGGTGATATGAAAGAAGGTGAAAGTATTTTTGTGGGTGAAAATGATCCAGTGCTCAGTGCATTACTTTGTAATCATTTGATGAGTGACAACTAAAGAGGAAGGTGCTGCACTGGGTAAAGCCTTATTGCTAGGATGAAGTCATGAAGGGTATCTAGTACTTATTTAAATAAGAGTATGAGAATATGAATGTATCCTTGGAATAATCAGAGTAAGTGTGCCTTGTTGAAGGGTATGAAGAAATTATAGGATTGTCATTTGAAGAGCATTGTCCCTCTATTCTCACCATTGTGTCTCTGTATAAAGAGCAGTGTAATCACTGTGCAGTCGATTTACAAGCAATAAAGTGAGACCTGTCTATATGACGAATGACATCATCTGTGTGCTGATATTTAAATTAAACTTTTGTATGTTTTCAGAAGGACACGTGTGTGTTGTCATGTCTTTTCTCCCCTACTACATTTTCAGAAACTTAACACCAATGTCAATGTCAGTTTCCCCTAAAATTCTACAGTGTTCAATATTATTGAAACTGTTGATTCTTCATTGAATCCAATATTGGTTGGAGCTGCACAGTATGAATAACTGGCAGGTCAGTGTGGTTTAAATTAACAAAATTAACTGGCTGTGGTGGATTAAATACCCAGATTATTTACTTATGTTAAACCCTTAATACCAAAATGTAGAAACACTCAACACAAAAAATTACAGTATTTTTTCTTTATGTGTTAATTACTTTACCTTTTAGAGAAATATTACCAGTGAAAGTAATTGGATTCATTATGCAGATTTTTAATACAGTTGCATTAATATTAACATTTCCAGTATTGTGTTTGATGAGACTGAAGTCAACCTAGTATTTATTTTATTTTATATTATTTTAATTTACAGTTATAAAATGATGGGCAATTTCATTATTAATTTAATAATTTTAGAGGTTGCTGATATTTAAATAAAAAATCCGAATTTGTAAAGCAGCAAGTAAATACAGATAATAGAAGAAAACATATTACCAAAATGAAATACAGAAGAGGATGTATAAATTAGCAAAAAAAAAAAAAAAAAAAAAAAGGGAAGTGGAAATATTCAAGGAAAATAAAAGTAAATCTACGTACATTTATTTTGTCGATTTTCTCCTCTGGAAAATGGCCAAAATATATATTTATGAAGAAGGTAAGTATTTAGTATAAAATATGATTTTAAAATATGATACAGGATCTGTTTCACATACATGGGACAGTTAAAACGCAAATATCTTCGAGTAACCAGAACCCTGTGGCTGATGCTGCCCCCTGGTGGTGATTTAACATTCCGCATTCAGACTGATGGAGACAAACACAGTTCATTCATACAGTAAAGTGTCCAACAGTGACACAAAATAAAGAAATGTTTACTCAAATACTGTACGTTTGATGTACTTGTATTTATATATATAAGTTTTTTCAAGCAAGTGGTAATATTTAATTAACCATTAATTAACCATGTGCAATAACCATAACAGATACTGTTATGTACACACACACACACACACACACACACACACACACACACACACACACATTCGTATAGGTGTATTTTCTATTTATATACTATAATATATTTACCGACCAGCTGGACTCTTCATGACTCTTCAAAACCATGTGCAATAACACACACAATCGTACGTGCATATATATTTTTATTCATATAGTCTTACTTTATATTTATTTTATATCTTTATATGGGTGTTAGGTACTTGGGGTGTGTTTTCTTTCTTTCTTGCTCTTCTGTTTATGTGTGTGCTTAAGTTTAAGAGTGCTGTATGTGATGGAGCTACAATTACCCTGATGGAACCTCCCAAATGGATGAATAAAGTCATCTACTGTCTGTCTGTCTATCTGTCTGTCTATGTAATCTATTTTAATGACACTTCACTCAGATGAAACATTGTGCTTCTAGTACACTACATATGTGTGATCTATATGTTAGGTATATATATATATATATATATATATATATATATATATATATATATATATATATATATATATATATATATATATATATATGCTTCATGTTATATCTGATTGTTATTCATCATGTAAATATATGACGAGCTCATTAAATATGATACATTATATGTAAATTACTTAAAGTCTGATTATCTTCACTGTAACTACATTACTAACTGCAACTTGTTAACAGCACTGTTTAAAATTAATGGACATGATTTCAAACAGAGAATTTTATTACAACAGATGTGCAGTTATTTCACGTGTGAGACATCTGAGGTAACTCTTTTATTTGTTGTGGGTCCATGGTCTAATGTTGTGTGTACTCTGAGGTCAGAGTTTATATTGGATGTAGCCACTCCAGTCTGATTTGGTTTATTAATTGTAAATTATGTTAATTATTTTTGGACTCTTTCTGTGCTGCCTCTAATGGAGACTGTGAGTGTGAAATGACTTAGATGTTATCGTTTAACTGTCACCTGCATGTCACGCTGTACTATGCAACTTCCTCATATTTTGCAGCTTTGACAGATTTCAGTGAACGCCCGCCCCCTCCTGGAAGATTAACACACAACTTGACCAATAGAAACGCTATATTTCGGCCGTAGATCCCGCCTTTACGTGACGGATGTTAGTTTTAACCAATCAGCGGCCGAGCTGTTGCACCTCCCAACCGGAGACGGATTTCCGAACCAAGTGTAGCAAATAGCCTGTACTTTGTTTACGTCCCGTTGGTTAGCTGACAGCTGTTGTAGCGCTTTCCTCACACAAACAGCCGTGTCTGCACGTCTCCGGTGTGCGTCCCGAGCTTCATAAACTTTAAAGCGAGTATCCTGGACGTTAAGGATGGGATGTTTTGTTGAATGAAGGGGAGCTGTTAAATGCCGACAGGAGGATGAACTCCATCACCGGTCGGGTTCTCGCCATCCCCGCCGCCTCTGTCACCAACTCTGGAGCTTCATCCTCTCGAGCCTTACATGTAGAGCTCACATCTCAGCAGGTAAATGCAAAGCCTCGGAGCTCAGGTCGATGCTAAACTGCATCCAGATGAGGTCAGGGGAACACGGACCAGCCGCCTCCCTGTGTTTTGCACTAGTTTACAGCGTCAGTCACAACTGCTGCCCGGAGAAGCACGGCAGGCCTGGCAAGGCTGGCTAGTTAGCTAACAACTGCTAACTAACAGTTAGCTAGCTGCACGTTAATGTAGCTAGCTGTGCTGACACCACACACACTGGACACTGTCAGTCTAGTGTTAGGCTTTTATGAGCCTCACTTCTTTTAGCGTGTCGCCTAATTTTGAGCGTATATTTAATTTTACACATTTAATTGTGAGCGAAGCTAGTTTTCGTGTGCTAATGGTAACTTGACGTTGTGTCAACACTCAGGTGACAGCTCAGCTGAGGGGAAGCAGTAGAATATGTCGTTACTGTGATGCTAATAGCATGTACATGTACTTTACTGCCATTTACACGTCTAGACCATGTATTAGTTTAATGCATGCTTAGTTAAAATGGTGAATTCTTTAGAAAGAAATTGAGGTAAAAGGAACTTATTCATTCATTCATTCATTCATTCATTCATTCATTCATTCAATCACTCATTCATTTGGACTCAACAGATATCAGTTTCAGTCAACTCCAGGCAATAAATCTGCAGCAGAGCACCAACATTGTGTGTTGCTCCACATTACCTGCAAATGTTTGAAAACAAGTTGACAAGTTGGCTGTCAGTGACACAGCATGTCTCATCATTTCCCTGTATTACCTACTCCTGATATATATTATATATCATATAATTGAAGAGAAAGAAAGTACATTTATTGGGGCTAAATCTAAATCTTTGACATGTGTTCCTTGATTGCATTAGATGGAAATTTAGTAAATGTAGTGAAAATAGTTGGTGTGTGTACATCTAGTCAATCTCTGTCTATATTTCTTTCTTATTCTGATTACTCACAGTGACATATACACTTGACAGCTCACTACAGGAGACATAACACACCCAAAACACCCACAGTACATTGCTATGTTTGCACTCAGAACTTGTAAATAACTTATGAACTGTGTTCACAATCGATTTTCTATTTCTAATTGCAAGTGTTGTTGTTGGGTTTTTTTTTTTTTTTTTTTGAGCTCACAGGAATGCGTTGATCTAATTCAAAACATGCATGTGTGTAATTAATCTACAGTAGTTTGTGCAATATGAAAATAAAGTTAGTGACCTGTTACTTAGTTTATTATTTAGTTTGTTTATTAAATTTGGATGTTATAGCCAAGTTATGGCCAGTGGTATGGTGAGCTAAATCATCATTACTATTATAATTATGTTTTGTAAAATATTAATGTGTATTTGTGTTAATATACAGCACATATCATGCCACTTTAAGAGATAGTTTGTGTCTGCCATATTTAACAATATGTTTGAAGAAAAGACTATTGGAGGATGCATGTCTTTGGAGTGGCCCTTTTTTTCAAGCAGAAGATGTTTGGCTGTGAATAAACATTAGTACTAAACTGTGCATTTTGACATCAATATTATACACTTTGCAAGCAGTTTTTAGGGAATTTTTATGCATCGGTTCTGAATAGTATGGAACTGATACAGTCTTGAAAGAGGATTAATATACTGCAAGTTTTTTTTAAATTCTTGTTCAAGTTTCATATCACTTCTAACAGCAGCTCTGTTGCAGTAACTCTGTAACTCTGTTGAGTCCAGTTTCTAAATAAATATGTAGCTTTGTGGGTTCCTGTGTTATACATATTCAGCAAAAGGCTTGTAACCAGCTAATCACTTTGTCACACTATTCACACACACTCAGACTTTTGAGCATTTTATGTTATGTGGTCAACGAATACCAGTTTGATCTTTGAGCTTGTCTTTCACAATGGGAGCTCTGATTCAAATGCAGTTTGTGCCGATTCACCACAGGAGTTTAATACTTCACCATTTCTCCCTGCCTGTGGTTCACATTAGTCCATTTGAAAATGTACGCCGACTTTTTTTTAAGGAGGGGGAGGAAGTTAAAAGAATTGTGTGGAACAATCAGCGTTTTTGTTTCTGGGGCCCTTAATCTTATAGGGAATCCCATGACTTAGATTTAGTCTCAGTATGGCTGCAGGAGAGAGGCCAGGCCTGCTGGTCAACAAAGAAGTTGTGCTTTGGTGACGTGTTTGCCTGAAGCGGGAAGTTTCCAGGTGGCAACTCTGTGCCTCCTGTCACACACAGCTTTTCCAGGTATCAGTTGTTATTACACCTCACTGTTTCCTATTAAATGGGAGATTTTTACTGAAGTGTGAACCACAGTTTAATTACTATTCAAATACTGTAGAAGTTTGTACATTATCAATATTATTTGAGATGAACTCATCAAGTTACTTGTTGGTGTCTTGTCCTGATTTGTAAACTGTAACATAAATTGTTTGAAGACTAAAAATGTTGATGTTGATACTTTTCTCATGTGACTATCATGACTCACCATGCCTGCCGAATTAGCCAGCCACTTAAATCTACCATGAAAATGTCATGCCTCTATTATTTGAACTGCTGACATCTAGCATACCATCACAGCTAGTGTTGTCTCTGTGCATGAGAAATATCTGCTATTTTTGGCAGAGTACACACATGTGATGGGCAATGTGATATTTCATTGATGTCTGTCTGCTTCTCTTGTCATTTGTCCTGGGACCTGGTCAGGGCTTTGTGTCTTTGTGTCTTCAGAGCAGTGTGGATAGTATTTGCCCGCAGCCATCACATGATACTCTGGTGTCTCTTTATTAGATTATATTTGATATTTATTCTCCATTTGTCCTCATTCTATCTCCACCTAAACAGAGACGATTGCGTCATCTCCGGAGCATCGCAGCCAGAAACATCGTCAACAAGAATGGTTCCCCACTGCTGGACACATACTTCACCCTCCACCTCTGTGTAGGAGACCGTATATCTAGAGGTCAGTGTTAGCATCCCTCCCACATATTCGCCACCCTCTCACTCCTCTATGTGAGTGCTGACAGTGGGTTACATTGCTTAGCCTGTTTTCTACAATCTCATATTGTATCATATTCCACTGCAGTGTATTTTCCAAAACAGCCTTTTCCACTTTTATATAAACAAATGTAGCTAGCAAATCATCAAAACAGCTGAGGAACATGAACATCCTATTTGCTTTAATCCTTGTCAGTGTCTCAGGCCAAAATATCTCAAAATCTATCAAAACGTCTCTCTACAATAGAAATTATGCTGTTTCAGTCATTTTTAGACACAAAATGTAGCATCTGCAGAGAGAAATGTGTCTCTAATCTGCTAATGTTATCAGATGACACTTAATGAATCTGGGTCATGGTCACACAGCCTCTGAATGACTCTGTGAGCTCTGTGGTAGTATTTCCTTTTTTTTGGATAATCCATTCATGTACTTTTTTAAATGTATGACTCCTAGTTGTGAAGCAGAAAACATGCCCGTAATCTAATAACTTAACTGATGTCATAACATCCTCACTGTTTTTGGATTGACTTTACTCTAGATTAAATTATTATTGAAGCAGAAACTAGTTGAATTTTCAAACCAAAGCTTCTTTTAATTATAATCTAAGGGCAGATTTAACTCTTATAGTTGTGCTGGAGTGTGTTTTCTGTCTCTGAACAGCTTTTTTTTGTTTTTCAGGTTTTTACAAGAGTGAGGTCATACGAGACTCACTGGTAAGCACATTTGTTTACAACCTTCAGACTCGTCATGTTTGCCATTTGGGTTTGGCTCATGTTTGTCGTCATTACCTACAGCCAGCTGTCACAGTGTGTGTGATAGTGCTCTGGTCATTGTGTGCAATGCCATAATGAAGGAGGACCAACTTCCTGTAGTTGACTCAAGCCGCAGCTTGCATTATACCTGCTGCTGGTCAGCCTTCTGACTTGTTTCACTTGCTGGTTCTCAAACAGTGATGTGATGTGATGTAAAACACTAGCCTGGCTGTCACACCAAGCTCATAGATGGAGCTTGGTCTGTCAAAGATCCTACTGATGGGAAGTTCTCAGAGGTGGGATCAGCGAGCGTTTACCAAATGCCTCTGTGTACTACTGCACACGTCTACAACCAATCAGACCACTGATTCCGATGACGTATGTGTAGTGATGGCAACGGAAAACCTCACCCTTCGTAGTTTGCTAACTTTTGCTCCATGTTTGAAGAAAACTCGCTGTTAAAATCACATAAAACAGCAGCTACAGCTAAATTGAATGATTGCCTCCGCATATGTGTTTGAAGTCGCTTAACTAGTGCCCCATCACGTTAAACCTGCACTGGTGTAAAAGCTCATTTTTCATTGGTTCCCAAGTTTTCAAGATTGGGAAGAGCAGAGACCAGGCAAGTTGGCCAGACTGACTTGAACGTGAAATTCAATGTAACGTCACAGGCAGGATGGGCGGGCCCAGGCTAGTAAATCATGCTTTATTGAGTAAAATGTCAGAATTGGAGCAGAATGAATTAGATATGATATGTGCCCTTCCCTCAGGCAGCTCTTCTCTCCTGGTGTGTAAGTGTGTGTTAGTTGCTGTAAATATTAATAAATATGTAAATGACCCCTGTGTGATTTCTGTCTGTGTCACTTCTGTTTGTGTGGCTGATGCAGCAATAGAAGCAGCTAGTGGTAGAGCGGTAGCCATTGCTGTCAGGTTTGCCACCTAGTCATGAATGGAGCTGAGCTAAGCTGCTTTCCAGGCAGTCTGTGTACCCTCAGCACACAGTCTGCATAATGCACTGCAGGAGTCAGGAGCTCTGTCATCTCTCAGCCCAACTTCCCCCCGAACAATTTGACATCCTTGCTGACATTTGTTCTCGAGTATTCTGTCTCCTTCCTGTCATCGTTGGTCCAGGGAAACTTTTCTTGTGGTCTTCCTGTTTTCATTGTAGCTGCTATGCACTTTGTTTCCGTTACTGACTCGCACTAGTTTTGCAACCCCCCCCCCACACCCCCTGTGGATTCTACTTCTGCTTTTGACATTCACTTTGGTAAATTCTCCAACTTGTCCTTGAAAGTGACCCAGAGAGCTAGAGATTTTCTCTGATGGAGGGAAATGGTACATAATTGAATGATGTAAATGGCTACAGTGCTTTTTAGAAACAGTGCTCTGTGTTGGCAGTTTGTCTGTGTCTGGAAGTTCAAGGGCAGAACAAACTGTCGTAGGGATAAGGTTAATTTAGAGCAGGATGATTCAATTATGTAAGACTGGTTAGAGGTCAACGATAGTTTGTTTTTTTGGTTTTGATCCAAACTATTCAGCATGCATGTATAAAAATTTCCTACTTTTATCTGACATGAAAAGTAGCTGTTGTTTAACACTGCTGATTTCCTGAATCATCACTGGACCTTTATGAATCTTTTATTACTTTTAATAACCTGTGTGTACATGTGAATGTTTTTTCAGAATCCAACTTGGCGCAGCCTGGACTTTGGCATGCTGCCGGACCTTTTGGACACCTCAGTGTCTTGCTTCATGGTGAGGATCTGGGGAGGTCAGGAGGAACAGTATCAGCTCCTCATAGAATGGAAGGTCAACCTGGACGGCCTCAGATACACCGGACAGCAGGTCAGCAAGCACACAATGAACAACTGGGTCACAAGGAGGAAGAAAAAGAAAAAAACATCTGTGACTGCACACAGTCTGTTTTACAGGATTTTACTGTTTCTTTTGGGTCAGATTTCACCACAGTTTAAATTTACAAAACACTTAGAGCAGTATACTTTTATAAATTTGGCTTCAAAATCTGCAACACAAAAGCACAAAATGAAAATAAAATGGTAAGTCAAGATTTTCTTTATTTGTGTTGGTTGCCTGCATAACAACTTAGGCTTATCAGAACATAACAAATTTATTTAAATTATACAGGAAATTTTTGATTAGTTAATTAATAAACCATGCACTCTTAATAACTCTAAGCCTAACTGCATCAGTGCGGTGTTTTGTTCTGGATGAATCACAAAGTTTGTTTTTATTTATTTGTAAGTTTAAGTAAAAGTGAATCCTAGTGAGCTGATATTTTTTTAATCAAAAGGCAAAATTACATTTCCTTTCTGGCCCTCCATACATTTAAAAGTAATACAGCTCCTTGGAAAAAATACAGAAACTTGTACAAATGTGAGATGTATGTTGTAGGCTGGGGACTGATCATGTGATTTGTATTTAACTCTAAGTCATAGTAAGTCATATTGGTATATTGTGTTTTTGAGAAAGTTTTTCTCATTAAAGCCTGAACCTCTGTTGAACTGAGCCAAAGCACTTGTAAAATACAGTGAAAGAAGTCGGTGTTACTGCCATTTCACAGTGAGAGCACTTTCAGAGCTCGTAAACAGATAGCACAGTCTGACATCCACATCCAGATGCCCGCTGTCCTTTGTTCTCTTCCACTCACTCCACACAATAAGCCTCTACTGCCTCGCTTTGTCCACAGATTCGATCCAGGAATCCAAATGAGATCATATTTGGATTGAATGATGGCTACTATGCAGCTGACTTTGATCATAAGGTACAGCCTTTTGTCCATTTTCCAGCGCTTCATCATAAAGGAATATCCAATCCTAATGTGATTAGCTTTATTTGGAGGCCACTGTGCCCCAAAACACTGACATGTGGCTGTTTGCAGGATCAGTCGGAACGGAAGAAAAACAGTCTGCTTCAGGTCGACCAGAGTTCAGTCAGGAACTCCTACAGTGTTTTCTCTTTGCTCAGGTAAGATTCATACTATGCAGCACTATTACATCATATTTTTCTCAGTTTCCATCCATCTTCTCCAAAATAATTTCTATCTTGTGCAGTGGATTCCAGCTTCCTACAAAGAACGTCTGCAGTAATTTCGTTTATTTCAAACCACATCCATCATTACCACATATTGTATTCATTTATTTTTTTTGAATAATAGATCATTTATCTGGGCCTCCTGTTGCGCTTTTGTGTTGAACATTTACTGACCAGCAGGTGGTGCCACAGGAAAGCCAATTTTTACAACCATCAGAGAATCTCCGATCAGCTTTATTTAGGACTTCAAAGTGGGAAGTCTACTCTGTATTTCTTGTACAGAGATGGATAACTAGTTTGTACAGAATATATGGAACATATAAAGTAATCTTAATTCACAGACCAGTGTCACACTTGAAGCTGTGACTTCAATTAAAATGAACATGCAAAATATTAATAAAGTTTGTGGATGAAACACAGATTTACACCACAAGAGGGAGACAGAGGTTTGCTGTGGAAACTGCTTGTTAACAGGGAAATCCTGGTACAATAATTAAGAACTTGAGGCTCCGTTTACAAAAAGCTGGTTATATATATATATATATATATATATATATATATATATATATATATATATATATATATATATATATATGCGGTTTTGCCTCATTTACAGAAGAGTGGAGGTTTATGTCACTGAAAATGATTATTTCTAAAACCTCCGGCCAAAGTGGAGATTTTGATAAACTCTGTTTTTGCGTCTCCGTGTAGACGGTAAAAAATAGAGTTTTAAGTTGCCACTGCCACCTATAGGTTTGGCATGCTCATGATAATTCTTGACAGTGTTTTTATGCAGATTCGTGTAAATGAATACTTTTTGCAAAACATTCTGGTGTGAACGAGGATATTATTGAAAACGGAAATATCTGTTTCTGTAAATACCCGTCTATGTGTAAACGTGGCATGAGACGACTGTGGAGAAGTGGCATCTGTTGACAAACATACACTTGTTATTGATGTTTATATTTGAATGTGGTACAGTGTAAACACCAGGTTCAGAATCACCAGGGCTTCCCTAAGGAAACCCCTTTGTTAACTAAGGCCTGGTCATAACAACATAATTACATCCAGTTTTGGCAAAGTAAATGTATATGTTGAAGGTTCAGGTTAGACATTCCCAAAATAAGATAAGGATCCTGTCATTAGAAGGATTATAAAGGCTTCAATTAACATTTTCCTTCCATATGAATTAAACAGGGCCATATAAATTTGTCACAGGCCTTTACAATGTCAAGAAAAATGAGTTGTGCCAAAAATGGCTGAACTTTAACAATTCTCCCTCATCTAGAAGTGTTCATGGTGTATGTTTACATGACGAGATATTGCCTCCCCAGCAGCTCTCAGGAAAGAGCCCAGTTTGAATCATAACTTTTATGACCCCTGCTCTTACTTCTTTTATTATTGCAGTCCTCTTCAGCATCCTCTCCTCTGCCCATACCCAGTGGGACTCTGTGGAGTTTAACACACTTACATTGATCCCCGTCTTCCCTTACTCTGCTCTGCCTGCAGCTCCTCACCCCTGTCAGAGTTTTTCCTTGGCTTACTGAACTCATATGCACCTGGTTTATGATTACATGCTCCACAATGATTTATCGGATACTGCACACGCCGACAGGGATTATCCTCTCACACCCCACGGTATATAACCATATACTGTACATACCACTCAGTTTCTGATCTGCACAGCCCTGAGCTCTTTTTTTAAGTGCATTAACTTTCTAAAGTATTCAGGTTGACTGGACCACGCACACAAAATTGGTGCACTTGGAGATCTCTGCTTATCTTAATGCCTCACCTGCTTTAAAGAAAGTGTTTCTCTTTGGTCACCTAATGCTTATTCTGCCTTTTCCAGAGAATTCAAGGTGCATTTTTTTTCCCTTCATGAACAGTGGTGCACGTCCTTAGAAAACACCCACATCGTCAAATATTCTCACCCAACTTTCTCCCATTCTGCCTTGGCTGTCCCGAAATTTGCCATTCTCAGCACAGCTCTCCTTTGGAAAAGGATGAGAGCTGTTTCGCTTAGAACGCACTGATCTTGATTAATGATGGTAATTTGTCAGCAGATTCACAGTCTGCTTTTCTGCCTGGCTCCATTTGACAGCACCCCTTGCCTGTGTGAGTAACATAGTGATGTGGGCTAGCAAACACAACACGTCTCAGATGGTGAGATGAAGAAGGAACATACAGATCATCAATCAGCAAACCCTTGTCTCTTGTAGAGCAGAGAAAGCTGGTGAGGACGGTGACAAAGATGATCCAGCTGTTCAACAGAGTTGTTTTTTTCCTCTTGTAGAGACTGTTAACACAGGTTCAGATGTTCTTCAACTTTGCAAAGTCGCATCTTCTTTTTACCAGGGAAAGACTTGATGTGTGAACAGTAGGAGACGAAGGGAGACCTTTGGACTGGTGGTGGAATCGACTTTCTGTCATCACATGACAGAGTTGTATGTTAGACTAGTTGGATATTAACAAAAAGGAGGCAGAGAAAGAGGCAGAGCAGATTTAGCTTCTATGTTACAATAGTTAGAGGCCATCTTTTATGGCTTAATGTGTTTATGAATGTCACTCTGAAGTGGTGAATAAGTGGAAGTACTTGAGTGGCCCCGCACTTCTTTCTGATACCAAAAAGTTATGCAATTACTTTCGAACGTCAGTGTTTTATAACAACTGCTGAACTGTTGTAGAGGCTGTATGTTGAACTTCTAGATTGTAAGAACAGTGGCCCATGTGACTCATGTTAACCATCACTCTTTGGGCACAACTTTCACAGATCAGGACTGTGACATTGTAGATTAAACCTGTGTCAAACTCCTGGAGCCTAAAGGGGAAACTTTCCTTTTTCCCTCTGTGATCAGAGCCATATGTTGCCAATGTTTCCTGATTTGCTTGTGTATGCTCCTATGTGGAGTGTGCATGTATGCACAGTATGTGTCAACAGAAGCAGTGCACTGTGATTGTTAAGCTCTGTGGGGGGTCTCTCATGCCTAGGAGGCTGTCGAGGTGATCATGTTTTCCTTGAGGTGGTGCTGAGGTCTGGGCTCCTGCTGGTTGGATGCTGCGGCCACAGCTCTCGGCCACAGGACGTTGTTGCTCTGTGTTGAACTGCTACATGTAGCCCGGAGCCTACAGCTAGTCTATAGAGATCACACTGTATAGCCATTAAAACGACCCCTCATTATGCTGCTTGTGTGTGTTTACACTGAACCAAACAAAGCTTTGTGGTGCCATCCCAGTGACTTACATCTCTCTTTTACACAGACATCAATTGGGTCTTTGATTACCTGTGTTGCTGGCTGGGAGGCAGACCACCCCACCCCACATTCTGCATCTGTACCTTTCATACAGAATAAAGGTGCAAGATTTAAAGTCCTTTAAAGTCCTGTGTATACAGCACTTTTAGATGACCCTGAGGGCTCACCCAGTAACAACAAGACTATAGAAACAAACTTGTTGGTTAAGCTTTGAATCACTGAAGATAGGGATGTGAATGCTTTTGGAGGAGCATCAAATCAAAGTAACCCCCATATATGTATCTATGACTTAAAAGGCGGCCTTGGGTTGTTTTTTAAATTTAGGTAGTGGCCCTTGAACACCCTGTCTACTGTTTACCTCACTGTCTGCCCTCCAAAAATGTTTTTCTACACAATTTTCAATGTGAGATTACAGTCTCCCAGGGGTGAGACCTTAGACATGTATTTCGTCCAGCTCGTCTACCTGCCAAAAAAATTTCTTCTTCTCTGCCTCCAGCATTACAGTCCCTTTGGTCTTTGCCTAGCTGCACTGTTTCATGTTATCTCAGCTTGTTGATGTAGGGCTCCTTCCCTCCCCCTTCTAAAATTATACCTCTGCTTAAAGCTGTAGTTTCAAGCCTTAGCCCCTCTCTGTGTGTGTGTTGTGGCTTTTCAAATAAGACACAGTAGGCTTTGACTAATAGAAATTTATCATTTTGTACATAAAACACTATTTTGCAGCTAAGCCTTGTCATAGTTTATTATTTGTCTTACAACACATGGTGGCTTAAATGACTATGACTAACAGGCGAGGAGCTTAATGGGGATCAAACCTTCTTTAATTATCTATTAAGTGTGACCCTTGTTTGACCCTGTGGAGACCAAAAATATATTTTACCAAGATGTCTGTTGTAGTTGTCATGTAAACATTGCTTAAAGGAAGTGAGCAGGTCCCCACAGCAAAAAAACACATCACACCTTATCTTCCATTCCATGTCAAGGGAGACAATGGTGAAGTGAGGTGGGTCACAAGTGGTTAAATTTGTTGACATTCTTCAGCCGTGATATACAGACCATATCTGGAGATGTTGTTTGTTGTGATTTTCCTGTCGCGCTGCTGTCTTGTTTTGTACTTTGCAGAGGTGTGACACAGTGACATTATCCTTGATTTGTTGTCCCAGAAAGTCTCACCACTTGTTTTGAATCGGTTAATTGGCTGCCCTGTTCACCCTGAGCTGTTTGAATAATGGTCGCTGGAAATGAATTCAGTACAGTCATTAGTTCTTGGGCTTGTTTCCTCTGACCCAGGTTTGTTTGACATGTGCTTTGGGCACACTTGCATGTGATGAACAGCTGGAAGACTGGCCAGGCCACACGATATTTAAAACATTCAGAAAACTGGTTTGGGAAAGGACATTGTGTATATCTGCTGAGTTTGAACCAGTCAATCAAGTTTTTAACTTGGGCTCTGATTTCTGACATGGGGTCACCACTATACTCGGTTTAGTTAGGGTCACACACAAGGGTTTTTTATATCCCCAGTTGAGTTTAAGTATTTCTCCAGAACAAAAAAGCCTTTCACTTACACGGGTAAGGAATTGGAGGATTGTTTGCAAATACGAAAAACAGAAAGGTTTCACATGACTTCAGCTGTTGTGTTGTCATGTGATTTGGCATCTCGTCATTCAAACCTCCCTGTTCAGGAAACCGTGCGTCATAAAGCATTTAAATGTGGTTAACTTACCCTTGTTTACCCGTTATTTTTTCCCAAAAGAAAAACAACTTGTTCCCAGGTGTCTCTCTCGCTTTCACGTTTTTCTCATGCTTATCTCTGTGCGCCAGATGACACATCCTATTAGCTGATTCCTTCTCAATGCTGATTGCAGTAGTCCTGATGCTGGGCCACAACATAGCTTGTAAACCGTGGTAAATATGTATTTTAAGATGATCAGTTACGCTAAATGAAATGTTGGAGTGGCTGCTAAGTCTGCTGCTGTCCAACTCTTCTAAAAGGACTTTTAACAAAAAAACTTCATGTGCCATGTTCTCAGTTTTTATTCACTTTATTGTACATCTAAATTTACTGGTCCGATTATACTATACTTAAAAGCCCCTATTCAAGATTTTTACAAGATGCCTCCTGTCTCAAAATATCTGGAAATTTCAAAAGCAAAAGTTTCATCTGACACCCCTGCAGGATCTAGTGCCACAGTCAAAGAAGCAAATGTTATTGTTTTTCTGATGTTTATCACCATCAGGGGCTGAGTGCACAGCCTCAGTCATAACTTCCTGTAAATCCCTCGTGGCAGAGTTGTTAAGTACCTCTCATGCCACAGCAAAGAAAAGTTATCTTAGCTTGTGAGATGGTGTTCTCTGGACAGCTCCATGGTGATTAAACTATTGCCCCCACCCCTCCTGCCCCCTGCTGGTCCATGGGTTGTGATCGAGCCTGATGGGCAGGCGTTAGGCCAGGACTCGGGGAATGATAAGGAGGCAGACATGCGTGAAAAGGACAGAGGAGATAACTATTCTCACCTGGGGGAATAGGCCATATCAGATTCTCTCACTGCAATCACCTAAACAGATGAAGCTGTCAAAACAGATTTGCCCTGATGTTCCAAAGAACTATCTCCAACCGTTATCACTGTCACCTCAGACAGATTAAAAATGTCGTCAGAAGACATGAAATAATTTTCCTGGAGGACTCCTCCCCCTTAGATATATTTACACCGTCATAGAAAGGTTTTTTTTTTCCTGTGTCGGATGCCAGAGAGAGGCAGTAATAACTAGAGATGACTTTGTGAGTTTCATAACAAAAAAGCCCCCTGGGATTTGTAAAATGACCCCACCAAACTGGAAGCCTGTTTAAAAGAGCCTCTTAAACTAAATCCACTCGAGAGGCAATTTCTTGAAGACTCAAAGCAAAAGCATACACAAGGAAAACCTATTCACATCACCCTCCTGACCCAAACCACAATCTCCTCTTTCTGTCTGCTATAATCACCGTCTCCAATTTCTGCTTGTGTCTTATGAACTCAAACTGAAGTGGTTCAGTTGTTGTATTACAGGCTAGTCAGTCAATGCTGTTAGCTGATAGTACAAAGAAATAAAGCAAGGGAAAGATAAATCCCTCTTTAAGTTATCTCTCTATAATCTCTATATCTGGCCTGCAAATACCAATGTCTCTGTTTGGATACAATCTGTCATCACATCCATTTGGTTTCTTCTGGAAATATAAAAGTTCGTCACCAGAAGAAGAAACCACTCATCTTTACAGGTGTTTTGAATTGCAGCACAGCATCAGCACTCAACACTGTTGTCACATCCAGAGGTTTGGATTCAGGCTGCTGTTGTTCGCACATGTTGTGGTGATATACATTTTAAACATGCTGACAAGAGAAGCTAACAACATATTTACTGAGGGTTCAGTCAGAATGAAAAGCAAGGTAACTATTACTGTGCAGTGCCACTCTGGTGACATATGGATGGCATTGACACGACTGCTAACTGCCAGGTCCCCGTCTCTGCCTGTCCTCTGTAATCATTCCCACCCTGTGGGATTGTTGTCTTTTAATGACTTGTTGTTTCTCCCTTGGGTTGTGTCGAAGAAGAGTTTGTCTCTATGTCATGGACATCTTGTGAGCTGATGGAAGACATCTTTGGAGATGCAGATGTCTTAAGCAGAAACATTTATTGAAGCTTGTCCAAGGACAATAGAGATGAACGATGTATGTTGGAGCTGTTTAATGCCACACAATTTTGGTGGGTATTTAACCCCAGACCACGTCAGTCTCACTCAATTAGGGAAATCCTTCATAGAATCACACACACACACAAACACACACAGGCACGCACATACAGACCTATGTGAAACAAACATTAAACATCTAAATACTGAAATCATGTTGTACACAGTCCCAGTACCTGTCCTACTCAGAGAAGACTGTTACCTTTTTCAGTCAGTCTCTGTCTGTGCAGGTTGTTTCACAACTTTGGTTGACAACAGGGTTTGGCCTTTGTCTTCACAGTCAAGCCAGAGATAAACAGTGAAATGATGCTTATATTCAGAGACCAGAGAGAGACCTGTGTGGAAACACTCGCTATATAACAGACGAGACCTAACATTCTTTCACACTCTGGACTTAAAGAAAACATACTGAGATGTTAATCACCCTGTGATGGATGGTCTAAATAATGTGCTGGCTTGTCCTTTTTGTAGTGATGTTGCTGTTCCCAATTTCAGTAATGACAGTGACACAACATTTGGAAAGAAGCCTCCGTCTTTGTGGCCTCAGTTAATTAGTGGAAGGTTTGAGGGTTGTCTTCGCTTTGCTTTCGGACAGCTTTTGATCTCATGTCGTGGTTACATTATTAGAAAATAATGGTGATTTAACTTTTGTTGTGATATTTGCGGTTCGTGGTATTTAAGATGTGGATTTTGGTATTTCATAATTTGATATGTCTCATCGAACAAACTGTAGACTTTTATTATCGGAATGTTCTCAAGGTTTTTTGTCCTTTTGTTTAATGTCAGAAGTCGTCATTAACTACAGTTTTGGAGACTCAGCAGTCGGGCCGGAACAATGAAGATCAACCTCTGTAAATCAGAGGAAGAAACAAGGAAGCATAACAAACACACTGCACAATGACTCTTCACATCAGGACAGTCATAATTCATGTGGTGCCCTCCAAGTCGTTACTGTAAATGTCCGCGTTAAATGAGATGAATTACTGTTGTAGTCATAACACTGATGCTCAATTCTCTCTTGGAAACAGTGTTTCAACATGGGGTTGTTCTTGTGGTCTGGTGTGTGGTTACAAACAATGATCTGGATAATAACTTTGTGTTCTCCTCCTCCTGCAGGCTTCACACAGCCCAGAGAGCCATCAAGCAGACACAAGTGACAGTGCAGAAGATTGGGAAGGAGATTGAAGAGAAGCTACGGACGACAGCGACCTGCACAGAGCGGGTGAGAACCGTTGTAAAGCATCAGTTTCCATCGACGTCAGTAACAGTCGAATTTGTTACATCAGCTTCTGCCGAAGTGAAAAGATGACGTGAATTTAATGTTTTTGAAAAATATACCAATATCCGGTGCAATCTGAGATGTTTTCACTGAACATTCATTAATAACAGAGAACAGTAATCGCTGTGATCAGCGATAATAAGCCTATTGGATTCTCTAATAATAAGCATCAGCACATTAAATTGTGATTGTAAATATGTATGTTTTGTAAGTACTTAACAGGATTTGAGAGCTTGTATCGCACAAATCCCCAGGTGTAATTGTAATGTATAGTAATGTAATTATACACTTGTGACAGTTAGTGTATCTTTCTACTTTGATGGCTCAACTGGAAACTACAGAAACACCGTGCCTGCCTAAATGATAACACTCTGACTGAAATCCACTGTTTGTGTTTCCACCTCTTGTCATATACCGTGATCCGAAGTAAAAGCAAGAAAGCATATTTAACATTTTTGGAGTTGGCAGCCACACAGCTGTGAAAACGCAGAGCTGATCCCTGGTTTGACATTGTGTTTATTGTAAACAGTCACTTCAAAAGCATCTTCTCTGCTGTGCTGTTATAAAAGCCCTGAGGCAGTGACAAGTCAGTGTTTTCATCCTCCAGGTAAAAAGGATTCTTCTGGTCACAGAATTACATAGCTGACGTGCTGAAATTCATTCAGGACAGATGGGATGTTTTTGTGTTCACACTGAGTTTAATATCCATGCGAGCGTGTTGTGTATGTGTTATTGCACAGACACCGTATTTGACGTTTTGTGAGTGTCTCTGTGGACAGCTGTTCCAGCTGTCGCTTTCCATCATTGTCTCCTGCTTTTGATATGGCTCATTTTCTCTGTTCCTTTCCCCAGACTTCACCCTACCTATTGAAGCAGCTTCACTACAGCCTTCTCTAGCTTCCCCACAAAAACATTGAGGCTCCTTTCTTTTGCCACAAAGGATCCCTTTCAAAAACGTGTCTCTGATATTTCCCCCTCAGTGAAACATTCATTAAAACCCCTTTCAGAGCTCACATCAGCTAATAAATCACATAATCCTCGTCTTCTACCTTTCTGTAAAAAGCCGGCAACTTTGAGTGAGTGGGGCATTGTGTGGCTCTTCTAAGGGTTTCCCTCATTGCCTTTGGAGAGCTCTGTACGATCCTTCTGTGCACGTCACAGTGAGCGTGGATCAAAGGAGGACAGAGTGGAGGCCACCAACCCCAGTGCATGGCCCTTTCACCCTCTCACCCACACTCTGCCATTAATCTGCTGGGTTATAACATGCTCCCCCTACGCCTGCTGCTTATTTACTCAGCTGACCCACTGCTGTTTGATGTTCAGTAGGAGTCAGACAGACCCTGGTGGTGGGTTACAGTCTCTCTCACACACAGACTTTGCATGGCTGTGACCCACTTGTCAACTATGCCGCTGAGTGAAAGTGTAGGAGGCTCATGGTTCGTGCCAAAGCCTGTGGTGGTTAACATGCAAGCATCAGGGTGCGACACATTGGAGAGATGGAGGCTCTATCAGTTCTTCTCTCTGCGACCGATACCCCTGTCTGTTTTTGCCACAAATCCCTCAGAAGTCTTAAAGAAGAAGCATATCTGTGTTTTCTCAGATCCCGGCCATGATCACTATCTAAGCATATGCGTGTGAGAGATGCCACAGTCCCTGCTCACTCGCTGCAGGATGAATACCAAAGCTGAATCTCTGTTATCCTGTGAACAAATTTACTCCTTTCCGTCTTTCTATTTTCCATGTCTTTCTCTGTCCATGATTTTCTTCTTTCCAACTGTTCCACTTCATTCAACTCCTTGTCATCATTTGCACAGGCTTCAAATGCCAGCCCTTAAATCTCTCTTTGCATGTTTTGAAGTTAGCGTATCTGCCCAGACTTATCATTTTTCATTGTATAGTTCTGTTAACGTCCAATCTCCCCCTTCATCTACTGTATACCACATTCACTTGCATCAGTCCATGAATCCTTTGTGCTGTTCCTCATTAGATAGTTAACCCCCTGCAGACTGCCCCCCTCAAACAGATAGAGATAGAGACATAAGGCCTGATGAAGGGACACCCTGCAGAGAGGGCAACATGTTGACTAATGACCTGCACTCTGATGCTGCTGCTGGTCAGGGAGCATGTGGTGAGAGAGACGCCTGTTGAAAGCTGTAGACACATAGAGATAAAAACAGATACTCATCTGGAGTTGATGGACTTTATTGTGGTCTTGGTTTGTGTTTGAGAAATTGTGAGTCCACACATGTGTCTGTGCCATGATGTTCTAGTTTTATCTTGTGAGTGGCGAGTGGGCACACGTGGTCATTGCCAGCTACATCCTGTATAGTTATTGCGCAGTTACATATTAATGCTTATTCACATTCTTCCAGCTCAACTAACAGAAATAAACCCTGTCCCACTGCCTGCAAACATCCTACCTTGTTATGGCTGTGTACCAAACTCTCTCAGCAGTGATAGGAAACTAATCAGTTGCAGTTATAATATGATGGAGCTGCAATGGAGACAGGAGACAGAAAATACTGACATATAGCAACTCACATATAGATAAAAGCTCTGTATGAGGCTCCATATGAACTGAGCAAAAAAGTCTGATTTGTTAAGATATCCGTGTCTTTCTCCTAAATCTAACTGACTTATTCTACTGTCACATCATGTCCAAACATCCCATCACAAACACCCAACATCATGTAAAAGGAATCCAGCCATTATGAACCTTATTAACTGAATATATTTACTCGGTGGTGTGATAAGTAAAAATGTCTTTTAATGGTGTGATTTGCTCAGCTCTCACAGGTGCAAATAAAAAAGTCTGAAAAGGCACTGTCAATCAGGCACAGTACACACACACACACACACACGGCTGTGAGCAAAAGGTTTAATCAGGGAAAATAAGTGGAAAGCCATGTGTGTGGGCGGACCTGGGTTTTGGACGGTCTTTTAATACATCCATGGAGAGAGATGAGGTTGTGGCATTAACAAAATGTAGAAGGATATGGAGAAGAAAAACAGAGCAAACCAAAAACATGTTCTGGGAGAGGATTCAATGAAAGAAATGGGAAAGAGCATATTACCACTTGTTTTTATGTGTGACATTAAAAATTGTGTGACAGATCCTTGACATAATTTGAACTGAGGACATCCTATCCTACACCCTGTTACACACCTTAGCCAGCTCCAACTCAGACTGCCTCATTACATCATTATTAGTTTGTACAAGCAAATGTTTTATGTGTCAGACTTTATTAGCAGGAAAAGCACAGTTGTAACTCTCAACAGTAATGAATGGAGGTAAGCTGTGCCAGTGAGCAGGCATGTGTAATAGACACTGGAACTGCAGCAGCTGAACAGAACATGGCTCTCAATAATTTTATTCGTGTTCTGCCCTTTTGAAAAGGTCTTTAACAAAATATGATTGAAATACTGTGATATAGAGGCTTAATTCAGTCCTGCTGCTCCCTGACCAGATCTGTGGAACCATTGCCACCATCGGTCCGGATTTGACACTCATCTTAAAGTCTCATCTCATCACATCTTAACAGAACAGCTGCTCGCATGCTAACAGCCAGAACTCCACACCAGTTAACCCACAGCCAGTCGTTCCCATGACTTGGCCTCATTACTAAACCTTTTCACCAGTAACGCTGAGCTCAGGGATCAGTAAGATGTTTTGAATAGTGAAATCATCCTCCATCTTTCTTGTCGTTAGTTGTTGACAATGGATTCTGGTTTGGTAATAGCAAGTAATGGATGTGTATTAAATCACTGCAGTTTGGGATCAGCCTGTGGAAACAGATTTTTTTTAGGCAGCTAGTATGAATTTGGGTTCTTTATGAGGGGAAATAAACATTACAAATATCGTGACCATATACATCCGCTTTTGTTTTTTTTTTTTTCCCTTATCATTCTCATCTGTATCTCTCTTTGATCTGAACAGAAGAAAGAGCGGGAATGCATGCAGCTGCGTATTGCTGTGCTGCGTAGTGAGCTGCAGCGGCAGAGGAAGGCACTCGGCAGGGAGATAGACCTGCGGCAGAAGGAGACGGCGCAGCTTCAGAAGAAAGGTAAAGCAAATGTCTAATGAACCTGTTAACACCACAGCAAGTTTTGTTCTCTGTAATGTCTGTCTGTAACGAAGTGACGGGTGAGGCAATTGATACTTGATGGGTATTCATTACTCTATGGATTAGGTTAAAGGTGAAATAATAAGTTGATTAAACCATATAACTACAATTTAACTCCCCCAAGTGAAAACCCATGCTGCATCAGAAAAAAGTGGCTTTCAGCCTCAAGCAACTGAGCCAACAATGTAAATGTTGTATACAGTCAGTCTACAAAGTCAGAGTCCTTATTGCTCGAACTAAATGTGTGAATCACATCAGCTAATCAGAGTCCCTTTGCAACCCTTTGTCTCATGCATTAGCCAAACCCAGCTTATGTAAGAAGTCTTAATACAATAGTGAAAACACATGCAGCAAATCTCTTCAAAATCCCAGATCCTTTCATGATTAACCACAAAACGCTGCTTCTGCTACTAATTGTAAAGTAGTAGAGGTTGTTACATATATGGGCTGTCAGTACCAACATATGTCAGTACCTGTGATCTGTCAGTACCAACATGTGATTTTTAGATAGAAAAATACAGCAAAGTATTAAAATAAGCACTTTAAACCAATTCCTGTTTCATGTCGTTAAGTGCTTTATGATTAAAATGGGATTAGATTGGATATTGAATACATTCACAGTGCAGGGTGAAAAATGTATCCGGACATTTAGACTAAGGACAGACACAAAGCTAAGTGGAGCAAGGGGTTGGCAAACCTGGAGCTAAGTCAAGGAAACCAGATTGGAGGTGTGGGTTAGACCTACTTTGCCCTAAGAAAACACTCCCAACATTTGCTATTCACAAAGAGCATCTGCTGATGTGAACCATGCCTCACTAAAAAAGAGATCTCAGAGGGTTTAGGATCAAGGATTGTTGATATGTGTGAAGCTGGAAAAGGTTCCAAAGTGATTTCAAAGAGTTTATATATTCATCAGTCTACAGTTAGACAAACTGTCTACAAATGGAGAGGATTTAGTTCTTTGGCTTCTCTCCATAAAAGGGGGCGCTCACATTAGATGGCTCCAAAAACATATGGCAGATGGTAAAAAAAAAGAAGCCCAGAGAAAACATCTAAAGGCTTAACAGAATCATTGGTGCTGGTTAACATCTCTGTTCATAAGTCTACCACACGCAAATCATGGTGCATGGCAGGACACTGCTGAGGGAGCTGCTGTCCTCCCAAAAATAACATCACATTCACGCCTGAAGTTTTCCACAGCGCTACTGGGAAGATGGACTGATGAATCTGAGGTTGAATTGTTTGAGAAGAACATGTAGAGCTACGTGTGGTAGATTAAAAAGAGCACTTTATATGGTGAACAGTGAAGCACGTTACAGGGAGGATCATGATTTGGGGTCTCGGGCAGTTTACCATTACTGAAGGGAAGAATTCCTAAGTTTACCTTACAGGATAATGTCAGGATGACTGTGCCTGAACTGAAGCTCAGGAGAAACCTGGTGATACAGCGGCAGAGTAATCCTAAACATTGGTTTAAATCTAATACAGAATAACTTCAAACAAACAAAATCCACATTCTGGAGGGTGTCGATCTGAGTCCAGACTTTAACCCAGAGGAGATGCTGTGGAATGAGCTCAGAGAGTCGTTCACAGCAGACATCCTGAGAATATGTCTGAGCTGAAACAGTTCTGAACAAAGACTGGTCCAACATTCCTCCTGAACACTGTGCAGGTCTGATCCACAGCCACTGGAAGAGCTTGTCTGAGGTTATTTCTGCCAAAGCAGGTTTGACCGGGTATTAAATCCAAGATTTCACTTAGTTTTTCCACCAGCACTGTGAATGTTTATTGGGTTTGTTCAATAACGACATGAACAATTACAATTATTTGAGTGTTATTAGTTTAAACACATTGTGTCTGTCAATACTTGCAACTTAGATTAAGCTCATAGTATATTTATGATCAGTTAAAGAAGAAAACCAGATGATTTGCTTACTTCTTCTTGCCAATGTAATTCAGAAACCCTTCCAGATGCAAAGCTGGTGGACATACATCACTCCATAAATTCAGTTTTTGTGATAACGTTGATAATTTCTCTTCGATTGTTGAGATGCGCCATGTTGGTTTGAATATGTGATTTTTGTTGTTCCAGTTTTAAACACCAGCAGCAGGTAGACTGTGAGGCCCTGTGTTACCTGCTCACTGCGGAGTACAGTCGAGTACAGTAAAGAGTGTTGTCACATACAGGAAACCTCAGTCACACTCCCAGTCAGAGGATTGGAGTCACTCAACACACACGCATGCATGTGCACACACACACGTACAGTATATAGAGCCATTCCTGTGGTTTGTGCAGCCCGTGCCAGGCCACTAAAAGAACAGTGTTTGTGCAGTGCTGTCATTTCGTTAACCCTGTGAAGTCTGCACCACTTTACTCTGATGTCTGAGAGCTGAGAAGTGTTTTACTGCTGCCTGTTACTTCTTCATAGGGAAATAAAAGACTTATGAAAAGAGAGTGTTAGTGAAGCTTTGGTTATATAAATATATATACACATATGCACATGTATGCAAGAGCAGTTGCACCTTAATACTTGTGTGGCTTTTATGATTGCGAGTACGCTCAAGTAGTTATATTGTAATTTCAGTGTGATTTGGGCGGCTGTGGTGCATGAGCTCTGTTTTTTTTTCTTCTTTAGTTTCCAGTTGGGTTTTGTGCTTCTCATGGTGCTTGTGAAAATGAAGTTTAATAGTTAGAAAAGCTCATAGAGAACTAAGCAACAACATACACCTACTATATTGCACAGTTAGCCTGTTCCCATGCAGCACTGAGTAGATGTGGCTTGGGTTTGCTGTCATCAGCAGTGGTGTTTGTCTTAAAGCAGACCAGATGCTCTCTTCAGGAACCTTTTGTCTGTACAATCAACTCACTGTTTGGCCAAAGGGCAGGGCATATCCCTGAGCCACCAACCCGAGGTGAGGATTGTCAATGATTAGCTCAAAGCCCGTGCATGAATGAAGGCATCCAAACTCACTCAGAGACACGACACTAAGAGGGTCGGAGGGAGAAATTTCCTTTTGTGCCGCAGCTCTAAAAAAATGGCCGTTAATCCCCGGCCTCTTTACCTGTCACCACTCCATCTACCGGCAAAACAAAAGTCACTGCACTCTGTCTATGAGGCTCTTTTTTCCTAACTGGACAGGTGCTTATTAAGAAACAGAAGAAAAAATTCCTACAGCTGCTTAAAGTAGGGGAAAAGGTTTTTTAGGATAAATTGAAATGCTCTAGCTGACATCTTGTTGTTTTTTTCCACCCCCAAATCATAACTCATAACTCAAAAACCAAAAACCATATGCTGTGGAGCCTCGCTGCACTCCCAGCTTGTTGTTTAAGTTTTCTAATCAGCCTGCACATATTCATTTGTTTCACAAATGGAAAAAAAGCCTGCATTAATTATAGACAGGATACTCTTGAAGACAGGTGTTTATAGTACTTCATACAGCAGCTGATTTTGTGTCTGATTATATTTAGGTTGGCACCACGATGTGTTTGTTTCATCTGATCTCATCTTTCATTTTAGAGACGGATACAATTTTATCAATTGTAACTAAAATTCCAATTTTGATTTTCTTTCCCACACAAGCAAAATTAGACCCATTCATCTAATAATACTAAACAGGCAAACTGGTGGCTGAGGACTGATGATTTATATACACTTTTAATGTCAATATTGTTTCAATTAGAAGCAAGTGTTTAATTTGCAAGGTTTTCACACATTCCTCTTCTTATGAGACACAGGTTTCTTTGTAGGTTTTATTGACAGTTTAACGGTATGTGTAAGTACATCGCTATGCAATACATCCCCAGAGGGCATCTCGTATGGACTTAATCTCCTCTCTTCGTTACGCTCTTTAGAGTCATCTGTACCTAGCCGTGTGGTCTTCTCATCTCTCGCACATTCATAGAGCCCATTAGCAAATAACTCTTATCAACAGGTTATTCCCAGGGAACTGGCCTCTCAAAACAAATGGTGCTGAAAATCCAAACATACGACACTGGTGGTTCTGCAGTGTGTGTGTGTGTGTGTGTATGAGCGAGCAGATAAAGACGAGATGAAAGGTGAAAGGTGTCTGCATTTTTTTGTAAAGTAGCTATTAGCATGTTGCTGCAGACTTGCCGATGCCTGTTGTGTGTACTTTTTTTTCATATCTCCCTGCTCCGTATTTACCGTCCTGGACAGTGTTAGGATAATAATCACTGAATAACATAAGCAGTCGGCATCATCGTGACGACAGGTTAACAACTAGCTGCTCGATGCCCGCTGATTTACAGTGTTGGCAGTGAAATCATAGCAGGGAGTAGCTGTTGTTTCTCCTCCTCTGAAAATGCTCACCGACTCACACTAAGTCCACTGCAGGTTTTACACAAACCATAAGCTTGGACACATAAGAATGACCACCATTTTTTTTTTTTTTTTTGCATTTTACCGCTGAGAATTTAAAATAAAAGTCTGTCTTTTCTGCTTCAAGAATTAATGGGTTTGGTTTTGGTGGGGTCACACTCTTGTCACAATTTCCTCCTGTCTAATTTCCCTCTTTCCACCTTGAGCAGGCGACATAAATCAGACCAGTGAACGGCGTTTATTGTACTTAGTAATGGTAGTTATTCTCACGCTCTGTAACACAGCCAGGGCTCCTGAGCAATAAATGTCAGTGGTTGGGTTTCTCAAGTGTAAGGAACTCAGTGGTGTGAAGGTATGGAGTGTGGAGGTATTTGTCACCTCAGAGAAAAGGTCTCACATTGAAGCTATCATCATTAGGGCTCCTTTAGCAGCAGCTTCACACATTTACATCCTTCAGCTGGCTGCTATCTTGACTCAGGATAAGGGTTGACAGGTACTGCAGTCCAGCACCCTGCCTAATGACTCACTAGGATTTCTTTCTACCCATTTCCTGACTACTCAGTCTCTACACCACAGTCAAGCCTTTTCCTTATATAACACAAGGAGCCTTGATTTAAAATCAAGGCCGTTCTAATTGTTTTTCCAGTTGGAAACAAATATATGTTCTCAATCACTATGTCCGTTTAAACATTTCCACATAACATGTAACAACTAAAAAGTTGTGGCTTCAGGTGAAGAGACAGAACGAGAAGCTTTAACATCGAGTGGGAGGTTGGAATAGAACCACTGCTCCATTGTATTGAAAGGAAAAAGTTATAATGAGCTGCCAGACTGACTTAAAAAGAATCAGAAATACCTACCTCACTGATCTCTGGGAGGAATTCGATAATAAATAAAACTCTCTCCACACACACACACACACACACACACACACACACACAGCGTTAACAGAGTTAAATTACAGATTATAGGAAGACTAAGACAAAGGAAAAACCTGAAATTGTAAATACTGAAAATCCATCTCTCATGTTTAATATGGAACATCACCTGTCACCACACAAACAACCCTCATGATGCTGCCATGTTGCATGCTGTAGTTTGTCTGGGATGCAAACTGGAACAAACTAGAGGGATGACAGCATGAAAAAAAACGATGGATGGAACAAGCTAAAGGTTATAACTGGGCATTACATGAAAGCAAGACTGCAGCACATGCAAACGCAGTCAGTGTTAAAATATGTTTTCATGTCATCACTCACAGCAGATAGCCTCTGATCTCTGTCTGAAACAATCTGTCTACTAAGCTAATCTGATGGAGATACCTCTGAGCGCCTCTTCTCTGTCCTCCGCTCTGACGCTCTGTTCACCCTCACCATAGCAGTCTGTACAACGTGCGTGTGCGTGGAAATATGTGATAAAGCGTTGGTCTTGTCTTTCATCTTATCACACATGTGATTTGATCATCCCTCTTGACTGGGGGTAGATCTCTGTTTTAGATTAGAGCTAAATTAGAACCTGAATCATCAAATGTCTGAAAAAGTGTGTGTGTAAGTTTTTTTTTTTTTTTTTTTTTTTTTATAGACAGGCCCTAAACCCAAGTCATCGTAAAAGACTTTCTTTTTTGATTCTTTTAGAAGAATTCAGATGATCACAATGAATGAGGTTTTTAAGATTTGAACAGCAATTGGAAAAGGTTTCATGTTTGAAAGAAAAGCTGATTAACATAGATAGAGCATAGAAAGATGGATAGATTGATGAATACTTTATTAATCCCAAAAGGAAATTAAAGCATCCAGTTGCTTACACAAAAAGATATTATTATTATAAAATAAAATCATCAACAGAAGAAGACTTAAGTGACTTAAAAAATGTAAAGATAAAAAACAAAATATAAACTATAAAATATAAAACGGAAAAAATTACAAGTAGCACAAAAGAATGTATCAAGTACGACAGTGCAAAAGGTGCAAGTTGAACTGTTTCTCGCTGCTTTCACACGTCAATGCATGTGTTGTGTTTGTGTTGTGTGTATGATATAATACACCAGAATATATAAATTCTATTTAACCATACAACACAAATGGTTTTCTTGTTATATTAGTTATTGATTGTTAATTGCGATTAGGGGGCCCGTGGTTAAAATATGTGAAAAGAAACACTGAGGAATCATGGGTAAATGCCGTATTTTTGCTTGCAACATATTTTTTCTCTTCAGGATTTAGTAAAAAGCAGGACTATTCAGCAGAGTCAGAAGTATAGATGTAATTATTATTCCTCATAGTTTTGGCAAACTTCTTCCTCTATACACCCTTCAATTTAATCCAATTTAATATGTTTAGATGTTAAATTTCAAGATCCAAAAGGAATCTTCTCATCACATGACTGCGTCGTGGCACTGACTTGATTCTCACGTCCTCCTCCACGCGTTTGCTCTTCCCCATGTCTCACAGACTCAGGCCAGCTGCCTAGAAGAACATCCTCTTTACTGATATTTACATTTACAGTCTGAACATAAAGCATATGTGATTTTTGGCATGAAGATCTTCGCTTTGTGGCTCTGCTCTCTCTTCATCACAGCTGCAGCCCTTACACAGGTGCACCTGATGGTCAGCTTCATGGTACTCTGAGTCTAATGTTTTAAAATGATCATCATGGGCCCCATAATATGTTTTTATACGCCTTTTCTTTTTTCAGCTTCCAAGATGTAGCAACAAACAAGCAAACGCTGTCTTCTGTTGATTCTGCAGTGAGAAAAATACAGCAAAGAGAAATATTGTTCTACTCTGAATCTCTGACCTCCTATTTATTTGTAATAGGATCATATTTAATAATTGAAAATAATAATATAATAATAATAATAGAATAATAATAAAAACCCATTAGACATCTTCTAACTGAAAACAAAAGCACAACATTATTTTTCATAAATGTTTTTTTGTGTGTGTGTTACACTAAATGAAACCTCTTGTTATCAAAAGCTTGTGTTGCCATAAGTCATATCTCTGTTGCATTTGACTGCTCATACACCACATGTGATGTTGGATGAACACAAATTATAGAAATATTCTGTTATAACCCTAAATTATACTTGGCTTCTTTCTGGTTTCGTGCTACACTGAGTTATTGTGAACTTGCCAATATTGCGGTTGCACAACTTCCACAAGCTGTATCATCGCTGTCCCTTATCTGTCTGATTTAATTTATTTGCCCAGCTCTGTATTTACAGAGTCTGACAAATCCTGTAATTTGCATACATATGTTGTTTAGTTTTATGTGGTGTCAAAAGGAAATGGTTTTGGCCTGATCAAAAGAGCTGTTTGATCTTGCTCATGTTTTAACAGTGGATGGCAGCCACCCAAACACAGGCCCACCTGGCTGTTCAGATGTTGTAGAACAGAACACACACCTGATAATTTCCCTTTTTTTTTCTGTCTGTCTTTATCAGAGGAAGCGTTCGCTGCTCAGCATGAGAGTCTGAAGGAAGAGAAAGAGTCCTTAACCAAGCTGCAGAAGGAATGCACTGCCAAGAGGTATGTGTGAACCTGTAATTTACTATGATGTTATTTCTGCATAGAAAACACTTTTTTAGTGCATCCATCAGCTGTTACCCAGGGCCCAATGAATGAGGTGACTGTATTGCTCTATTGTATTAAATTGTGATGAGATTACACCCTGCCTCCCACCTTGCTCTCTTCAAAAACAAAAGGAATGTTTTTGCGGCCGATGCTGCGTGTTTGTGTTTTCAGACGCTGCACATTGTCCTAAAAACCCTGTAAGTCGTTGTTTGCCTTCGTCCGTGGAAAGGCGTGTGCAGACGGTCCTGACCCTGGGTACAGCTTTGTTTGTTTGAGAAGAACCTGGCAATCGCTGTGGGTAAACCAGAGCTCTGGGAAGGCCAGTCGGCTCCAAGAGACCTAGCAAACAGGAAATTAACAAAGACAGCTGTACATCTGCCTAACATCCATTCTTTGGAAATAACTGATTCGTTGATGTTTTTCATGGACATGTTTCTTTTAACTTAACTTTTAGCTATAGGGAAAGTTCCTGTTGCTGTTTAATATTCTATCAATGTGGTTGAACACTTAATCTCAACAACAATCTCAAGCACACAAAACATTGGGACACAAAGAAATCCATCAAATTATCTTCAGTTGTGGCATCTTTATCATGAAAATGTAAAAGTACTCGACCAGATTGCTATCGCTTTCATCCCCTTTGGTGACCAGAATGGCAGAATAATTATTACAATACATTTACAAATAATGCACTTGTACTTTACTTGAGTATTTCCATGATGCTACTTTGTACTTGTAATCAATTCCTTCAGAAGCGTGTCCTTTGTTTTTTACACAGGGATGAAGGTTAAAGCAAAAGATATGATTAGCTGTAGTTATTAAATTCTTTGTGAAAGGTGAAACCGATGGATACCAGCCTTTCTGGCTTATGAATCCTTTCAATAAAGAAACTTTTAGTCAGATGATTTCAAAACATGTCAAACTCTATCAATATGATGTAAAAGAAATTCCATAAAACAAATATAAATTACTGTAGCAAATGTTTTTTTCTTTTTTCCCCCAGTTATTATGTTCCCATTTGCACTTGTATGAATCAAACCTATTAGAAGAAATAGACTTCTTCAAATGCAAGGTTTATGCACATGTTTGTTCCTCCAGGGGTTGTATCCCTAGGTCTCTATGACCCATTCTGGTGAGTGCAATATCTCAAGAGCACCTTGAGTGAATCCTTTAAAATTTAGCATAGACATACACTTGGACTCATGGATGAACTGATGAGATTTGGGCGATCAAAGTTTAATGGTCAGTTTGGCCTCACTCTCTTCAAATCTTTTATTAAAACACCGTGTCCTTGGGTTGTTTCTGTCCTAATCTTGTCGCATGTCATTTGGATATTTCTTCAAACTCAGTAGAAATTGTCACTTCAATCTTCACTTGAAGTCAAAAGGAAACTGATTACATTATGCTTATCAGAAGTCAAAGATCAAGGCTGCTGTGACTTCACAAAACACGGTAATGGCCTCTTGAATGGGCTCAAGAGTTGAGGGAAATTCACATCTATTCATTGAATATTCATAATATCAATTTAGATTTGGATGGTTTGATGGTTGCACTTTTTTTTGCTCTTCAGGCTCTGAGTTTATAAATTTCAAATTTTAAATTTGAGTTTTCAGTTTGAAATAAAATGATGTATACTGCATTAAAGAGACAGGTTTCATCTTTTACTTGAGCAGGTTTGCATTACTTTAGAGCCAAAATTTTAGTTAAGTCTTTGGACAGATACACAGAAACATTATCATTATATTAAACATTAAGTGGAAAATACTTTGCAGTCAGTGACTTCCTAAAGTCTTTGGCCAACAAACATCAGCAGACTCTTTGTATCTTTCTTGGCAGGCTGCAGAGCATCTCTCCCAGAGCTTCATTACAGCCTCCTTCAGCTCTAACTTGTTGTGAGGTCTCTCTGTCTTTAGTCTGGTCTTCACTAAGACTATCGCTGCTCAGTGGGACTGAGATCAGGTGACAGACTTGGCCAGTCAAAGATATTCCATCTCCTCACCATGAAACGCTCTGTGGTTGCTTTCATCGTGTGTTTTTAGGATCGTCGTTGTGCTGAATGATAAAATGTTATCCATGGCAATTTGATGCACTTGGATGCTCCTGTTTACCTCTGCATTCATCCTGTTGCTTCCAACAGCAGTGAAATCATCAGTAAATATGTGTTAGTTCTGTTGGAGCCATAAATGCCTGAGCCATAACAGAACAACCACCATGTTTGACAGATGAGGTGGTGGCTTTGGGTCATGAGCTGTTCCTTTTTTTCATCCACACTTACTTCTTTTCATCATTTTGATAGAGGTTTGATTTTTGTTTCATCGGTCCACAGAACTTTGTTCCAGAACTCTACTGGTTTCTTGCTGTGTTGAAGTGAACTGCAGCCTTTCTGTTTTTGAGGTTGACCAGGGATTTGTATGTTGTGGTGGATTCTGTGCAGTTATGGTCAAGAAGTTTTCTCTTGATTGTTGACAAAGAAAAATATTCGCTTGCGTCTTGGAGACCATTTCTAACTCCCTGTGCAGTCATGAAGGGGTTTTCCTTCACTATACTAATTACTTTCTTCTCATGCATAAAACTTGTGCTCTTTGGTAAACCAACCAGTTTTACTGCTTTTTTTCCAGTTGAATGCAGTTTACGATTTTGACGTCATTATTGTTTTCACATACACTCACCTCACACCACTTCAATTCTGTCGATACTTAGCCCATCCGAGCCCCTCTCTGTGGGCTGACATGCACCTCCCCAAGTTTTTAACTATCTGTCGAAACGATGAAGAGTACACAGAGAGCGCAGGGCTCTGATTGGTTCGCTAGAATTACCTCATTTCCGGAATCTAGTACTCCTTCCACAGCAACAACAACATCAGCCTGCATCTCGTCTTTCATTCTCATCTCAGCATTTACAGTAAAACCATTTGTTGTTCAATGTCGATCAGTTCCAATTCCAACAAGAAGAACAAGGCCTAGTGGTAAACAAACAATCAGCAATAGTCGATAATTGTAATGGAAGGCAATGTGTCGCCCCTAATGTTCTGGCAGTGAATTGCTTTATGACACCCACCAGCCGACTGAGAACTTTGAAAGGGTTCACGACTGCGTCGATTTGACCGCGTAGCTGCGCAGTACACAGTTGGAGAGTCATAACTCATCCTTAAGGCTATGCAGCTTCTCATTTAGTAGCCCAATGCCCAATACCATCAAAACCCCCCAAGAAATGTTAGAATGTCTGTATCTCCTTCCCAGTTCTTTCTGTATTGTTGAAAACCTGCTCATATACATAAATCTGAGAGTTGACACTTTAATGTTTTATTCAAAATGTTGAACTCACTTTATACTCTTGATACGTGGTGATACAAGGTCATGAACAAAAGGTTATCTTTGCTGAACTGCTGAAAAACTGGAAGTGTGTGAACAGCGAGTCTGGCTCTGTCAACTGGGAGCGTAATCACAGTTGTCTCTGCCAACAAGACCAGTTGGAGTTAAATTTGCCTGTGACTGTGACTCTTAGAATAGTTATGGCCAAAACATGTCGGGTGCTGTCACATTGACCTTCGACAACCAAAATCTGACCAAGTCCAAGTGAAAATTTCTGCCAAATGAGAAGAATAACATTTTGTACATCCAAATATGTCTAAATAGGTCCCAAACCATGATTTTAAGAGTTCACAGTGACTGTGACCTTTAACCTTTCACCACCAAAAATCCAGTCATTTCATCCATGAGGGAAAGTCCTAGTTTGTAGAAAATTGAAAGAGATTGTCTCAATTTATCACTGAGATATTATGTTCACAAGAATGGGAAATAAGTACAAACTGACATCCTGAAAACATAATGCCTGTGGTCATGACTGGTGGAGACACGGGCGTGTTAGCACTTTTATTTAAAAGAAGAATCTTAAGAGTCACTTTTTCCACACTTGTCATGATGTATGTTTGTGTGTTTGCATACTCATGGCCGCTAATATGTAGATTAACACAATTTAAGATGAATAGAAGAGAATACATGTATTAGGAAAGGGTTTGTGAAGGCCCTTTGTTTTGATTTAACCAGTTAAAATGGCAAAAACCTGCTTGACAGATGTGTTATTTCAGGTCAAACTATCATTACACACCAATCTGTCTCCTCTCTCACATGTACAAAGCAGTCGTTCACAAAGAAAGGGTAATGATAAGAGACTGGTAACCACAGACAAAGCCCAATAGGAAATTAATGTGAAAGGCGAGGAGCAGGGGTGGGAGGATGCTTCACATTCAATAACCATTTCCCCCCAAATGTCTTTTCGTCTGCTTGAAATGATGGACTGTTACCCACAAATAAGAAAGCTCTGTTTAGGCCTCTCGGAGAAGGAGAAAGGCTCATTTTCCCTCTTTCTGGAGGCGCCGTCCAATCAGAGCTGTGAGTCAGGATGTTGCTGTGTCACTCAAAACAGTCACAGGATCTGCGCTGTCAAATATCTTCAAGCCCATTTAAGCAGCATTTACTTGCAATATTGTGAATTCAAAGGTTGGAGGTTTTATTACTGTTCAGTAACAAGATTTACATTTAAATATACTTTAACTCGACTTCAGCTATAGCCTCATTTTACATTTAGCTGATATTATATGACCATTGGGTGTTGAAGGGATGTTAAATAGGAAATTTATTTTTTTTGACACCAAGGAAAAGAAGGAAAAGCTGATATTTTTACCACAAAATGAAATTCTGAAAGTCTTAAATTCTTTGGTTTTTTTTTATAGAGTGGTCACTGTTTTTGAGGCAATAAGAACATTTGTGTTTTGTTCACAGAGCATATTTTCCTACATTAAAAACAACACATGCACACAGTGTTACCTAACTCGGGTCAAACCACAGCTGACTCTGTCAACCACTGCAGCGAACAAAACCTTCTCCACTTTTCACATCTCATCATCTCTAAATGTCTTCCAGCCTGTTTTCATAATGTCATAAGCTGTGCTTGATTGACCCAACACAGCTAACTGGGACTGCCCTGTTTTGGTTATGATAGAAAATGCCTAGTAATTTGTCAGATGTGTTATTTTACTTAACTTAATAGAATTCAATGCTGAGTTTGCTTTCTTCTAAGAGTGGCTCAGACAAAAAGCAGACTGACTAGATTGACATTTATCTGCTACCACGCATCATTATGCGGCGTACATGATCGGCCCTCTCTGTTAAACATTCATCTTTTACGTATCCATAACTTTAATTACCGTCGGGCTTCACAGTTGGTCCCAGTGGAGCAGTAACTAGCCCATATGATTTTTCCTGCTCATTTCCACTTTTTCTCTTTCTACTTCTACTTCTCTTCTACTCTATCTCTTCCAGCTACGCTTCCTCCATTACTCTTTACTCTGCTCACCTCACCACTCCCTGTGTCCACCGCTGTTACCTGCTGCTTTGGTCTCATTGTCATCACTGTGTCTGGTTTTGTTTCCCCAGAGAGCAGTTTCTGAAGTCCAACGCCCAGCTCACCTTCCGCTGTCGCCAGCTCCTCTCTGAGCTTTCCTACATCTACCCCATTGATGTGGTGAGTTGGAACTGATGGTATACTGCTGCACAACACATTGTTGACAAGGCAACTGGAAAGAATTATCTGGTTACACAACCAAAGCTTTGATAAAGCAGAAAGATGCAGATAGTTATGTGTGCAACAACATGTTTTTTTATTCTGATGTAATCTCTAAATCTGAATTTCTGTGCCACTTCAGAAGGTAATTCAAAGTCTCTGATGAGCATTACAGTTAGCCAGTTGAGTGGGAAAACAATCCAAGTACTTAACAAGCTGACGCTTCTAGACAGTGACTGAAAGATTTAGAGCAAGTGCGTGCTCCAGCAGCAAAGCTGGTGCTTCTGACCCACGCAGCTTTTCATCTTGTCTAAGTCTTTTTTCTGCTGTCCAATCATCTTTAAAGTGAAACCCCTTATTTCTATCCACAGGCTAATCAGTCAGATTATGTCATCTGTGGAGTGAAGCTGCCAAACTCTGAGGACTTTCAAGGTAATTCATTACGAGCCTGCTTGTGTGTTTCAGGGTTACAGAAGGATAAGCTGTGGTAAGGCACGCAGAACAAATGTTTTGTCTTAGCTTTAATGCTTGTGGTTATATGGAGATGGTCTGCGAAGCACAGCAATTTGACATTTTTTTTTGACATTTACAATTTAAAAGCAGATGATCTCATAGATATAGTATCTCTGATATCATTATTTTGGCTACTACAGGCAGCAATTACAGTATTACAGCCTTTAATGTGTATAAATGTCATGGTTTTATAACTACCGGTATGTAATTTTAATGCATAAAAGACATAATGACATAATTGTATCATCAATAGTGAGTCAGGAGTTTTATTAGCAGGAAAAGGTTGACATGGGTCTTTATCCTAGGTTAGATCTATACAACCAAAAATCACAATTCATGCTCACACGACATTCCTCAGATAAGAGATGAGCCGCCAATGACCGAACTTCATTGTAATCACTTTCCTACGGCAAAGGAGTGATTTGAAAGCAAAACACACACATGCACGAACCCTGCTAGGTACATTCTATTCGGTTCTTTTGTTTTTTTTTTCCTCTCCCGACATTAACTTTAATCCAACTTCTCTCATCAGTACAGAGACAGAATGATTTAATCGTTTTTACTTTGAAGTGTTGCCGGAATACAAAGCACCAACAAAGAGCGTAGAGATGACTCTGTGGTAATTGAGCCAAAAATAATTAAATAATTAAATAAAAAGAAAGACGTGAAACCATTTTTTAAAGAAAGGTTTGGGATCTGGAGTCCTGTGTTTAATCTGGGAAGAGAAATAACAAGGTTGCATTCCTCCGTTTTTTTGAACACTTAACCTTTCTGGTCTCTTGTTGGCTCCTACTACCCCCACAGTCTTAAGACGATTATGTATCTGGTTCCACCAACCCTGTGAGGCTGCCTCAAAATCCACCGGCCTTAATATCAAAGACACAGTTTTAGGCAACAGGACATTAAAAAAGAAAAAAAAGAGTTTTGTCAGCAGGCAGTCATAGCCACAAAGCCCTTGTTATCCTGTTGGTGGGGAAGGTTAGAGGGTCAGGCTGTATGTGTTGTGATAAATGGGATTTGCTGTCACAGCAAGCGAAACTCGATGACTTCATGACTTCTCAATTGCTCAGATGAATCGAGGGGGTGCCTGACTGAAAGGGTAATGAATGATTAGCTTTGGTCTGCAGCACTTGTCCAATAGAGAAGTGAGAACACACCCGCCACTGTGCGCTCCACATTCTCAAGATCCCCTTCCTCACAGCTGGTGAGACCGAGCAGGCCTCTGAAGCCATAATTCAAAACTACCGCCTCCCATCTCCTCCGCTCCCCGCTGTCACACTCCACCTGTTCACATCTTTTCAGTGCACAGTCGTGCACAGTAGTGACAGCCAGCCCGTTTGTGTTTGCAGCCATCACTTGTTCCCATAGGATGGAGACCTGTGTCTGCTTCTGTCTGCCAGTCCTGCATAGGTGGACACGTAGCAGTGAGTAAACCACTGAGCATGTGCTGTGGCAGTAGATAAAAGGGCTAACAGACATTGTCATAATTCATTTTCTGCTAACCTTCCATAGCCTGCTCAGGTGGTTTATGGTTTGTGAAACGTAATTTCAAACAATTTTCACCCTCTAACAGCTGTGACCATTAGTCTTGGAAAGAACTGTACAACAACTTGGAGATGATATGAGAATGAGGATGGAAGCATGAATTTACCCCTCCATTTTACCCCATCGCTGACCCCAGCTCTTATATGTGTGAGGTCTCCCCCAGAGAGAACGTGTTCAAGTCCAGAACTGTCTGCAAGGATGTCAAAGTGGGTTTAGTCCAGCCTAGGGCGAGGATGTTTCACATTAGAGACCCGGGTCAGAGTTAGTTAGAGACTTAATCCCACTAGAGGTCAAAGTGGAACAGGGTGGCACTGAGGCCCAGCTATGTTCTACATTTAACTAAGCATACCTTGTCAGGTATCAGAGGTCTCCAGTTGCACCCTAAGGTGTTGCTTAGTGGCATGTCCTTGAATTGACCCAATATTCCTGCTAGTGTGACGCATCATCGAAAAGCACCAGAGGCCAGGAAGCTGTTTACTCCAGGTACTTAAGCTAATATGGAGTAAAAAAATGCAGGAAGAAGAATGATAGAAAGCAGGCTTTTGTGTTGAAAAACACAGGCTATGAGCAAGCAGACCAACTCACTTTTGCCATAGTCGATTATTCCAAAGCATTAAGATAAAAACCATGGTGATTTTAAGCCTTTGCCTCAAGCAGTGTCCTGCTGCTGTTTGAGAATGTGAAACCACTTAGTGTGTTGTCTTCAAACAGTTTCTTGTGCTTAAAGCGAGATGGTTTGCTGTTTCTTAGCCTGTCAGAAAAATGTTCACAGAGGCATTCAGTTTTCCACCCTTAAAGTTATTTGGGCTCACAGGGGATAGTACGTGATGCTTTTGCTTCTCGAGCAGAAGTCTCACAGAGATTGGGCATCCTGCTGCAGCCAATGTTTTTCAATACTATGTGTGCTGTGCCACATTTTGTATCACTTTCCAAACACTTTCCCACATGAATGCAACTGCTCTTCCTCCTGCGAATACTTGGCTACCAAACTATCTCTGCTTGGATGTTTATACATTTTTGTTTGGATTCACAAGATGTGGACATGGTTTATGTAAACATAATCTATTTTTCCATGTAATGAAAGGACATTCCAAACAAAACATGCCTTGAAGTTTTTGCTATAATAAAATACGGACTTGGTGATTAAAATGCTGCCATTTTGAATTTAATTTACATTAGATTACAGGGTTTGAGGCTTCAGTGTGTTGATATAGATCACCTTAAAAAACAATTCTTTTCTGCCCAACAAAGCCCAGTCTAATGCATGACTTATTGGAGCCTCTTTTAAAAATTCTTTTTTTTCTTTTACTTTGTGTCCCGCAGCAAAGGACGATGGGAGCGTGGCAGTCGCCCTGGGTTACACAGCGCACCTGGTCCTGATGATTTCGTGCTTCCTGCAGATCCCTCTTAGATATCCAGTGATTCACAAGGGTTCACGCTCGTCCATCAAGGACACCATCACTGACAGACTCACTGAGAAGGAGAGAGAGTAAGTAGAATGTCACCGAATCTGAAATTATTCACAAATGTTGTTGCACAAATTTGTACAACAACATTTGTATGTTTTCTTTTTTACAAGTTATTCATTGAGGATATTTTCTTGTGATGATGTTAGTTTACTGAAGCTGTGACTCAGCCTCATGGGGATTCTTTGATTTGTTCCACTTTCCCCAAAATGTTTGGATGACATGCACCGATGCTTAGATCAGGGCTTTTATTTTCATGGCTGCTTGGTGACTAAGTATGAAGTGTTGTGAACATGAGACAAGCCTGGCACTTCATTTAGTATTAGGACCACATGTGTTGTCATCATCATAGCATCATCCTTGTTAGAATGTGGCGACTCCAAACACCAGCAGGAATCACAAACGCGTACTTAGCAACACAGGATAATCTCATAATTAATTTTCAATTGTGGTGACGACAGATGTCGCCTGATAGAACGTAATCATGACTGTAATTGTTTTGGCTGTATTTGATGATGTTGAGTCAGGAAACAAGTCATTGCAGTGGTTATTTCAGAAAAAACACAGTCTGCAGCGTGCTCATGTCAACAGGAGTATTATGGGTAATTGTCAGTTCATACAAACATATAAAGGGTTCAGACAAACTATTGCTGCAATCAACAGTTCTGGCAGCGCTGGTGTTTTTATTATGGTGCCTCTGCGTCGGTGACAGCTGTGGTTGGAAGCATTCTGTTTTTGCATTGTCCGTTGTTCCTACGCTTGTGAACGTGATATCTAAAGAACGCCTTAAGGGAATCCTTTCAAAGTTTGCACAAATATTCACTTGGACTCGAGGATGAACTGATCGCACCAAACACTTTATTGGCCATATCTCAAGAACTCACAGGCTACTTAAATGTAACTGGACTGATTGGAGGCATACAACCGCGAGGCTGTAATTCTAGTTGCATGTAGAGTTTTGCAGACCCAGAGGAAGCTGAAATGAAATGACTTAAATTGCAGTGTGACGCCAGTCTGTGGTTCTTCCTTTACAGGATGATAAGACAGCTTAATGCCTATTATCAGTGCGCACGCACTACATATAGATACAGTATGTCTGAGTCATTGTGATTTCAAACAAACCACGTGTCATTGTATGTATATATAAAAAAAAATATTCCTGGTACTTAGCAAAAACAATTAGACAAAAACACTAATATATGTAATAATATGTTTATATATATGTTTATGTATATGTATATGTGTGTATGTGTATATATATATATATATATATATAAAATATAGGGTAAACAAGTATTCCACTGTTGCACAATTATAGTCCATATGTTAAAATAATCTGATGTTCCCTACGTCCCAACCACAAGGATTTCTTCAAGGATAAATCGATCATTTCTCACTCCAAGGCTCCATAATTTAAAACAATATTTGAATTACATTAGACTTAGAAAAGCACAACCTCTTCAGCCAGATGTACATTTATCAATTACAGTATTGTGAGTCTTCAGGAAGCAAAAATCACCACCTGGATGAGGAGGATTTGTGTGCGTTTTCCACACTGATTACTCAGATTGTGCAACTTATTGCTCCTGTTCCCAACTTTCCCCTCACATGTGTTGGTAATGTGCACTGTCTCCTTCCATTAGCAAGGTTTTAGTGTCTTGACAAAACGAAATGAAATGTAAAAATGCATCAGCTTAAACTCATATGTTTTTCTATCAAAACATTAACATTCTCGATCACTCCCAGAACTCATCCCTGAATGCTTACACATCTTGGAAATGTGTTTTATATTGATTCAGTAGTTTTGTTTTAAAAGAATTTTTATAGTCCGATTCTGTATTATCTTGATTTTGTAGAAAATGTCTTTGACTCCGCTAATGTCACCTCTGGCTGTCTGGCTGTCTTGTTGGCTGGTTGTGTGCATGGCAGAGTGAATATTTTTCACTCATCTATTTCCAGTTCTCTAAACCGCCGTCTATCATCTGACAATATGGGAAATTTGCATTGTTGTATCTATTGAAAAGACATCAGAAAAGACTTGAACTTGAACACTGACAAGAGAAGACAGACTGTAACATTAAAGAGACATTAATCAGGCATTTCAGCTGGTTTTCATTTTTGACACCAAAAGTTGAGATTCAGAAAGCATTTAACATTTTTTAACACTGACAAAAAAAAAATATGTATGGCAAAACCTTGAATTCTTGCTGAAAATCAGTTTCATAGCTCAAGGTCTGCACCATTGTTTTATTTGCACCAAGTTTATTACACTTTTAGTGATCTGTCAAAACCAAAGGAGCCACATCAAATAACTCTATTGCCAGATTTCAAAGATGTGGAATATTGTAGTCAATAAACCCTCTGCCTTGTTATTCTCTATTTCTCTTTAAGACCCTATATTTAACATTTCAACAGCTCATGAATTAAGTTATTTAATAGTACAATATAACTGTAACTTAGAGCTTAACTAACCTACTTATGAGGTCAGAGCATCTGCAGTGAAATCTATTTTTCAGCTTTGTGGAAATGGCCCAAGTAGACCCCAAATCTTCAGAATGTACCATGACATTTTCAAGACCTCTTGAAAATTGAGCTGGAATGAATTGTTTCTTATTTTTGCCACGCTACTTTTAACAACACTCTCTGACCTTACCGTGTGCTGGGTAACTTCTGGAAAGGAAAGTCTTAATCTAACTTGAAACGCTCCTGGATTTTTCCTTTTGTGGGATCTCCACTGTTTGTTCATACCTTAGCGGAGACGGTAACAGGGAAGTGTGAGCTGATGTGGCACTTGATCCATCTATGTGTGCACTTGTCTGCTACTTGTTTTGGTCAGAGTGGCTGCCGTTTTGAATGCATAAGGTTGCAGCGACTACATTAACAATAGTTTGCTTCTTCTTTAGTGCAGAATGCAAGAAGGATTAAATTTGTTCTCATCACACCCCTCTGCTGCAGCCGACCACAGTGTCCTGTCTTCCATCAGTTGGTAGTAGCTGCCCAATCAGCTATAAGCTAAAACAGATAAATTCCAAGATGATTTGAATTGCACTGGATGAAATATCAAAATATGGGCCTTTCATGTGCACATTTTTGTACAAACCTACCACCCATGATTTGGAAACTGTATTGTCACCCAACACCACCCCATATTTTCCTGTTTCCCTTGCCCTTGATCATAATTACTGTAGATGTAGTGGCTCATTCTTCCATGTTTTTTTAAATTTAAAAACTTTTTTTTTTTTTTTAACTGTTGAAGGGGAAACGGTGTAACTCTGAGGTTTTACAGAGTCACTGAACCTTGAAATGAAATGTGAGGACAGTCATTAAAGCGTTAATACATAGAGAGTAAATTTGATATTCATTCATTGTTTTTCTTGTGCACAATTTTTTCTTTTAAATACATAACCAGAACCACGTATATTGTCATATTTAGTCACTCTATACATGGGTGATGGACAGTAATGTCTCTTTAAATTAAATATCTTTACCAAAGAAATAATTCTCCTTTGGAAACCGATCAGTTTGTCTGATTGTTTTTTCAGGATTAGTTTTCTTTCTCTGAGAGGTTTGGTGACATTTAAGGACATTTTCACTCAAATGAACTCAACTAAACTCAAACTCAGCTAAAACCGTGCCAGAGTGTTTCACTTTACCAAGTGGTTTGATTCACAAAGACAAAATTCAAACACTCCTTTTTTTTTTTACCAGGTTGTTATTCACCATGCAGCACCATCAGGTTCTGATGTAGAGCACATATCAACAGATATGAACATGTGCTATTAAATAACCCACAATGCAGGTATCTTAGGCAAAGATACTCCACCGTCAGATAACCTTATCACAGAACACGTCTGGCTCTGATTGAGATCTCACCACAGCTTTATTGCACTTATCATGTAAAGTGGACCAGTGAGGTAAGTTGGCCTAAATAGTTAGAAACAGACAGAAAATACACAAGGGCTAGTAAAGGCCTGTCATGAAAGCAGCTTGTCATATTTCTTTGTCTCATACACACTTGCATTTCTCCTGGCACCAAAATGGGAAGTAAAATGTTTGTCAACTAATGAAATGAGACGCGAAATGAAATTTTTCCTGTAATTGGCTCAAAAAGCGTTTACACCAGGAATGATCCAGTCATAGTGCAGTGGGAACCAGTCTGAGACCCTGTGAGCTGAAGTTGTTTGGTCGGGATCGGAGTCTGAGTCTGGTGTTCAACCAAAACCAAAGATGGAAAAGCTCCAGGCTTTGGTTCAGTCAGACCAAATAAGGTCATCTCAATATCTTGAACATCAAAACATGACACGCACCCAACGCAGACGGTGTTGAGCAGCCAGCGATGCTGTCTTCTATTGGGCACGGCCTAATGATTGAAATATTCAGACTGGGCGTATCGACCTACATGCTTGTTTTTGCATCTACAGACCTGCACAGCTTGGACTGGAGGTGTTGGCTCCTTCAGCTGTTTTGCTTTTCCCTTCTTAACAACTTAAAGTTCCCCTTTTTAAAATCTACTCAGGCATTCATAGGAAGAATAATGAAGCGCTGTTGACGCTATAAATCAGCGCCCATTATGTTCTCGTGTCTGTCACACCTCAAGGCTGTAACTACTTTGCTTCCTATTTTCACAGCATGATATCATTTATGTTGAGTCGAGCTCTATTAACGCCTGAAAAATCTGATGTTGGCGTCAAGAAAAAAAAAAGATGAATCCAGCCTCACCTGAGGCATCATCAGGCCCGACGGTGTACATCATGAACTGTTCAAGCATTGTAATTACAGCACAAGCCAATGTAATGAAATTATTATTTGTATGTGTTATTGTTGTGTAACTATGCATTAAGTGAGAATTTAAAACACTGCACTTATGATAATCGGTCGCTTCGGGCACACATGCTCAGGTATGCACCTTACATACATATCGACATACCATGAGTAAGGTCTCCTTTAATAAGTGAGGAGCAACATTACGTTCTAATCAGCTGTGTTGTCAGTTACTGTGGTTGAGTAGAATTTGCCTCTTTGTGTTAGAGTGAATACTGTAGGTGTCATCGTCGTGTCTTCACGTTATGACCTTGTTGATGTTAGCAGAATAATTCAGTCCTTTATCTTTATCTGTTATTTTATTGTAAAAGAATATTTATTTTCGACTTCCACAGATTTTTATAAAGTGTTTATAGGTTGAAAGCCGAACAAATGCAGCCACTTCAGAGCCACTTGTGGCTGGAGAGAAGTGAGTTGCAGGTCATTAGAAACCTGGTTTAGGTTCAGTTCAGTCATTTATTTCAATTATTAAGAGACCAGGCCATATGTTGATGTTAAAGCAGGCTGTTGTAACAGGTCTGCAGGCCACCATTCTCACCATGTTTCTATTTGCACCCTTTAATGCTCTGTGTTTAGGTGCTCATGGTTGGGTGTAACCCCGTAAGGGTCAACAACTCCTGTGTTTACCAGCAACACTGTGCTGTACTCTCAGTCCAAACCCAAGTCACTGCTTATCCTCAGTCAGCCACATGGGAATGTTGTGCAATCAAGCCCTGGCACCTCACACTTTCACTTTTTGGACAATTTTATATTTCAGAATTTAGATTTAACAAAACATAACAGAATACTCACATGGCCCTGATCCCGTCCCTGCCCCGGCTATATAATAAGGACTGAAGAAATCAAAAGCAGTAGGTAGAGGAACAAAAGACTGAGACAAAATGAACAATCTCGACTCATTCTGAAAAATAATGGTAACATTTTTATATCAAATCTGATGCAGAGGTTGGGAACGTGTCCATATAGTTGTCTGTTGCCAATTCTGTAGAAAGATCTTGAAACAGTTTCTACAACTGTTCGTTTAAAAAAAAAAAAAAAAAAAAAAAAAAAACACAAGCTTGGAACCAACGAGTCCAGTCTGAGTTCAATGTTGTTGTTTTGTTTTGTTTTGTTTTTTGTAAACTACCACACCTTCCTCCATACCACATCTCACATGTATTCTTTATACCACTTGTTTGCACTTACAATGTCTTTATTTTGTTAAAGTTGGTGGACAAATCCTCAGTCATGAGACAAGCAGTTGTGAGAGAGTGAGTGGCTTCTCTCGCTCTGCATAATTATGTCATGACAACAGCTGGGGAGTTTCACTGGGAGCCACTTTACACATTTCCACTCCTACTATGCAGAATATTTACACCTGTGTCTAGCAGCAAAAGAAAAAATAAATAAATAAAGCTGTAGGCGGTGTGGCTGTGGAAGAGACACAACAGTCAAGCACGTTCCTAGGTGTCTCTGAGTTGGGCCAAACACTCCAACAAAACTCTCAACCCCCCTCCGTCCATATGTTTATGACCCCTGAGGCCCCAGACGCACAGCACAATGATGTGTGGGGAGACGGAAAGCAACGAGCGCAGCTCTGAAAGTGTACAAAAAAGGGGCGATTAAAGTGTCGGAAAGAGGCAGCCAGTGGTGATAAGTGAGGTGGCTCTGGATCAGTTTCTCAAAGTGTGGTAGGATTAGCAAGCACTCAGTCAATTGAAACGGCATGCACATAGGAACCTTATGTTATTTTAGTAGTATGTTACCCTATAGGTTCCTGTTGAATGGTAATTGTCCTAACCTCTCTTGTTAAGTGATGAAAACCTGTGCTCTCTTTAGATCCACCCATCCTTTTATTCTTATTCAGTTCTCTGTTGGAGAACCTAGCGTGGATCCAGATTTCATTAGTGAAAATATTTGCTCCTGTTACTGTCCAACATGGAGTTGCTCCTGTTTTTCTTTAAGAGCGCAGGCTTTGGATGAGAATAAAAAAAATGTGCGTGTTATTTGGAGCGTTAGAAGGACAGGACCAGTGTGGTGTTAAGAATATGAATGTATTTCAACTTTTGAGTTTGAGCTAATTATCACTTTATTCCTTCCTGCCTAGGGGGTGGACTAATGGCTACCATATTTCACATAGAATGATATTTTGCCACAGAAGAAAACAGTGAGTGCATATGTTAGTCTGAACTGTGTTACCCTGCAGCACTTGGTCACAGACCAGTTTGAAACGGGCCCTGGAATAATGTTTGAAAGTAAGGTGTGGGAGATGACTGGTATGTTTGGCACTCATGAAGATCTGGTCTTTTTGGGACTTGTCCTTCTCCCTGTCAGAGATATTTTCTGAAATCAGTGGACTCTAACGACACATTGCCCCCACATTTTGTCCCGTGGAGAGCAGAGTTCCAGTTTTTCTGATTGCATGGGGGAGACGTAGGGAGATGCGATCCAGATGTCCTGTGTTTGATTGAGACCAGAACCCAGCCATTAAAAAGCCAGCTCTGCCTCATATAGTGTTTCGCCCAAAGTATTGAGGCAAATCATTTTTTTCTCTCTTTTTTCAAGTTTACATTATCATTGGCTGAAGGAAAAAACGGATATAAGAGGGATTTACACATCACTGTCTGGTTCAGTCACAGAAGAATCGGTCAGTGGGTGGTACTGAGCTTGAACGGCAGCAGAGGTGGTGGTGGGGGGGCATCTTGAGACGCAAGGAACCTGTGAGCTCCAAGAAAAGAGGTTATTGTTCCGGGGCTTCAGCAGTTTCATGTCTCTTAACATGGACCATGTGCATCGAGGAGAAGAGGAATTACCCCAACCTGCCTCAGGTTGCACTGCAGTGACCAGCAGAAGCAGCGTAACCCACACATCAGACGTCCTGCTCTGCCTTCATTATAGCAAGACACACGAGCAGTTTGACTTCGGTAGTCAAGTTTCTTATAGAATGCAGTTTCTTATAGAATGCACATTGTGAATTCTATAAGAAACTGCGCCATGTCTGATACTGAAGAATAAATCCTCTCATATAAACACTGTCATTTCCACATGTTTGGTAATGACTCAGTAACAAAGTTTCTGTGTTCTTTATAGAAGAGATGACAGAGAAAATCACCTTTGGAGCCACAGAGCTTGAATCAGAACTGAACAAATGGCTCATTATTTAGGTCTGTACGTCGACTACAAAGACGCCCTGGGACTGGACAGACTGTTTGTCTTTTGAGGTTTTCTGCCACATCACTCAAGGACAATGGGAGGAATAGTATGTTTATAATAGCTCTGAAGAAGTCAAGGAGTCCCTTCTAGGTTGACAGGTTAGTTGCATAAGCAGCCCTTCATCTCGGAGCCCTGCTGTTGAGCGGCACATTCAAGCAGCCTTTGTCCATACTTCATTAAAAAGATAACAAGAAGCATCTGTGCTGAATGGCTTTCTGAAGGATGCTGTAGGTTGAAGAGAACAGCCTGGAAAGCTGAAAACATTTAGTAGAACTGTATATTCATCCATACATTGAGAAATGGAGGAACAGGTAACTGTCTTTACTCTCAGGTCTCAGTTCAGTGGAGACTTTCTTCTTAGCACCAACATGTGATTGACCTTTTTTTGCATGCAATGTCCCAACAGCTGTACTTATAATCCCTTCCAGATGAATTGTGGGAACTTCGAAAGGTTCCTGGACCATTATCAGTTCAAAATCTCTATCATTACTTTGTGTTCTATGCTAATTAGTAAACAGTCAAATCAAACCTGTTTAGCATTAGCATGTTATCACTATCAGTGTAAGCATGACTAAGTTACCATTTAGCTCAAGGCACCGCTGTGCTGAAGTTCAGTCTCAGAGCTGTTAGTGTGAGTGTGGACTCTTGTTAGTGCAACTATGATCATGAATATTGGTGTTGACCTGAGTGACAGCAGGGGAATATTCATCCTAAATAGGTTTTATAGTCTCTTGATGTCATTTTTTAAAGACTACTATTGGGCTGAAGCTACGTCTGCTTTGACTTAAGTTTTTGGCTTGTGAATACATCACAGAGCGCTGGTCTGATTGAGCCGCTCATCTCCATCTCTGCTTACGATTAAAACAATGGATGAAAACGAAAGGCGAAAGGAAGGAGAGTGAGATTGCTGGATTTGGGAACTGGGGTCAGTGGACCCCTGGATATTCTTAAAAGCCGTGATGAAAACGCAGCGTGACAGAGCGAGCAACCGCCACATCACTCAAGAGACACTTTAAGAGCATAGACCAAGATGGCGAAACGGTTATACTGGGGTCCTAAGTGCAGCAGTGGTCATTAAAATAGCATTCACTGACAGATGCTCAGTGTAATCATTTCTCAGATATTGAAAATTACAGCTCACTGTGATTTATATAGTAACCATGACCATTAGAGCCTTGACAGTTGCAAGGCAGGTGTTTTTTTAAAAGCAGGGCCAAATGATTTATGGTCCTGTGCTGTTTGAAATTGCACATTAAAGACATTGTGAAACTCCCAACAAGAGCCCCCACCTCCATTAAAACAGGGGTGTAAGCACTGGCCAAGCCCCGTCTCCAACATGTGTAGATCTGTTGTTTTGCACATTTGGAGTATTAATTAGGATGTCCAAACAGGCAAGCCAACACATGTGGAGACTTCAGCCTGTGTATACTTTACAGCAGGTCAGCCAGTCACTATGAGTCTTCCCACTATATTCTCATGAACATGAGTATAGCTGAGAACGACCACCCACCTGTAGCTCCGTGTCCTCCTTTACACTCCTCCATTTAATACAATGGACCCAAGAGGTAGGAGAGACTAATATACTAGAGCATACTTAAACATACATACCCTCTAGTTTGCACAAGAAGCACCCACTGACCTTGTGGCCTTTCTCTAATAGAGTGTTGTTAACTGGGCTCCCTGAAGGCACAACAGCCATTTTAACCTGAAAAACAAAGCTGTCCCAGACGAGGTGCCCGCCATCTTGGCTCTGTCCGTGTTATTTGTTGTAGAACTTAAGAGAGCAACACGAGTTTGAAAACAGACAGTGCCCACAAAGCAAAATGCATATACAAAACTTTAACTAGAGTCTCTGGGCCACAGTAGCTTCACCTTTTCTCTTTGCTCCAAAAGCCCACAAATATGAGCACTTTAACCAGAGGCTATAAAAGACAACACGTCCTAGGGGGCCTTCCTGGTGTAGTACATGGAGATGGTGCAGACACCGGTGGTGGTGGTGAATCACTAAAAGATGAAAGAAATATAACTCAGCCTGCTATTAAATCATCCATCAGCAGGGCAAAAGACAGGGCAAGAAGTGATTTTAAAAGATTTGGACGGGAAGAACATGCAGTGAACTATTGCTTCATCTCATCATTGTAGCTGTATGTTTAACGGTTGTTTCCTCCTTTTAACAAGAGTCCCTGCTTTATATTTGAAGGGTGTGTGTGTGTGTGTGCGCACGTGCGCGCATGTGTGTGTGCATGTCTGTGTGTGTGTGTAGCGAATGGGTGTCTAGACCCTGCAGTTAAAGAGCCGGCAGGCCGGGGGTGTACATATTCTCACTCATAAAGACAAGGGACTTTCCTGTGAGATGTAGCTTTTGTCTTTTTACAATTTCATGGCTCCACACTTATTAATTACATATTTTTGTGTCTGTAGACAGAGCCAGCACTTGCACGTTAACTTTCCTGTGGTGAAATTGCTGAGCAGGGTAGACATCGAGAAAAGTGACAGATTTACTTCTGCTCTTAAACCACTGCCATTTCTTTTTCATCGTCTTCTTGTCCAGTGCATGCAGAGTTGAATATTAGCTAAATGAAAGCAGCCTTCGTGCTTCAGTAATCAGTCTTTTAAATGGACACAAAAGTGAGTGGGTGTGTTGATTATGGTGCCTGTCATATCCAGTTTGCTCTGTTAGTTGCGCAGACATGACCCTTCAACAGAGCTGCTGCTCAGCGGAGCAGCAGAGGGATGTGCTGACGGAAGGAACGGCTTGATTAAGGATAGTGAAGAAATATGAGGACGGCTGCAGAGATAAAGATGATTTTATTGGATTAAAAGAACACACACTCACAAAAGAATTAAAGAAAACACCAAACAGCGTTGTCTACAAGGTTCAAGGAGTGACGTAAGCACTACCTTAATTAGAAACAACAAGTTTTGAGTAAAAGCAAATAGTTTTGAGTGGGAAAGAACAATTAGTGCCACTAACAGAACTGGTTTGTCTCTCTCTCTCTCTCTCTGTCCCGATGGGCTGACAGGGTGCTGGTGTAGCCTTCATGGTTCTACAGGACTGTAATTTATTTCATCCTGTTTAGTGTAGAGGACTGTATCAGTTTATGACCCTGCTGCTGGCTGAGTGAAAGATGACTTTGTGTCTCAGCTTCCTCATGTCTCTCCAACATACAAAACACTTAAGTTTCCTCTCACCGAGCAACAATACACAAGATTTCCAATTTCCAAGTTAAAATAGCTAATTAGCTCAGAATCGCATTATTATCATTATAACCACAGACTGATTTTGATGAATGTGCATCAATGCAAAATATGGCACAACACTAAAAATAGTAAATTGTGGCATCTGTTGATCCAGCCTTGCAAAATGAAACCTTCTTTGACTTGTGGTTGAAAAAAAAATGTAAATTGTAAATTTGTGACTTCAGTCTCAGAGAACCTCCCCAGCCCCACCCCTCCAAATTTATGAGTTCATAATCCTAGAAAAAAAAATTTAATTATGAAATTTTAATATTGTCCCTCTCTGTTTATTTATGGGTTTTTTTCCTCAAACTACAGTTGTCCTAAATTAAAGTGGCAGGCTTTTGTCCCATATGTTGGTCCCCAGAGCTCAATAGAGTCAAGGCTCAATAAAAACTGAAACCGAAGAATAAATAACTTTAACAGTGTATTTTTTTTTTTTTCTCTTATTTTGTGTTTCTGCATTACTGTACTCTTACACTTTTTTGCATATATTGATGCTTTCTTGGTGCATTTCCCAAGTGTCTCACTGTTAGTGGGGTGAATCTGGACAGATTAGATGATGCATCCTTTGGTTCTGTCTCCCGTCTCTCCATCATCGGTCTTCCTCCCTTGATCCTCCCACTGCTGTGTAATAATATATTTAACTTTACTGGACGTCTCCAGGAGGAATTCCTGGTGTTTGCTGAACCGGAGTCCCTCTAGTGTGATTTCAGACAAAGTGGACAGCGGTCATTAATCACTTCGCTGTGACAGAGCCTGTATGTGTGTTCATATGTTTGCATGTGTGTGTTGGAAGTGGCTGTATTTTCCTTTTAAGGCATGTTCATCAGCAAACAATTCCTATCTGTTAGCAGGGAAGTGATATTAAGAATGCCAGCAGTGTGAGGGGAACGCTTGTTGTGTTGTTCTTCCTCTCTCTGTTAGTTATTTCCTAGTGCTGTGATATGACCTCTGGCATGTCACTTTCTCCATGGGGCCCTGGCTGCACGTCGGGGATGTGGAGAAGCAGCGGCTGGCTGTGTGGCCCTCAGGCCACAGCGTCTCACATTTTGCTTGCCAGGATTTGCAGCAACATCCTGTTAGAATTCAGTCTTGGGCTCGAATGATCTCCATCTGTTAGGAGTTTACTTCAGAGTTGCAGTGTACTGTGTGAGTGAAGAGGTGTTTACAGTGAGCACTAGGTCAGAATGTTGTTTGAGATCTCCAGACGGGCTTGGATAAAGGAAGGACAAACCAAACTAGAAAGAAATGGATAAGACCAAATAAAAGAAATAGAGACCTCATGTTAAAAATCAGATCATGTCATGCTGGTAATAAGTTCTTGTTCTCAAGGGCAAATGGTTTTACTGCTGAAATGCTGAAACGTAGGTGTCATCAAAGATTTGTTCTCTAGGAGTTTCAAGATCTGAGTCAAATCTGACCTTGAACACTCCACAAGCAAAACTAAATCAGGACATTAACCGGCAGGGTTACAGGGCTGTTAACATGATCTCAGTTGACAGTAAAGTCCAGTGAAGTGCCTGCACTGACAAAATGTATTCTCCCACTGCCTCGGGCACCTGTAGGTCACAGTAAGAGGGGCTGAAGAGCCCCCATATCTGCACTCACACAGGGATTAGGAAAAGACCATGACCCAGGCCCCAGGAGGCACACACACACAGGAAGGAAGCCGCCGGATGCACATGCTCACCAGTACACACACACACACACACACACACACACACACACGTGCGAAGTATCTAACACGTCTGCACATACAGCACAGTATACACATTATGACAGATCCTCTGTCATATAACAACAGAGGCAGGTGTCTTATGAAAGTAGTCACTGTTGATGTTACTTTTTTTCATATATGTGATAGCGTCTGTTAGGGTTTGTTCAGAAACTGAAACTTTCTTGACAGACCAAGTCCAGTAGCGGATGAAACCTACTGTCACATTAAAAGCTGACAGCTCATTTAAAAGAGATGACTTATTTTTTATCATCATTTGTGGATGTTACTGGAGAACAGATGCATCAAGGTGCTGCTCCAAACACAACTCTGTTCTTTTGTTTTGACATCAACAGTGACACATGCTTTATTAATCAGTTTTCAGATGGAAAAGCTTATTTTCACAATAATATTTCTTCTACCCGTTGTTTCCATTTGACATGGGCTCTTGGCAGCAACAGCTGTTGCAAAAACAAAGCAAAAGAAAAGCACCAGCTGTTTATTTGACTAACTACATGGATGCTGTGTCTGCGGTGGGTGTATGGATGCCTATGACAGTACTTGACCTTGGTAATATCTCATGTGTTTGATGTTGGATTCTTGCTCTTACAAAGACCAGATGTCAACTTCATGTATAGAAATAAGGAGTGAAGCATTTTTTAACGCCACATTAAAAACCAGTGTTTGAAGGAGTTACTCTGACAGTTAAGTATTTAGAGATAGAGATGATGGAGTAGCCACTAGATGCAAACAGGTGTGTGTGTGTTTGTGTGTGTTTTTAGACCAAAGCCCTGGTCAGTCTGTGGAGCTGTTCTCCAATATACTATATCCTCCTGAGAGGGGGATCAGCAGGCGTAAGCACATAATGACAGGGGGGGATAAGTCCAGCCTTAAGTTCCTGGTAGCAGAGAGAATTTTCCCACTCTGGACGTCAACACACTCCCCCGTCTACCCCAGCACCCAGGGCTATATCCACCCCATCCTTCACGAGTTCTCCCTGTGCAGTCCCAACTAAGACATCTGACTGGCACTGATGGGACTTTCCCACCATGCTGAAAGGAAAAGTTGTCTTTGTTCCCGCTGGAGGCGGACGGACAAGCTGTTTGGACGCCTCTGCCTTGTTTGATATTTCAGATTAACAAGATATGGAGGTGGTGTCTGTGGGATGGGATCATAGACCCAGACCCAGCTTCATCAAGCATCTGCCAGTATCACTGTTGACACCGGTGGCTACATGAACGAGCACTTTCAGAAACAGGAGAATTTATTGCCCGTTTTGAAGCCAAAAATGGCAATGAACACGAAATTCCATCATCCTTTGAGTTGTTCATGACTACTCCTACAGTATATTGTGATATGCATTGTGGATGTAATGCTGTGGATGTAATGCATGATGTGATCCTGTAGAACAGACTACGCTTGGTTTGTTTGAAAGGTTTTATTGCCTTTACTTTCATAGGTTGGCAGTGGATTAAAGTTAATCACCTGTTCCTGTTTAATGCTGACTTGTTCTTTTTCCTCGTGTCTCACAGATTCCCGTTGTACCCCAGAGGAGAGCGGTTTCATTTTGAGTATGGTGTCTACTTACTCAACAAGAACATTGCCCAGGTAATATTTTTACACACTTTCCACTCACAACTCTATACCACTGATGTGTGAAAGTTTTATTACGAGAGAGAGAGAGAGAGAGAGAGAGAGAGAGAGAGAGAGAGAGAGAGAGAGAGAGAGAGAGAGAGAGAGAGAAAAATGAGGAAAAAATATAAAAATAATGAATGTGAGGGAAGAAAAGACATTATACATACATACATATATATATATATATATATATATATATATATATATATATATATATATATATATATATATATATAGAGAGAGAGAGAGAGAGAGAGAGAGAGAGAGAAATGTGTTTAGAGCCAATACATTCTCAAAGATAATGGTAAAAACTCACTGCTGTTCACAGTAAGTTGCTGTGAGATGTTATTTACTATAACTCTTCGTCCTCAAGTTACTTTAAACGCTAGTGATAGGTTATTTTATTTTGGCTCTTACTCACAAGCCTGTATGTTCTCACCGTAGATGCCAATCTTTAAAAATGGGTCGCAAATATATAGTTTCCTTTTTTTTAAAAAAAAAAAAAAAAAAAAAAAAAAAAGCTAAATAATCTTCTCACACAGCTGGGCAATGTAGTTTTAAGTAAATATTTTTTAAAACAAAAGTAAATAGTACAGCGGTTGAGGTTATTTTCAGCCTCAGATTTTGTGCGCCTTTGACTATTTCATACCATGAATGTGGGCGGCGCAGCTCTATGAATGGCAAGGTCAGTGTGTAGGGTGGTCCACCTCGGTCCAGACTGAAATATCTCAACAGCTATCAGATGGGTGGCTGTGAAATATACGGATATTCAGAATCTCATCATTTGTGATTATAGGTGAAATGTCCTGACAGCTATTAGATGAATTGCCATAAAATTTTGTATAAACATCCAAAAACAAATCATTTGTGATTATGGTGAAATGTTTGGACAGTGTTTGGTGGATTGTCATTAATTTTGGTTCAGATCTTCACATGTCCTTCATTATGAATTGCAATCACACTGCTTGTCTATTATCTGTTCACGTAGCATCAAACTATGGTTTATGACCTAATACCCAGCCTCAGCCATACTTTGGATTTAAAGATTATAACAATTATACATGAGTTATTTTTTTAGCTCAGAGCACTGCTCTGATTTATACAGGCTCACAGACATGAGAACATTGGTATAAAGTCTTGTTAATACTCTGTGTACAGTGTTGCTCTGTGGCACAGAGGAGTAAGCTATATCAGGCTTTGGGTCTGGGATTAGGATTTGCTGACTATAAGAAAAATGTTGAATATCCGCAGACTTAACCCTTGAGAGGCCGGTACACTGTATTCACTCCTTGTCGGTATGTTGTGTTTTGTTACCTCCTCCCCTTTCCCCATGGCGGCTGGTTTTTCACGCTGCCTTATGAATTTAGGATAAACACTTTTGATTTCTGAACCACTTCTTTCTTAGGATAACCATGTCCTTAAAGTGCCTTTGAAGCTGAAACAGTCACAACATGAAATATATCTACATGCGTGGGTTACTTTTGGCTCAGCAGTTGGGTAAATGCTCTAAATTGAAAAAAAAAAAAAAAAAATGCTCTTTTTTTTCATCCCTCACAAACACATACGCCTCACAGGAGGGCTGAGCTCTTGACCTATCCTTCCTTATTAAGGTACACCTAATGTGTTGACCTGGGTGACTCCCTCCATTCATTCCTCAGACATTTAGCTCTGACTTTTAACAATTTGCATTCCATTCCCTGTTTTCCTCCTTGTCCACCCGGGAGTGAGGGCCTCTCCACTGAATGAGACCGGGCAATTAGCACTAGCAGGTGGTTGACTTCAAATTGCTACACGGGATGTTTAAGCTCTAATACCAGACCACAAGCTGCTAGCCAGCTTCCAAGTCTGCCATCCTCCCACCAGAGCCCAAGAATAAGAAAGTGAGCCAGATAACGAAACAGTTTAGGCAGCAAATGAAAACAAAGCGCTGTGTGAAAACCCCAAAGGCAACAGTGGCTGGTTGTGTTTTGAAACAGTCTCTCTGGATGTAGTTTGTCATATTTCTGTATAATGATTTTTGTGTTATGAATCCACAATGAAGTCATTATTCAAGACTGGTATTGTACTGCACCTCGTTAGTTCGGTGGATGTTATCGAGTAAAGCCAAACTCTAATCTGACACTCATTCCATCAAGGCTTGTCAGTCTGAGCGCTCTCAAATTAGAGGTGAAATATTAGCTGAAGCGAACTACTGAGCTCGAAATCATGAGATTGATCTTGCTGTACTGTAAAAAGGGTCAAGACTGAGCATACACCCGCGTTTGATTGTGTGCATATGGACGAGGACGGGCATTTACATCTCTTCGACTGATCTAACACTCGGCCAAAATTATGCCACATAGCTCAAGGGAAGGGTGTTTGTATGTCGCACAACTTGAATGGATTGCACTTTCCAATGATAAACACTTGAGTGTGTGATGTAACAAGCAATCTGTAGACAGACTTTCTCCTTTGCAACCATAAAAAGTAGCTCAATGTCATTGAGATATATACAGTCAAGCCTAGAATTATCTACTCATGTCGAATTTGAAGTTAAAGTAACATTACATTATGTTAGAGATATTTTCAGTGTTTTGACAAAACATTTCATGTCAAGAATTATTCATGTCCAGTAGTAATCAGTGTCAAAGGCTTTATTTCACAGCAGTCAAATGGTTTTAGTAATTGCCAACAAGCTTTTTGCACGTTTCCACTGAGATGTAGGATGACTCGTCTTCTGAATTATCTCAAGGTCTTTGAGGTTGGAGACTCCCTTGTCATCACTTTGGGCTTCAGTTCCCACAGATTCACTGTAGGATTCAGGTCTGGACTCAAAAAAATAAACGTTGTTTTCTGTTAACCATTTCTTCACTACTTTGGCTTTAGGTCATTGTCTTGCACGAAAGTTCATTGCTGCCAAGTTTTTCTGCAGACTGCCTGATGGTTTTCTCTTTCTTTTTCATGATGCTGCTTGTTTTGACAAGGTTGCTTTTTCCATTGGCTGAAAAACATATTACATTCCCATCATCATTTTTGATTTTGGTGGAATATTTCTCCTTTTTTAGCCAAACGAAAGCCACATCCCTGTGTCCCTCTTTGTCTTGTCTGACCACAGAATTAATGACCAAATGTGTTCTTTATCTAGATGAGCTTTTATGAGTGTGTCTTTGAGTAATGGAATTCTTCTTAGTCAAACATGTGCAGTGTCCACTGTATTACCTGCTGGAGAGGTTGATATCCAAATTGTTAAAATCACGTAATGTTTGTCTTGCTGCCACATCCTGTGAGATTTTCCAACATGTGGAACTCCTTGTACTTGTTGATAAAGCTTTACACTGTAGTCGTTGGCACTTTAGAACACTTGGGTTTGGTTTTATAGTCTTTCTCAACCAGAATTTTTCTCTCTGAGCTCGTTGGTTTTAGCCATGACTTACAGTGACTAGAAACCATGGAGAGCACAACTGCATCAGCTGTTCTCAGTTTATGGTTGATTAGATTGTCTAGGACATGGTAGAAATTACCAAGATCATGTGGAATTATGTGAGAGCTGCGTTACCGCAAACATTTGTGACAATTTCAAAGAGTATGAATAGTTAGGGAATAGGAAAGGTTTATTTAATTTATAAAAAATAGGCCTTTTCATGAATATCTCTTACACAATGTCTAATTTTGGGCTTCTCTATATAGAAGATAATCTATTTATGTACCAGACATAAAGATTAGAATGTGCATGACCTCCAGTGCATATTCCTACTTATCAAATCACATTATCCTGAGCCATAATCTTCTTTATCAAAACCACGCATTGGGATCAAAGCTTTCAGAGACTTCTCTTTCATGAATCTTAACCGTGTGGTGCCATCAAACGTAGCACTGCATGCTCACTCTTGCTGAAAGTTTAATTTGACTACTGATAGAAGGCACATGCAAGGAACTGGAGGAGAAGTAGACTGAACTCATACTTAATCAGCTTCCCAGCAATAAAATCTAAAGCAGCGTCACTTGAATATAGATGAAATGTTAAAATGGTGCAGTAGGTCTTGTCTGGTTTCGTAGAGTATAGAAGATTCTCTTAGACACATTCTTTAGTCATTATATAGACGGCTGCCTCTAAAAAAAATTCACAGTGCATATATATATATATATATGGTGCTTCAAAGGAATCTGGTCCATTGAAAAATGAGTTCCCCACAGCAGGACATTTTCACCTGTGCCCATGAAACCAATGCAGAAAGATTCAAATATAAGCTTTTGAAACAGATGTAAAGCCTCATCTGTAACACAGGTGGACATGTGTGAGTAGTGGATGATAACTTTGTAAGAGCAGTCAGTGGAATGACAACTTAATAACAGAGAATATATGTATATTTGCTATTATATATCAGTATGAAACTTCTGTGGAGTTGGATCTCAGTGACTGTGTGTACCCCAAACTAAAGGTAACACGTTGCTCATGGCGGCCTTCACTCTGAGGTCACCGAGAGGGAAATGCTGCTTTTTCATATTTTAACTAAAGCTACAGTAACATGTCTTGCTTTTATGTACTTAGACGAGCATCAGTATTTTTACAGGATGAAATTTCAGCTTTCATTCAAAGCCCTGTCTTATGCGTTCCATGTGTGCTTAACTGTGTCCATGTTAAGGATGAGTTATCAGGTTGACTCCAGAATAATATAACGTTGCCACATGAGTAGTGCAGCTCCATATGATAGTGATAATAGGCCATTGTTTCAAAAGTGAAGAAGTGGTAAACATGTCGCATTCGATAAAATAGAACTCTCCACAAACAAAGCCTCCCGTCCTAGTTTCGTTGATTTCTGTTCACCACATTAAACTTGCTTCTCCTGTGAGTCTCATCACTCAGTTTCTTGGATCTCACATCACACATATCCAAATTTTGGGAATTAATGCTAGATAAAGCATCAATCAACAGAACTCTTTCATGCTAGAAGTAATTTCACCTTTTAATCTAATTAGGATTAGGATTCCTTAATTTTTTTCATTTGCCACCCCTTCAGTAGAGAGACTTTGTTTTCTCAATTATTTATTGGAACTTTTATCAGGAAATGGCTGCTTTACTGACAGCGACACACTGAACATGAGTCCTCAGCTGCTAATATCACTTACCAACAGACAGCATTTTCAGGCAGGTTTTTTTTTATTTTGTGGTGGTTTTTGAATCTTTCTTCTTTGTGTCTTTAATAGCCTCTTTTAGTTGAGCCATGCAAGTTATGCCGGCTTTGCACAGCTTGTCCCTAACGTCTGGCTTCACGATACAAAGCAGAGGTCTGGTTTCACAGCAGACCCGGCTGACTGGCTGACTGGTTGACTGACTGATTGGCTGGACCACTGACTGACTGGAGCCTGGGTGGGAGACATTAGCTGTCCATCTCTTATTAAATTTCCCCCGTGTGGTTGTGTTTGAAAGTGATACAGGGAAGCTGGCGAAGGTTCAGGGCCGCAGCAGGTCGAGCCCGCTTTGATGTGGCAGAAGGAAAAGTTTGCTTTTATTAGGCCACATGTCATGAGGTCGGGGTAAGGATGAGGAGGCTGCCTGGAGCACCATGGATGTCAGGTGGTAACACACTCCTGTGTTGCCACTTCAGGTTAATTTGTTTGACAAAGAGAAGTTAAGGAAGGCTGTAAGGAATGTCTGGGCTGCAGCCCAGACATTGTCCAAGCCCTTATTTTTTGTGCAATCAGAAAAAATTGCAAAATCTTCAACGCCTGAGTGAGTCATTCATGTTTGTGTGGAGACTTTGCCAATTTTCGTAACATGCATGTTTTCTCTTTGGTTGGCTCGATTCCAAAATGTGATTTGCTTTTTGTGATTTGCATAAAATGTGATCTGAATCTCTCAGCTATTTTTTTTTTGTAGCTGTAATGCTGTTTCTAGGTTTGAAGTGTCCGTCTACAGGAGGCACAAACGTTAGACCTGCCATTCCTGCACTCACAGAGACAAATTATTATGTTAGTGTGACCGACTCCAAAGGAAATCCAGCAGCCTTTTGTCTGGAGGCAGGCCATGTGCTGCATTTACCTACTGCCTGTGTTATCCACTAGACTACATTGTTGTGAAACAGGCATGTGGAGCTGATTACAGTACAGCTGATGCTTCGAAAAATCTCCAGGTTTTAAGGAAGAGGGGGGGAGGCATAACAATTAGTTCTCAGTCACTAAGCTTGGTGTATCATATTTTGTGGTCCTCAGGCACAGGAAACCAAGTATTAGGAATTAAAATCTGTTTTGGCCCCAGTCGGGTCACCCCCGGGTTCACCTTTTTCTCTTTATACCGGGGAAAAGTTGCCTGCAGTCTCTCACCTTGCAAGTCTCTAGACAGTTTCACACCATGATGTACAGGCACTGTGCCATACTGGTGGCCTGCAGCATACGTCAGAGTGCCTATTGCCATTAAGAGTGGCAACTGTGGCTCCATAAAACATGGCTATGACTCATGGGGGAGCCTACTGTGTTTAGTGGTTAGTAGAGGTGGCAGCATGCAGAACAGGAGCTGGTTGGCTTGAGCTGCTCTTGTTGAAACTACTTGGAAAGGCTGTAGGTAGAGTAACTTTAACTTATAAAAAGATAATGATAGCAAACAAGAGTTCATGTTTCCCACAAAGAGGGTTATTTACTCACAAAATTGGTAGATACAGTGTGGTGTTTTCAAATACTTCACACATTACTCAGTGTATTAGGCCATTAAATGCAGATGGTGTAAATAACCTGTTGTGTATTACACATTATTTACTCATTCTCACCTGCTGTGAGTTCATTAGCTCAGTAAACTCTTGCCATAAAAGGTGCATTACATTCATTTTAGCTCCTAAAACTGTGTCAAACATCTCAGATGAATGAAAAATGCAAGGTTACACACAGCAAATTTCCTGTGTCAGATTCTGGCTCAGAGTGTTGTGGTTGTATCAAATGATCCACAGGCCACTGAGCCCAAACTGTAAGAATTTAACTTTCACTAATCTGAGTCTTACAACAGGGCCATGCTGGTTTGGATACAGTAGAGCAATAGTTTTTTTTTCCACCAATGTTGAACAAAAGTGTGACCGATCTGCAAATAAAAAGAGAGCTGGCTCCAGAGCAGTGTCTGTTTGCTGTCTTATGAAAGCATATGGAAATACAGTATGTGTGTCATCAGGTTTGGTTAAGGAGACTGGAAGAAAACTCATTCACCTCCGCTTCTTCTTTTTTTCTTTCTCCTGCTCCTTTCTCATCTATTTCATCTGTGTTAAGTCCACACACTGACGTCTAAACATCTTCACCTCTGCGACAAATCTCATGACCCCAGTCGGAAGAGATACAACATAGTCTTGGCTAAACCATTTAGCCATTAGCTCATGTGATTGGACTTCGATAAAAAACATATGACCCAAGCAAAAGTCATAGAAAAAGTGAACATTACACAGCTCACTTCCACCTCATAACTCCCCTCCACCTCAGACTGAGTTGTCAAGACTTAAAATTCCCCAATGAAAGCTATCTCCAGCTATTAACTTATTTCCTTTAATGCGGATGTTGGAGATGGTACAGGGTCTACAACTGGGTTTTGTGAGAAGAGTCCCTATAGTGAAACAAAGGGCGTACCATATTTGCACAAGAACTCAGTTTTTCCACAGTTGACATTCCTGCAGGCAGTTGTGTGTTTACTCTCTGTCAATCCACAAGCCTGTGTATCAGACATGGTTGTGTACTTTGACTGATTGTGTAATGTAGGTTATCAAAATATGTGCTTCTTTGTTCCCGGTGCAATCTATATACTGTGTTTTGTTAATGTACAGGACTCAGACCCGACTTTCTTTCTATTATACTCATTTTTCCTACCGTTTTGTATGAAACAGGAGTCAGTCAGAACAGTGGGAGCTAAAACGGGCTTCAAGCCCAAATCCTGAACCTACTTGACAATATTTTTGTGGGGAAAAAATTTGACAGAGATTCATGATTTTATCTCCAAGTCTTTGGTCCTAGGAGAAAGGTTCTGATCTGTCTGTTCATATCTGCAGTATTTTTCACTTCTCTATCAATTGAATTCCTTTGAATCAGAGCAGAAACTGGAGCGTCAGCCTGTTTCTCAGCTGGACTTTTCTGAGAAGTCAAACACTTTTAGACAAAACTATTCCAGGTTTCCCTCAGAAGCCTGTTGGTCTTTCTCTCCTTGTCGAGCTGAGGGTTTGCGGTTGTGACTCAATTCCCCGTGCGTTCCTGAGAACGTTCCAGAAAACAAAAAGGAAGAAAAACAGGCGATTACATCTCCACTGTCCCCCTTGAACAGCAGCAGTCATTCTTCTGTCCAGCCGCCTCTGCAGAAACCTCATCTCAACAAACAGACTTTTCAGTGTTCAGAAATCATAATGTAGCCCACTGTATGCTGTTTGTTTACCTGAACCCTGGACCACGGCTCCCCAGGCTCTGCCACCATCTTTACCCTAAGACCGACTGGGCCTGGAAGCAATCAGGCCATTTCAACTGCCTGCTGCCACTCATTGTCTTCATCTTCCCATAACAGACACATCCGTTTTATATTTTACAGGGATTGATATGATAAAACACATAATGATTGGGACAGGCACCAGAAAATCCAGTGCAAATTCAAAGTAATCTACCTCATTTTCACCCTGAATAAAACGAGGAACGGAGTGAAGTTCTCCTCTAAGCTGCTCCATAGACGTGTCTGGTTTTGCTTTAGCCCTGTGAAGAATAGTCTGAGTCTGAAAGCACAGAACATCATTTCCCACATGGCCACATGCTGCACAAATGAAGGATCAGCATCCGTTACACCTAATAGACAATAAGTTATAGAGCCTGAGTCTGATAATGTGTTTCGCATTTGAACGCCATTAAGGTGCCACTTCTAACAAGATCTCTGTGCTCCGCTGACAGTCTAAAGCACTTAATTAGTGTTCTTTATCTCATTTCAAGCAAAGAATTATTTTGACAGGTTCTAAGCAAGTTAAACTGAGATTAGCTGAGACAATTTTATTGTCAGATTGTTAACACCCTGATAAGAGCAGAGACAGTGGCCTGATGGCCATTGCTGATGATTGATGCAGAGAGGAAGCAAGAGAGGACGGATGTCGGCGCTCTCATGGAGCTGGAGCTGTGATTAGATCTGCCAAAATGTTGCAGTCTGCTGCTTTGACAACATTGTATGTATTGGACAGATTCTGTCTGAATTATTATGATGGTAGATGTGTATGGTAAATTGAATAATGTACATTAATGGTGGATTATCCTGCAGTTTGTGTATGTACATCATGTGAAAGCTCAAATATTCATAATAAGCAAGAGTTAGCAGTAATTACTAAAGATGTTTTCAGACATAACTTAGAGGAACCTGTGCTCTGTGTGTCTTGGCTGAGGCTGAGCAGGAGATGTGTCCAGCCCAGTGCATTGCTGCTACTGCTGCTGCACACACAAATGATACTTAGAGGCTGTACTCAGATAAGAACTGTGCTCCTGCTCTGAGGAAACTGCCTGTAGGGAAAAAAAGCAAAGCTCCCAGTGGTTTAGTCGTCCTGTGGTTCTCTGAAACTTCTTGTTCAAACTATCTATTAACCAAACCCAGGCCTTAACATACACCTCTGTGTGCCCGTGGGTTTTCATAGCCTCACTGTGTGGTCCCTGTTTTCCATCACAAACTTTTGTTGTTAGCTACAACTCACATTCAGTGCCACTTATTGGTCAGAGAGTGTTGTTGCTGGGATCCTTTTTACTACCAGAAGTAAAAGCACAATCTGTCTTCATAAACAGATATCGAACATCTACTGTTGCATCATGGAGAGTGTGGAAAGTAGCTCATCTGTGAAGCTGTGCTTTATCAAAGCCTCAACTGTCCCACCACGATAAGAGAGAAGAGTAGACTTAATAGATGCTGCAGCAGACCAGTACAATGAAGACTGTGATCTTTGTAGTCTGTCAGCTCTGTTCTCGCCGTTGGCAGGAGTTACGATTTATAAGCAGGACTCAGACCGCAGTTGTAAGTGTATGTCACTGTTCTGTGGTTTCCACTTTTGGGTGTGTGTACGCAGTGAGGCCGTCAGTTTGCTGTGATTACGCCTGAACTCCAGGGTTTTATGGGAATTCCTCTGGACAGCCACCTATGACTTTATGAAACGCTTAAATTCGTCTAATTGAATTTCCACATTTTGTGGTTGGTAGTTCCAGGTTTGTCCATCACCGCAAAGAGGTACCAGAGGAGCTAGTTCCACTAAATATAAGGGTAAAAGTAAATGTTAATCCTGTCTGTGTGTCGATGTGCGTAAGTGTGTGTGTGTGTGTTAGGCAGAGAGAGTGAATGGAGGTATTTTGTTATATGTAAAATTGTTCAGGTTGTGTTGGTTATTTAGGCCTCAGACTAATATTTGTTGCCTTTTGTCTTTAAATTCAATATTTAATCAGTGTCACTATGTTATTCTGCTTTATCCTCTCATCAGAGTTGCAAACACTGATATGAAGACATGGCAGGCTCCTTGCAATGCTCTAATTAGTTTGCTCAGTGAGACAGTCAGCTCTGAAAAACGTGCCAACATCAATACAAAGAATTGATAAACATGGGGGCATATGATCGTCATGGTTTAGACAATTTGGAACTAGTTCTCAGCTAGAACTGCTTCTTGATTCCCATCTCTATGTCATTGGACAGAGGGAGACGGTTTATCTCAGAACACTGGGATGAGGGCGAGAACCAGGGATGATGCATTAGGTGATGTGTCATTTGCTTTGTCGTTATGTTTAGTCGATTCTAATCAATCAGCCAAATCATGCTATAATCATCATGTTCAAATAGGTTTGTCCCACAGGTCGAACTGTGGATTTTACTGGCAAAATGTACTGAAAACAAGGGGTTTGCTGTGATTCTGAGTGTTTGGAAAGTGTTGGCTGCTCTGCTCCATCATTTACTTAATAGTGCGTCTGCAGTTTCCAGCTGGTTGGAATTTGTAACGTAGGCCTGTTTGTTGGGAGTCTGTTCTCCTGTCTCTTTCTGCATGCTACAGTACACCACTGCTTAAGCAGCGAAGCTTCTAAAGTCCCTTCATTTACAGCTCCAGCTCAGCTGCCGTGTTTCTGTGGTAACATGTGAAAAAGACTGTTCAGTAGATAAAAGGAAAGAGAAAACTCCATCAGACAAGCTGTACGTTCACTTATTTCAGAGGACGTTATATCTCTCTGTTCTCCATTGATCATAGTTATGTCACAGTGTGTTAATATCACATAGCTAAAATCAGCAGTTTTTTAAGGTTCATTCTGTTTTTCTCTCAGTGAAGTTGAAGGAAATCAGCCCAAAGTACACAAACAAAAGAATTTTCTCTGCTTGTGGGTTCTTTTGGCTGGCCAAGCATAGCTCCTGGGGCCCACACCAACTTGTCATAAGAGTGGAGAGGGCAGAGACCAAGTATATTTTATGTCAGCAAGTGTAGAAAAACTTGTTTTTCTTGTTAATTTATCAAACCCTGTGTACTGTCATATGGGTGTTTGGGAGTAGAGGTATTCCATCATGAGCTCAGGGCTTGTTGCAGCTCAATGACATTAAACAGCTTTTTGGATAAAACAATGCTGGCCCCATCTGGTCAGTATTTGAAAAAATATCAGCCACGCTGGTTCTGTGTTAGTCCCTCCATCCGCTGCAGCTCTTGCCTCCATGTGGATTTCATTACAGCCCTTTGACTCGGGCTAATCGGCTGTTTTTTATCTGAATTAACACAGCGGCTGTGGACCACAGTCCTTTCAGTGGCACTCAGCGTCAAGTCAAGATAGACTAAAGTCTCTTTTTCCTAATTATGTTTTGCCTTTTTTCTGTGAATTTCATTCACTCTGACACTTGTCTCCATCAAATAGAGCCTCACCTCATTAGAGCGGTGTCTCTCTATCACCCCCTGATGTCAGCCTCCATTACTCTGCCACGACGAGACCATACGGGTGGGGTGTCCTCGCTGTCATGTCATCATCTCTGCCATCCAGCTATAGCCCTCTCATTATTAATGACGCGTCTGTGATGAGCCCAGGCCCGCTGCCCCAGAGGAAGCATAATTGTTTTACAGTTATTGGAGAAAAGGGGCCGAGTGGCTAATGAAAGCAGCCGTTAAATAAACACCAGCTGAAGTTAAAAAGGAGGCTGAGAGGAGTTGTTTTTTTTTTTCTCATCCATTAAAAAAATATTGTAAGCTGTTTTGTTTGACTCCAAACAAATTTCAGTTTCCCAAGAAGGTGCTTAGAAAGCTGCCTCGGGAATTTTGACCATGTATCAAATATTATAACAGATATATAGGTCAGTTTTAACGAAGTTAACCAGTTCTACGTCATCTTATATCGCATATTAAGATTCAGTTTGATTGCATCCCAACTGTTTTGTTTGTTGTTGCGCTCCAGGTTGTTACTCAACCATGATGACGCCAAGCAGCCATCTCTAAAGTTTTAGTGGACAAATTATTGCCAATGCTGTTGTCGTCTCCATGGAAACGGTTCTGTTTTTTTTTTTTTTTTTTTTTTCATACTTTCAACATGTCTCAGCCAAGTCGCTGGCTCGGCTTTTCAGAGCAATTACGATGCCGTCCACAGAAACTGCACCCTGCCTAAGTATGCGTCCAGTTACAAATATAAACACAAATGCACATGCTAATTATATTATGTCAGCGCATGTGTTTGGCTTTTTATGTGTTTGGAGCTTCAGCTTCACAACCATTACAACAGCACACAGTAATTGTTGAGGGTAGGAGAGTCCTGCTCCATCCCGTGGCCCTGACAGACTTTCTCCTGCCAGTAGTAATATTGTTCTACATCCTCTCCATCCCTGTTGACAAGGCTTTCTCCACCTGAGAACCTCAACCACTCTGCAGATTTCAGTCGCTTTTCACACATCGCAGACATGATCAATAAATCCTAGATTTTTTTTTTTTCCAATCTTACATTTTTTAAGTTATTGTTGAAGAAAGATCATACTACAGCTGTTTCTTTTTTGTTTTTTATGAATTGACTGTTTTGGCCAGCGGTGGCTTTATTCCAGCTCATTAGAACATTAAAAACCACACATTCAACCTCAAACTCCTTACCTCACGCTGAATTAATGGAACCGTTTACATAGTTGGCCACCGGAACGTGTGGTGTTGGTGGTGGTGGGGGGGGGGAGAAGAAAAAAAATGTGAGCACACAATAGCTATTTGTTTCTTATGTATCGTTCTGTCTCTGCCTCTCTCTTTAAGTCTTATTGGATCTAGTTCCTCCAGTATTAGGTCACATTTTTAAAATCTATGTAGACTTTTCTTTGTTTGTGTCTTTATTATGGAAACTGCTGTGGTTATATCAATGGACCTACAGAGAAAATGAAGTGTAATCTATGAACTAGGCAGGTTCGGTCATAGATTATACCTCATTTTCACAAATAATCCCACATGGGATTGCCTTGCTGCGTAAACATTGTATGCAGTTGATTGTGTCTCTCTGACTCTAATTGGCCAATCATTATGAGAATATCTTTCTGTATATGTCTGTGACTGTTATGTTTAAATTCCAAGTATTGAAAACCATTGGCAGAGCAAAAAAAAGAAGAAAACAGTTTTAACATCCTTAACATTGTGCAGGGTCATAGCTGAACAAACCCAGATGACCAGAGAATGCTCCAGGCTCTCCAAAGTAAACCGGACACGGCCTATACACTTCACATAGCGTGGCCGGTTTTAATTTGATAATGGGAGCCAATGACAAAGAGAGCCGCAACAACTTTTTCTTTTTCTCTTGTTTATTGTTACCCTTCTGTTCCTTTTGAATTTCTAACCCCCTCTCAAAAAATCATTTTCATGCTCCACTGTGTTCGCTGAACATACAACGCAGCGTAATTTGTTTACAGTCAAATTTGTGACTCTTGAGTCTGGCCAGCCGTGGTGAGTTTACTCTTCTTATTGTGTCTTTTAGCTGAGCTGAGTGACTACTATTTTTTTTCACTAGCAGGGCAAAACTCAACCCTCCTACAGCATGACCAAAACTCCATGCGGAACGGTGCTCACCTTTTAGACCATTTTCACCGTGTTTTCATGTCTCCATGGTGATGACAGCTGTGGCCAGAGGCCTTGTGTTCCTGTACGTCTGTACATACACGTGTCCGTCTTATTCTTGTGAACGTGATATCTGAAGAACAAGTTGAGGGAATCCTGTCAAATTTGGCACGAACATTCATTGAACTCAAGGAAGAACTGATCAGATTTTGGTTGCCTAAGGTCAAAAGTCAAAGGTTATTGTGACCTGACAAAGCATTTTTTTTTGCCCTATGAATTGATGATGAATGATTAACACCCTCTTTACAATTTTCAGAAAACATTTACTTGAATAAAGCGATTACATTTTGTTGTCAAAGGTCGTGATGACCTCCCTCTCTTGTGAACACATAATCTGTAATGCCAAGAAGGAATTTTATCATCTGGCGAAAAATTCATTTTTGTAGCATGAACTAAAACTGTGACCTCACACAACATATTTCTGCCTATATCTCATGAAAAAGAACTAAGAAGAGCTAATAAAGTCTGAAAATAACTATTTAACTGGACTGCAATATACCTATGCGGCCACAAGGCCGTACAGGTATTTTGTAGTATATTAGATGTAGATGTTTTGAAATTTAATTTGGATTTTGTTCCGAAAAGCTGACCGCAATCCCAGATCTCTTCTGTGAGCACTCACGACTGTTTAGTTTTAGTTTTTGTTTTTTTGGCTTATGACCAGGATTTCTACTGTTTTTAACAGATTTGTGACCCTCTCCACATGTCGCTGTGCGGCTCACACACAAAACCCACCATTAACACAGATACACGCAAAAACAAAGAACAAAAAAATGTAAGGTATGTGCAGCCAACGAAAATACGCCTATGTGCATACATGAAGCTAAATCCTTCTCCATCTGGACACACGAAACTCCTCACATTCTCCAATCTATTCTTTCATCCCCACCAAGCCAGATTCCTCCACATAGCAGTTTGATGCTACATATTTTATCCTTGTAGAGAGGCAGCAGGATCTGGCTGAAAATCCCTTTGAACTTAAAGTTAAATATTGGAAGTCAGAGCTTCAATCTGAGGCTCTTTGGTTGCTGTTTTGATAGGGCATGTAGTTGGCCAGTCAGTTATACTGCAAACCAGACATGGTCATTTTACTGTCATCAAGGTTGTATTCATACTTGACAAACTGTTTCTACAGACTAAGCCGAGGGTGGGTTGTAATGGTATTTGCCAGATGCAAATGTTTGCTATTTTTGTGTAGTGAGGAATAGTGAAAAACAACCAAAGTCAATCCCACATCAGTTATTATCCATTCTTCATCTCTTGTTATTTCTTACTCACACTTTCAACTTGTTCAAATAAGCAGACATTTGGATAAGTAGCTTTCAGCAAGCATCACTTTAAAAGAAATATGTCGGAGAGTTTGTAACTTAGACAGAAGAGGAAGAATGTACAAAGTTTGCCAGCCCACGGCTCTCGCTGTGACCTCCAGTCCAGTGGTAATACTAATAAAAATCTCACTTGTAAAGCCATCCGCAAAGTAAAGAGCAAGGAAAATAACTTACCCATTCACAAGGAGTGGAACAGAGTTTGGGAGAAATTGTGGGCAGCACGAGGCCAGGATAGACACCTGCCCACAAATCATATATTCATCCTCTGCTCTCTGGCCTGCTATTTTCCTAGGGGCCTGGTGGAAACACAACACACATATAAAAAAAGGTTTCCCTTGTAAAATACCACTGCACTTTTATTCCAAATAATAAAATGAGTGTGATCAGACTATGGCTAATATTAAAATTATGTTTTAATGACTATATTTGGCTGCAACTCAGTCAAAGTTTGTTTTCCTCCATTAATGTATCTTTCCATGTTGAGACAACTGTAGACCTGTGCTGAGCGAAGGCTGTCCTCCCATTCCCTCCAGTCACCCATCACACATCTTATGCCCTTCGCTGTTTGGCAACGTGCACCATTCAGACCACTAACATTTGTGGCTTGGTTCAAGAACAACCACCGTATGCTTTGAATTTGAAACTACAAAGTAGTAAATTAGCATTTTCTCAGAGGTGTTCCTCACCCACGGGCCTCCTTGTGAGAGCTGACGTGGGCGACAGTCCTGCATGTCACTCCTGCTAACAGGACGTTGACCTCGGTGTTGTGACTTCACAAACAGGGTCAGCCTGTGTGGGTGTTGGGTTACTGAGCTGGGTTCTGGTGTTACAGTTGCCAGGGTCATTAGCCCTGAGCAGCACAGTTACATCAAGGATGGTGGCTTTTCCAATAGATGTCAGTGTAGTACACGCCACTCACAAACCAGCACGCACATAGACTGCATCAACAATATCATGAAGGGATCTCATTAAGACTTCAGTTATGGCAGTGCCAACCTCCCTCCCTGCAGTGATTGGGGTCAGAGGAGACTAACATTGGTCTCTTGTCACCGGTGGTCTCTCTAACTGAATTTCCTATTCATCTCACACAGCCTTTTCCGTAATTATGTAAATCTGTTGACTGAATTTGGCAGCAATACGATACACAGCAAAGTGTAACAACAAGTAATGCGACGGAAGAATCTGGTTTGAATTAGAGTTGCTTTAGAGTGGGACCCGGGCGCACTCAGTCCGCCACACCTGTATTACATTACCACAGTGTGGAAGAGACAGAGAGGAGGGGAGAGCAGGGTAAAAGGAGAACGCAACCCGAGGTAAAAGATGTTAAATGAAGTGGAAGAACTTAGACTGTGCAATATTGAAAGCTGTTTTATTACACGCTTTTTTTCGAAACAGCAACAGAGACAGGAAGACTGTAACATTTCACCTGTTGAGGAAGTTCTCAGATAGTTTTCAGAAGTATGCAGTCAAGCAGTTCCCATGCACGTTTGAATATCGGGTTTGCTTTGGTTCTTAAACATCTTACTGTGATAAAGTCACTGCTAAAGTCAATAACTTAGTCAAACACCCTAATCTTAAACATACCTCTGCTCTGTATGCTATCTAATCTTCTAGAGGTGTGGATATGTTGATGAAAGTGAAAGGTTTTAGGTCTTGTACATCTTGAGACATCTTGAAATCTAAAAAGATCAAAATGTTATTTTTCATTTCATGCTTGTCAAATCATGGCACTGGAGTCGGCTTCAATGAAATGTGATCTTTTTCGAACTTGTAGTCTAAAAGTCCAAACAAGGCAGATTCAAGTGACGTCGCTTTAGGAACGTTATTTGATGTATGAAATCCAAAGTGTTCTCCTGCCTGTATCACAACATCAAACTCTGACAGCATCATAGTCCAGAAATATCACCTCATTTCAGGCTTTCAGCTCTTTCCCTAACTGACACCCTCTCACCAGACATTTGAGTTTTGTGAATATTAAAGTTAATGTGCAGTAGGACAGTTATACACAACTGTAAGCTATAGACAGTAAGATGGCAGAGGCTGATGAAAGTATTTTAAATTAACCCATGACTTTCACTAAACTGTTCCTTCTCTTTGAATAGCTGTTAGCAGTCAGCTGTATTTCACTTGAGCTAGGGGCCACTGTGTTGGATGTTCAAATACTTTCAGAAACCCCTGTCACTTGGCCTCTGATGTTGGATGTTTGTAACTGACCAAAGCAGACAGTCCAGCACTCACACCTGTTTCATGTCGTGACTGTCCAGCTGTGTGGAGGTGTGAAAGGAACCAGCACTCGCTTTTCATTTTACTACAATGCTATCTCCCCGCTGTGCAGATCAGATGAGATCAGGTATAAACATTGCTTTCCCACACATCATCTGAACCACTTCTTGTCTACAGTAACTCTGCTCTTAGCCCCTTTGGAAATTGTGTTGCTCGCACACTTCCTTGTTTACACTGAGCTCTTCTCAGCAGAAGAATGAGCTTTGATTGCAGCAGCCTGAAAGTGTCTTTATCTGTTTTACAACAACCACTGAAGGCTCATATCTGAAAATCTGCTTGTGTTTAAATCAAAAGCACATCATAAACAAACTAGGCCAGTCCTTGTGTTGCCAGGATGGTTGTTTTAATTAGTGAGTGTAAGTGTAATGTATTATTTTAAAACTGTAGTCTACTGACATCAGTTTTATTCAGTCACAGCTTATGTTGAATTATTTCTAGAATAACAGTAATAATAATAATTTATCAACTGGTCAAAGAATCCGATAACGACTCAGTCGTGGCAGTGGACGTGTTGCACTCCACAGCTTCAGCTTTATTTGTTTTGTTTCTTTGAATATTTTTTATTTTAGAAATAGCTGCTATATAGCTGCTTGTGTGAGTTTGACTTCCTTGGAATATTTTCATAAAAATAAACTCCAGCCATAGAAGAAGTAATAATGTGATACTTTGTTGATCCTTCTTTTCCTTCTTTTTTGTGTTTGCCCTTTGGAAAGTTTGAAGCCAGTCCATTTGGATGAGCAATAATTTCTCTAACCATTACAACTCTCCCCTGACCATGACACTGAAGCGTCAGCATTTCAGTATGGCATTTTCTGCCTGTTCATAGAAACTGAACCCAACGTGACAAAGTGGAGATGCAAAAATAATTGGAATTAACTAAAACAAAAATCCCTCAAATGAGTCAAATATGAGACAGCAGAGATTGTTCACATGAATATGTGGAAAGATCTTTTCTGTGGTAAGCAAGCAGCTGTGGTGTTTATGAATTCTGATTCCCACTTCGGCTTGAAGCGGTGAATGATAATGATCATGGCACGTATTCAAGGCCAGAAACTGTTGGAGTTTAAGGGAAGTGAATTTCTGCTGTGAATGAATTATATGACTCCCCCGAGCCCTGCTCTGTGTATTTATTGAGACACATGAAAGGTTGCAGTGATTAATTAAGTCGGATTTTATATTCCACACTACATCACATGATTCTTGAGGTTTTGAACCTTCACCGCACTGTGTGAGGTTTTACCTTCCATTGTCCAACACACGTGAAATGTAAAAACAGCAGGTTAGCGAATGAAGTCAAAGGATGAGTGTAAACATGCATAAACAGTTCAACAATGCATGCATTATTCCTCTATATTCACTCTCCCATCTGTAGCCATTTTGTGTGCATCCTGCTCAACATTTGAGTGTAATGTATTTAGTGTATGATGGACGGCTGTTCAGAGTGAGTTTCATTACGTGCTCAGAGTAAACCAGATGGGCGGAATGATAGAGGCACCACACTGTAGCAAATATAATCAACCATTTCAAATCCTCTAGTGAGCTAGAAAGAGCTCCTCAGACTGAGGATTATGTTTGTTATAAATCAAATAAAGTTGTGGAAGAAAAAGAAGATATGGTGAAATAGAAGAAAATCTGAGACTATAAACCGTATTTCTATGGTCCAATCAATGTCAGTGATTCAGAGAATTGGTTTTGTGTTTGTTTCTTGATGTTGACCTCTCAACCTCAAACACTGCTGCTTTGCCTCCATGCTCCTTAGCAAATGTTTTCATTACAAGTATTGTGGAGAAATAGTGCAACACAAGGTTTATTTAATCTTTATATGTTAAACAGCAGTTGCTATAGTGGTTTTGTTTTAATTTTCTCATTCAGTTCATTGTGTCATATCGTGCAGAGGGTTTTGAGTTATATCATGAACATTCTGTATAACATGAAAACTTCCGAGGTCTGACTTCACAGTTTGGCCGTCATCATCACTGGTGTTGTAATTCCTCTGGACGAGTGAAATTGTTTATTGAAACATCAAAACAACAGATCAGACAGAAAATCTCTGAACATTTTCTGACATTTTGCGTCGTATCAGTCCAGAGAGTGAGTCCAGTGAGTCACCAGTGAGGTGAACGAGTTGTTTATTTTCTCAAAGCTGGATTCAGCCAAATAGCTGGCACTAACAAATCTGCTGGCAAACCAAAAAAAAAAAAAAAAAATCTCGATCAAAAGATCCTGAGCTGTGTGTGTGCCTCATAGACCTGTAAACAAAAACAAAAAATAATTACATCGATGTGCCACTGTGTGAGCTGCTTGTAGAAAAACAAACAGACATAATGAGAGGATTAAAACAAGAACATGCATTCAAAAATGTATTGACAACTACAATGAGCAGAATAAAACTTCACCTGCTGCCATGAGGAAAGTTGGCACTGGCGGTGTGGTGTGAAGGAATCTTCTACAGGAAAGTCTTGGCTCGAGCTGACGGCTCCTCGAGTTTAATCATGAACAACACCCTGTGTGGTGCTTGTGGTTTATAAACTCCAGCCAAACGACTCCAGAGGACACTATAGATGCTGTAAAGCTGCATTCACAAGCCAAGAAACTCTCAGTTATTGGTCATTTTATTGCATGTCTCACTTCAAATGACATGTATGAAAGCCTTTCAGCCTTTACACGTGAACGCAACATTAGCTAAGTACGGCACATTAGTCTGAACGCAGCATTTCATTGTACACATTCATGTAATTTAAGCCATATTTAACTAGTATTTTTTCATGTAACTACTAGCGAACATTTGTAGCACTTAAAGCATTTAAATTGACAGAACTGTAAAAAATTTGTCCACCCTTATGTTCCTAATTTATTGCAGGATGTCTTGCTACACCACCGTATCATTCAGGTCCTACTATAATATTTATTTTTTCATCCACAGGTATGTACGCTCTTCATGAATTAGTCATGTTAACTGGAGGAGACACAGACTTGAAATATTATCAGTGGCAGGTTATTTCCCATAGCTCCACTTCTCTACATATGAGGTCTATGTATGAAGACTGATGTCTATGTTAACCTTATGGTCTCTGCTGAACCGTGCAGTGCACAGATTGACCAGTGGGACAGTGGAGGGAGGAACACCTGGATAACTCCTCAATAACAGGAACCTAATGAGCTGCCTGATTATCTTCCCTGGGGAGTATATAAAACCTACACACTATGTAAAAAAAGCATTTCTATTTTTACCGCAGTGGACATAAGCGTGCTCATTATAAATCACAGCATAATTGTCCGTGATGTAGTTTGATTTGGAGACTTTTAACCTCTTGACATATGAAGCATAAAACCCTGAGTCCCAGATTTCCTCCCATCGATGGAAGACCTCTTGTCAAATGATGCTAATAATGTGCACCAGCTGAACTGTCGTGATGTCTGCGCCGACATGCAGCTTCCACGGTGACCTCATAAAGGATGTGGTGGGAGGAGGCGTGCTGCGTTACCTGGGCCACACTCGCACACAACATTGTCAGCAATCAACCTCAGAATTCTCAGCAGCCCGCCCACATTCGGGGTCTGACCTGAAAGTGATTAGTACAGACAAACTCAGGGAAACAGTAATATGTGGCATGAGCCGGGGCTGTGTTTGTTTAGCCGCTGCACAGAGCTCAGGGCAAACACTCAGGTTATGCCAAGTGATGGGTGGCATGTACTGTAAACTGACTGGCTCCTGCCAGCTCCAGTCAGTTCGAGTATGTTTACGTGTGGTCGTGGCTCCAGTGGATTGGCAGGCCCGGCTTGTATACACTGCTGCATTCTTTGGGTTGTTAATTTATCTTTGTGATGGATACAACTGAGTCCCTAAATCTTTAGATGTGATGGATCAGTTGAGCCCATCCTCTAAACTCTCACACACTCATACCAAACTCTGCGGTCATTCCAGCTGATTACCCACTAACATGCTGTGGAGGTTGTGAAGCCCCAAGTGGGTTTTGTTGAAAAGGTAAAACAGGGAAGGGAGTGTCCAAACACAAAGGTGTGATCAGTGACGAGGAGACCTGGCCGGATCTGTTTCACTATGTCATCATGTGAAAGGGCCCTAGTGGTGCCCCCCGCCCGTCCACCCCCTCCCCACACAGGTCCTCTCGCCTTTCAGCCGTCTTCAATGGGCCCTGGGAATTTCTCACCACGATCTGGTTAGCCCCATTACAAAGAACCCCGTGGCCAGCTTGAAAGCACTCTCCAATACACACACACATACACACAAGCGCAAGCACGCAAAGCACTCCACCATCATTCATCATAAGGATGTATGAAAGGGAAACTGGACATGACAAGCTGTCTCACATGGACTGATTCTGAGCAATTTGTATGATCTGGTCTGAAGTTGCTGACATAGAAACATTCAGAGATTGTTTCTCCATGCTGTGTTTGTACTAAACTTCTCTGAGATTCTTTTTATTTGGTTTCTTGAGTCAGAAATTCAGCATAAATGTTCATTCCTGATGTGTGCAACAGAAATCAATCTGTTTTTTTTCAATCTGTTTTGTTTTTTTCTAGGTTTTTTTTTTTTAAATCTCGTGTCAACTACAACACATTGCTTCATAACAGTTACGACATACTCCCACAGAACAGTTTGGGTTTACAGACCAGAATCTAAACCTCCCCTCTCAGCTGTTTGTTTACATCCTGCAGTTAAAGCGTTTCATGGTGCAACAACTTGAATTGACACCCAACTTCATGCCGTTAAGCAGCCTTCTGCGTTTCTTTCTCTTTTACAAGATTCCGTTTTCTTTCCCTCCAGATGACACAGCCGGGTCGCTAATGTTTTTCTGTTTGTCTCCAGCGAGTAGAGAAGCAGGGAGGGGGCTTATGTTTGCCTATTCGACAACCAACCATCCAGGATAGATGTCTTCCCAGGATTAGGTTCAGAAGGAGCACACATACATACACATACAGTGGACTCTGAGGAGAAACTTAATGCGGTTTCCACCAGGGAGGGCCAGACCGGTTTATGAATATTGATAGAGTCTGGCTGGCTGAGGGCTGGGTCAGCCTCAGGTTTGCAGTATTCAGTCTTCCAACCTGTCTGAATGTGTTTAACACACCTCATTACAGAGACAGTGTGAAGCAGCAATCACTAGCACTGGTGGCTCTGCACTGCTGCCAACCAGACACTTAGCTCAAGTGTTGTTGGTGCCCACTGGCAGACAACAGTCGTGAATTCCTCTGTGTTGGATTGTTGGAGGCATACATTATGAAGAGTCTTTAGCCAGCCGCATTCCTCGCAGCAATAAAAAAAGCATCCACACATGTGCTTCCCGTAACATACTGCTATTTTTTAATCCCCCACAATGAGCTTCATAGTAATGAAGTGTGCTCAGAGCAAACCAGTGATGTCACCCATCACTCTCTTGTCTTCACCCTTATCCAATTTCTGTACGCTGCACGCTTGGCAAGTCTTCCACACATAAGAGTAACAATAGGAGGCACACATGCAAATGCACACTTAAGCTCTTTTCTCTCTCACACACACACACACACACATTCACACATACAAACACAGAGTTTGACATGAAGCTCCTGTGAGACACGGTGCGGTTATTGCACGCACCACAGAGGCCAAGTAATGGGAGTTAAAGATAAAGACTTTAGTTACGATTTCTGAGTGAGTATCAAAGGAAGCATACAGTATACACAACAAATTCTGTTTACCTTCACCGAAGCCATAATATTTATTCTTTTCTCATATCTGATTCATGATTTCTGATTCATCCTCTCTGGACCGTAACTTTGAGATTTCCATGAGATTGGGATTTTCCTTTTTTAGTGTCTGGCCACAGAACAAGCAAGCCCCCTGCCCAATGTTGCTATGCTCTTTCTGTTTCTAAACTGGTGGTGTTATTGATCTTGGCCTTCTGTTTCAAACCCAATTCCGTTCAGCCGGCCCTGTGGACAGCACAGTGCCGTCATTTGGTCAGACCCTGAGGTCTGCTCTGAGCCATGAATGGGTCTCTGTGTTGTTCTCGTAGGTTTTGGACCACTCCATCACCAGCTGGGTTTCAAGGCGACACCCTTCTCTTGTCCGAGTCCCTCAGTCTGAACTCCCTTTGATAAAACCCTCATCTGATATTGTCAGAACTGTTGTTTCTTTAGCTCCCCGTAACACGGACCATTTGAGTCCAGATCATACACACACACACGCACACATGCACACACACACACACAACTAACAGGAACACTGGTGCAGGCGTGTGAACGCATTGGTACCATTCATACCACATGGTTCTGGCAGCTGTTCTGACAGAGTAGGTTTTAGTTATTTTATGTTGAGTAGAAATTTGACACACATGCACATGTAGCCTGTGTGTACTCTGTCAGCATGACCTTTCATGTTAATACTTTTATGCTATTCCTCTGGCTATTAATCAAGCTTTACAAGAGCAACTATGTAGTACACCAGTGCCATACTCAGTATTACAGCATTTACCACAAGTAAATTCGTGTAGAAGTGTTCACAGAGCTGCTGATGGCCTGAAAATAATTTGTCTGATTTTAAACTGTAAAACCAAACTCACACTGAAAACAAGGAAATGAGAAAATGTGACCTTTGGCCTTTTAAACTAAAACACTTAATTTCTCTGTAATTCTGTCTTTATCACAAAACTCATTCATTATGTGGTCATATATGAATAAGCAGCACGTTATCCTTGGTGGGTGGTGTGTCAGAGTCATGTCCACTTCATGCTTTCACAGGATGTGTCTGTGTGTGTCTGTGTGTAAAAAGCGAAAAAGTGGAGTGGTTGTCGTGGCACCCGAGTGGAAACAAAACAGATGTCAGCTGGTGCAGGCAGAGTGTGTGACAGAGGGGCCTCGCAGATATACGCTGGACGTGCAGCGTGATGCTCCTCTGCTGTTCTCTAATATAGGTTAAATAAACTCTCCAGGACAAGAGTTGGCTTGCTGTGACATTGCTCAACTGTTGGAAATATTTCTGGCACCAGAGCAGCAGTTCCAAGGTGGCCTTGTTGATTTTTTTTTTCTTCACTGTATTTGATTCTATCATCAAGAAATAAAGCACCACAGTGCAAGACAAGGAATATTCAAGGCCAAATTTAGAAGTGTGTCTGAAGACAGAGGGATCATGTGAGAACTGAATGGGCTTTCTAATGTGTCCCATTTCATCCAGGTGTTTTAACAGAAATGCGTTTTTCTCCCCACCCTTATCTCCTGTCTTTCCACACACCTTACCTATTAGTGCAGATGCCTGGTATCAGGGAGAGATGCCCATTTTGTGTCCAGATGAGTAATAGTCTGACAGGGAGAGTAGAAATGTGTCATGCTTCAAGTATTTGGACTTCAGAGCTCTTCTCTAGGTGGTATTTCTTTCTTCTCTGAACTACATCCAAACATGGAGAATAGCGCATCCGTGTCTGAGTGATATGTGGTCGTGCTGGACCACCACACTGTATGTATAATTAAGTACAATGCTGTAGGTTGTTTAAGGTTAATGATACAGTATGTGTTCTCTTTCCTTGCAGCTGAGATATCAACATGGCTTGACCACCCCGGATCTGCAGCAGACACTACCCAACTTGAAGAACTTCCTGGAGCATGGCCTGCTGGTCCGATGGTAAGAATACTTCTCAGATTTTACATTCTTTGGTCAAACACAACAAAGAATCACTAAGCTAATAATTAGGGGTGCAACGATATGTGTATCTGTATCTAACCGTTCGATTCAGATTTATCATTTGAGATTCCCTTGAACTCAATCAAAATAGAAGCGGTTCTTCTCAGGGTCTATTATGATCCACACCAGCACACAACATACCAGACAACTAACAGATCAAATATATTAAATAAGTAAATAACAACACAAATGCACATGTGGGTAACAAAGAGAGAACAAAAGATCTAGAACGAAAGGTTCCATGAAACCATGTTTGTTGTGGCCCTGGGTGAGTTACTACTTTTGGTTTTATTTTTATGTGCAGTCTTATGATTTGTGAGTTATTAGTGATTTTATGAGTTTATTAGTCTTATTCAGTCTTAAGACTGAATATATCTGTATGCATTTTGCTTTGTCTGGGATTAAGTCAAAAGCAAAAGTAGAACCAACACCTCATGTGTCTCTGTGAAACAGTCCGCTTACAGTCAATTAGCCTGTGAATTCTTGAGTTGTGACCAAAAACACATTTTTGTGAGGTCTCTGTCTCTGAGGTTGTAAATCTAATCAGTTAATTTTTGAGTCCAAGTGAACATTCGTACCAGATATATATAGAAATATGTAGAAATTCACTTAAAGTTTTCCGGCGATATTGTGTTTACAATGGGACAGATAGACAAACCATCAAAAATTATGTTTCCAGCCATGAAGGTAGAAAATAGCAACTCCTAGTGGTCTTATACTTTTCTAGTTTATTATGAACCTTTTTCTTGTTAAAATGGCTGGATTAGTTGTTTAAATTCACTAAAACCTTCTCCTCTTTGAAGAGAAACCACCTCATGCTACCATATCCTCTCAATAAATCCTTTAACAGGTCAGCAAAATTTAGATTTTTGATATTTTGTACAATTTTTGAATTATCATGATGCTCTGCCTTTTCAGACTCCACCCACATTAATATAGAATGATTCTGATTGGTGGATTATGTTCAAACAGCATTTGGACCTACATTTATTAGTACAGCCAGAAATCCTACTGCTGTATCTCCAGGAATTGCATTTTCTAGTTTAAAAAAAAAACAGTTGTTAATGAGATTTGCAGAAGTGGAATGCTTAGATCTCAGCCGCTGTCCTTCTTCAGTCTGTAAGAAACCTTCACTAAAACCAAGGAGTTGGTGTAAAACAGAAAGCTGTCTTTGATCTCTGTTCCTCTCCCAGGGTCAGCAAAGGGGAAAATGTGTATTACACACATTAATTGAATAATCTTTTGTTTTGAAAGGAAAGAAGCCATGAAAAGCCTAAGCTCTCAAATCAGCCCTCCACTGCCCCCCTTCTTAATGGGAAGTGGAAGAGCCCAAAGATAAATGAGATGAAAGCGCTGGCCGCTAACCCCTCAGCTATATGTGTGTACATGTGTGTACACATGCATGGAAGTTTTTAAAGAAGTGGAGGTGGAGGCGTAGCTGCTCCACAGTGGCTCGACACAGCCACACTCCTGTGTGACAATGAGACCAGTGGGACAGAAACAATAGCTGCTCTGTGCTGACTCAGAAGTCAACGGGTGAGAATCAGGATGCTGCCTTTCTCATCTGGTTGGAGCAGCTCGGAGCTAAAAACACACATCATTCAACGTTTAGAGAAGTTTAACCAAGAGTTAGATGAGAAGATTGAGAATATAACTTATTTCTTTAATCTAAATATGAAGCAACCAGAAGGCAATTATCTGAGCTTAAGACCATGCATAATGCACCTTCAGCTTCAGAGCCTTCAAGAAGGATGAGGAGGTCACTGTTTCACTGTTCCCTCTAATACGGAGAACTTGTACTTTTTTCCCTCTTTTAACACTGTTGCACCATTTCCTCCCCACATCAGTTCCAGTCTTACTCTCCACTGCTTGAAAAAGTCTAAATTCAGATACAGTTTCCAGTGCTGGGACCAGGCTCATGAAATCTGAATGTATAAAAAAGCTGCTCGGCAGCTGCAGGTAATTATCCTATAGACTGTGTGAAAGAGGCTAATCTGCTTCCTCCATCCCTCCTTACCACCTCTTTCTTTCTTCCACACATCCAAACAGGGATGATGTGATGAAGGATATGAGCGAGGGAACTGGTTCCAAAGCGGATAGCGGATTTGGAAACGGTTCCTTCCTCTATATAGAACTAATTCAGCATGCATCCATAGTCTGCTGGGAAATCCTTCCCTAAAGTGCCAAGCCCCACAGAATCACTTTATACAGAAAAGCAGTTTCAACAATGTGTTCAAATACTAAAGATGGTAGAATAAAGTTTATCATTGTGTGTTTTATACATTGGTGACCTGCTGATCATATCTTTATACATTTCTAAACAGTGGTGTCTCAGAAACACATCATAACATGTCATAATATATACAGTCCAGCTCTGGTGAAACATGGACAGTATAGGTTTTTTTTAATCTTGTTGAAGGATAAGAAACAGTGAAAAAATGGTGAATCTATTATCAAGGAAGAGACAGAGACAGTACCAGAGACCAATTCTTTGTAAACTGTACAGTCTGCTGAGATCAAAGCAAACACATTCAACATGCTCCCATTTGCCGCTGCACATCCGCTGCGGCCCTGGCAGAAGTTCATAGGGCTTTAATCCCACTACAGTGCCTGAGAGCACGGCTACGTACACAGGGGGAGGCAAGGTGTGGCAGAGCGCCGGGCCAGGCACATTCAGCACCGCAGCTGGAGGATGTGAACCTACGTTAAGACCCCATGGTGGGTGAAATGTTAGCGAAACCACGGTAGTCCCCTCGTGTTACATGATGCACACAAAGGGTTGTGACATTTAGCTGCAGCTGCTCTCTGATCAGTGTCAGATAAAAGGAAATAATCTAAAAACTATATGCCTACATTTTACGAGGTACATTAAACGTGACAGGTGTCCCATGAATTCACTATATTTAGAATAATAGATGTGATTTCAAAGGATAAATCAAGAAGATTTCCTTTTCCCTGTTCATATGATATTGCACAAAGTAGCTTTTTGTCCTTAAATCCACTAAAACAAAAAAAATGGATGGTGGAGGATTTCAGAACTCAAACTACTCAATCTACAGTACATTTTTATATAAAAACTCTTTGACAGATCAAAACCTATACACCCTATCAACCAAGTTGTCACACTGTGTGAAACAGCACAAATTTCTTTACAAGATGTATCCACTATTTATGAAAGGTGAAAAATGTGGTATAGTAAAAAAATGTAGAAAAGAAAAACATGTGAGTGACATTAGAGTGACACCACGGGTCATGTGACACACTCTAATCTACTCCCTTACTCACCCATTATGAACCCAGAAACAAAAAAAAAAAACAGAATTGTGATGATTCAAAAACTGTACGAGAAAAAAATCCAACAGTTGAACTTGTGACCTGGTTAAAACTTAAATCACAGATGCTGAAGCAGTTACACTGGATCTGAACAGCTCTGCCATTAATTTCAATGGTAAAAATATAAAAAAAAAGGATATTTATCAAGAGGATAACAGCGGTAAGACGTGTCGACACTACTGCTAAACACTTTATTTAAACAAATAACGAGGCAGACTAGGTATTCTCAGTTCAACCATCATGTTAGCTTAGCATGAAAGCAGAGGCTAACAGCTGGTCTGGCTCTGTCCAGACTTTATGGGCGTCATGTACAGGACTGCTGCAGGGAGAAGAGACTACTTGTTGTTTACAGACCTTTGGATGATTTGGTTATTATTTAGCTGTAGATGCGCTGGAATTCTGTTTCCTCCTGTTTCCTGTTTCCTGTTTTCTCTCTAGGTTAATATATCTAGTAACACTCTGTGAAAGTTATTATTGAGTTATAATACTGTCAAAGTCATATATATTACATGCATAACTTAGTGCTCTTAGTGCGGTAAATTCCAGCACATTTACATTTGTCTTTCCTTATCCTCTCTGTTATTTTTATGTTGGAAAAGCAACAGCATTGTCTTTGTAATAGATGTGATACATCAGTGATGGTCCTCTATACAATGCGGGGGTGTTGTTATTGAATTGTGTTGCTTATGCTGTGTTGTGGTGATTCCCTGTCGTCTCCTGCCAGAGTCCTGCTCTGTTAGAACAAAAAAGAAGTTAACTTCCATCATAATATGTTGTCGTTTCACAGGGTTTTCCCTAAACCACATCAAACAAGCAATTCTTATCTGCCGTTGTTTGTTTTGGCTGTAAAATCATGGCTTCTTAGCAGGATTTGGATACGAACAGGGGCATGTTTTGAAATCTGTCGAGGGATTGGACAGTAGAAAGGTCTGGCTTGAATTCCTACGTCGGGCCTGAAATATGCCAGGTTTGACATCAGCAGTGGGAAGGAAGAGAGTCGGCTAAAAGCTTTTGGAGGGGTGAAGGCTATTTCTGGCTCTGCATGTAAAATTTTCTGCATGATGATTTAGGCAGACGCCTTGTAGCAACATTTACAGTGTGCAGTCAAGTTGTTGTCAGAGTGCTGCAGCAGAGTGAGGCCCAGTGAAACTTAGAAATTTACTGTAGGTAGGTAGCTTGAGTTACCAGAGGAAACCTATGGCTGCACAGCTGCGTATCATACATTAAAGATGAGCAGCAGGCCTTTTTCCCATCAGTATGGTATGTTGAGCTGCTATCATGAATCCACTTTGCTTGTCAAGAACGTCTCAGACACAGTCCAAGCTGCACAGAAACTTAGAAATTGGAGACTCCTCTGGTTAGTCCCATTTTCAATCATGTGTTACACACACAGGGTAATTTATCCATCATATACTTTAAACGTATTATAGTTTCATTAGCATCATTATTATATGAAACTAAAACAAATGGGAAACAAGGGAATAAAGGCAGACATGAGGCAGGGCTCATAGTGTTGGGTAGATGGACGTGGTCTGGTCTGGTTTGGTCTTCACTGTTCTCCACAGTGGTCTTCACCATCAGGCATCAGGAACCCGTCTCCCAACCTTAACCTCTCCCAGACCCTGAACAGGAAGCTGATTCTCTGTAGGGTCTTTACGTATCTCAAGAAAGTTGCAACATTAAACATAGCTACAGGATGAGGAATGCTAAAGAACTTCCCAGAAACATCATCACACGCAAAATAACAATTTCTGCTAGAGCGAGATAGAAGAAGCTTCGGTCCACATCTGTCAGGACTCAGAGATGCCTCACTACAGATTGGGGGTGAAAAGTGTCTCAGCAGAACTCTCCTGCAGTGAATATTGAAGTCCACATTTATGCTCATGAAACTGTATGTAACACAGAGGAACTTTGAGCATCCCTAGTATCCTTCCACCTCCTTAAGGACTACATGTATGTACGATATATTCAAGGGGATGGATATTCCAGAAAGACAAAAGTACAAATGTTCATTAGAATATAAAAGTCTTGCGCAGCGCACCGAGAACATCAGACACAGTCAGTTCATGCAATGAGAGCGTTTGGCCTCATTCTGTAACGACGCTGTACAGCTTCCAGCTTTTCCAAACAACTTTAGGAAATGTTTTTCAGCGGTTCTGTCTTCCCTGCACCCCTAATAGGCACACATGCTCACAGTGGTTCTACATATGTAGCCTAATTGCCAGCATTAAAAAACATGTCATCGGTATAAGAGTTAAAATGTTTCCAAAAAAAATGTTATGGCCGCCCAGAGGTTTGCTGGGCTGAAGTACTCGCTGACACACCCATTCTCCTCTGTTCCTCATATGCTGCAACACAATTTGACACAAATAATAGCACTAATGCACAGCCTGACCAACACAGTGTGGAACAAAATAACATTGTCCAGATTGTCCTCATTATACAAACGACTGTATGTGATGACCATGTGATTTTTTTTTTTTTTTTTTTCGTGGCATAGATGGCCAGTAAAAACCTGAGCAAATGGATTATACGAGAGAGTTGGCTGCTTGTTGGGATGGAAGGAAACGACTGATGATAATTGATATCAAAGCCGTCTAATCAGTCGTTGCCGTAAGAACATCACAGTCCACCGAGCCAAAACAACGTAGTAGTCACTTATTAGCTTGTTATAAATGATCCATTGAAACCTTAAACTCCACTCAGTACCAGCTGTCTCCTGTTTCCAAACCTGTATTGTGTTTCACTGAGTCTGAACCACATTTTCCACTTACTTTAATGATAATTGACTTCTCATGATGTCTGCCTTTATTCCTTTCCGCCAAATAAGGTTTTTGAATTCTTGGATCAGCTTCCAAACAGCCTGAGATGGTTTTGTTTGGAAAGTCACATGTTTGACATGGTGGATCATTCAATGTATTTATATATGATGTGTTTTCCATTTATCTTCCCACAGAATTAGGTGTTAAAAAGCGCTTTTTTTTTCAATTTTGCCAAAAATGTCCACTGGTTAAAGCGTCAGGCTAAAGATGTTTGTGTTGAATGATGTGTTTTGATGGACGTTCACCGCCAAGTAAAGCAGCCAGTCTTCTGTTCTGCCCACTTAAGATAAAGACTCTTACAGGCTCAGGTCATTACCCTGTGCCTTTATTTTCTTAACCCTGACCTCAGCTGAAGATCCCAAATCTGTGTGGCTCCAATTAGCTGAAATGTCAGCCATGATGTCCAGTATTTACAGGTTGTTACCATAAGCAGTTACATTCTGTACCTTTGATGGTGGATGGTTCTGGTTTACTGTATTACAGTCACTTTGAAGTTTGCCAAGTTTCTCTTAAAACTAGACAGACGACTGCTCTCATCTCAGCAATGTCCCGCACGTGAACCCTGTCAGGACCACCACGGCAGGGTGCCTGCTCTGGTTCAAGGTCAGGGCCCTTTTTTACAAGCAGTCATGTGTATGTTTTTTTTTTTTTTTTTTTTTTGGTGAAACTGTCCATCAGACTGAAAGCGACTACACAATAACTGCATGTGCTCTGATAGTGCCACAGTTTTAGGCAGATCCAAACTACAGGAGAAAATTGACAAAGACATCCATTAAAGCTGCGTGTCCAACTGAACAATGAACAAGCAGAGATTTGTTCTTAACTCATTAAGCAACAGATGTGAATCTCCACTCCAGAGAGCAGAGGGAGGCCCTGCTTCACCTTTGACCACCACATTACGGTGCCTCAGTTCCTGCGATATCAGACTGGTCACGTTAAGCAGACTGCTAAGTAGTCCAGTGAATTATACATGGCCTTGGCTATTGGAGGAGGTGCTGAGGCCCCCATTTAAGTAAATTTATGGCTCCAGTACTGGGGTGGGGCGGGGTGTCCCAGATCCCGAGTCTGTTATCTGTTATGGAGGAAAATGTCTGACATACTTGGGTGGACGCCTGCTGCGCTCTTTCACTCAGCAGAATGCGGGTCCAGTCTCACAGGCAGCACAAATGTTTTGTGGATGTTGTAAGGTGGAGTGATTTACAGAGCTGCAGCTGTCTCTCTCCTGGATCGGGGGAGAGGAGCTGGGTTCTTAGGGTGGAGGGGTGCTGGTGAGATCAATGGAGAACCAGGTCCAAAGACAACCAGGGTGTCTCATTCAGGCCTGTAAGATATCCCAGTCATGTTGGCTGCAGAGATAAATGCTTACTGTAATAAATGGAAAACAGTCCTGAACTTAAAACGTTACAGAGGTGTAGTTTGATTGTCATAACTTTTGTTTGTGTCTTTGCCCTCCTTTGTGTTTCTCACAGTGACCGACACCACGTCTCTAGCTCCATCCCGGTGCCGTCCAAGTCTCAGCTCGTCGTCTCTGCAGCGTCAGAGATGGGTTATCCCTGCCACACCAGCTCCCCAGACCGAGGCCTGAGGAAAAGGGCGAGCTCAGAGGCAGATAAGTACAAGCCAACTCCTCCACCCAGCTACAACACAGCTATGGGTGAAAAACAGCCCCCAGTCAGCCTGGCACCACCTTCACCTTCACCAAAACACCTTTCCTCCTCACTTGATGCAGACATGGCCTCACTTAACCTGAATAAGACCTCACAAGCCAATGAGGAGGGAGAGCAGAGGGAAGAGAAGGAGCAGGGTGGGGAGGAGGGAGTGAAGGTGGAGAGATGCAGAAACAGTGACGAAGAGATTGACTTAGATAAAACAGAAGAGACTGAACAACAAGCCCCCAGCAGCACAGCAGTGCCGGACTCTTCTACAGTGCAGGAAACTGGTGAGGAAACAGTGTCCACTGTCCAGCACACGGGCACTATGAACGGCTCTGTGGTACCAGGACAGGCGCCAGTTAACATGGTCGCAGAGCTGCGCTGCTCTGTAGAGCAGGCAGAGGAGATCATGGGCACAGAGGCCACCGGCTTAGGCCTGGGTTTGGGTGTAGGGATGGGGTTAGGATTAGCGGACGAGGCCCGGCTGGAAGACTACCGCTGCATCCCTGTGGACCACGCAGTAGCTGTAGAGTGTGACGAGCAGGTGCTGGGCGAGCTGGACGTGGCCGGCTTCGAAGAGGAGTTCTCCAGGCGCATATATGCGCTAAACGAGAACATGTCCAGCTTCCGCAGACCACGTAAGAACTCTGACAAGTGATGCAGGGAGACCGACAGAGAGGGGGAGGCATGAAAAAAAAACTTGCACAGGGGGTTTAGACAAATACAAAAGGCAGGGATATGAACTGAGAGGACGAAGGTGGAGTCCTTACTCCTTAATCGCAGCATCAAGAATCATAGGAGCTTTTCTGGAATAACGACCAATTTGCACTTATTGTAAACATTTCCATAGTAATCTTTTAAATGATATACAGTTAAAAGTCAAAGTACTGGAAGAGTGAGCTTAACTTTTATTTTTTCCAGCATTAATATATTTTAACAATAATTAAGACTTTTTTTTTTGACAAAACAATTTGGCCTCAGTATTTAAAAAGATTCAGTCATATTCTGTCTGTTGTTCCACACCAGGGACCATTTGTGTAAAATGGTGCACACACAGTGTTTCCTGCAATAAAATCCCTGTCAAACATCATCATCTCTGAACTGCTCACACCCCGAGTGTAGAGTCAGGACCAGGGCGTGAGACAAGCTCTTGTTTTATTGTTTCATCAGAGCTGCTGTCCCAGTACTTACACCTTTGACTGTACAGCAAATGTCTCGATGCTTCCCGAGCCTGCGTTCGTGCTGGAGGGAGGACAGGGACAAATGCGTATATGCGCGCTTGTGTGTCACGGCTTCACCATTAGCATGCAACCACAGTCACACCATCACAGTTTGGTTTCCAGCAGATCTCACTAGTGATCTTTGAGCTTTGGCTGGCACAGAGTGAGGTGGGAGCTGGAACCGCATCGCCCAATCAGAGACTCCCCCCGGACTGTGACGCGCCGCATCTTCCTCCTCTTCGTCAGCTCGCGACCCGCTCATCACCTCCACACTGGGTCAAGTTTCTCCTTCAGGTTCAAAGATGGAGGCAGGCTGGAGCTCACATGGCAGGGATTTGGTGCAATTGTTTTTCTGTCCATTTCTCTCCATTTTTTTTTTCTCCTGTTTTCAATTTTAACATCGCCCATCAATATTAACATCAATGTTAATGTTGCGTTAGCTGATTATTGTATCAGTCGATCAAAAATGAAACTGTGTCTTTGTTCTGTTTGATTTTCTCACTCAGGCTCAATTGTAAGTGTCAATAGCATAAATGTCTCGATCCCACCGTCTGTGATTTTGTCCCATGTCTCCCTGTTCTGATTGCTTTTCTTGCACTGGTTTTCAATTATTGCGTTATTTATGTCTCAACAACTGTGTGTGCTTTGTTTCTTGTTTCAAAGGAAATTAATATTTTAGTTTTACTTTCCCGCGATCACACATGGGTCATCTCTCATTATTACTGATCAGAAGCGTGTCTTGACATGGACAGCTGCTTTGCATCACCTGCCGTGACAAAGACGGACTCTCCCGGCAGCCACCTGTGTTTCTGACCCAGTGCTGTGGCTGCCCACTGCTGAGAAGTTGTTGTATTTAAAAGTAAAAGTCAAAAGTTGTTAGAACATTTCCATAAACTGCTACAGTTCAGTAAGTGACCATGTACATATACTTTTGTATGGAGATTTTTTTTTTTTTTTTTTTTGGTTTTGTTTTCCTTTTTTTTCCTTCTTCCTCTCTTTTTTTTTTTTTTTTTTTTTTGGTTATTAAAGACTTGCAGTCCAATGGCATGGATGTATGTAGCCCCCTCTGGTCTCCCTGCGTTTGTGTGCTGTGGGGTGGTTATAGCACTGAAACATGAAGGATATGTTTTCAACTGAAAATAGACAGAATTACACTAAGTCCTGAAAATGGTTCAATCAAAAAGGGAGTAAATTCTTCAGATCACTTTCTGCCACACTGCATCTGGTATCTGTTCATTTAAATCCTCCTCTCATCTGCTTTTAAGATGATCTGAAGCTAAGAAGGCCGTATGTCCTACAAATAATCTGAACCACACACCAACGGCTTCATCCAGCACTGAGCGGGGTAATGTGATTTTTTTAATTATCAGAGCAGAGAGAGAGAGACTCTATACAGAGTAAATGACCTCCTGAACTTTTTCCAAATTCTTACAGAATGAGCTAGAATGGGGTCAGTGGTATAATAAGAGAAAGACTGGACTTGTGTTAGTTCAATGCACAATAGTTCTGTAAGGAGATGAGCTCACAAGCTGTAGACTCCAGGGTAAGTCATCCATTGTCTACGTCATTCGTCCAATGCGTCAATGCTGTGATGTCAGTCACAAACAAGGATCACCATACAGCTGTGAAGATGAGGATGCTTCAGTATTTATCTCCATGTTTCCATGTTTCTCTTTTCCAGATAAAGCTAAATGTGAGTTTATCTGTGGAGTTAAAGAATAAGAATAAAAAAGCTTTTATTGTCATTGTACAACAACAAGACATCCTGTAAGTACGGCTACATCAAGGTGCTGCTTGATCTTAGTATAAAACAATATAAGTCCCCTATAAACGCTATATAAATCCGAAATATAAGCACAATACAAAAAAAGATACTCAAAAATACGCTGTACAGAGTACAAATATTTACAACAGCGCAGCGTTTGCATAGCAAATGAGAAACATAATATAACATGATGATACCCAGTGTGGGTAAATTTATTGCACATGTAGATAATTGAATTTAAAGTGTCTGGTTGTAATGTCATCACATTGCACATTGTAGGATTTCACATTGTCTTTGAGAGTGAGGGGTAAGTGTGTGTGGGGAGGGAGGGGGGGTAAATCAGGTCAAATAGGGATGCCGTCCTTAGCAGCTTCTGGTCGATGTTCCTTCCAGAGCACTCTCAGGAAATGCAGCCGCTGCTGTGCCTTCTTGACAATAGCTATGGTGTTTGTAGACCAGGACAGGTCGGCGGAGATCATGGTGCCGTGGAGAGGGGAGACGGATCTGCTTCCTCAAGTCCAGGATGATTTCTTTTGTCTTTGTCCAGAGGTAGGTTGTTTTCTGTGCACCAGTCGGACAGCTGCAGGAGCTCGTCCCTGTAGACCGAATCGTCTCCTCCTGAGATCAGCCCCACGGCTGTCGTATCATCAGCAAACTTCATGATGCGGTTGCTGCTGTGGGCCGGTCTGCAGCCAGAGGTGTAGAACAGTTTGGTCCGAAGTATGGGATGAGTTTGAGTCATAATCATGAAGGCATAAAGAAAGAAAACATTATGGATGTTTTTGTCATACAGTTGTACAGTTTACCCTCTTTAATTTGCACAGCTGCCTAATGACTGTTCAGAACATACATAAACAACAACATAAAACAAAGAACAACATAAAAAATACATATTTATAGCAGGTAGTTTGAACTATTATGATAAAAAAGAATACTGCACACCCACAGTGGTGGTAACATTAGAATGATGTTAATAATTATGAGTGAGTGTGATGTGTGTATGTGTGTTATTAATCTGGGGAACACGCAATAGTAATAATGTAATATTTTACAGAGGAACAACTGAACAAAGTTATGTCATAATTCAGTTCCTCTGAATCTTAGTGAACATTGACATATTGTCTTAGTCTTTAAAAGCTTCGAATGAATTTCAGCAGTAACATTATAACCACCTGTCTGACCATCAAGGTCTGGGTTCGTATTCACGAAGAATCCTAAGACTAAAAAAACTGAAAGAAACATCATCATAAGAAAAAGAGCCTTAAAAGAGCTGCTAAGGTGAAAAAGTGTGAAGAGGAGGAAGGAGGACTTAAACCAAACAGTCTTAAACAGAAAAGATGGAGTTATGACAGAGAGGAGGAGAGATATTCTCCATATATTGAACCACAGTGATTTAATAAGACGCTCTCGGCTTTCTCTTATTTTTTTTAATATTTCATTTGTTGTTTTGGTCGTTCTGCCAAATCAAACTGCTTTTTACAAGGAGGCAGCAATCACAGTAACTGCTGACAGCTGAGTCTGCGTCCACCATTAATATCAAATAGATTAAGTAGTAAAAATACCAGAATGGCAACTAGACATAACGATAAACAAATCAATATAATAATCAGCATGTGAACGAGGTACGTTCAAACATTTTGAAGCTGTTTAACAATTTATTTCATTTCGCTGAGTTTCATCATCGTGACATAAAAATGATGAACAACCAATCACAGCTTTTAGAAGACTGCGTCACCTAGCAACGGGGTCAGTCACACCTCCTCACTTTCTGTCGCCTTCTTGATCAGAGTTGCTCTCAGAAACTTCCTGAATCACTCTTAAGCTAAGATTCCTTGCAAGGATTTTTTAGGCTAAGTTAGGAACTCTTTAAGAGGACTGAGAATCTTTGTGAATACAGGCCCTAGACTCCACTGGACCTCTGTAGGTTCTGTAGTGTCTGGTACCAGGACCTCAGCAGCAGATTCTTTACATCCTGTAGCTGTAAAGTGGATCCTTGTTTGTTCATCACATCCTACAGATGTCCTACACGTCCTCCATCAGAATTAGATCTGGAACTTGGAACTTGTTGTTCCTCAACCGTCCTGAACCAGTGTTGCAGTGTGACAGCAGCATTAACCTGCTGGAAGAGCATCAGAGAGCATCTGTCATCAGAGAACACTGTTTCATGAAGCAGTGATCTTGGTCTGAAACAATGTTTAGGTGTGTAGCACGTGTCAGTGAATAACAGGAAAACATTGGCCACAGCATCACACTGCCTCCACCAGTTTCCATCCATCCATCTTCTACCCCTTTATCCCATACTCAGAGCCTATCCCAGCTGTTTACGGGCAAAGGCAGGGTACACCACACCACACATAGACGAACAGCACATATAGCACTCACATCCATACCTAGGGGCAATTTAGTATGCCTACATGGGGAGAACATGCAAACTACACACAGAAAGACCCTCCGTCCGACCCGGGAGTCGAACCCAGGACCTTCTTGCTGTAAGTCAATGGCGCTAACACCTTTTCTGCCATGCGGCCCCTCCATCAGCCCCTCCTGCTGTTTTTCCCAGGTAAATGATGCCACCTGACCATGATGTATAAGAAAACATAACTGATTAGATCAAACCTTCTTCCACTGCTCTGTTGTGATGTTCATGTGTCTACTCTGTATGTGGGCTGAGGTCAACATGGACACTCTGACCAGTCTGCAGCCACATACACAACAACCTGTGATGGGCTGTGTGTGTGATGTCTTTTCTATTAGAAGCAGCATTATCTTCTAAAGTTAAGTTGCTTTTCTCTTGGATAAGACCAATTTTTCCTCCTTAGACACTTTTGGTCCTGACCACTACAGTCTGGGAACATCCCAGAACAGCTGCAGTGTTATGAAAGACAACTTTTCATTATACTTTAATCAGACTGTTTCTCATTTTGCAGATTAAATGGTCAATAGAATGTTAGTAAGATGCATGAGATGTCAACAAGAAGCTTTTTTTTTCATCTGGTTGACACTTCCAGACTTAAAAGCATTGATTTGGCTGTTTTATAAGACACAGAGAAGCAGAAAACTTTGAAGCTGAACAAAGGAATTTATTTTTAGATAATCAACCAGTTTTAAGATGATCAATCAATCAATCTGTTCTAACAACAGAGCATGTAACTAATAACATTAGCTGTGGCTCCATCTCAGTTGGAGGAACAATACAACGCTTCTGTAACTGACTCAACAGAAATGGAAAGCGGACACTTTTTTACTGTTCATTAATCCATCATTAATTACACCTCTGCTTCCTCTGCCTGCTCTGTGCAGAGCAGTCCAGGGACAAAGGGAGGATCAGTGTGTAGATTGCCTGAAACACATTGGTCTGTTGAGCACAGGCTCTTACTTTATTTAATGTACTATTTTTCATCTGCCTGGAAAACATCCCACCTGCAATATTTTTACATGAGGCTGAGTTAGAAGCTTTTGTTCCTGACTGGCTCATTATTTAAACTTTTAGACACGCTGCACCTCACATTCCTGATTATTATTCCAGGAGATGGAGGGGAAAAGAAAATGGAAACATTGCGAAATGTTGTAGTAACATCAGGAAACGCTGCAGGAGAGGTACCATCTTAAATCTTGTTATACTGTTGCTGTATCTTTTGTATGTTTGGTCACTTGCTCTGTGTTTGTGAGGACAAATTAAAACAGTGACACGTGTTGTTGCTGTCAGCACTTGAAGGAAGCTCCTCTTTAGTAAAATAAGCTCCTCTATATACCTTTACCTCATTATGCACTTAACTGAATAAAATCCAACCTCTCTGCTGGATTTACTGTCACTGTATTGTCGGGCCTCCAGGTAATGTATCGATATGTTCACATTAAGTCCTGGAAAACAGTCACTTAAAGCATTTTAAGTATATCATGCACCAGTAATTCACAACTCCCTCCTGATCATTTCAGGTGGATTATGTTCAGCTACTATCAATTTATTTGTGACCATTACTCACAGAAATAAAGCTTTCTCTTTCAGAGTCACCTGTTGGATGTTTCTCAGTCCTCCCCATCAGGAATTTCAGTAACGCAGATGATGGTTGAATTGTCCAGACTCACATAAAGCAGTTTCCTGCCCCCTGCTCCCATAAGCCCCTGGTGTCGCTCTGCAGACCGTCTGCTCTCTCACAGCTAAGCCCCTGCAGGTGTCTGAAGGCCTCAGAGCTCAGCCCTCTGGGAACAACATTTCACCCAAGCGGAGATGGGACATTAGTGCCATCGTTGAGGGCGGATACATGTCATACTGCCTCTGCTTCTGCACAGGTGCAACGGCCCCAGGATGTTGATGTTTTGCAGGTTATTATTGTAGCTTAAAGTTTACGAACCGAAGCGTTGAGAGTGAGAGAAAGCAGAGGCCTGAGTTCCTTACTCACAAAGCCATCTTCATAATTTTGATGTGAATACTCAGTTTAAAGAGTGCGGCTCTGCAGCAGTGTAGTCTGCTGCACTGTTCATCATCACAAGCACCTTGCAAAGTACACAGCAGGCAGAGCAGCACTGCTGCCTGTCTGAGCCCAGGCCTCTGGGATTTACACCACTATGTGTGTGTGTATGTGTGTGTTACAGTAATGAATGAACTCCAACTCTCTGTCTTTACCCCAGATAGCAGCTCCTTCATTTGATTTAAATAGTCACCAACCAAATTGTTAAATCCATCTAATCCTCATGAAGCAGAATCTCAGTGAGCAGATATATGGGGGTATTAACAGCAAACGCAAGGAGGAGAAGGGGAATAGCTGCAGTCCATCAACACCTCATTTATACAGCAGCCATATCATCTGACACACCGTCAGGCGCAGGTCAAAGTCATTCACCATATCCTTGTCATTCTTAGGTCTCAGTGATACTCTATCCCCTTGTCATTACCTGGTCTCCACACGCAGCAGATCCCTCGTCATTATTCCAGTGGGTATCACTCATGCACTGTAATCCTGTCGCTGCTACATGTTGGCCATGACGGCCTCTACTGTGCACTTATTCTTGGAAACGTGTGAGCAGCTGCTATTTAGCTGCTATTCAGCTGATATTTTGCAGATTAATGGCCATCATGATTCCCTTGGGAATAGATTCTCAGATTAGGTTCAGATTAAAGTCGATTCCTCCCATGAAAGAGGTTTTTTTAACTTCTTGCTGAGAGTGAGATGATGATAATCAGAACCATTATCACGTCTGTAAATTTAGAAACAGAAACAAACACATTCCTTGTGTCAGACACGAAGCTGTGAAATTAAAGAGAAATGAAATGTGTTTCCTTGTGACCTGGCAGTGGACCTGACTGTGTGTTGGATGTGCCCCATGTTTGAGTCTCATCTCTTGGGACGAGGAGGGCAGGACTCGGGTATCAGTCTTGGCTCGCGTTCAGCTCCATGGTGTAAAGTCAACACACACAGAAAGTACTTTCCCATTCGTTCATTAGCAAGTTGAGACCTCAAACTGCAACTATAACTCTTTATTGCTGGATTACAGTCACAATACAGGGATTGGGGGAGTGTGTTACAAGCGTGGAGGGAGACGCAGCAGCTCTGGTGTCCTGATTGAGACCATTCACCAGGCCTGTAGTGTATCCGCTCACGTCAACCTCGTCCTGGTCCTGGACCTGTTGGTCAACGTTATGTCGCGACCTGGCTCAGCTGTTTAAATCATCTGAGCAACACGACTATCTGCCTGGATGAAATCGCAGTCACCTCTGCACAGTAAAACCTCGCTCCTCGCCATCACTTCCCGTGTTTTCTTTCCCTAAAACACGAGCCCGGGCCTCTCCCAGCCCCTCACCAGCCTCAGACTTTTATGGGGCTGACTTATTCTCTCCACATGCTCCAGTTGCATGGCCTAATGAAATGCAGTGGTGTCCAGCTGATTTCATTGTGGCAATATCAATATTGGGACAGGAGAGCTGGGAGTGCAAAATACTGACTAAAAAATAATATCACAATGACCATGACGGTTTTATTATGGACCTTGTGAAAATAAAACCAATCGCTGAGGACTGATGTCATCGTGCTCATACGAGGACTTCATGGTAAATTCATGCTCGAGGACATTGTGGCTTTCTATAATTACCTTTAGAAAGTTTGAATGACGTAAATGACACCTGACATACAGACACAGAGGGAGTATTCCCCAAACACACAATAGGCCTGAACAACAGTCCCCCCTACAGCTAACAATGGGTAACAATAAGAAACAACATATCACAGCACCAGAGGAAAGATTAGATTTTTGCCGGATGATCATTTTGCCTTTGTACAGTAGCTCTGGTGCTGTTTATTGTCTACAAGTAGGTGTACTTCCATGGATAGCATCATGTTTTTTCCTCTCTCGCTTCTGTGAATGGTTTCCTCTGTGTGTGAGCCTTTGAGGTACTGCCATGCTTTGATTCATGGTCCTGATCTCATGACTGAAGGACCAACTGAGCATCAGTCTTCCCAAAAACAGCGGCATCCTACAGAGCCACCACCAAGGATTGCATACTGCTGTATGGCATCTGATGAGAGGAAAATTCCAGGAGCAGGAGGAAATACCGTTGGGTATCAGCTTGTTTGCACACATTGAACCATTATTGGTTGATTGTTTCAGCATGATTCTGCTCTTCTCCTCGACAGTACCCAGTTACACTGTCCCACATGTAATAGCTAGGTGTGGTGTAAATCCTTGTCATTCAATCATTTTTCACCTTCACAAAAGAACACAACTTAAGTGCTTAAGTGAAGTGAATGAGGGATCTTCTGATCATCTGAGACAATCCCTTGGTTTACAATCCATCCTTCATACCTCAGGTGGTAGTTAGAGGGCAGTGTCTGAATCTGACTTTATTTAGATATCGGTGCAGGTGTCTAACACCAGGAGATGAAAAAAGAGACATGTTTGATTAACAAGATCCTCAGATGTTCCTGTAAATTTATGTCCATTGGCTCATGGGAGCCAAATGGAGCCAGTCCAAGCTGACAATGTGTGAAGGGCCTTTGCCGACACACAGAGATAAACATTCACCATTTAGCAATTTAGAGTCATCAGTCTTGCTTTCCTATGGAAGCTAGAGTAAAACCTACAGACATGGACGCTATGTGAAAACTCCACACAGATTGCCAGGTTTGAATCCCAGAACATTTGCTGTGAGGTGACGGTGCTGATCTCCCACAGAGGACGAATCCACCAACCTGATCCCTGGCTTTACTGTTACAACCACCATGAGGTCAATATGTGAGTGGTGGCGGTTTTGAGTGATATGTCTCAGTAAATACTAGACATTTTGTCCACACATTCTTTTCTGCTGAACATCACCATGTTAACATAAACATGAAGCTCAGTAAGCATCGACTGTAGAGCTGCTAGACTGTCTCATTAACCGTCAAGAAGGAATCAGAACATAACTCGGGTTGGAGACAACACTTACACAAAGAGGACAACATCCTTGAGCTTTGTAGATTTGTAGATTTTTAAATGGAGTTTTGTTCATGAGCAAAACCCAAAACTGACACCTGAGGGTCAGACTCTGCAGGGTTACAGTCAGGTTATTCAGGTCGCACACAGTGTCACTTTCACCACATCTGTGTGTCTTCTTCATTAGAGGCCGTATTAATAGCACATGTTGGGTGAATATACGAGTCTCAGTAACATGTGTTTTTCTGTAGTGGGATACAAATGTGCGTTGTCCTCCAAATATGTAAGGCCAGACGGGCTGGTCTGCATGTAAATACTAAACTGTTCTATACAATGAGGCACATTATGAAATGTGATCAAACAAGTAACAATAGAAAAACACACCACTACAGCCTTAGGGATAAACATAAAACACAGTATACATTTGTATGTTATCTGTCTCCATGTAATAGCTGTTGCAATTAATAATTTGTTACTGACATCTTCTTGGGTTCATCTCATCCCAAGTGTGCTGTTAAATTCAGGGTGTCCAGCAGGAGAAAGATTTGTTTTGAGTCAAACAAAGACCGAAGCCACATTGTGCAAACTTAGTTATTCTGATAATGGGACACACATGGCCACTGTCACTGATAATCACTGCTATATTACTGTTTTATGGAGAGATATTCAAGGCTGTTAAATTGACTTGATGTTCTTGTCACCAATTACCTTGTCATGTGTGTAATTCTCTCTTGTTGTACAGCACAGGTGAAATCAGGTCTCTAGTCCCAGCAGCAATTAAATACATCTGATGTTCATTGTCTACCAGTGAGAACAGTTACACAAAAGGGGGAGAGGAAGTGAAAGAAGGGAGAGGAATGAAAAGTGTGTGTTGTGTGTGAAGGAGAGTCACTTAAGTGCTAAGTAGAGGAGGCGAGATTCCCAGGGAGGGGTTCGAGGCCAAGCACTCTTTTCTGAAAATCCACTCAGCAGGTAGTACACTCCTACCCGAGGATTTACTGGCTGGCTGCATGAGCGAAGAAATGAAGAATGTCCTGTTGGCTCCATCAACATCTTTGATACACCTGGAGAGCGCAACTGATCTGCTCAGAACAACTTCTCTAAGGTATTTTTCTTCCTTCCTGCTTGACACTGAAACACACACAAAGTCTAACATCTCAGATATTAAACCTGTGTTCTTAGAAAGTGTTATCCAGCCACCGACACTTCCCTGCAGCTCAGAGCAGGTTTAAAGATGCAATATGCATCTGCCAGGTAATTGAACCCTTCATTAATATGTCAAGTTAATTTCAAGTAACAAATCATCTCTGGTCTTCCTCTAAACCTCCAAAACCAAAGCTCTGTGGAAGCACAGTTCAGCATTTCAAGTCATTCTGGGAAAGCTCCCAGTATTTCACCTCAGCCTCCAAGAGTTCAGGAAGCCAGTGGGGGATAGTAAAACCAACTGGTGATGAAACTTTATCAACAGAGCTGAATGCTTAAGACCCTCATCATCCTTGTCTCAGTGCTAAAACCATCAAATGCAGTTTAGATGTGTTTATTAAGAGCTTCACTGCTCATTACCTCAGAGCTACAGTGACTGAAGCATCTGTGCTGCTTCCAACCAAGACACAGTGAGGAGGTTGAGACCTTGTTTTGTTTTTTTCTCCAGAAACAAAGTGAACTCAAGCTGTTTTATTCTTTGTCAAAACCCTAAGGAAACAATTCACTCACAGTATGAATCCTACTGAATGGATACAACCATGGAACAACTTTCAGAGGAAAAAAATCAGTGTATCAGTTTTTTATATGGTGCGATTACACACGTTAAACAACAGAAGCAAATAGATGCAAATCTGCACCAGGACAAAAAAAATGATCTCCAAACTAACAAAAAATACATAAATAAACTTAAGCAATAATTTCCTCGACAGAACAAAAAAGGAGAGAAGCCATAGGACTATGAGGTGAGCTCTGAAAACATGGATCTATTACTTGACTCCAGCTGTTGGTTGTGGTTATGGTAACACAGTGGTTGTCTGGTAAGAGTGCTCCCACTGACTATAATATTGAGTTTAATATTTGCAAAATACTTCAATAACAATTTAGCAGCTGGGGTTGTACAAGAAAATTTCATCATTTTTAGACTTCCACCCATCCGTCTATTTTCAACCACTTACAGAGGCTACAGACAGAATTCAGACCCCAGTGAATTTTTCAGTTATATTGCAGCCATTTGCTAAAATCATTTAAGTTCATTTTTCCCTCATTAATGTACCCAGAGTACCCTATGTTGACAGAAATTGTAGACATTTTTGCAAATTCATTAGGAAGGAAGGAAAGGAAAACTGAAATATCACATGGTAACAAGTTTTCAGACCCTTTGCTCAGTATTGAGTAGAAGCACCTTTTTGAGTCTTCTTAGGAATGATATAGAAGGAATGATAGGAATGACACAAGTTTTTCAAACCTGGATTTTAAGATCCTCTGCCATTCCTCTTTGCCGATCCTCTCCAGTTCTGTCAGGTTGGATGATGAATGTTGGTTAACAACCATTTTCAGGTCTCTCCAGAGATGCTTAGTTGGTTTTAAGTCAGGGCTCTGGCTGGGCCATTTAAGAACAGTCACAAAGTGATTTTAACTGTGTGCTTAAGGTCATTGTCTTGTTGGAAGGTGAACCTTTGGCCAAGTCTGAGGTCCTGGGCACTCTGGAAAAGTTTTTCTTCAAGGATATCTCTGTACTTGGCTGCATTCATATTTTCTTCAATTACAACCAGTCGTCCTGTCCCTGCAGTTAAAAACACCCCCACAGCATGATGCTGCCACCACCGTGCTTCACTGTTGGGATTGTATTGGGCAGGTGATGAGCAGTACCTGGTTTTATCTACACATACTGCTTTGAATTAAGGCCAAAAAGTTCAGTATTGGTCTCATCAGATCAGAGAGTCTTATTTCTCATAGCCTGGGATTCTTCATGTGTTTTTTGTCAAACTCTAGACAGGCCTTTATGTGTCTTGCACTGAGAAACGGGCCCTGTCGGGCCACTCTGCCATAAAGATTGGTGGAGAGCTGCAGTGATGGTTGACTTTCTAGAACTTTCTCCCATCTCCCCACTGCATCTCTGGAGCCACAGTGATCTTTGGTTTCAACTTTACCTCTCTCACCAAGGCTCTTCTCCACCGATTGCTCAGTTTGACTGTATGACCAGCTGTAGGTAGAGTTCTGTTCACTCCAAACTTCTTCCATGTAAGGATTATAGAGGCCATTGTGCTCTTAAGTGCACAAGTGAACCTTAAGTGCAGCAGAAATTCTTTTGTAACCTTGGCCAGATCTGTGCCATAATTCTGTCTCTGAGCTCTTTGGGCAGTTCCTTTTCCTCATGATTCACATTTGCTCTAACATGCACTGGGAGCTGTAAGGTCTTATATAGACAGGTGTGTGCCTTTCTTAATTATGTGAAATCAATTTAACTAAACACAGATGGACTCCAGTGAAGTTGTAGAACCATTTCAAGGATGATCAGAAGAAATGGACAGCACCTGAGTTAAATATGGTGTCACAGCAAAGGGTCTGAATACTTATGGCCATGGTATATTTCACTTTTTCTTTTTTAATGAATTTGCAAAAATGACTACATTACTGTCAAAATTTGGTGCCATGCGTACATTGATGAGGGAAAAAAAAATCAACAGTTTTATATTTAGATTTTCAAGATTTTAGCCAATGGCTGCAATGTAACAAAGAGTGCAAAATTTAAGGTGGTCTGAATACTTTCTGTACCCACTACTGTATCTAGGGTCAGATCACAGTGGCAGCAGGTCAAGCAAGTTAGTCCAGGTGTCTTACTCTCTCCAGCTATTCCTGGAGGATCCTGAGGTGTTCCCACTCTAGATGAGATACATAATTTCTTTAGTGTTTCCTGGGTCTACACAGAGATCCCTTACAAGTGAACTCCCACATTCAGAGGGTATCCTGATCAGATGGTTGAACAACTTCACCTGGCTCCTTTTAACACCAAGGAGCTGTGGCTCAACTCCCCAAGCTCCTTAGTGAGGAAACCTGTTTCAGCCACTTGTATAATCAGTCTCATTCATTCAGCCACTACCCAAAGCTTGTGACAATAGCTGAGTCTGAATGAAGACTGATTGGTTGATCGACACCTTCACCTTCCACCTCAGCTCTCTCTTCACTACTATGGTCTTATGGGCCTATCGTATTTCTGTCTCTCAAACATCTCACTCCATTCTGCCCTTACTTGTAAACAAGACCCTGAGATACTTGAATTCCTTCACTTGAGGCAGCAAATCACCCCCAGTCCACCACCTCTTTCTGTCGGAGAACCATCATGGCCACTTATCCCTGTACATTGACAGGATTATCTGCAAAATTGTAGTTGTAAAGACCTAAAATCTTCACATTGATCATCACCAGTACGAGTAATAAACTTAACTACAATCCTTTAACCCTTCCCTTCCCAACCTCAAACCTACAATCTGTTTAGATTCATGTTGATAATTCATATGATGGTTTGCAGGAAAAAAAAAAACAACATTTTTTTTGGTTTGAGGAGAGCTTAGTTCCTACAGTGGCCTTAGAATAACATAAATCTCAACATGCAATAATCTTGAGTGGTCGTACTTTAGCCTGCCCAGAGAAACATGCTGCTAATTGATGTCACTGGCCAACCCCTGTTGTGCTCAGTCGCTCTCTGGCTCACTCATATCCATCTTGGCGTTTCCCTCTTCCCCCATTTGTCACATTAGAGGTGGATTCATTCTACATGTTTTCTCCCTATAAAATTTAGCCTGGTTTTTAATGAATGCATAAAAATCTTGGATTCTGTAAAGGCATAACTAAACTTGCCACAGACTATTCATTTTACAAACATGGACAAGGGGAAACACATTACACATAGCTCTGCAGATGAATCACTCAGCTCTGAATAAAATTCATAACAATAAATCACAAGGTGGATTTACAGACAGTAAAACACAATGCCATGTTTCATACTTGTAAGAGGTTGTCGGTTAGGGTGTATAGTGGAATAAGTCTCATTATTTTTTCTCTGCTTTCACATCAGTTTATCCAACACAGAAATCACTGCTTAACGTCACACACAGACAATTTTACGACTCCATCATTTTCAGTTAATCAAATTGTTGAGCCTGCTGCCAGTTTGAGTGTTCTTCAGATTCCTGCCGATAACTGGGATCAGATTTGAGATCATTCCTCTGTTGTTCTGAGGCTCAGACTCAGGTGAAGAAGACTTGGAATCATCACAGTGTAGTTGGCGTCTGTGTATCCACTGCAGTGCCAAACTGCTCTGCTTCCTGTCCAGCCCTGCAAGTGGTCACTTACAAATGTTATATATAACATATGTTATATATTACTATAGGATATGTTAAAGGCTCTGTATGTAAGAATGTGAAGCAATTTAGGTGCATTAATACCTTATTTTATTGCCAATGTGTAAATGGATTGTAAGGTAACTCAGCCTGCATGCTGATTTTTATGTAATAGATTTGGAAGAATTTTCCATGAGAATCCAAAGCCTGTAAGATTTATGCTCTTTCACAGTGTGAAAGAGTCCCCTACAACATAGATAGAGTGCTAATATTTAGATTTGGATTCTGCACAGACACAGACTCCAACATAAACTTCATGTAAACACAAAAAAAAAAAAAAAAAGGTTTGACCTAGTTCAGCCCGTCTGGTCAAACTCTGGTCAGAATTTTACTGATGTTGGGAGAAAATTATGGTTAATGACATTACGTAAAAAAAAAACATTCAGTGCCGCATACCCAGACCTCACACATCGTGAGCACTGTAAAGTCAAATATAGTTTATAGTAAAACTGTAACAACATTGTGACTTGATGCTTGATGTGACTTGATGCTTAGTGCTCAAATACGTTGAGTCTTCCATAGTCAGGACAGAACTTTGAGCAGCAGTGGTCTGCTGGATCAGTCAAATAATGTTCATTTGTATCTTTACTTGCCCTCTCAGAGTGTCTCTCATTTAGGATGCTAGCAAATGACTCAAAGACATCACACCTCTACTGGTAGATGCTCCTTCAGTGCACCCTTCATGTCCCAGTGTCAATGTCAAAGTCACATGCTAATGCAGGGGATGCTACCCACCAAACATCACCGAAAGGAAACAAGTATCCCATATTGCTGCAACGATACTTGCTGCAGTTCACTCAGCCTCCAGGATCATTAATAGCAATGTTTTTTTTTTCTGAATGTTACATATAGAACCTTTAAAATGAAACAGCACCTTTCTCCTTAACTATACAAGCTACAGACTGTGAATGAATGCAGTTTAAAACAGATGGATTCAGACTTTAGACTGTTTGACAGTAAACATCCAGCAGGCTAAGTCATCAGAGCAACAAATGTTACTGCTTAGTAACTAATCACGTCTATCTTTGTAACCATGTGAGCGTGACGTCTTTATGTTTGAGTCGGATCTGGTGCTTTTGTTAGATCACATCATCACTGCTTGTCTCTCTACATTAACCATAGAAAAAGTTTTTCTTTTCAGTTGTGCTTCCAGACACAGAGTGATCACAGCTCACAGCTGTAGGGAATTACATTTTATAATCCTAAAACCCTGATTATGTCTATATTTGAGGCATGGTTTGCTAACTAGATTTAGTATTTTTTGTACTCAGGGGGCTTTTATTTTGTGCAGAATATATTGTGTGGAGTTGATATCACTGACATACAGTAGATCAGGCCTCTGCGTATTATCTCATTCTCATTAACAATGTGTGGCTGAAATATGAGTTTTTGCAGTTGAAGATTTTTCATTTCACAAGTTGACCAAATCCTTATGTCTATGTGGTATTAAATCAAATTGGCATTGGATGACAGATATTAAAACTTTTAACTTATAGCATCCCAGGGTGGGCATCAAGGGAAATTTCACAACATGCAACAATGTTCCAATAATCCCATTGTTTTAAAATAAACTCAGGTGTTCTAAATTAAGTACATCACAATTCAAACGCACTTCATTTTGACAGTTACTACATCATTGTTTCTGGTTCTGATTCCTGTTGTGATTGCTACATACCTAATGTTAGCATTAGCAGCTGTTTACTTATCGATCCAACAAAAATGTTATGAATTCAACATTAAAACTTATTGTTTATTCACTAAAAACAGTTTCTAGTGAACTCCTGTTTCACCTCTGTCTCTATCACTCATTTGCTTCTACTGAAATTAGCATGCTAAAAAGTGAGCTGATACTGAGTCATTGTAGCTTCCAGTCTGCCCTGAAGAAGCAGGTCATAACCTCTTGTCTTGTAAATACAGTGGTGGCTGACCATGTTTAGCAGCTGTGAACACTGTGAATGGTGGTTAAGTGTGGTTGGTTCACTGGCAGTAAAGACTCGTGAATGGACACGTCTATAGCCAAGGTTAAACTGTTTCTGGTGCGGATGAGGATAAAACTATCAACACATTACGTCTCTCCAGTACTGAGCTACTTCCAACACACTGCTTGGATCTTTCACTCCACGTGTGTTACTAAAGTCACAGGAGCTGTGGGAACTTTGTCCATTGTTTTTCATCACCCAAACATGTTCAATTTTCTCCCGCCACCGACTACCATGAAGGTGGTGAAAAAAAGACTCCAGATGTTGGGCGAACTTCCAAATCCATAAAGCAACATTTCCATTTATATTTTCACCTCTCGATTAATTAAATCAACCTGTTCCTGATTTGTCATATGGGCATATTAATGGAATCACCTAAAAAAGCTTCATATATTCCTATACAAAAACAGAACATAAAGGTGTAGTTTTATCCACATCTCTATATATTAGATTAATTTAGATGCTTAACATTCATATCAACACTCAGACAGTGTGAAGTTGTTACCTGTATCTTGTGGAAGAAAATGTCTTTCAGCAGACAAAAGACAAAAGAAAAGAAGATAGCTGTGAAGAATGACCCTGTGGGGTTCTGCTGAGGCTTTAATGCTATGCATTGAAATTCATTGTGAGTGTTTCATGTGTCCTCTTTAGCAAACTACTGTGCTGTGTGGCTGAGCAGCAGATTTGGCTGCCACTGGTTAGCTGGGTGTTACTGAAGCAGCTGTCCATGAGACCACCTACTGACTCATTGTTCTGTATGTGTCTTCATCATTTGGTTCTGAGCTGTTCTGTCTTCTCTTCACCCTCACATCTGTGAGGTATACTCAACTCCATTTATCAGTATCTTTCCTGTGTAAGCTGAATGGGTTTGTTTAATGATCATGTTGTGATACATGGTTACAATTACAGTATTTATGCAGCACTATCAGGACAAAATGTCCGTTTTGCCTGATGCGTGTAATTGCTGCACAGAACTTTCAGCATGGTTTCATTTCCCTCTTCACGTGTAAAAAACCCAGGCCACGACTGCCAGGAAGTCAGATGGATGGCTCACTAAGCCTGTTCAGTAAAACCCTGAATCCTTGTTTTTTATGATAAAGAAGTGGCATTCTTATCAATGTGCACATTTTTCAGAGCTGCACTGGAGACAAAATCCACATACTCCCCTATTGTGTGATATGGGGAGGATTATTTTTGCTCCAGGCATTCCCTGTTATTCTAGAGGGCCACATGGTCTAGTTTTTCAACGGGGGGAAGAAACATGGCAGGCCTGTGTTTTGAAGACCCTTCCAGAAATCTGTTCCAGGGCTCCAAGCTCTGCAACCACACTGACAAACAGCCATAACCACTCTGACCTTCCCCACCAACTTCCCCTGGAGAGGAACCCAAACAAATGTTGTTATTCAAGGCCTAATAATATTCTGGTATAAATAGGAAAAAGCAGGTTTGCATCAGGGGAATGACAGGACTTCATCACGAAGACTGAGGACTGAGGTACACTAGTGCTATGTGTTTAAAGATAATTTTCAATTAGTTGAAACAAGTGTCAGGTCTGAACAGGGACGTCTGAATTTTTCATATTTAAATTGAATCAATGTGGAAATCAGCTTTTTCCAACCCCAGTAAGCTAAAACTATCTAATACAACTGTCATAACTTTGTATTTCCCCTACAAAGAACAATATTACATTACTATGATATATTTTCTCTACATAGAAACAGATTTTCTTCTCAATAAATTATCAGGAAATTGCAGAGCTGCCAAACTGGCCAGGAAATAAATTCTGCTACTCGAGAAACACTTCAGTGCTTTTAATGTTTATTTTAGAAGAAGCCTTTTTTAATGTTATACCTGTTCTAAAAAATGGAATCAGACGACACAAGATCCACCCACATATAGTGATGACCACATCCAATGTGACTTTTTATCATCAGAATTAAAATTTCTCCCAAATATCTAGCAGCTGGTGTAATGTTTAGATAAAATATAAAGGTTGAACCAAAGTAATGGCTGCATATGATGTTATCTGTGCTGTGAAAATTAGGGTAAAAGTGTGAGCAGTTAGAGATGAAAGTAGAAAGACAGCCACAGACTGTTTTTAAATGATTATCCACCCTGACCACGGTAATTATGCATGTGTATTCTCTTTGACTGGGCAATAGAAATAATTTTATTTTCTATGACCATACATGCCACAAGAGTATCTATTGTTCGGTGGCTGAATGTTTCTGTCTTGTGTTTGTAAAAGGAGACCTGGGACATTCCTTAGCTTCTTCTGTCACACCAGTGGCCCATTAGTGGCCCTTGAAATGGATACTCAGCCTCTGTATGGTAAAAATGGTGGTATTATGCCATTAACATTACTCTTGTTGCTGGTTTAACAGTGAAATCAGACACAGTATCAAAGTCTTTTGTAATGTGAAGAATGACATGTTTGACAATATCATCTAAACTAAGCTTAAGAAAGCATATAACAAGTCCTTTTAAGGTGTTATTATGTTATTGTAGTTTTCGTTAAAGATGTCTGATAGTGTTACTTTAATCTGTGTAATTATCCAAACCTCCAGGGGGAAAATGACTGTAGTTTTTGGAGACCGTATTCTGGAAATGCTTTTCATTTGCCCTCTGTTGTTCGTTATTGTTGGCTCTGTCCATGACTGTGTCCAAAATTACTTTGACAACATAAAGTATTCGAAACATCCAAACCTTTGATACAGAATATTTAAAGAAATACTCTGAGTTTTGGGTTTCCACTACCTGAATCAGGAGACTGGCAGAATAATCCTCTTAGTGGTTTTAGCCATTTTTTACAGTGTGATTGAGAGACAAAGAGGTTGGATGGATTTGCTACTATTGTGCAGTCAATAAAACATCTCAGCAATTATTAGGTTGAGGTATTAACTGTTACTCTGTGCTAGAGATATTTAGGTAGTTAATTGTTGAAAGTTACAATTCACTCTAAAGCCTTAAACTAAAGTTGTTGTTCACTAGAGTTGCCTTAGCAACACAATGGTGGAGCTACCAACATCCGGGACACTGAAACTTAGGGAAACATAATTTTGTTTTTTATGAATTGATGTTCACAACAAATAAAAGTTGGAGCCTAAATTATACAACACCTGCACGACACCAACATGTTTCTTAGCAGCGCAGAGCTGCTAGCATCTCTTGTGTTGTTGGTGAATTGTCTGGATAGTCATATATGCTATGCTTTTGATTACACAGAAAGGAAAGTATAATGCAACTGTGGCACGGGATGTTGATTCAATAACGACACATATCTCTCAGATACAGAATGATAGAGAACAGAATAGACTAGTAAGTTGCCTATCACCAGCAGCAAGGAGGGGAAGGATGAGATAAGCTGTGCAAGGCAACACCAGCTGGCAACATTGTACTTTTTGTGTAACAATGGCTCGGCTCAAATGTGTATCAGGAATTTCCTACATGATATTAGACTTAACCCAAGAAAAGCAACAGTGGATGAGACCGCACTTTAACCAGTGGTGCACGGACACACAGACAGCATGTGTCAACGAGTGGTACATACAACAGACCATGTGTAACGTCAGAAAGTGCGCTGAGAAAACACGCATTGCCTGTGGCTAACCCAAAGGTATACTTTTCAGTTATAAATGGCTGAATCAGAAATAGTGCACAGCGTGCCGTGCAGCTGTTACAAAGCTCTTATTCAGGGGTGATAAACCAGAGTTCATGTAACACATACTGGACGAGCTGGCAGAGAAATAACATTTCTTAAAGCCTGAAATTCACTCATATTAGCCATAAATATTCCAAGCATCTTATTCCAGTGACAAGAAGGTCTGTGCCGTGATAGGTTGGATAAATGTCACTTTAATTTGTACCAGCAGTGCACCAGGCTTCATCGTCTGTATGTATTAACTCACATATGACCCTCTAATAGAGATTGATGTATTTAATCAAATGTTCCCTCGGCCTTTGCCATTCCAAAGATTTTGTCCTGGTTATCATAACAATAATGTCTAATGACACTGAAATGGCGAGCAGTGGTGCAAGGGGCGAAAGAGTTTCAATCTATCAAGAGTACATTAAAGTAAGTGTACACTGATTAAGTGACTAGTCACACATAAGTCACACATGCACTGTAAAACAACACTGAGCCATATTAAAGCCTGATTAGAGTCTAATGAGGGGAGCGATTCAAGTGGTTGGAGTGCAGTGCTTGTCCATTAGTCTGCGTACAGAGTATGGCAGAGTGCGCTGGTATTCATGCTTTAGTAGCTGTATGACGAATGTTCTGTAGATACTGGCTGCAGAAATATTAGCAGAAGTGCTTATTTTTATGCCACAGAAGGTAACTCATTTTAGATTAAAGGAATACTTTGGCCATTCTCAACTTTATTTCCATATGTCATTGTTTTTAATGTACAGACGGATCATGTTCTCATAGATTTCTCTGGATGGATGTTGCCAGCTGTTGTTAGTTCACTTCCACCATCCACTGACATGGTCTGACATCAGGGGATGGCAGAGTCATTACGGTCAGTGTATTTGTATGATGTATTATAGTAGGAAGTACAACGGCGAGCTGCTTCAACTGTACAGCTGTGATGGTTGCTTGGATGATAAAGACCAAGCCTGCAGGAGTCAACTACTATTTCATGTTGCAGATATCTGAACCAGTACAGATCCTGAATGCTGCTGAAATAGAGATATGATGATTAATGCACAGTATGTAGCATATAAATATACTGGAAAGCTTTTGAAGTGATGTCTGGAAAAAGAAAATTGTAATTATTTGGAGACTGCGCTGATTAAACAAGGAGTAAGCCAGTGTGGAGAAAGACTGTTGACATCTGAACTCAAAAGATAAACACTACACCCCTGCTTCCAGGGCACCAAATTCAAGGTTGTCCAGTGCCAAGGCAGTGATGCTACCAACTGAACTAACTGACCAAAATAGAAACATGGCAGAATCCAGGGTGTCTTCGAGGCATAGAGGTGGATATTCATTGTGTCTAAAACAGAATGGAGTGAAAACAAGCAAGAGTTAGTTATTTAAACAGAAGAGAGAATTGTTGAAGCTCGTAGTTAACTCAACCAATCACATCAGAATCTACTGTTTTAGAAAACTTGTGGTTTTAGGTCTAAATCCTAAAATCCTTCACACATTGTACAGACAAACACCATTCTAGAACAAATAGTGCGACGTGTAAGTTAATGTTAGCTTATAGTTACTGCTGCAAACCAGAACACCAGCTCCACACAGTGATACTCTCTACTATCTTGTTGTTATAGCTAATGTTGTCCACCTGGTGAAGAAGAAACAGAGCAACCTTCACATTCAACTCCAAGTCTTTCAGACCTCTGAGGTCTCTCCACCACAGTCCATCAGGGCTGCTGGGACACACCACGGTGGGCTGATGCATCAGTGAATGAGTAGACTGTCCAAAAAAACAGTTTGTTTTTACTGTTTTTCACTGGCCCTGTTGGCCTCTTTGGTGACCCTGTCATTCAGAGTTTGCACAACGACATGCTGCAAATCACAACTAAGTTGTACCCCCACCCCATCCTCTGTCTAGTCCCAGTAGATGAGTCCAGGGCTGAATGTCTTTCCCAGCCCAACCTACAACATTGAAACACAGCTCTTCAGCTCTGTCTGCCTTATAGCACTTTTTCTGACCTTCTCCTACTGAATATGATTTTATTCTGTTCAGCATGTAAATGCCAGGTTATCATGTCCTGTACATGGATATGAATAGTCCTTGTTGTTGTTCAGCTGGAACAGTGTTGTGTGGCACACACACACACACACACACACACACACACACACACACACACACACACACACACACACACACACACACACACACACACACACACACACACACACACACACACACACAGTGGACAGCTAAAGAGTAAAGGCAGAAAAGTTGGGGGACATATAGCGATTGACCTGGAGGTAACTGATGAAGTGGGAGGATTATGCGATAAACTCATGAGATAAAAGGCTATGAAAGAATAACAGGTATGTATGAGGAGTGTTGGTTTCTCTGCTAAAGCTAATTATGAGCTTATGCTCCAGTTGTCAACCATTCTGGGGAGATTTTTATTTTTGTAGGATTGCCAGATTTAATTTCCCACAATAGACCAGAAGGATAATGACTGAATACCTGTGGTGATTGAGGCTTTACACTGTTGTTAAAAGGAGAGGCACATATCATGTCAGATAATACCTAATAACACTGGCTTATAAGCAGATCTAATATGGGATGATCACTGTGTTGCCTTTAACAGCACTGTCAGTTCTTGATGCCGTTGTATAGAGCATCTGTGAGATGTGTCTTTCAAAAACACATCTCACACATAATATACACTGACAGTAGTAAGCACTGTGCCATTGCATTGTATGCTGTCAATATGACTGTTTGAGGTTGAAGTTTTAATGGATTCCAAAAAGAAACCAGACATATATGATACAACCAGATTTTCAGCTGCATCACTTTATATTTTGAGCTGAAGGAGTGGTCCTATAGCTCTGGTGTCAGACTAGTAACTGACAGATTTATGTTATCGAGGTTTAAATGGAGCATATAGACACCTCCTGTTTAAGTTGTTCGTACTGTTTAAATCCGAGTGACAATTGGGATATTTAACGTTTTCTCTGTTTAAGTATCTTACAGGACTCACTGTGTGGAGCCAAGAGCACAACACAGAAGCTTAGGGGAGGAATTAGAACAAGGAATTGTTTATTACCAAAGTGGAAGAGGGGTGGCAGCAGGGGCTTTGTGGCCGGGTGAGGAACCAGAGGGGGAAGCTGAGACTGTGATTGAAGGAAGCAGGACTGAGTCTGGAGAGCTGGTAGGACCTGATGATCTAGAGGCGGACAGAGGAAGGATTCAAATCAAGGGGATGCTGCAGGCCGAGGGAATTTAGGATTAATAAAAGTTTCAACAAACAACAAGATTTAAAAAGCTGGAATGTGACCAACTGTTAAGATGAATCTATGACCTGGCAGCATGTGGAGGTGACGCCCTATATTAAAAACAGAGGTGACTGGAGATGATTTGCAGATTGCAGCATGACCTGTGCACCTGATCCCACTCCTGTGATCAAACTATACACACAAACAGAAAGAAGAGGCTGTGTACTGTGAAGGAGGAAATTTGATTTCAACTCTAAATCAACAGTTCAGGGCACATTGTTTAACTATGGTATGTGTCCTGAGGATCACCTCTTTAGTAGAAAGTGTTGCTTTAAACCATAAGAAACAGTGATCTGAGGTCTGAATACAGGTGCGCTCTGTTTGGTTAGTAACTCTGTTTTCTACTGTGAAATGTGACCCAGACTTGCTCCTATATCTGTAAACTTAGCTATCAGAGAGAATTTAAAGTTTTGGATGCAGCTTAAAAAACATAAAAACATCAAAACTCTGGGTCCACAGGGAGTTTTGAGTTCTCAGAGCAAGACTAATAAATAAAGGAAATATTTTCAGACTACAAAGCAGGTTTATAGGAAGAGAAGCATATTGCAAAATGAGCGAGGCATCTTAACATTATAGCAGACCAGGAGAAAATGTTGTTCCTGCTTCTATAACCAATAGCTTGAACAGCATCTGCATGTGTAGCAAAAAAAGATGTATTGTCAGCCAGCATCTGTAAGTGTAGAGTCAATATTAGTGTTTTTCTTAACCAACTGAGCCAGTTCGTTCTCTCATGATCTCAGCTTTGTTATGCCTCCATTGATGTTAAGCTGTCAGTAACGCTGCTGACAAGATGAAAGCTCGCATCTTAAGTTTCACAGTGAGTCATCCATCAGCTGAGGAAGGTTATTTGTTGTTTGTGGACTGAATGGGACTTGGCAGGGGCGGGGGAGCGCAGAGAAAAGGTGGAATGCAGATTCCTGAGCAGACAGCTGGGCGAGCAGGAGCAGCCTCACAGCACTGGTGCAGATGAGATGGATAAGATAGAGGCTGTGGTGCAGGCACAGTTAAAAGGGAGGAGAGATGAGGGCAGGGTTGCAGGGTCAAGCCCCAAGGCTGCATTGATCTAGAGATGTCTCATTCAGAGTCTTCATATCTCCTATCTGACTAATATTGACTTTGCCAGATTTATATCTCTGTCTTCTGATGTTTTGTCGGCCTCAGCAACATCAACTTTGACCCCCATTTCCCGCCACTTCTTATTGGAGTCATATGTGGATACATTATCAGAATTGGTAGTTCTTCCTCATAGGAAACAATGCAGCTGTTTTGGTTGTTTTCTTTGCCGGTTCAAGGCTAACTCAATTAGCAAAAAGACACGGGACTTTGTTCTCGAAGAGCTTGAAATGGTCTGAACTTTTACCTGTATTTCTGTAGCGAGGCCACAACATGAAATACATCTGCGAAAACATTGGGTATCGTTGAGGGCTCGTTAGTTAGTTGGGGATTCCCCAGTGGAGAGGATGAAGACATTAGAGACAGAGAGTGACAAGTGAAAAGAAAAACCTTCATTGTATGGTTAAAGAATTAACATCTGACTCAGTTTATATCAAGATTACAAGAGATTCATTCAGTGCTCAGCTGGATGGAGGCATTTAGATACATAGGCATGGCTTAGAGCCAGTTGTCCTCTCAAACAGACAGGTCAGAGCAAATCAATTTCAAGATTTTCTTATTATATATAATAAAATGTAAAGTGTATGTAAAGTGCCTTGAGATAAATGTTTTATGATCTGGTGCTAAATGAATACAATTCAATTGAATTTAATATATATAATAATATATAATATTTTTTAAACATTATTTTGGGAGTATTTGCAAGCAGTGTTTTTTTGAAAGCAATGGAGAGACAGACAGGAAGTGCACAGGCTGAAGAACCAATGGTGCCCCATCCCTCCAGTAGAATCCACAGATGTGGCTGATGGTGGACCGATGCCTTAGTAAGACCTTTATGTTGGTTTTTCCTTTCATTCATAGTGCATATGTCTTGATAATCATATGACTCCAACAAAACAGCCTGAAACATACATTATAAAAGTAATGGGAGAACAAGTACTTTTAAAATAGTATTTTATCATCTAGATGTAGTCAGATACTGTGGCAGTTTGTTAAAAACTGTACATTGAAATTTCCTCAACATATGACTTCTAATATACTTAATTCTGATATAGATTTACACTTCTATTAAGACACTTCTATAAGACTAAAAACTGAATGTAGCCAACAGTTAAAATCTTTAATAATTATTCCTGGTGGATAATGTTACGTGTGGTCTGTTTATTGTTTGGTGCTAAAAGTGCAGTTTTGACCTGCTGCACAATCGAGGATCTTTAACTAAAACAGGAAGAGGAATGCCTTGCTTGTTTGTTGGATAGAGGGATTAAATTACAGCCGAACAAATACACACTCGCCCAGATGGTGTGCAGTAGGGAACAAAGGGTCAAACCGCTCGGGAGTATGAAAATATTCCACCTGATTGCCCCGGTGAGGGCCGCTGCAGCGAGGCCTGACTGACAGCTCGGCCTCGCTCTAACTCGTGTGCTCAGTTTGCTGTTCCGCCCTTGTCTGTTGTGTGTACATCTCCTTGCCATGTGTGGTACAGTAACAGGCGATTCAAGAGGCAACCTAAACCCATTTATGCTCTACGCAGGATACGCATACGGAGACGGATGGGGCATCATTACGTGTGTAATTTGATCCGTTTTCAGGAAGCTTAGTGATCCGTAGCAGTACGCAGTAAACAGAGTGCCCGGAAACCACTGGGGCAGTGTTGCACAGTATAACTCACATGCAACCAGCGAGAGGAACAAAGAAGAGGAAGACAACGGAAATCTGATTTATTTTACAGCCGCACAACCGTCTACTGCGCTGCTTCTTTTTATCGCTTTCTTAGAATGTGCTCCGTGATCTCCTTCACCGTTGCCGTGTTTGTTATTGTTTGAAACTTACGTCAGAGTTTGGAAGTCTGCACTCGGCACTATCCTCTAGTGGATGTGTTGTTAACAACCATACCGACGTAAAGTATGCATGGGGAGTACGAAAGGTCTGATGTTAGGAATGGACGTACGTAATGGGAGCATAAATGAGCCTTAACTCTCCCAGTTTCACACTATTTACAGAAAAGCACCTGGAAATGTTTTCCTTTATATAAAACAACATTTACTTGATTTTTGCTTATATATATATATATATATTTGTATTATAAATTGCTATGAAGTTTTTTTTGTTTTATGACTGTCTTCCATAACTGCAATATAGTTGGGTGGTAACAGAGTTGCTGTTTGAGCTTTATAAAGTAAATATTGAAACTTGAGCTAAGCATCATCAATCATATGTCATGTTCGTTGTAACCTCTGAGTAGGGTCAAAAAACCAGGGTTTCCTGTATTTTCAGTCTGAACTCTGTACAGACTATTGGATGTTCAGTAAAACACAGGACACATAGTTTACTGTCTTAACTAACAACCTGTGATAACCTGGACAGTTTACAGCTACACTGTAATGATAACACATTGCACACCTGGCTCAGAGTAAGTGACTCAGATCCTGATCCATCAGACTGTTACATGGTTTATTATTAAGTTCAGAATCTTAATACATACCAGCTGTATCTTTCTAGTTAGAGATACTTTCTTCTCATAACAAAATGTAAAACTACATAAAAGCCAGTTAGCTTAGGTTAGTTTAGCTCAGCTTGGGTTCTCTGTCCATCCATCCATCCTGTTTGAGGCTGGTTCATGGTGGCAACAGACCAACCAAGTTAGTCCGTATATCCTTCTCCTTAGTGACACTCTCCAGCTCCAGGGCAGCCAGAGGTCTTCCCTGGCTACACGTGATATAAAATCCCTCCACAGTGTGCTCTGGGTCTACCTCAAGGTCTCCTACCAGTTGGACATCCAATGAAAGCACCCAGGAGGCATCCTGACCTGTGCTCAGCAGCTTTACTCTAAGTTCTCATTGAACACTGAAATAATTTTTATTATTAAAGGCAAAAATTCCCAAAAGACTATATATAACTTTTGGGCATTTTTTAAAATGCAAATTTATAATGTACAATTTTTTGTAAATGCATTTTGCATTTTTGTAAATTTTTTTGGGCATTTTTGCCTGCTAATGATTGAGAGTGAAGAAAGACAGGAAACACGCAGGAAAGCTTGACTTGGTTGGGATTCGCAAACACCTGCACATCATATATACACACCAATGTGGTGTGCCATAACTATTTGGCTATCCAGGCACCCCCATATTGAAATTCTGTCAATGTAAATTATAAACAGGATTGATTCAGAAGTGGCGACCCTGGCTGAGACCAGTACCCAACAGAAATGTTGTACTTCAGGAACAGGGTGCCTCAGTCTAATGGCCTTGGGATCCCATATTCATTTAGTACCTCTCACAACATCCCCTGAGGAACCCAGTAAACCTTATCCAAATCCACATGCCAAATGTAGACTGCATTGGTAAACTTCTATGACTGATAAAGGATTGCAAGATTAAAGTGTTGGTCCATCATTTTACAGTCAGTGTAGCCCACATTGGTCCTCTTGAATCTCAGGTTCAATGTTCAAGCAAGTCTCCTTTCCAGTTTTTCTTGATCTCAGCAATGTGATACCCTGATAATTGGAGCACACTCTGGTTTCCTCTAAAGTAAATAAAATCCGCCAACTAAAACTGCCAAAGCACACTATTAAACAAATCATATGTCCTTTTACAATTGTTGGTGACAGCTAATAAACTATAAAGTGTCCTTTCTCTAACAGAATTGTCTTAGTTAATCGTGGAAATTTCCGCTTAAACACTATACACCACTGTGAGAAAACTACATCAAACCAACATGTCACCTTATCCTTGAGTGCAGTGTGTGTAAAGACTGACCCGTGGTTGTCCTTTGGCGACAGATGCTGTAGCTGCTGTAAGGGCCACAATAGACAACAAGTCACAGTAATCCCAGCTACAACGGAGCTAAGAATAGAAGCCAAGTGGATACAGGAGATGAGGATGAACAATGGTGAAAGAGAGTGAAAATACCCCTTCAATGGGGACAATGGTGTATTTTAAGCCTCAACAAGGCTTTGACATCCTGATTGCTAACCTTTGCTGCTCACCTTAATGGCTCTTACAGATTTGTAGCCCCCAGTCACATCTAGGTTCTCTTGTGATTCAGTAACAGAGACCTATGGACTGTACAATGGCGGGTTGCTCCCTGTTCTCAGTGTTCAGACTTCACAGTTTGTCAGTTGTTGGCGCGAATATATGCTGGGATGGTTGTTAGCTTGACAGCCTGCCAGCTGTTGGCACTTGAGCTGAACCCTCCCGCTTGTTGAGCAACACAAAGAAGCTTTAAAGTTCAAATTGTACAACTGATATTTACGCATGTACACCATAGCCAGACTTGGCTGATTGTAGGGTCAGAAATTCTTTCTGACCCCTTTGGACTCTTAACAAATGAGTCCCAAGGCGTCAGGGGCAGCAGTCATATCCGATGTGCTGCTCTGTCTATGTGAGACACATGTGCTACAACTTAAGTCGAAGGAATAAATCATCCTGTATGAGGGGAATAAGGAGGATTTCACATTAACCCCTGAATGCCTTGTACTCACATGGGATCTCCCTCTGGCTACAGGGATAAATAACATCCAGGGAGCCCTATAAACTCTTACACAGCCAAGGATTTATTCTTCTTGAATTCCGTCTCCTGAATGGTAAGAAGATAAGCCATTTTGCAGGGTATGAGGTAGGTATGAATGTCAAATGACGTCAGTGCAGCGGGACAACAATGCAAACTGCAAGGCCCTGTGGTGTAACACCACGCTACCTGCCACCCCCCCTCTGTGCCGCACATCCTTCAAGGTGGGACTCCTTTTTTGCACCGTATGGCAATAAATCAGCTGTCATGGTGGCAGCTCGGAGGTGTCAGATACAGGGTCAAGAAGGAAAAAACAAAAGGAAAAGACAAATGAAGAGGAAGGGGTGTGAGCAAGTGTGGACGGTTCAAAATTCAACCAGGTGCAATGTGGGAAAGCTATGAGCCCCCCTTTCCTGGGTCTGTTTGAGTTGAAGATATATGTGACCTTCTGCTTTTAATACCTTGCCGTATATATGCTGCTGCTGCACAAAAGCAGGGGGCATGTGAAGTAGCTCTGTATGCCTCTCTGTAACGCTTTTCCATCTGCTGCTGTAACTTTAACTGTGTCCCATCAACCACAGCGCTCAGCGACCTGTCACTACAGAAGCAGCAGCGTTTAAGAGCTGTCACAATGTGCACATATAGCTCAGTGTGCAACAGCAACTCCAAGCTTTCAGTGTCTGCCTGTCTCTGTGTCAGACAGGTACAAAGACACAGAGCGAGTTCAACTGTCTGAGGTGCTTGGGGATAGAGACTAAAAGGGAAGGAAGACAGAGATGGAGAGAATGAAAAAAGGGGGGGGGGGGTCAAAGGTGGGAAAAAGTGAAAGAAAGAGAAGGAGCCGGGAGGAAATACATCATGGAAGGAAAATGAATGGAAGAGGCAAGAAAAAAGGTGCAAAGAGACAAAAAAGGCGATGAGAGAAAGGTGGAAAGAAGTGGCAAAGAAAAATAATGAAGAAGAAAGATGTGAGAGAAGAAATAAAGAAAGAGAATGGAGGAAAAACAGGAGAGGGAGATGGGAACAGGAGAGGGTGTGAAGGATGGCAGAAAGAATGTGTTAGAGAGCAGAGAAGGAATAAGGGAAAGAAATAAAGAAGATCAAGGGGGAAAATGGGGCAAAAGCAGAGAGGGAGGGAAAAAAAGTTAATTTAATAAAAGAGGGGAAAGCCAGGTGAAATAGGGAAGAGGGAGGAGATGTAGAGGAAAAAAAGGGACTGAACAAATATTGGACAAGAAGAAAAAGAAAAAGAGTATCCAAAGACAGATTGAATAAAAAAAGAAGGGATGATTTGAAACATGAAAAAAAGTAAGAAAAGGAAACCTGCATAGCTTGTTGAGTTCTCAGGTCTTCTGCCGCATACCTAATCCAAGTTCTGTTTCCCTTTATTGATCTAATTGGCCCCCATTCAATTAAAAGGCTGCAGAGATGTCCGTCTTTGCGCTGTTTGTTGGTCTGGCTGGAGCAATTCCTTGTATAGAAGAAGCTTTATCTTGCCTCCCTCTCGTTTGACTGCAGTGAACTGAGCGAGTGAACACTGCTGCTCAGACTAACAGCTTCTGGCATCTCCAGACAGGAATTCGTTCTTGCCCCTGTGATCGCAGCAGGCCAGGATTTTGACACGGAGGGAGCTGCAAAGAAGCATGTTATTATTATTTTTGTAGATGCAGAGTTCTGGGCCTCCCCATCCCTCATCCCTCCGGGTAGCGGGTTTGGGTTGTACACACACTATCTCGAAGGTCTTTGGCCTCGGGGCACCGCAGTGTCAAATCATGCAGAGAGTAAAAACACACAGTATCAGATCATGCATCGGTATCAGTGTGACGAAGAGCTATCTAAGCTCTTTAGCCCTTGCAGGTGGTGCTGTTCAGGCGTATATAAAGTATCACACCGCTAACACTAGATCCCCCGTCCATGGAACTGTGGGACATAAACACTGAGCACATATGAGGTGTGTGCGGCTCACTTTCACACATCCAACACCCAGCCGTCACTGGCTGCTAAGCCGGGAAGGTGACCATGAACTAATAACAGCATTCACCCTCATACAAACATACACGCACACACTCATCCCAGGTGGGTCACAGCTGTTGAAGGAACCGCTCCGCGTTCACTCTAAAAATACCAGCTCTGACATAGGGAGAAAAATAAGGAAAGCAAATTAATGAAGCCCCCTCTGTCTTGACTCAGTGCTGCCAGCTTCAGCTGGAGTTTTCACATCCTGTGAGAGATCATTCAAAGAATATATCACACTCATTTTTTTTTCTCAAACTATTTCTCAACATTATGAGCTGAGCTGCTCCTGCTGTGAGAAATGAGATGAGGCCCTCCAGGCCTGTGGCACCCCTGGTGAATTGCTCATATAGTGGTAGAACACCATCCATGCAGCTGGTATCTCGCCGTCCCATAGAGCTCGCATTGGTTTTATGAACATCAGGAATTGCAGATTGTATGAATATGAGATGCGGGGGTGGTATGGGCAGTGTATGGAGGTTGTGGAATTAATGGTTTTTCAGCCATATCTTGAGAACAGCAGGATTTTCCACTGTGGGAACACATGGGCTTAGCTGTAATACAGTGAAATGAGATCTGAGACGGACCCCCGAGTGTGAACGGGCTGTCCACGCTGCAGGCTCCCTTTATGGGCTGCTAGAAAGACGAGATCAGGCTGGCACCACAGGTCAGCAAGTGGAAGGCATGTGTGGGTGTATGTGTGTGTGTGTGTCCATCTACAGCCAGTGTGTGGGAGGGTGGAACATCCCATCCTTAATTAAAACAGCGTTCTCTCCTTTTTGGTTACAGGTGGGAAAATATTGCACCTTTTTTACTTTCCTCCACTGTTGTAAACACCAATAAAGCAGTTTTTATGTGCCACACACACAAGAACATACAAAACACAGACATTTACTTTTGTTACATTTGAACTGCATTACATAGACTTGCATTCATGTCTTAGAGACTTATCCTTAACCCAAACCACTGACCCAAAAATCAGCATTTTCCCAAACGGACATGGCTTTTGTCCTTAATTAAACACACACACACACACACACACACACACACACACACACACACACACACAGAGCACAGCACAAAGGCATGCAAATAATGTATACACATATGCATGCCCACATACAAACACAAAAACAGCCAAAAGCTGTGTTCCTTGGTCTGAAAAGCTACGATATGCTGGAGGCTATTTACTTGGTATTGAAAAGAGCTAGAACGCACACATAAACACACACCCACACATAAGGACATTAAAGCCTGGAGCTCAGTGATAATTAGAGGTCATTCCAGTGACAGCTGGCACAGGGCATACCACAGAGTTGCAGCTAAAAGAAGGGGATCAAACATAGAGCAAGCATCGCTGTCTGAATGTGAAGAATGCTGAGAAATGGCTGCAAAGTAAGTAAGCAGCTCGCCATAACGAATGGTTTTCTAAACAGGATCTTCAGTGTGGTATGCTGTAAAACCTCTTGTCAATATGCAACCTCATTTGCTCTCATAAAAAGGAATGGTTAGGGAGATGAAAGTGCCTTGATGCAATCTGTTAGTTTGTTATATTGTCTCAGTGTATTGGGAACATGGGGCTGTACAAAGCCATTGGTCTGTGGGATGTTCAAGCTCAAACATACTCTAATCACCTCAAACAGACAAATCAGCTCAGTTATTAAGAACTGTACCCAATCCATGAAGTATATAAACATTAATCACATCTGGTCACTAAGTAGGAGCAATGTTTTTTTCAACTAATTATGGGGAGTATAAATTTCTCCCACAGACAAACAACGGCCTTCTAAGTGGAGTGTCAAAGCCTATAAAAGACGAATGCCTTTTCAACAGGTCATCCACTGGCACTACATTTTATAGTCTTCTTCCTGTTCCAGATTTTCACAGCCAGTTCCTGTCTACTTCATTACACCTCGATTGTGTTCCTTTGCATTCAGTCTTTACAGAATGAGAAAAGCAATTCTCACACCAGAGACCTTGTTCAGGACTCGTGTTGCATGCTGAGATTGGCGACATGTTTTTAAATCTAAGTCAGCAATAACAGCTCCGAAGAGAATATCCAGACTATTGACCATCCGTGTGAAACTGTGCTCACATTGACTGGCCACCGGTTGCAAATTAAGCCATCAAAATACAATATTAAAAACCAGAGTTGCAGACCTGACATACTGTAAACCTTTAATAGCTGATTTTTTGGCCACTTGGGGGCAGTGGAAACAAGCTGTGGAACAGTGACATATTATTGCCTCATAAAGTTGATCCGGCGAATTTATCAAGCAGGTGCTTGTTCACACATGAGCTTTCATTTGGCTCTGTAGAGGTTTTTAACTCTAGAGGAAACTGCAGAAACAGAAACATGCTTCTTGTCCATATTGCCTCTGCTATTTGCTGATGATGTGGTTCTGTTGGCTTCTTTGGATCACAGCCCCTAGAACATGCTGGGATGCTTTGCAGTTGAACATGAAGCTGCTGGAATGAGTCAGCACTCAGAGGGTTCATCAATATCAGCAGTCTCTCTCACATACTAATGTGTGTAAGTATTTGTGATGTTAGTATTTGTGATCCTAGTTTAAAACTATTGATGATGAAGGACAGGGTTGTCACAAGAATTGGCAAGTTTTTAAGAGTCTTACCAAGAAGAGACTGTGCAGTTAAGTGGAACAACTGCTTTGCTGTCAAAATGGCTTGCCACCCACATCACAAATTCCAAACAATTCAAGAAATGTCCATTCAGACTGGGCCAGCACCAGTTTTGCACTGTGATTTCAAGGGATCATGAAGACTGAATGTCTTGGAAACCTTCTGAATATTTTAGGAACATTTCTGGCCATTTTTCCTCACTTGGAACTGCAGCCAACTCAGATTGAAGTTGGAGCTGGAAAAATGACAGCTATTGGTAACATATGCGTTTCTGGAGCTCAAGTCTGTTTAAGGGTGTTATAAAAGTATTAATTTCAAAATATTAGATTTTATGGTGGAGGGTCAGCCTTTGTGATAAATTATGGCCCTTTTTTATTGAAAATATCAGTTTCAATGCTGGTATTAGTTTAGGGTTTGACAAGTGGTCTCTGTCTCTAAGTCCTAAACTGCCTCTCTAAGTAGGTGTGGGGAACTTTGTCCTTACAGTGAACACTGAACATGGTATCTGTAATCAAGGCATTTATTCTAAACTACTGCAGAGCAGCTAGTAACTTCCATGTATGAACATTTGTATCTCTATGAAAGTGAGGGTAAAATTATCATGTACCCTCAGAAAAGATGCCCCTGGAAGTACGATCAGAAACAGGTTTAAATCTAAAGCAGCGAAGAGATGCAATCAACATACAAAACCATCATCCACCCACTCCCTCCCTTGCCACCATTTTACAGGATTATATAAACTGCTGCACTGTTGGTGCCAAAACATAATATACATGAGAACACCCATCGGAAAAGAAAAAGCGTTATGCGTAGCAACACTTTTACAATCTGTAAAAAATTCTCACCTCTAACATTCCTCAGAGCCAGACATTTTCCACTCTTGAGCATCTCTGCTTTTTAATATGGTCCCTCTGAAACTGTTCTCCAAAGATCCTTTTCTTCCATTTGTACTTTCCTCCTCAGCAGAAAGATGTAGGCTATCACCTAATGCCTGACATGGAGATTGGGGGACTAGCAACAGGAAAGGGAATAGGTCATGTCTGGATGTGACCTACAGCAGCAGCTGAGATAGACCAGATCTACCAGTGTATGGTTAAGGAGGGGTGTGGCGTTGCTTTTGAGAGACAAGAAGCTCGGTATTCCCCTCACTGTCCCCTCAGTTATTTAAGTTCCACTTATTAAAGTTTCCCTCTGCTTTTCTCGATTATCCTGAGAGGTGGTCTGAGGCAGATTTTGCTGCTTTTGGACACGACCAGATGATCTGTTTCAGTGTGGTTACGGTCTTTGTGTTTAGTTAAGCGACTCTAAATGAACTGTCTCTAAGCTAATCGTGTCTGGGCTGGTCTTCTCTTAGCGAGGTTTTTTCCAGGCTGTCTCCAAACTAACTGTATCAGAGGCAACTTCCACTACAACATCTTTCATTTTACTTTAGAACTGGAGGACCACTCCAGGCATTTAAGGGTGACATCAGACTTCTTCTTGATGTCCTTGACAGCAGTGAGAGATAATGTGACCTCAAATAGTTCAAAAACAACACCAGACAAAAGCAGAGGAAGTGGTAACCTGGTGGCCTTAGGCTCAATGTCTCAACAATAAACTGAAACTTTCAAAGTATTGCATGACATTCCCTCATTTCCTGTCATCTCTCTACTGTCACTGTCCTGTAAAAGTGTAAAATGGTCATATTAATGGTCATTTTGAAGAAATACATGCACCATAAACCTGCTGAAAAGCTTAGCTGATTTACTGCCTTGACAGTGCTAGTGTTTCCAGTTCAGTGCCTCCAGTGATTCATGCTGATGCATAATGATGCACTCTGAATGACTGAAAGTGACAAGAATTACACCAAGCTGCCAGTTCATTAGCTCCACTTAGCAAAAACCAAAACTAATGCCATAAATCCTCCCTTCATTACAGTAATAATATACAGTTGAGGCTGTTTTTGAGAGGCATCAATTCAACTTCATGATCATTCTGGATAGTTTTTGGTGCTGTTGAACTGCATTGCATTACACTGACGGGTGTTTCTATCATTTAGTCAGCCGTCACTGATATAAATGGGGTGGGTAAAATATTAAACATCTGTCAGGATAGCGTAATGCAGCTCCACAAATTGCAGCCTCCAAAATGATCATACAGTTGAATTAACGCCTTTCTGAAACAGGTTCAATACAAACTGAATGTTATGACCTTCATGAAGCAAGATGCAAGATTGTTGCATTGCAGGCTGCACACTGCTTTAGTTTTAGCTAGGTGTACCTAATGAACTTTAAACAAGGCATACACTGACATTAAGAAAAATAGCAGCTGTGTAGCCGAAAGCTAATGGTAAAGAAACTGTCACGTTAGCTTTGTGCTGAGACTTAAACGATAAGATTTGATAATCCTATGTCTGTACTGTAAATATGAAGTTATAACCAGAAGAAAGAAAGCAGATGCAAACAGCTACTGGTCATTTTTAAGCTTTATCTTTTGTCTGGGTTAAACAAACAACATATTAATGAGATAACTTTACAGGTTCTGTTGGGTGGATCTTGTTACAATTGGACAGAACCAGGCAACTTGTTTCAGTCTGCGCTTAAAAGACTCTAAGCTAAACACCTCTACGTTTACTGTGTCTGAGCTCACTGTACCTTCTCTGATTATCCCTATGTTAACTGAATCTAAGCTTATTTAAGCATATTTAGCAGATTGATATAAGCCTTTTGTCTTTTGTCTCATCTGACTCTCAATGCTGTCCAAAAATCTTCCTTTACATAATTGCCCTGAGTCTGGTTGAGAAATGAGACAGCTGCTGTGGTCTAATGACAGAGATGTTTTCTGTTGTGATTGGAAGTGAAGGTGCTGGTGCAGTCACCTGCCACTATCAGTGTCATAAATGAGACCAACTTCACATGAATCTGTGATCATCTATATCAGATTAAAATAAAACTGTCAGGTTTTAAAAACACTGAGAATTGACAGCTATTATTACTTTGCTGTTTTATTGCCCAGCACAATAAAAGTCTATATTAACTATACCTAACTATTTTTAAATAAACTACATGTTGGAAACAGAAATGTGTCACATATGCCCCATGACCGCTCTGTCCACCTTTGACACAGATGCGACGAGCTAATTATTCCAGGAGGAGCTCTGTGGGCTGCTGTGCTCCTGCTGCTCCGTCCACACAGAGCTGCAGTCTGCGTTCACGGTAAGAGAGCTTTAAATCACAGGGGGATTTTCTGGGCTGAGCTGTGCCGTGTCCTCCTTGAAAGCAGACCATGTACATTTGGACTGGGATGAATCAGCCTATTATTAATTATCCAGCACACAGGTCAGTGGCGCCATAAACAACCATCAACTGACAGACTGATTTTAACCGGAAAAACAGGCAGGGTTTGGGGGGGCGGGCGGTGGGTATGTGGTGAACTTGGATTGTGAGAATATCATGACAGTGATTTGCTGTCATTTTGTGGAGGATTTCTGTTTTAGATCCTAATCAGTGGCGAATGAAAGGAAAAAGAGACGCAAGACAAAATAAATGTCTTACCCAGGATTTGAACTTTTTGATTTTTTTTTTTTTTTTTTTTTTTTTACTTAAATTGCATGTTTTCCTGTTTGGTTTAGAAATTCTTACATCAGCGAATAGAAACATTTTTCCACTACTGAATATTTTCATACAGAACCTTTACTGAATTCAAAACCTCAGTTTTAAGTTGCTGACTTTAAAGGGTCACCAGAGTGCACTGGAATACAGCTCTCTTAGAATTTAGTTAAATATATCCGACCACACCATTTAAAGGTTATTATGCATTAATGAAGGCTTTGCTTGTTTTGAATTTAGCCTATACCAGGAATTTGTGGCAGCCAGTGTGATCATACAGAATCCTCTGATTTTAAAGGTATGCTTCAAAAAATAACTGCTGAAAAGCGACCGTGAAATCTGAGCACTAACAACATCTTAGTGTTGTTCCAAACCACCCAGCTCTGGTTTTGTTTTTCCCACCCACCAAGGCAAACACAAGGTGTGTGGGACATCAAAGTGCTGAGATGGCCCCAGGGCACCCAGGGGCCAAAGCATATCTGAGTTCAGACAACGTCTCACCCATATACATCACCTCCTGATTACATCCATCTTGGCTCGCTCTGTCTCTGGTTGTCAGTTACTTCTCAAAAATGACAGTGATGACTGTGAGGTCAGTATAGCCATAAAGCAGCGGAGGTATCAGCTCTGAGTGGTCTGCACAGTGAGATGCAAATAAACCCAGATATCCGTTTATTGACTTAGTTCAGACCTGCTCATGGTCGGCACAAGTCAAATATGAGGTCAGTATATTTTGAATCTCCAACCTCCATTTCAATAGCCCCTCAGCTGTGACAGGGCTTTCCGCTGCACATTCAGCACTATGAGTCAAATAAACAAACAATTCCATCCTTTTTGCCTCAAGGTGCTCATCATTATACGAATTTAGTGATGGGCGATTACAATTTTAATAAGCATAAGAGGAGGAAAGCCTGCTGGCCTCCCTGTGTCAAAACATTTATACAGCATGCAAAAAGGCCCGTGGTCTTAGTGGTGGTCAGGGGAGAAAGAGTTGACTTTTATTTTAGTCTTGAGCCACACTGCCTCAGTCCTTCCTCCTCAGGAGCACAGTGGTAGCATTTAGTGGATGAGCCGCGCGGCTCAGTCATACGTCTGGTTGCATGTGTGTGCGGTGAGATGATTCATGCTCTGGAGGAGAGAGGATGAAGCACCTGCACAATGTCATCCTTGTGCCATCCTGCTAGCTGATAGTTTAATTCAACATGTGGGTCAAGGGCTGGTAAAGTAAAACAGTACTCTGCTTTTAAGTAAGAGAGCAGACGAGGAAAAAAAAACATGACTTCTAATCTATGATAAGACACTAGAGGCAGAATTATATTCTTATGTCCAATTTTACTTTCTCAACCCCTACAGCTCTTTTTGGGAAATAAGACTTTTTCAAGGGCTTTGAAGCATAAGATGGTGAGCCCTGTTTAGGCTCTGTATAATTTCTGGCTATGGCATAGTCCTTATTTCCTGTTCTTACAGCTGCTTTGTGCCCGAAATATAGGCTTTTAGTTTCTTCTATATAATAAGCTTTTCTTATAATGCTACATCAATATAAGAGCTACATTTGTAAAATTAAGATCAATAAAAAATTAAGGATCCAAACTGTTTTGGAGGTACAATGGTCTCAGCACCTGGTTCAGCTTTGACCCTCTAGCTTCACTGTAGTAGCACAGATACAGTTTTCCTGTGTACTGATGAATTATAACTGACACTGTGGCACTGTTCAGAACTAAAACACAACTTTATTAAGACAAACCCAGAAATGGAGATAGATAATGGCACCTCCATCAAGCCATCCACATGAATTGGGTTATTTTCTTGATTCTAGTGCTGTGGTTTGCTTTGCTTTCCTTGTTGTGTTGTTGTTTTTTTTTTTTTTTTTTTTTGAGGTTTGACCTCTTCATTTCTAAAAAAACATATCTTTAAAAGCACAAAATTGCACTGGGAAGAAACATGTCTGTCTGGCTGAAGATGGATGGAAGTGTTTTGCAATTTTGTTCTCAGTTGTCTTAAAAAGTGCAAAACACTCAGCCACTGGCTTAAAGCTGGACTTTAACATATTGATATAAAAAAAATCATCATTACAGTCATATCTTTGCTAAACATTGCACAGTGCAGATTTGGCCTGCCAGAACCAGGTAAAGATCTCTATGTTTCATACCAAACCAAAGTTTTCAATCTGGTGCAACAATGTGTTTTATGTTAACCAGCAGGTTTGCCAGAACTGAAGGGGGGAGCAGATATGGAATAGACAACAGCAACTAGGAATATGGTGGAAACACCTCAGAAGCAACTAAGAAAAAATCCAGATGTGCTGGATAAAGTAAATAAATTATCAAGTTATAAATTATCATCTTGCAGTTGTATGTCTTTGCCAGCAGATCCATTGTCAGGTAATGATGTTTACATTCACGAGTTAAGACACAAACACACAGTGACCTTGACTGTTGACTTTTGTGTACCAAAATCTAATCAGCCTCAGTGTCTAAGTCAATGTTTATACCAGAATTGATATTGAATTTCTTCATAATGTGTCTGACATATTGCATTCATGATGCAAAGAAAGTGTTCTCTGTGGTCTCAGTGACCTTTGACCTTTGACTACCAAAAACAATCCAGTTCATCCAATAGTCAAAGTGAAAACATGGTGTGTGTGTGTATGTGTGGGTATGTGTGTAGCTCCATCTGTGCCAGCACAAACGCATAAAAGTAAACTCATTGTTGATAGGAAGGATTATAACCATACCATAAACATGATCAGTCTCACTGCCAGAAGGGGGCGACAACATTTCCACCCTGCAGCTTTAAATAGAAAGAAAATGCAGTCTGCCATTATAACTTGCTCTATACAGTTTTCTCAATGAACTGCTGACTCTGCCTTCTATGATTCATTCCCACAGCAGGAAGTGAGAATAATGAGAGACAGGAAGTGATATATTGTTGATGGCAGCCCAAACCACAGATGAACTAAAATGATGTTCACATTCTTTGAAGTCAAATCTACTGAACTTGAGTTGATTGTTTCTCTGTTTATTTTCAGGGTGAGATGAGCTGAAAATGTTTAGCGCCAACTACATCAAAATGCCTTTTGTTGCCCATTTGATTGACAGCTGTTTATAACATACAAACTGTAACCAAATGCGATTACTGGGTTTCAGCTGAGTGTGAAGTATGTTTCACAGCAAATTTTATGTGGGTTGGATCGTGCTAATTATGGAAGATCTGGTTTAAACAGCTATCCATCAGTGTGCTGACAGCTTGTGCATGCGTTTGGGACCAAGGAGAGCAGAGATGGCAGCTTGATTGCTGGTAAATGAGCACAAGATTGTTTTCATTCTGTGTGGTTGAGCTGAAAATTTCATTCATGGATCGCCATTCCTCAAAATTTAATAAAACATTCTCAGGAGAGGTCTTTTTAACAACCATGACAAGCAGCTCACACAGAGCACGCTGTCAAAACAGAGCCGGGCATTTTTGTGTCTGCAATTCAATAACTATGTCTTATACTTTAATATTGATAGCTCATGTTTTCTTGTGATATTCAAGCTTCCTTTTGTATAAAGTACGGTTTTGGCAGCTTGACCAGTCTGACATTCATGAAGAAAATAAAAATGAACAGCTCCACACTGGTCAGTCTGACAGGCTGTGTTTTAGTCAGATATGTTGTTCCTCAGAAAATGAGAGCTTTTGCGCATGAGAAACTTAGATAAACAGATAAGCGGAGAAACAGTTGAGAAGGATCCGTTTTCTCTTTTTTGATTTGAACTGTGGGTCAGTTGTCCACATGAGGGTCACAGCGGAGCGGGCTGGCACTCTGTTATCATGAGTGTGTGAGATGTTTTGCCAAAAAAGAAAATGAACCAGAACGGATAAAGCCCAAAATGTTTACTATTGTGTCAGTTCAATTTGTCCTGGTTCTATAGGAATGGACCAAATATTGACACCAAATGGGATTTCTGGAGATATTAAATGTCTACACAAGCAGGAACATTTGAAAAAGGTTTGAAATCTGATTCTCTGTCCTCTTTCAAAGAGCAGGCACCACAGTTTCACGCATCGCTGATTTTGAGCTTTAGGATAGTGGTTTGTTTTCATTATTAGTGTCGTTTTTTCATTCTGTAAATTATTAACAGATTTGGTTCTAGAGATATGTTTGAGGCCCAAAAAGAAGATGTCAGGACCAAAGCATTTCTGATGAGTTGTGTGCAGAAATGTCAGACTCAAGGCCACAGAGAAAGATGCATGTTCACCATGTGCTGGCAGCCATTTTGGGTCAAACTCCAGAGCTGTGACCTAATTGTACACTTTGTACTTATTCTATCAAAGGACAGTATGTACCAGTCTTTATGCCTTCAGAATGCTAATTTCAGATCTGGAAGCCTCGCAAAGAGAAAGCACAATGTTTTGGTTTTTTTTTTTTCTTTCAAAGATACAATCTGGTTTTTCTTTTTTCCTTTTTCAGAGATGTTCCTGGAGCTGTCTCACCATTGTCTACAGTTTGTATAAATGTTTTCCAGCTGTGAGTATCCCCTCCGATTTTGTTGTGCATTGCATTATGGGACAATTCAGTCCATCAACACCACCAGAAAAAATAGGCTAGTGAACTCAGCATGCTTACTGACATCCTCGAGGATACTTATGTTGTTTTTGTTGCTTTTTATTGTTTGATTCTGTTCTGTATTTTATTGTTGTGCTGCACTTTTATTGTTTTGCTCTGTTTTAACACTTTGTAACCTTTGTTTGTAACTTTTTTTTATGTTGAGGCCAATATGTAGCTCATGAGAAACAACTTTTTGCACAATTGTGAAATTAGGATTCAGATGGGATGGAGTGGGCGACATGCTATATTTTATAAGGTCATCTATGACTACCCCACCACGTGAGTCAGCATATCAGCTCTCAGCGTATCTGTTACATATTTCCGTATGTGTCTCCCTATAAATCATCTTCAAAGCGCACAGTGAAAAGCAGTTAGCGTGCTTCGTTCTGCCCACTTTCACAGCACAGCAAATCAAAGCCTCAATTACTGTGGTTAATCTGTTTCCTGTAACATCGCGGTGAAGGACAGGGATGAATAACACGTCTTGTTGAGCACTTACAAACAACTCCTGAAATGAGTTAGATAATCCCATGCTGCTCTCTCACTTTGCCTCATCAGGACCTATTGTGAAGCTGCCTCTTTGGACTCTGTGTGTTAACAGCAGGGGATGTTTTGCAGCAGCATGGGGCACAGGGACATGCAGGGGTGGTTGTAAATGTAATCCATGGTAGCTAAGAGCCTAGAATGAGTCTAAGCTGATAAGGCTGCCTCAGGGCTAACGACAGGCCACAGCAGGTACCTGACCCATCCATTTCCCTGCAATAAAGCCCAACTTACAACCCGGTCCCCTGAGGCTTCAAAGAAAAAACTCAAGAAAAACTGCTCGAGATCACAGCCACTGAGAGTGAACAAAGTTTCAAACTTTAGAAGATGTCTGCCTGCTTGTCTGTCTGCTCGACTGTCTACCTCTCCATAATTGACACCTGTAACACATGCAGCTCTTCAGAGGCACGTGGCCCCGATGACCAAGGTACAGAGCAGACGTGCTCCAGTGGGCAAGCACGGAGGTCAGGAGTTGTATTGATGCAGCTGCCCCCTGACCTCGTGTCTCTGGAGGAGGGCAGGGTGCCATTCAGCTCCTGGCAGCATGTGTCCATAGTCTGACCTGAAACCAAAGTCCCACAGTGACCAAAGGTCTTCATCATGCAGCTTCTCACAGTGCATCCAGGGACAGGGAGCCTCCTATTGAAGCTGCTCAGAACCTGACTCCACACAGAACATGACATACAGCTCTGGTTTGGCACCTTTCTCCGTTGGAACCGAATAAACACTTGCGATTGGAACAGAGAAGAGAGAGAATAGTTGAAACAAAACAAAAATGGCAGGCTCTTAACTTTGATGAGCCAAAGAAAAAATACCACAGTTTGTTGAAGTGGCACTGTTCCTTCAGGATATTAAGTGGTTGCCATGGTAGTCTGGAAAAGTCTGCGTTGCCTTTTCATTTCACTCTTTCTGAAGTAATCACGCAGGACTGACATGAAAAATAACAGACACAGTTATTTTACTATGTAACATGTACTGTTCCCCTGAGCAAAATATATCAGCAAATTATTCTAATTATAATTTACCTAAAAACAAACAGACGATAAACAAACAGCTGAACCACATAGAAAAGATGTCATGTTTTGGTGCTGTTTCCTCTTATTTTGCAGAAACTAATCTCAGAAACTACTGTAGATTTGAGGTTAGATCATGTGCTAGAGTTTATATGAGCAGGCTTTGTTTTGTGGACACAGACCCGGGTGTTTGTTCACAAATGTTGTGTCTGTTGGATCCTAATGAAGTTTGTGATGCCCTGACTTTTCCATTAGTGCCACCATGAGGATAACATTTGTGCTTGAGGGTAAAATATTCAAAAACATCAGAAGTAGTTGTGTATGTGTGAGAAACATTTTTGATGGATTGGCATTAAATTTGGTTGAGACGTGCATTATTCTGATGAAACTGATGATTCCCTGATTTTTCTTTCAGTGCCACCAGCAGGTTCATATTTTGTTTTTAAGAAATATCCCAATAACTATGTGGTGAAACACCATGACATATTATCCCCCCTTAGAATGACTTGTAATAAAACCGGTCATCATTACAATATTCTTTTAAATATATTCAATCCTTTACTCTTTGACCAAAGACAAACAACTCATGACATCCCCACCAGGATCAGCTGCATTTTGTTTGCATACTAAGCGTGCTAGCATTGTTGACATGATGACAGTTTTTTGTTTTGTTTTGCATGTTGAACCGAAAATACTTTGATCTTGTGTACCATAATTTAGAACAGTGAGTATTTTAATGATGATCTGGATGGGCAACCGACCAAATTCTTTTATTATCATAAATTTTGAGGAATTGTTGCTTTCAAAGAGCTACGATTCTCTTATAGTCTCTAGTTTCAAGAGTTTCTCCATCAACACTGTGGCAATATGACCATAACATGATGAAATTATAATACAGCATCGCTCAGAAAAATAAACATACTCCACCATGATACAAATGTTTGCAGGCAAATGATGCCAGTCAGGCTGGAGTCCTCTTATGGCGCTGCATCACGGACCAACATCCTCCGTGCAGTGTGATTTATGATGCATCATCTGGAGTGTACAATTAAGAGCCATAAATTTTCCTAGAATACGCTGAGCGCTTATATCTCCTGCGCTGTTCAGTGACACGCGGAGCCTCAGGCAGTGGATCTGAAACTGACAGCAGAAGCTCTCCCACAGAGACCTTGGATAGCACACAACCCATGTCACCACAAGAGCACCACTCACCGCCCCCCACCTCGCCTATCAGGAAGATCAACTCCCATGAGGAAGAGTCGTACTCAGCGACTGAAGGAAGGTTCATGTCGGTGGGCAGCGTCGGTCAAGCAGGGGAGCGGAACTAGCAAATTTTTTGATTTTGCAATGATGTGAAACAGTTTACTCATACGTAACCATGTTGGATTTTATGATTCCAGTTTTATATTGGATTGCAAGCATCTGTGATATTCCTTCACACGGGACCAGTAAAGCTCTTTGTAAAAACTCCCACAGTTTATGTAAGCTAAGTTCTAGTGGTCTCTGCTGACCACCGGGGCCTCCTCCTCCGTTTTTTTCCCAGACTCTCAGCACACCTTAAAGAACATTAGAAGGATAGACTGAGAGGAAGACAAAGATGAGCGGACAGATCTAATCCAGTGCAGATAGCAGAGTTGAGCTGCAGCTCAGAGACACAGACACACAGGCTGAATCCAGGTTGGAGCCGGTGGATTTTGAGTTGCCAGTTTGGCACGCTCACTGCTTTGGCATGTGTTCAAGAGAAAAAAGAAAAAAAAAACAAAAAAAAAAACACACAGATGAAGAACAATAGAAGATCAGAGGTCATTGAATGTTTAAATTTTCGTTTGATGTATTGAAACACCCGCTGGGGTTTGTCCTGTGGCAGATGCTTACAGTCTGAGTGCATCTTTGTTTGGTGAGTGAGGGATCGCCAGCATGTGACCCTTTCCTCTGATCAGCATGAGTTAACAAATCATCCCTAAATGTCAGCTCCGGGTGTTCTGGCTCGCTAAGACCAACACTTCTCGGCTAAAAAGTTATATAACAGATGAAAAGTGATCACGAGACTTGAACACAAAACTGTTGAGATTTTAAAGCTGTCCGGGTTGGCTGCTGCAGAATGTCTCAGTGATATGATGTCAGGTGTGGACACTTCCACCATCTCCACCCTGTAAAAGTCTCAAAACCACAAAACCAAAATCAAGTTGTTTTCTGCAGGTGGTGTTTTTTTCTTTGTCCGTTCAGCTCTGGTTATTACCGCTCACGCTAACGACACATTTCCTCTCATATTTATTACAAAGAAACCACTGTTGCAGCTGCAAGTGGAAAAGTAAAACACCTCACTTCCTGTGAACCACAGGACTTTTCCCAGTGAAGAATGTTTAAGCACGTTCAGCAGAGAAAATGTAAAAGGTTTCATGCACAGGATATTGTTTGACTTGTTTTTCATCAAGGTCGGTCAGCCTGCGGTCCGGACCTGCCTCTACAGCTCACTCCATCAGGGCAGATGGACCTTAACCCGTAATCCCACCATTAACAGGCTGCAGCTCAGGCAGCTCAGGCAGCTCAGCCTCTGCAACAGCCACAAACTCCCTGCAGGGACGGACTCTAATAAAATGTCTTTGTTCCCTGGTGAGTGCCACATCTCAGGTCTTCATCAATGCTCCGGTATGAGGTTTCAGGAGAAACTTCATACCCTGTGGCTGCTTTCTCTTCTCCTCCGTCTATGTTAGTGGAGCGTGCAGATTTATTGGGCCGCTCTGACTGCGTTTATTAAAGCAGAGCTGAGTGATGGTCATGAAAGAGTGAAGATGTTTCAGTGATCGCAACTCAGAAAGACAAACAGCACAGTCACTGGAGACTCTTTTCCATTTTATCTTTTCCCTAATCCTAGTTTGGTTCTTTTTTCTGTTGCTGCTATGCTTGTGTCCTTTATTTAGTGGTCATTTTTAGACTGCAACTAATGATTGATTATTTATTGTTTTCTTAATTAACCGAGCAATTATTTGACTTATAAAATATACATAATGAATTAATGTGAACTGTGAAAAGAAGAGAGTTCTCACTGAAACCCAACAATCAGTTCAGTTTCATAGAAAACTAAAGAAAAAAAACCTAATAAGCAAAGCTTTAAATATATTTACCCCTTGTATGGTATATATGTGTATGTATGAATATACTGTAAATATTCATAAATAAAAAATTGGAAAGACAATCAACAATCAAGTGATTGAAAATAAAAAAAATAATAAATACAGGTAAGAATGTTGTCCACCCATTTATTGTACCTTCACCTGGATCCAGAGGTCACACTGAGACAGAAATTATATTTGCCGGGCGCCAAATTGAACAAAAGCTGTAAAACAAGTCTCTGCTGTGTTTTCAAACTCGCTGTAAAATTCTTGACACTGTTATTTCACCTTCCTCAGCTTTTAAAAGTCAAATCACAGACTCACAGGCAGAAAAGATCGTAATCTTCAACTATCATCACAATATATGAGGCGGTTTGTGATTACAGAGAAACAGGAGTTTTTTTTTATCTAAGAGATGGTGGTTTGTTTGTTTCTGTTCCTATGGTGATACGAGATGAGCGGCTTTAGGTGAATACCAGAGGTCTGGTCTCATCAGCTGCATAGTTTCTGAGACAACAGGCTACAACCCTTAAATTATCACTTCCGTCTTTTGGAGGCACTTAAAACTTAAACTTTGATTTGACAGTGTGAATTATGATAATATTTTCTCTTCTGCTGAAAGACTGTGTACTATCCTGTAATGTTCCTCTGGTTGTCAGACCTCTAAATCAACTGCAAAAAAAAACAAAAAACTTTGAAGGAATATCTATATCACTTTCATGGGAACTATTATGACAGAAACGGGTAAATGCAGGGAAAATAGCTGCCAGATCCCATTTGTTAATGATTCGTCAGATGAATCTGTTTACATCTACTGGATCTCTCAGCATGTGAGACAGGAGAGGCCACCAAGAGAACAATGGAGGGAGTAAATATTTGATCCATCTTTCCTCTCTGCTGTGTCTAGCTGTCATTACAAATACAGGGTGAGATGCAAAAGATTGCACAGTTCGAGTGTATAATGACTCATAAACAGCTTGTGTGAGACATGAAATATGGTTTTAATTGAAGTGTAAATGTTTATGACAGGAAACGAAATATCAAAGGCATGACTGAACCTGTGTTTACAACTGTGGACGCTATCAGAGACTGCTAATCATGTTTACCCCGGCTGATGACCAAATTTTCACTGCTGCATTTTTGAGGCAAACAAACACATCTTTTTGAAACGTTCGTCTGTCAGTGATAAGTGTCTCAACATCCACTTCTCATTACTCAGACCAGTTTCCATTCAAAGGAGGCGCAATTAGAGAATCCAAGATGGCAGCGGATCCTAAGCCACAAGCAGAGAGAAACACATTAACAACAGTTTGACTAAATGTTTGCATCAAAACTGAGTGAACTCAGCGAGCAAATCACGGGTCAGAAAACAAAAAGCCTCTTTGTGTGGGTTTATACAGTGGGTATGGCTAAATCCAAATCTTCAAATCTTGTGATTTTAATGTTCACTAATCACTTCAAATAAAGCTTATTGCTCATGTGCCCCTGAGTTGGGTCTTTTTCCTGGATTTCCTTAGGAAACCTTTTCAAAATAAAAAGTCTTTCTTAACTCCAAAATTGCGTTTTGATTATTGTTTTCACACACACAGACTCCTCTGTGTTTATCTTAAATTAAATCTCAGCATCAGGTATTTATGTATAATTTTTATATGTTTGTAAGCTCAAAGTGGTCCAGACTTTAACTTCCTCCACTTTCCTCCAGTATATATTATTGTGACATGTTGACGCATTTACAGTGCAACTACATAAAGCAGCAGCACATGTCTGATAAGATGATTTAAATTAATAGAAAAAGAACAGAAATAAATAAAATCAGAAAAAGAACCACAGATAAACAACAGACATGTTACATACAACATACTCCCGCATCTGGTAACTTCATTATAATGGCAAAACATAAATCTGGAACAGAAAGCAAATGAATAAAATGTTTTAAGATGACAGATGCAGAACACTGAAACAATTAGATTTGAATTTCATGGTTTCGTTTCATCAAAGTGAATATATTTGTTAGTTGCGTTTGTCTAAACAACTTTATGGAAATTTTATTGGCTTTATTGTTGCAAAAACAATCCCGCTATATGTTCTTCTCACTTTCATTACTCTGCTGTTTTTAATTTGTAACTTTTTCAACATGTTTGACCAGAGTAACTCAGACTTGAAAGGTTTTTATATATTTCATGCATTGTAAAAATCTTTATGAATTTTTTTCTCTTTAAAATAAGGAGTTGTTTAAATCTTTTTTTTTTTTTTCCTCTTTCTCCTCACTGAAGTATAACGTCTTTTTGAATAACACGGTTTAAATTATCCTTTTTTTCTTTTACAATTTCTTAATCTTAATGTATTATTTAATTTAAAGGATTTACAGTCAATCTGAGCAATGAGAAACAACCTCAAATGGCTCCAGTGTCAACTGGCTTCTCCCACTCGTGAGTAATAGCGATGTTGTTATTATAATACTTTTAAAAGTCTTCACTTTGAAAACTCCCATTTTTCACTTCATCTACAAAAATGACACGTTTTAGCAACGTTTCCTGACACTCAGTGTAAAGAAATTTCAGCAATGTGAACTAGTTTTTGTGTTGAGGCGTCTTGTTCGGTGGGAACCTCATGATGGTGTCTCTGTATTACCTCCGCTTCTGTCTGATCACACAGGGAAAAAAATCGTCTAGTTAAAAATATATTTTGAGCAGTTTTGTTTTGACTTAAGATAAAATATAAAAACCCAAACGAGGACCATAAAAATGTTTAACTAACATTTTAGATAAAAAATTCTGGCTCAGTCTCTTGATTCAAATTTTTAAATTTAATCAACAAATACTATATTGTTAGAGATTAAGACTGGTTTCTTATTTAGTGCCATTTCAGAACATGTGTCATCTCAGAGTAAAGTCAAGACTTTACAATTACAATAATACAAAGCATATTTTTTCACATAACTCTGTCAGGGCCTGTAAGCTTAACCACAAGTCCTCTAACCTGCTTTAAATATTTTGCACAACTATCTGATTGAGATCGGCCATGATCAAGGTTTCAAACAACAAACAAAGAGGACCAGATAGAGAAACCAGTTTTTTTTCCTACCATCACAGTTCAGATGAAAGAATGCTCCAGTTGTAAAATGGCTTTCGTTATGTGGAGCAGTTCCATGTCTGAAGCAGGCCTGTAATTGGTGATGAAAGGTGGCTGTTTTTCTTCCACAGCTCTCTGCTTTGAGGACTTTTCTGCTTCACAGCTTACTGGACAATTTTGTCAGAAAGTAAAGATAAAACTGTGAGCTCTGTGGCGAAGAGTAGCTAGTCTGTCTGCTGGCTTCACCTCAACAACGCCATGCGCATTATATCATCTGAAGACTCACAACAGCAGCAGAGAGAAGTGAAAATACTTACATGTTGTATACACTGTCCTAGACTGACATCTTCCTCCACGCACACAAATACGTACTGACACTACATCCAGATGTGATTCAAGCATCCTCTTTGCATATGGATTTGTAGCTGTGTAGCTCCTGGCATGTACCAAGGTTTTATGTTCCCAGAAGTGTGCAGTTTCCATGAGCATGTGGGAAACCGAGAATAACCACAGGAGCGCTTGGTAATAACATCTCAATTTGTTACTTGTTTTAATATTAGAGAAGAACTGGCACGAAACAACTCGTTTCATAAATTGCCATGGTTGTTTGTCTGACTGTATGTGCCTGCAGACAAATTATTTATGCCATATGAGTTTTTAATGATCAGATTCCAGCTCATAATCAGGAGCTGACCGTACCTCTGAGGAATTGCGCTGCACGATCCACATTTTTAAAATTTTTAATACGTTGAAATTGTATGTTGTATTTTTTTTTCACTGCAATATTTTTCCTGTCCCATGCATATAAAATGTAATTTATTGTAACCATCTTAACTTCAAGGCTACACCACATGCAGGCTGATATATTTTCTTCTGGCTCTGCACCGGACATGTGTGCATTTCTATATTTTTGGCAGATACTCAGCTCCACGCTGAGCTGCTTCATTTGTTTTGACACACTGCTTGTGTTTTATACCAAATGAAGGGAGAATTAGTGTTAGTGGTCTATTTTAAGATGCTTAAATATAGGTTATTAAAAAACACATCCCTCTGTTTCTCCCTTCTCTGCAGTTAAAGGTTCTATTTGTAAAATTTGCCGTAGATACACAGCTAACAGCTGTTTATTTACCAGCCTTGCCAAGAAGAGATTATATAAGCACAGAGTGAAATACCTCTAGGGGGGTGAGGAAAATGATGCATCTGGTTGTGTATTGATGCAAATCACGACCACGATAATTGGAAACGTATCGGCAGCTGAATAACAAAGTTTGACTCTTAATCACAGTTGAATTCGATGTTGAAACGTAAATACCACAGAATTTATTTCATTCAAATGTCTGACTATCAAACCCACCCCGCTGAATTTATACACCAAATTCATCCATTGTACTTTTTAAGATTTTCAATAAACTTTATTTTCAGTGTTTATTTATTTTATGGTTCATCCACCCATTTGAAACATGAAAAATATTTTACTTTAAACCTGTGTGAACGGAGCAACTCAATAAAAAGTGTTTCAGAACATTAGAGATGGTTTTGCGTGTGTTAACATTTGTTACATATTAAAATGTAAGTTAAAAAGTGTGGAAATGAAATCCTAGAAATTATTTCCCATTTTTCTGCATACATTATCATAATATTGTTTACTTTCCTGAATAATCACTATTATCTTCATGATATTTACTCATCATCCAGGATCACCACTGTTAGTTTTAATGAAGAAAGTAACAGAGAACTCAAACTGTGAGACAGTTTTAAATAATATGTTTTTCTTGTCCCAGACAAACTCCATTAAACCATGTGAGCTGCTCTTCTTCTCCAGGACAGACTGGACGGAGCTAGCTGTTAGCATGCTAACTTCAGCAGAAGAGACATGACAAAAGCAAAACGATCAGAGCTGCCTGTTCACTTTGTGAGTAAACAAATGTGTTTAATGCTGAAATCGCACCATTTATGCTAAATAGGTAGGTAGACACCGACCTGTTCGTGTTAATGTGGACTATGTAGCCACGGTAAAAACGTGAATATACTTCATTTAATGCTAAAATCAACAAGCTAACATGTTGAAAACGTGGGCAATGTGTAACTTAGTAGCTGATGATGTAGCTGATGATGTGAACGCTGACTGTGTAACCTTATAAAAACCTAACATCTGTAAAGGTGAAGGTGGTTCTGTAGTGATAGCAAAAACGCACAAATGGCATCTAAATACATTAAAATTTGTTTTTAGCACAGCTAGCAAACAAATATATATATATACATATAAATTATAAAATATATAAATGATACAGTAGGTCTTAAAGACAAGTAACAAATCCTATACCCACTCTCCATCACCACTAAACCTGCTCTTTAACTCTGAATGTGTAATGTGGGGTTTTTCTGCCTGTCACTGCATAAAAAAACATGATAAATGCTTTACAAACACAAGGATCCAGCTCAGTATATTATTATTATTATTATTATTATTATATTATATTATATTATATTATATTATATTATATTATATTATATTATATTATATTATATTATATTATATTATATTATATTATATTATATTATCACAGTGGATGGCAGAGCCATTTGTAATGTTTGTAACATCTGTGCTATTCCTCAAAAATGTCTGAGTGTGAGTGTCTGTGAAAAAGATCCATTAATAAATTATAAATGAATATAAAGACAATATTTGATGATGTCTATTAAAAAAAAAAAAACACATGCTTTTGAGGTAAAACTGTAAAATGTCATTATCAAAAACAAAAGGACACATTAGATATCACAACTGCACTATATGGATTAAATTATTATAAATAAATAAAGTATTACTGTTGTTATATCATTTTGGAACCGCAAGTTAACAGCTTCATTTTATATATATATAATTTTATAATTGGTCTCATTTGCAAAGTAACCAGCAGTTACACATGTGAAATGAGTGCAGTAAGAAGAACAGTATTTCCTTCCATGAAGGAGGAGAAGTTGTCGTAGAAACAATATCAGCAACAGACACTATCAGTTTTCCATTATATTTCACTTTTTTCATCTCTTGTCATAATATTTTCCAATCTCTCTTTAGTGGGCACATCCACCTGGTTTCTGTCAGCTTCTGCACGTTTCAGAGTCAAGCAACTGAAACTAATTGAGATATTATTTAGACTGCACTCATCCAATAACTTCCAAATGGGGCTTGTTAATTTTATTTACTAACTAATTTTTAAATGCATTACATTTAATTTTACCAAAATCAAAAGCACCTGCCGTTATGTAAGGGTTTTTATTCAATTATTAGAATAAAAAATACAAAAAAAAAAATGGAGAAAAGAAAAGTTCATCAGGTAATAATTTGCATGTTCATCATTATGTTTCCCACTTTCTGGAAGGCAGCAATCAGGCCAAGTGCAGCCGGAGGGATTAGAGCCACTGTCAGCAAGAGAAAGGGCAGAGAGGAGCACAGGAAATGATCATGGCCCCACGGAGGAAAGTCAGAGGCCAGGGCCGGCGGTCCAGCTGCTGCAGCTCAGCAAAGTGCAAGGTCAGTCGAGTGAGGGAGAAAGAACCACAAGAGAAACAGTCACAGAGAGGAAAAACACTGATGTAAAAATACATAGCCTCCTGAAACACGCAAAAGCTTCATGGTTCAGAGACTAATGTTGAGTTTTGAGGATTTTGATTTGTTAAGTAACCTTGTCCTCTTGGCTGTGTGGGGTCAGGCAGGGGCGATTGGTGCTTAGCTGCTCATAAATCATATGTGCTGGTGACGGCTGCTCAGACACATTGCCCAGGCATGTGGAGAAGGAGGAAGTACGCTAGTTTGAGTCTGCGGCACGTCACTCCATATAGAACCAAGGTGCTTTCTGACTCATTGGGCTTTTATTAGCAGCAGCCGCAGCTCCGGAGGTGGTAATTGATTCTGGCAGAAGAGCTGTGGCTCACAGTTAGACCAACATCTATGTAAACTAGTGGAGTCCTGCTAATGTGGAATTTCTTTTATTACCTGATATGGCCTTTAAAAGGATCAGTGCTGCTCCAACAACAGAAAATTAAAAGGATCTCCAGGCCTTGTGGTTCCAGCCATCCCAGTTTCAGTTCTTCCATATGAACACGTCCGCCACGTCAGATGTGTTAAAAAGACTGAAAACAGCCACAAGCAAAGAGACTATCATCTATCAAAACAAAAGCAAAACAAATAAACAGAGATGGAGCTTGAGACTCCAACAGCGCCGACATGAAGCGGTTCCTCCCAGTCACATCTCGCAGTGATCAAAGCAGGACGCCAGGCGGGGTCTTTCATGTGGCGACCATCTCATGTGCCCCTCTCAGCTTCAAGGCCAAAACATTTCTTTCTTCTGACCGGGGGCGACAGACAGATAATTTCTTCCTCTGCACCCCCTCCCCTCCTAAACCAGCAGTTTAGCTCAGGACTAAAAGTGTCATTGCAAATAATTACTTTCTCTTGTCCCGGCAGTGCCATGACTAAAATACCTCAGCAATGCTGGTCTTGTCTGGCAGGAAGACGGACAAATCTGAGAGCAATTGAGGTCTTGGCACTTTCCAGAATTACGACCCAGAGAAGATTTCTGACCTTCTTCTTCTGGGAATCTATTACCTTCCACAAAAAAATCACTGACTCGCAGTTAAGGAAGAATGATTTCCTTTGCCAGGTTTTTGGGTGCAGATGTTTGAATCTAATTTTACAAATTGTAACAAATGCACATTGACACAGAAACAGCCGAAAGAGTAAAGGAGGAGAGTGCAGAATGAACAAAAACTTTACTGACTCTTTGTTGAAATTGGGAAGGACGATATAATGGAGATCTGACACAGACTATGCATGAACAGCGAGCAGGATTTCTAGTCCTTCTCCTGCAGTCCAAATGATCTCCAGTCCTCCATTTGTCCGCTATTCATCAGCCTCTATTAAAGCCGTTTAAGGGGCATGTGTGCTCTGACCTTCACCTCAATGGAAACCAGCTGATTGAAAGTGCGTCCACATGTGCGTGTGACAGCGAGAGCTCGTGGTACACATGCGAAAATACAAACTTTTAACATTTTCCATTCCTTGAAACACCTCACACGCCAACACACACCCAAAACATTGCCAAGGTTAAGAATATAAATATGCCGATTAAAAGTCTGACTAAGTCATTCTGATACACCAAAGGCGTATTTGTGAAATATTGCAAGGGTGAATGATTATGAGATTCATTCCACAGTCGTCATCAAAGTCTCCTCAAGTACCTCAGCCAAAATGGAGCTGGACACACAGCTGCACCTCGTTGAGGACCTGGGTTGATTTAATCTGTGCTAAACATGATCTAATTTAAAGATAATATGGCCCTTGTGCGGTCGAAGTGCAGCACAACTTCAGACAATCAAACTGATAAGAAGAAGTGACCCTTACTGAAGAAGAAAACATTCTGGGGGATTTAATTGGCGCCTAAGGCAAGATTCCTCCTTCCTGTTCTCCATGGTCGCTCATTACCTGGTGGTTGCAGGTGCAGGCCTGTGTGTCTGCTTCTCTAGTCAGTTTGTTTAGTCAACAGCCTGACCGAATTCAGTAAAAACTGTGTGCCATTCCAGATGGCCTCCCAGCGAGCACTAAGCTCAAAGTGGCACTTCCAAACCAGAGCCAGATGAGTGGTGGGACACCCCTGGCCCTGTGTTCACCTGTCACAGCTAGTGATTGTTGAGCAGCAGTAATTGTACCACGCTGGCATGAAAGCTCACAGGAAATCCCTCCAACAAAACACCCGCCAGGCAGGAATGTTGGCATCTCACTGGTACTTGGAGCTCTCTGCCCGAGGCGGCACCGGCCGAGCCTTAGGGCCATGTGACGCTGGAAGGAATGCTGAAGGCCGTCGCTGGGTTTGGAGGAGGGGGTCAGCGGTTAGAGGACAGTGGCAAAGAACCATCGAGGTTCGCGGAGGATTTGAGGAGGGGATTTGGGGCCAGCGGCTGAGGCTGTAGTGCTAATCCCCAGTTGGCAGGCTGAGGAGAAGTGTGAGAGCCTCTGTTCTTAGGAGGCCGTCCATCACTGTGAAGTGCTCTGCGTCCTTTCTGTCAAACACACTTAAAGAGTGTGAGGTGCTCTGGGTAGAGGTACACAACAACAAGACAGATGATGGAGGGGACGGATACATTTTCATTTGAGATTAACAAATGAAATTTGCAACTGAAAAGAAAGTGAAGAAAAGTTTCAAATCCAAATCTCTTTGAAAAGCTCTGAGTTTTTTTTACATAAATACAAACTGATTAATTAATTGCACATGTGGGAAATTGCTTTTTTCCCTCTCTGTGGCACTTTCCACAGTTAAAGGATTTTTTTGCCAAGTACCTCTGTGCTGGAGGAAGAAATCTGATGCATCTTTTTCTCATGGAAAGAAAACAGTTCATCCATATTCATCTTCTTTTGAAAAGTCTTTTGAAAAGCAGCGATTTGATTTTAATCCATCACATAACATCATTAGGTTGATCCCAGATTCGTTCTGCAGCTTGACAAGGAGCCCACACATCCCTAAGTAATCAAAGATGTTATGTGGCATTTAATCCAAGTGGCCACCATTGGAAACTGTGATCATAGCTGCTGAACCAGCACAGCCATGGATTGTGGTGCTCTGTGGAACGAAGATTGTGATGGAAATTCTTCAGGGAACATATTCGTGTAGGAATGCATGTTATTCAGTCTCCCAGTCAATAATCTGGCTCTTCTGCAGACAAGAGAGAGAGAGGGAGAGACAGAGATAAGGAAGAATGGAAAACAAGAGGAAACAATCTGTCATAAGTCTTCATCCCAATTTGCCAAGTCATGGCGTGAGGGAAAGAGGGAGGACAAACTGTAATAACACACACAACATCTGACAAAACTCTGCGCCATTATGACAAGCTGGTCAATCACAGAGAGAGAGAGAGAGAGACTCCAGACAGCTACAATCACGTATCTCCACCATTCGACACTGCAGATTGTTGTCATTTTGTCTTTGTTTGTTCGTGAGACTCTGGGACTGAAAAAGAAAGAAAAAGCTTCATTAATCATTTACTCAGTGCAAACATTAAATGTGACTCCAGCGCTGCTCGGCACCAAATGGTTGGTTGTGGAAATTCAATTCTGTTCAGTGTTATTGTCATTCTCCTGTGAAACACAAAACCACACTGCTTTCTGAACCACAGCGGCAAGAACGGACAATACAAGACTAAACACTATAGATTTTTACAGCGACACAAAGCTCTGTGATTATATTATAAATACAGTGGATATAGAAATGTCCACACAGTCCTGTTAAAATACCATTTTTTCTGATTTAAAAAATGAGACCTAGATAAACCATGTCAGAACTTTTTCTACCCTTAATGTGACCGAATTAAAAAAAAAAATGGATCTCCATTAGGAGGGGAATCTTTACAATACTCTGGTTGCACAAATAATTAAAACAATATTTTGTTGAAGTACCTTTTTATGTTACTACACCACTTTTTGCGTAGGAGGATTTTCTTAGGAAAAACGGCCCCAAAACCTGTTGTCACCACCATCATGCCTCACTGTGAGTATTGTCTTTAGATGATGTACGGTCTTATTATTGTGTCAAACACACTGAACCTTTTGGAATTATGGACAAAACAACAACATTGGTCTCATCAGACCGTAAGACATTTTCCCACATGGCTTCAGGAGACATTATGTATGTTCCATCCATCTTGTCCGTCTACCACCAGCCCAGACATATGAAGAAGACAGGAGATTGTTATCACGTGTGTGACACAACCAGGACTTGTCAGAAATTCCTGCAGCTCCTTTAATGTTGCTGCAGCCTCTTGACCAGTTGTCTTCTTATCTTTTCATCAGTGTTGGACGGTCATCCACTTCATGATAATGTCTCTGTTGTCCTCTTCTCATGACTGATACCTTTCAACGATGAGATCCTTTGATGCTCTGTATGATCTTTGAGGATCATGACTTTTAGTGTAAAATACATGACTAAGAAATGTTGGAAAATCTTACTAGAACAGCTGAACTTTATTTTGGGATAAATCAGAGTCGAGTCACTTTAATTGTTGACAGGTTTGTACTGACTACTACTTAACATAAGTTTGAATGTGTGTACACATACACAACCACATTTTTGTTTTGCCCTCGTAAAAGATTTCAGTTAAATTGTACAGATTGTAGTTCACATTAAAGGTGAACAAACAGTTTCTGAACTAATTTCTCTTGGTTGAACTGTTTGGATGTTTTATATTCACCGCAGTAAATATGATTATCAGGTACAAAGGCTGGCTATATTTTATCATCAAAACAATAGAAAAGTTTGTTCTTAAGTGGTTTAACAGGCAATCACAGGTCTCTCTCTCTTTCTCTCTCTCTCTCACACACACAGAGCTTTAAACTTAAAGCCTGACAAACAAGACTGCTCCAGTCGCTCCCTCACAAAGTCACACAGGGCCCTCGAAAGGACAAATGTTTGTTTCCCCACAGCAGAATTAATGAGGGCATAAGTTCCTGCCACCTCCCACTCCCCTGCACCCAGCTCCCACTCTGCCTCGGCCTGAAAAGTGAGAAGTAAATATTAGGACTTGACTATTTAGAAAGAGCTGGAAATGTGCAGCCCACACCAGGGCCATGAGAGGGGCAGCCGGAGAAATGAGTGGGTTTCACTGGCAGAACATCTGAAAGCTGCTCCCCACCAGGATGTGACAGAGATGTGCGCTAATTGCTTTAACCCTTCACACCTACTTGCTCCTTGTAATGGTCCTCCAGTTATCCCTCTTCAAATATAGATTAATCTGGCTTTACTTGCACATATATGACATTTGTTTCAGTGTAGTGGGGTAAGAACAGTAATGAGGGTATGTTTTGGAAGAAGTCAGCTCAGATATTTAGTCTCTAACTAATCTACAGCTTCATAGATTTTTCTTTTATTATGTCTGTTTAGTCCTCTACACTAAAAAACATCTTAAGCAGATGAAGCATAGCCTGCATGACGGCTTATCCTCAGGACAGAGTCAGTTAAACAGCCTGTTGCTGGATGATAAGGCACAATTTCATCTTTGCTATTAAAAATCTATCCTGCTGACACCATGTGCAGTCCTGGCTACTGGTATACAACAACTTTCACATTGTGTCTGCAGTAGGTTGCTGGCTGACTTAAGTAACTTTTTTGATTCAAAACTACTTGTGATTGTTTTTGGGTTTTTTTGTTTTTTTTTTTGTCATCCTCAGTCTCACAGTGGGAAATCATTACTAAAAAAATGTTCCTGTATCATGAGTTGAATTGATAAAATGTCACCGTGTGATCTTCCACCTGGAAAGTCTGTATAAATGTAGTCACTGTTATTAATTACACCATTAATCCATTATTGGATATTGAGTCAGAATTAAGTTCTGCTTTTGATTTTATCTTCTGGCAACACATTTGTGTGCACACTGCTGACATGTGTGTCTGTGCTTTTTATACTGCCTTAACAGCCTTTTGTGTCCACGGCCATGTGATTTGTGTGCTCAGGTTCTCTCTGCGTGTTAAATGTGTTCACACCTGTATTTTTAGCAGCGTGGCTGCTGCTGAATGGGGCCACTGTTTTGAGGCCGATTTAAAGACAGCCTCTAAAGGAGCTTTTATTGATCCATGATTGTACGACCACACACTGATCACTCGTGCGCTGCAGCAGAAGGGGGAGTCAGATAAAAGGAGCTGGTTAGTGGAGTGTATCTGGGAATGGAGGAGGTGAGAGTGAGTGTAGCTGCAGTGACTGCTCCCCTCTTGGCTCCATCGGTGTGTAGCTTTTACAGCTCAGCAGAGGGTTGAGCCCATTCCAGGCTCTAATAGAGACCAGTAAATCAGGCTGGCGTCAGGCTGCAGGTATAATATAGTGGACCTGTGGCCTGTGGCTGAGGTCTCTAACACAGTGGTTGGGTTTCTGCACCATCATCGTTCTCTGAGCTCCACCTATAACAACTCAACAGAGCCAGAGAAGTAAAATGTAGTTCGTTTAGTCACTTTCCCCCTGGGAAGAAAAGTGCAGTAGTAATAACAAGTCACAAAAGAGCAATGGAGACATGAGGAAAAAATGTGGGGAGAAAGTTTTTTTAAATTTTTATTTAGTATTTCAAAAATAGAGTTGAATTTCAGTTCTCAGTACAGGCATAAACAATAATTCAAAGGAAAACATTTTTTAATTTAGCCTTTTGAGAATAAAACATAAATAGTGAGAATGAAGTCTTTAGGGTGGTTGTTGTTTTTCTGTAGCTGCCATCCACACAACATAGCAACTAAAACCATCAATACAACCGAAGACGCAGCCTTTGTTGTGGTGGCGCCTGTGTCTCATCTCGTAGGTCTTGCTTGCCTGAATCCGAGGCCTTTAGGATCAATCATTTTAATCAGCTGTCTTTTAGTATACTGTGATATGTTACAGCAGGTGGAGCAGTGGATAAACTTGCATCTGTCCCTTAACAGTAAGTTCAGTGGCCTCTTCCAAATGTGTGGTTTCTCCTGTTGAACAGACAAAAGTCCTGATAGTTATCATCTCTGTGTCCGCCGCCGAAAGAGAAATAACTTCCTTGAAACAAAAACTGATTTATGAATTCCTCTAAATTGAGCATGAGCACTAACATCGGTGATTTATTCTTAAACGTCTGACTTTAATTTTAAAATATCAACTGTTTTCAGTATGCAAAATAAAAAATGTCCTCCATATTTTTCTTGAAACCTGACACACACACACACACACACAAAAAAAAAACCTCGGCACAAAAGACATATTTTTATTTTTAGTCGTATTTTTACCAAGTTTATTTGTAATGCTTTTTTTTCCCAGTAAAGAAAATGTTATTATAATTATACATTTAAAAATAACAAGCTAACTTAACAGTTTTATGTTGCAAAAACTTGACAAAATTAAGTAAATTCAAATAAGATTAAATGACCTGTAGATATAAAGTAAAAATACTGGTGAAATAAACCTGTTTTTTTAAAGGAGTAAAATGAACTTATCGAATTAATTATGAAACAAAAAACCCGAGCTGAAATAAATGGAAATGAAATGAATTGATTTGATTTGAATAAAGTAATATGCTCCTCTCTTTTTTGAAGGATCACAAGGTTTAGCATACCACAGTTAGAGGAATCTGACTATCATATGGGGAAACAACTAATGTTTGAAATTTTTTGACATAAAAACAGAGGCAGGCTGAGATCACGCCAAGATATGTCCTTGCTGATTTGGCCTTTTCAAAACCGGTGGAGCTCTAAACATTTCAGCACCTGTTTCGCTTTCAGTAGCAGGTTATTGATGATTGATGATGGCGCATAACCTCCAGTTGTTTATTCTTTATTCATATTTTTTTTTGTACTCCATTCCCTCTGGATGTGTCACCAATCAGACAATTCACAAATCAAATCACTGCGGCAAACAGTGTTAATCGCACATAATGGCTTTTCTTGCTGCCCGTTCGCTCTCAGGCTTTTGCCAAATAAATGGTATTACCTCATTCAGGCTGAGAAATATGGAAGCAATTAAAGAGAAAGAAGGGGGGTAACCTGGCTACCACTCAATGTTACCCTTATGTTACAAATGAAGGGGAGATTGAAACAAATATGAATGAGAATAAAGCTCACATCTACCGCTTTCTTCTCCCTGTAAAAATGGCTCTTTTAAGTGAGAGCTCAAGCTGAAAGATTTATACTGTGTTTGCGAGAGCAAAAGATTGATTTACTGTGATGCGCTTGAGTTGCAGCAAGAGAAGAAATTTTATGCCTCAGACGTTCATTCAGACAAGTTGACTTTAATCAGATGGTGAGGGATTTGAGCCGTGCACCGGCTCATATGGTCTGTCTGTTTCAAGGATAAAGGCTGCTGGGAGACAGTTTCAGCCACTCAGCAGAAAGATGCTGCCCTAGGAAGTAGAGGAGAGCTTTTTACCGCTCACATCTGAACTTGTCCTCATGTTCTAAACGTCTGAGTCGTCCGTCTGGTTCCACTGATGCGAAATGTGGAGTTAAAAAAAAAAAAAAGAAAACTTAAAGAAGAACGATTTTCACATTCAACCTTTGGGCCACAGTCATAGTATTTGTTAGAAATAAACAGGACTCACATCTGTTGTCAATATATCAGTATATATGACAAACAAAGTCCTCCTTCCAACAATATCCACGTGTGCATTTATTTTATTAAACTGGACACTGAAACAAAGGACCGCTCAAGCTGTGCTGCGCTTAAATGAGTATCCACAAATCAATACAGAGTGGAGACACTTAGTTTATTCCAAATGTCTCCACATTTTTCTCTCATTTAACAGTGAGCTAATAAAATCTGTTCCCGAGTTCATAGTAATATTAAAACTGCTCAAAATGAATGAACCATGAACATGTGTGAGACATAAAAAGATAATGTAAATCTGGCAAACGCATCTAAAAACAAATGAAAAATTTAAACAACCTCACTGTTTCCTTTGCATCACAGCGGATGGGAAAGAAATACAAGTATTAATACTAATAACGCTAAGTCTTGCGTAACATCACATCTTTTCTTCTCTTGTTTCTTTTCATATCCTACCACTTTTTTTTCATATCTACCATTAACCAGGTTCCTTTGATGCATTTGCGTGACATCACTCAATTTGGCAGCTCATGGCAGCTGACTGTTAGATTAGGATATTACCGGGGAAAAAATACTTCATGCAGGGTGATGAAATGTGAAGGCAACTGGCCTGACGCCTTAACTGATCTGCGGTCTGTGTGGGAGGCCGGGCTGCTCCATTTATCAGATCATCACAGCTGATCCTAATGCTTCTGGCTATAGGTGAATGTTTTTCATCACCGGCTCTCTCACTCTGGCCTTAAACAGTGGGTGGTTTCATGTCGGGGGGGGTGGGGCGGGGGGTATCCTTTTCACAGAACACACACAAAAGGCAAAACAACCCTCTAAAACTGTGACTGGAGTCATCTTTACATTCGAGGCCTGATTTCTTCTCTTGAATTATATGATGAAGTTTACATAGTTGAACTTAGCCAGACACTGGGCAAACATGGCAGCATTTCACTAATCTTCATGTGAATACCGACGTGCCACTACCCTCTTTAACCCCTCTCAGTGAAGTTAGTTAGATGGCTGTTTTTTTCTTCTCCGGGTTTGTTGACTCCTCGACTGAGTGCGCAGCTCGCTCTGTCGGACCCCACGGCCAGATTTACTGTGATTACACGGAACGGTGTTTACTTTTCCCAGAGTACTTAGCTCGCTGTGTCTTTGATTCATATTAATTCACTCTCTCTTCTTTTTTTTTCTCTTCTCCACAGCTCTTTTCATCTGTCCTGTCTTTGATAGAGTGTATCCTGATGGTCCGCTATCCGGATGGGCGCCTTTTCACAGCATGTTAATATTATGAAAGTATAAATTTATTGGTTGCAGTGTTTTAAATTCATTTTTAACCCAAACAATGTGGCTCGCTATTTAGTTGATGTAAACTGACGCGCCTCAACAGCTCAGGGATACAAAGGTTGATGTAATTAGGTCAATGGCAAGAATCGCTAAAAGACACCCATGTTTTGCCGTCTTAGGTCAGTTTCAAACTTCCAGCCTCAAACTGGAACTTTTTCAGCTCCTCACTGTGTCGACCTAGTTCCACACATGTTATCTTGTTTTGTGTGCTGCAGTGAATTATAAGTATGTTGCAATTATCCTGCGAGACTCACCGTGATTCATAACAGAAAAATACATTTGCGCGCCGAAGCTCAGCTCCTGTGTGAAATGTCCGATCAAAGTAAAAATTACGAAGTGACGCTTGGATTACAAAAATTTAAACCATAATATTGGACTCATATGTTTCATAGGATTAGTCTCAAATTAATACAAAACACACACAGTAGATAAAAGAGATATTCCAAGACACGTGTTCTACTGTTATGTAACAAAAGAGCAGAAGAGGAATTCAAACAAAGCTGAGCTCGGTTTGGTTCGGTTCACTCATTATCATCTATAAATTAGGGCCTGAAATTGAAGTTTTGGTGCCAAAGAAAATTTTAATAACTGAGCAATATGCCTATGCATATTGTCTTTATGCAACATAAACACACTATTTAAAAAAAAAAATAAAAATAATAATCCATTATTGTATCCATTATAATCCATTTGTGCTGGAGGGGGAACATTTTACTGCTTAAAATAAATAACTTTTATTGTCCAAAATGACATCGCCACAGTCAACTTCTGAGGCATGATTTTGTAAAAATAATTAGTAAAAGTAACCATAAATAAGAAAGAAGTCTTTACAAACCAGATGATCAACGGCTGAATGTAGCAATAACTGATCTGTCTAATATTTAAATTTTCATACAATGAAAAAATGAGACACAGACCTCAACACGTAGACAAAAAATATGAGTTGCAAATAGCATAAAACTTAAACCAGACACACATAAAAGCACTTAATTATAGCAGCTAATTTTATTTCTACAGTGTGATTTTAAATGTTTTTGGCTAATTTGAGTTTCTGACTGAATGTTGTAAACTCCGGCCGCTGTCACTGTCTGCTCCTCAGACCATTTGTCTTTATCTGGAGAGGAGCATGCTTTGTATGATCTGCTATCTCCCAGCAACCTGCCTGAGGACACACACACACACACACACACACACACCAAAACAAAAAATGGCCTTTAAACAGCACATACTGTTGGGTTCCTATTTAAAGGCTGGAGGGTGAGGGTGGGGGTGGGGTCCACAAAAGTCCATTTACAGTACGGGTCAGTACATCTGAAAGCCTTTACCACTGCAGCCAAATTCTTTGTCTCCCTCATTCACAGCTAGTTATCTCGACCGCAGGCTACACAAAGGCAATTGGCATTATATTGTCCGGGCTGACATTAACCCCTGATATTTTCACTGCTCTCCATTAAAGTCCTCTTTTCCTTCTCTATTACCGGGCAATTCCCACAGAGTGCAGGGTCACACCAACCGTGGAGAGATACTTAGATACTTTCTGACAAAGACAGAGAGAAAAGAAAGAAACATAAACTGCAGCGGCGATTAGTTCCGTTTCTTTGTCGTCTTTACTTTTGTTTTGTTTTCGTTTCAGACACAAAGGTCCTTAACGGCCCGGATGAGGGCCGCTCTAAAGCTGTTTTTTACCTGATCCTGCCCAAAATGGCAGCCCATTCATGTGCAGCCCATTCACTGCCACAGTCGCTCGTTGGCTCCACCGTAGCATTGTGTTGACAGATAGAGAAATGGAAGAATGTGGAGGAAGTTAATGTTAACAACAGGTTCAGGTTGTTGGCACATTCATTCCTTTAGATGAAATCTATTATTGTGTCCAAGTGAGATATGTCAGAGGGTTAGACAGAGGTCAGCTGAGCCACTGCACGGCTCGGTGATAACAGCGGTCACTTAGAGGGTGAGTTCCAGCGTTTCCAGACTAAACAGGTCAAACTTCGGGCCCTATCTAATCTTTACAGGCATGATGAAATTACTCTTATGTCATGGTTACTGTACGGAGTGGATGAGATGGGTTCATGTGATGTTGGTGTGTGACCAAGAGTTTCTCAGCTCGATCAAACATTTACAAAAAGTCAGTTCTGCAACTTTGGGGAATACCTGGACTCATTTGTAATTAAAATAGTGATAATTTTGTGTGATGCTTAAGCAGGTCAAGAGTTAATCCGATTCCCTCATTGTCAAGACTAACCAAAAATGTGTCAAACATTCCAGAGTATTTTATTTGTTTAAAATCCAGGTTTCCAACACATTGCTTTAGCTTTGCACCAACACTCCCATACATACTCAGACACAATAATATGACTTTGGGGTCTTTGGAGGTAATTTTTCATCTTGAACTCTGCTTTGAGGACAGTGAGCAAGTCTGCAGTCAGTAAACGAGTCTTCACGTAACTCACACCATTCAAACCCAACTGTCAGGCTGAGGAATGCCAGGGACGGAGTCCTTGAGGCTGTTGACGGACAAGCTTGTGTGCACATAGAGCAGATCCTCACTCACCTGCACACAGACTGCAGTTATACCACTGTGTCTGTCCTCACTGCCTGTTTCTGCTTTTAAACTGCCTCTAGCATCGTTACTGTTTCTCTGTGTTTCCAGTCTCTTGATTTTCTGGAGTTTCTGGAGTTTTTCTGGATCTATCTGGAGTCACTACCTTTCGATCTGGAGTCATTACCTGGACCAGGCTGGCTTTATCAACCTATATTTGCATCCAAAAAACCAAATGAGCTGAAAACAACATCTGTCGAACAAGTCCAGCATCATAAAATGGCCACTAAAATCTAAATGACTGGTGGCGACTTTCCTCCAGTTTTGTTTTTCCAGACTATATTTTGGCAGTTTGTGTGTGTGTGTGTGTGTGTGTGTGTGTGTGTGTGTGTGTGTGTGTGTGAGTGAATGTGCATGTGTGTGTGTGTGTGTGTGTGTGTATGTGTGTGCGCACGCATGCATGTGTCCACGGGCTCAGGGTCAAGCAGTGCTCCAGCTCCAGAGAGTGCAGCCTGGTGCTGCGATGCATCATGTGAGCTAACAGCATGGGCCCTGCCTCTTCCACAGCTATTTCTGTCAGTGTAAAATCATGAGAACCACTTTAGCCAACACAGGGCCAGTCAGAGGGTAATATCTCTCTGCTACACAGTGCCAAGTTTGTTCGCTGTGACGGGTCTGGCTTCATGTTCTAAATGAATTAGATTTCCGTCTTTCTTTAAGTTTGGTGTTTGCCCATTGGGGGGTCTGGCTCTCAGACACATGAGTGTTTGAGTGTTAAAGCAATGGCCTTTGTGAGGAGAAGGAATGTCCAAACAAACACTTTCCCAGGGTTTTGGATAATTCAGAGGGTGAACCCAGCGGGCTGTCAGGTTGAACCCTGCAGCTCATTATTGACTGTGCTGAGGTGATTTACAATCACACGGTGCTATAAGTTGTGGTAAACTGTTATTTTATCACTTGGTAATGTTGCTAAGTTATAAAATAACTAGGTTTGGAAGTTATGGATTTAGAAGCAGAAAAGAACAAAAACATACAATATCCACGTAAAGATCATGGTGAAGGTCATTTAATAATTTTATAAATACTTCTGTCTTTATTTCAGTATACAAAATAACAGTATGTACATCCACATAAAAGTGGTTTACAAAATCCATGAGTTCAGCTCATATGCTCTAAAAAATAGAATATATTTTGAACTGCCTGCATGTCAGACACGAAGAAGATAATGCACCATTTCACAAAGTCCTCAGTCGTCTTCTCTCAATCCACAGGGATGCAGGCATGTCACAATCTGCACAGGACACACACGCTGAGAGTCCCAAACGTCAACCACAAAAATGCTCCATGATTGAAAAGTACTTGAAGTTCCCTTTGTGTTCCCTTTCCCCTATTGTCCATTTCTGCAGAGGAAAAAAGTCTTAATAGTACCTAAAAATAGAAGTACCACGTGGTTCCATCAGAACCTTTCCAATCCTGTGGAACAAAGTCAAACACAAGTCTCTGTCTAGTGAGGAAAAAAAGATGATCCCTCTGCTCCAGCATAAAATCCAATATTATTTCTTTTTAATAGAGATATAATAAAATAGACTTTTAATATCCCTGTTGTGGGACTTTATAATCATTAACAAGAAAAAGAAAATACCCAGGAGGACGGCGGTCTTCACGTAAAAACCGACTGGTGCTGTGGCCACGCTCTCCACATCCAGGTTTGTGAAGCGGAAAAAGAATCGGCAGTTTGGAGAATTGATACAAAAATGATACTGACACAAGAATAGACCACTTCTTGTTGAGATAACATGCTAAAGCTTAAGACAGCATTAAGCTTTCTTGGTACTGTAGTGCTTTGGTTAATCTGTAGCCTTGGGCGGCCGATGCGTGCTGAGGGCTGCTGCCTTGGACTCATTTGCAGACGTATCTCTCAACCATCCGCTCGCACTTCTTGCAGGTGACATAGCAGCACCAGTGGTACTTGCAGTGGCAGCGCTCCACCAGTTTCTCCGTGTACGGGTTGTAGCCACGGCCGCAGCACATCAGGTCGCAGCTGTCACTGCCAACCGAGGTTTTGTTGCACTGCCTGAAACGAGCATAGACAAAAATGAGGATATTACGTTAGATAAGGAGGCAAACATGCTCCCAGTTTGGTTTATTGCCTCAGACAACTAACTTTACAGCTTCATTCTAAAACATTTTGAACCACGTGGAGAGCGATAATAGTCCTTTAAAAGCACCTTAACCTTTTGTGCACTCCTTCGTCCAAACGTTTTTTTTCTCATCTGCTTTCTGTGTCATCGTCTCTGGGCAGCGGATACTTTGGAGCCTCTCGTTTCAGAAGCCTGAGGCACTTTGAATGAGCACAGAATGGCCCCGCCGTAAATCACACTGAATACACAGGGCGAGCCTCCCGCTCTTTAGCCTGCCCTCCTCACATAATTGCATTGTTTTATGATGGCAGGGTGTTAATGGCCAGTATGGTGAGAGAGATGCTGAGCTGATGGCTGTTGTGGGAGTGAAGGAGGAGGAGGAGGGACAAGAGTCACAGAGAGTGTAAGACAGGTTTATTACATTGCTGAGAGCTGGGAAATGGCCAGAAACCCACACACAGTTATGGTTTGTCAGGAGTCAGATCTTGTTATATCACTGCTGTGCCTGAAGTTGAGCGAGAGGACAGAACTCTACATTCTGCAGTTCACATCTGCTGCTTTAAGACCACCTTAATGCAATTTAAGACTAAAGCAAAGACTTCAATGGAGATGCTTCTTCCCAGGATTGTGACACTTTTTTTTTCCACAAGTGATCACACTTTACTCATTAGGAGCTAAAATCCACTTTCCCTGCTCCACATTCCCTCACTGGTCCAAAACAGGACTCCAGAATAACAATATTGATCCCAGCTATGAAAAGAAAACAACATCAGCATCACATGTTCAGATAACGAGGACGATGTTGCAGACTGAGAGTGTCTGCTGCGTTATCAGGTTGCGACGGATGCACTGAGTGTCCCTGACACAAAACATGTCTGCTGGTTATCTGTGTGTGGCCTATGGCTGCGGGACGTATGATATAGTCGCTCATGTGATGCATGACATTTATGATATACAACATCATGTGCTGGTTGATGGATTTTGACAGCGAAGATGTCTGCGCACAAAACTGAGCATTTTTCTCTTATAAAGCAGATTTTTTTTAATTAGCAGAACCTTCAGTCTGAGACACAACATGTGCTACTATGCCACACACTAATGAAAAATGGGAAAACTGAATGAGCTCATAAAGATATTGCTGCATATTTGTGCCAGATCTCACCATGAGTCAGACCCTCAGACAAAGAGCTGCACTGCAGCCCACTTACTTCTCACAGACCACAAACCAGCAGCACTAAACCCCGTCCCAACTAAAACACTTGAGCTGAATGGTGGAAGTGTGGAAGTGAAGCTTTATCTTTAGGGGAGACCATTAACTATTTCCCCATTTGTGTGGCCCTCTCCAATCGATATCAGCTCTGGCGCACTCAGTCCTAAGAATAACTGCATTAGTCATTGTTTCTGATAGCAGGACAAGAACTCCACTCATAGTGATCTTTTCACTGACACATGCTCAGACAAGCCACAGACGAAGCCCTCTCAGGGGGCCACTGGCTGTTATCAGCGGGCTAAACCGTGTGTGTGTGTGTGTGTGTGTGTGTGCCACCACACAGAGAACACTTCAGCAGAGTCAACATCCTGGATGAACAGACAATGCAGGATTGGTCATTTCCTATTTGTCAGCTGCGGGGGTCAGCCGCTGATGTCAGTCATGCTCACAAATCTAACTACAAACAACAGAGACTATCATCACTATCAAACATCTTCTTTCATCTCCTGCACACTCACAGTCACACAAAGACATGAGATGAGTCTCACCTGTCCTGTGTGCCGACGGAGCCCTGCTTGTCATTCTTGGTGCAGAAGTCTGGGGAGCTCTGCAGGTAGACCAGCTCGTTCTCCCTCACTGGCCTGATGTCGATGTCTTTAGGGACAAGCTGTTTGCGTGTCCCCATGGGCCGGTGAACCACTTTAGTGGCAGATAGGTACTTGGTCTTCAGGTCCATGGCGATCTCTCTCAGGTCCTGCAGGCCCCTCCAGCAAGTCCTGATGGAGCAGGAGCCAGACACTCCGTGACATTTACATTTCATCACCAGTGCGTCTCTCAGGGCCTTGACATGAGGACAGAGGTCAGAAAGATTAGATTAAACTGCAATGTTCAGTTTGAAAAAAACAAACAACAAGTAAACAAACATGTATTCTCACCTGTCTCCCGACCTCACTGTTGTGCAGGTGCATCAGTTTGTTGGCGTGAGAACCCGCTCGCTTCATTTTCATGGGAGCATCGGAGAACTTGGAGCCCATTAGCAAACCGTACTGCATGTTGTCAGCGCAACCGCCCCAGCGATACCCAGGCTCCGGGATCTCCGCTGGGATCGGACCGCATGAGCACAGGCGCAAATCTCCCGTGGTGCACGCCCGAGCTATGGTGTGGCTGATGGTTGCAGCGGAGAGAGCGTAGACAAACGCCGCCTCCCTCGTTCCTGTAAAAAACACAGACCAAAAATTATATTTAGTTTTAAAAATGAAAATGGTGTCATTACATATCGCCACAACTGAAGTGTGTGATCACGAGCAGTAAAGTAGCAAAATCCTCACACTAAATTTGACACAAGCTGCTATGACCACCTACTGTCTTTCTACATTTTCCTCTGAGCTTTTCAGTTTTGTCAATGGAAAAAGAAAAAACAACTGTCTGCATAAAATGTATCTATCAAACACAGTCCATCACTGCCCATACTGCAATGCAGAGTGAGCGCAGATGTAATTGGTGGTGATGTGCGTACACGGAAAGCACATATGTTTAAGTCCAGGGAGCAATTGGAAGTATGGGAAGAAATCATGTATGACCGTGGGCTGGTTAGATCAAAGCCATCCCTGGACAGAGACGAGCTATTTCCTGTTCAGCACAGACTGTTCATTTAGCAAATGGCAGCTCAGTCTTTTTCTGGGGAATTGGCCCCCCACCCCACACACACACACTAACCTAGCAACTGTCTGTGGCTGATTCAAGGTCTTTTTGGCAACAGAAACAGCCAAGTCAGACTGCAACGTAAACGGGCGTGCAGTGCGATAATGCTGCAGATTTGAGAAATTACAAGCCAATTATGTAACCATACAGAATGTATATAGGCTGTGAAGCACGGGGGTGGTGGGGTGGGGTGGAGGGGTTTTGCTCTCAAATAACAGCTTTAGCACAAATCCATGGTAAATTCTCCTGAGGAGTGGATGATGGAATAATTTGGCTGGCAGTAAAAAAAGTAGACAGATGAGGCAACATGTTATATTAAAACCAGAAATCATGTTTGAAAAGGACATGAGTCTGTCTGCAGACATGTTCATACATACAGACGAATCCATTGTGGCGTCTGAACCCAGTTGCCATTAAAGCAGCGAGGCTTGTTTCGGCAGTTACTATAAACTGAGCTGCAATATTTGCAGGATCTGATGACCCTGGTTTTGGATATTCATTGAATGTCAAGCGTGACCATAAACAATAGATTGTTGCGGGCAGAAAAAAAATTGGAGCGGCTCTTTGGAAACAACAGAGTCTGTGCTGTCATTCCAAAGTGTTTATGACCGTACCTCGGTCGAGGTCTGGCCGGTACTTTGGGGCATCGACAGGGATGTCGATGGAGGAGCAGTTCCAGCGCATGTCACCAAAGGTCTTCTGACATGTTTTCTTGACCTCCCGGGCGGCTTGGATAATGGTTTGCATGAGCTCCAGGTTGTTGCGGCACAGCTGAGCCTGAGATGACACCAGGCCAGGCAGCTGCTTACAGTGTTGAGTGTGGTTGATGTGTAAAGATGAGGGAACGTGTGACAGTGCTCTGCAGGAGAGGGAGATAAACACAGACAGAGGGCATCGGTCAGAGCTGTACAACACACATTGTCTTGAGTTGCAGTGGTGATGGCAGAAATGGTGATAATGTTTTGATCACATGTTCTTTATTTTATAAGTTATGAAATGACCATGTTTTGGAATAACATATCCTGCTGTGAGTCTTATTTACAGTGGTGTGAGTGTCTCGAGTGCACATTTTTGAAGCCTGTGAGACGCATCAGCTTTGAACAAACACTTTAAAATCGAAACAGATAATGCTCCAGGCAGGGAAATATTTTGGCATCCTTCACAGAAGAGAACCATCTTATCACAGCAAAAATCCCAAAGGAAAGTCAGCTGTGGATTCATAAAATATAAATGACACGTTCTTGGCAAGAGGTTTTTCTCTTGTTAAAGCACAGAAGAGGCCTTAAGATACGCCAAAAAGTATAAAAACCCCACTAAATTCTGATCTGCAGTCAGATGAGGAACTACACCAATCCCTCACCATTTGAATTTTCCACCACAGGAAGCGTCATCCCATGTCCTCTGTTTGACATCAATCATCTGTTTACAGACGTTCAGAAGGTGCACACATTTGATTTAAACAATCCAAACATAGAATAAACTTAATAGAGAAACCAGAGGAGCAGGTTGGCTCTGATCTCTGCTCTCTGTGTCTTACACTCTGCTGGGAGTTCGTGAGAACCAGGCTGCGTTGCCTGCTCCGCGGCCTGTTTTACATTTGGGGCCGAGAGGCCGTCACTCGGTGCCCAACGATAAGCTGCAACTGCTCTGGGCCTGTGGTAACCCAGCACTCACAGGTGTTTACAACTGCATCTGTTTTGCATTGCACCGCTGTGCATTATCAAGACTGCAGGACCTTACACTTAAACATAGCACATGCCATCCCAGCTCTCATGGCCCATCTGCTTAAGTCTTACCACTCCAAGCATGAGCGCTACGACTGCTCGCTCTGATAACACGCCACGGATATTTTTGGTAAAGCCGATCCAGAGAGTCGTGTCCTCACCGTGATTCGACATAAGGCGCGGGCATAAAAACTCCGATAAAGAAATAAACAGAGCAGGCAAATTGTGAAGAAAATGTCCCAGGGTTTATAAGAATACCAAACAAAGACCATCCACAACATCCAACTCAAACATAACAAAATCAAAAAATAGCTACTCTGGAATTTCACGAACTTTCCAAAATTATTGTGAAAATTATTGTTTACTTTTACTCTACAGTAAAAAAAAAACGCGTGGTGTTACACTGATGTGAGGCCTGTGAAGAATACACACCCAGAATGCTGTGACGTCACTGGTGCTGTCTGCGACATTGTGACGCCTCGCCATCTTACAACCAGCTGCGATGGCTACAGCTACAGCTACAGCGACAGCGTCAGCTATAGTGTCAGCGACAGCGCGGCTGCTGTTGTTTTCACCTTGAAAGTCTGTATTTATGTGTGTGTGTCTGCCACCAGCTACCTTAGGGGACAAACTTCAGACTAAAGACCAGTTAATTGGGAACGGTTTGCCAAGCTGCGGACGAATGCCATGTCGCCTATTTGGGAAAAGCTGATTTTTGGGTCAGCGGTTAAAGTCAAGGGTAAGCAAGTAGTGGTTATGGTCAAAGTATGTTTCCAGGAAAGAAATGCAAGTCTGTGTAATGTCTCCAAAAGTGACCTACGTCATCATGGCAAACTGTGGCGCTGGTGACACCTACTGTGGCAGGAACCACCACTGAGGCTGCTCTGAGTACTTTAGCAGGTGGTGGAACAAGTCTGTCTGGCTGTGTGTGTGTGGACTGATTTTGTCACAACCATGTAAAAGACACTCATGAAACATTACAGGTGTGTGTTTGACATCAGAATCTAGGCCAGGTTTGAAGATGGGTGTGGTCCAACCCATGAGGACACAGTGATGAGCATCACCTCATCACAAGCTTGTCTCTGGTTTTCTATTCTTGTCTTTTTATTATTCTACACCAGGAGGTGAAGTCATACTGAGATCCTGCAAGTGAAACATGGCATCTCATTTTACCAAAGCTGGGTTAAAGTTAATAAAACAATGAGCTTTCCTTTTATAACTCCAGGAAGTGCCCGTTAATCTACTGTCTCCTTCATCAGATACACATGTAGGCTACACAACACACAGCGTTTTCCCCTTGATCAGGCCCTTGATGAATGTGGGGGCCCATTTCAAAGCTGCCACAGGTCCCTCTGCGCCATAAAACACCGAAACATGCAGCAAGACCGTGCGTCTTCATGCTGACCTCTGTCACAACGGTGTTTGAACGTAAAGCTGAGAAAAGACAGTAACTTGCCTTACAAGAACGAAATGGCGGCACTTGTGAGAATACTTACAGCCATTTGATGCCAGAGCAGACCTGAGACAGCAGCAGAGCTGTGAGCACACCAAGAGGCAGGACATGAGAGCTGCTCCTCATGGTTGGACAGTGGAGACGCGAACACAAAGGACTGTTGGAACTTCTCGACTCAGACTTATAAGTCAGTGCTCATGACACGGGCCTCGTCTTCTGAACCCTGGAACAAACATGATAAATAATAACAATAAATTAACAATCAGCACAGTGAGCCCGTTTGAGGTTTTAGGTCATTTTCCTTGATGTGTGACTGCACACGCGCACGCACACACACACACACACACACACTGCTGTGTGAAACCCAACAAGCTTCAGATCATTAAAACTCAAATTAAATCTGATGAGGCAGCTTCAGAAAATAAAATAATGAATAAGATCAAAACAGGTAAAAATTAATTGGTGAATTTTTTCCAGTTTTGTAAGAAGATGTTAAGATGGTACAGCAACAGTACGTGGAAAAAAAAAAGAAACAGTGAAGACAAAGAAATGTTCTCAGAGTTACATGATGATTTTCCTATGTGAGTTTTGATGCTGTTTCATGGTCTCATATATAAGTTTCTTCAATATACAGTGACAGAATGGTGACATATCACAGATGATTGTTGGTTTTTTTTTACTGGTTTAGTTGTTTTATTTGTACTGAAATTTCAACCTTTCACTGTAGAAGGACATGAGCAACATCACATTTAGTGTGTTACACAGATCGACCTCTGTCTCTGTTGCACGTTTCTAATAAAGAGCCTTTTTTAAAAAAAAAAACAAACAAACAAACAAAAACAAAATAACACAGTTCTGGTCCTTGTCGAAACCGCTGCTATTAATTATTCAAATGAGCAAAGTGAAACTCACCAGCGCGCTATTGTGTCTCATATAACTGCGCACGAGCACCAGGAGTCTGTGAAGTCTGGCGCGTTGTCTACAAATCAGTAAAATAACGAATTTATCAGATATGATCGATTAAAATCAATTTCCTCAGCGCCAGAGCAGTTGGAATGAGCCGCGGCCTTTTTTTTTTTTTTTGGATTCGCTGCTTAAAATCAGGCTGCGTTTGGTTAAACGGCTCTAAATGGCAGCTCTGGTTTCCTTCCATAATAAAATCAAATCAAATAAAGGCCGATGTAGGCGCACTGTCATCAGCCAGAGATAAAAACCAAGCAGGACATATTTCATCATGTTTCCAAACCATCAGCGGGGATGGAAATTGCGGAGATTTTATGCTCAAAGTCGAACATGAATATTTTTATGGCAGCCTTATAATAATGTTATTATCTGACAATCTGCCTATGAAAAGAGTCTAAAGTCACTTTAAAGACAATATATTATATGAAATTAAAAATAGATTACAATAAAATCGCTGTTAAAGTGTTTCCAAGCTTTTTCCAAAAAATTACGCGTCAAACGAGTCAAACTTTAGTGAACAATCAGAGAATAATCCCGAGAGTTTAAAACGTTTCCAAAAAATGCAGGAATTCGCGCTACAGCCGCAGACTGTTACTTCTCCAGCCAAACAAGTTTAACCTCACCTTTACCGCCGCGCTCCGTTTCCACCGCAGAATAAAACGACACCGGAGGAACGAGAGGGGAAAAAAAAAAAATCAGCAGTCAAATCTCAGCAGGAGAATCAGTATCCGTTCAGAGTCGCTATCAGCCTGAGGTTTGAGTAAAATCCAGATCCAGTGCGAGGTGGTGGAGTAACTCCGGACAGGTACGCATGGCGTGGAGGAGAGCCGCGTCGGTGAGCGAGAGAGGCACTGATACACTGAGAGAAAGAGAGAGGAGACCGAGCAGAGAGGGAGTGAGTGTGAGTGTGAGTGTGAGTGGGGGCAGACTGAGCTCTGAAGTACCCCTGCCCCGCTTTGATCTCACTGCTGATGTCAGACCTGCATTAACATAAGAAAGCGCGTAGCACCGGCACCAGAGCGCAGCCACTCGGAAACAGGCCTGCTATAGGTCTGTAATCCAAACGCGGCTGGACTGATAGGCTGCCTCACACAGCTCCTCTGGAACGCTCCCATGATATTCCCTCAGGGGGCCGCAGTGAGTTATTGTGCGTCAGTGATGATGAATAGTCGATAGCCTATAGTGACCTTATTTTAACGGCATTTGTAGTTTCTCTGGGATCATAATCATACTCCCATAAAATTCCTTTAAAGATTCCTGAGGCTCTCTGAGGACACGTTGTAGCGACGGTAACTTATAGTTTCATGTCACCAATTATTGTTAAAAGATATTGAGCTATAAAATATTCAATCAGAGTTGGATTAAACCCGAACACATATGTAATAATCTGGTTTTCAATAGTGACAAGAGGTTTTTCTTCTGTCTTTATTTTATATTTTATTCTCATGATCCACACATTCTTGTTCCAAACACTGAAAATCAAACAAACGCAGTCTGTTGTTTAAATACACATTTTCAAGAATTAAAATGGAATTAAAATGAATTTTTCTGTCATTTATGAACGAGTGCGCATCCTATACCTTTCATCAGAATACTTTTTATAAAACAATGTTTTACATTCACTGCTTTGTAAAATCGTTTTTCTTCATAATTTTCCTGAAGCGGCTCAGCAGTGACAGATCACACTCTATCATTTATAACCAAACTGCTGCCAGTATTTATAAAAGTAGTATTTAATTAAATGTCACAGTCTCTTTATCATGGAGCTGTGTCTGTATTTATTTATTTAATAAATTGATAAAATAAAAAATTGGAGAAACTTCCAATTTGAAAAAAGAAAGATCTCTGAATTCATTGTGACTCAAAAACGCAAAACAATTCATATAATAATGTGAAAGTTTAATAACAGTCACAGTTTAAGTAGTGTAATATAAAATGACATGCTATATCCAACATATGTTTCTTAAAAAATCAAATAAAATCTGCCTAAAGTTACAGAATGTTTTTTTGCTCTGGCTGATTTCCTTAAATATTAACCGCACTGTAAGTGAGACGTTTGTGAACCAGCTGTGGGAAAGCTGAGAGCCGGCTGCACCTCAGCGCTCACACAAAGGCAATAGTGAACTGTTGTCCAGACCTTGACCTTGCGACTGGTATAGTTAACATGGTCGGCCTCGTGCACTGCTGGCTGCTCCGCTGGGAACAGCAGATCAGGTGTTGTCATGCCGTCTCTGGAGCAGACACTTTTACACACCAAAACAAACCCCTGTCCTCTGGGAGCATCCGGATCCTGTGTCTAAATGTGTTTGCCAAACAGGGTTCTCTGCGCAGCTTTCTATACGCTGCGATAGCCCCAAATACACTGTATGTGTCTTATTTACAGTGCGGCTGTGATCCTGCTTCCAGAGAGACTCCATGTGTCTTCCATGGCAGTCAACTGTGAATGGGCAAAGGCTGGAGCGTGAGTGGGAGTTGTGGAGCTTCCAGCAGGACCGGGCCCGTCTACAGACAAACTTTTTACACACAGGCTCTCCATTCCTGAGCTAGGATCAACACGCAGCCCCTTGATCTCCACATCTCACCTTCCAAGCAACACAGAGGAGGGGAAGGGGGGGGGTGCACCTTCAGAGGCAGACAGGCAGGAGAGGAGGGGGGCAAAAAAACCAGTGGAGTTCATGATAATGAAATAACTCATGTCACACAACGGATAAGAGTTGAGTTATGATAGATAATCCCCATGTAGGATCAAAAACAGCTTTACAGTGATATTGTTACAGATACATGGTCTTTGTCATGTGTGAAAAGATGGAGCCACTATGATATTTATAGAAAAAAAGATTATAAAGTTTCCAAAACCTAGATTTTTAAAAAAAATTTTTACAACATTTTGTATTGTTTGACTTAACCTGAGCTGGAAGTTTATTCTCAGTAAATGAGATAAATCCTTCAGGTGAATTAGAAACAAAGTGAAATAAATCTAGAAAACAAAAAGTAAATGCACATAAATAGCTTTAAAAAAAAAAAATATATATATATATATATGATGCTATTTTTCTTTTTGTAACACAAAAACATTTTTGAAGAAAAAAGCGGCCTGAGTGAGAAGTGGAGTTGGTTGAAACAGTGTTAATAATATTTGGGAGGAACGCGTCGTCAGGCCTCAGCACTGGCCCTTTGTCCTTTGAATCTCAAGAGGATCGAGGCATTATCATGACTCTGGGGGCTCGCTGGGGGGGAAATAAGGACACTCAACTTTCACCCTTGAGGATCAGAGCCTGAATGGGTGCTGAGTTACTATTATGCCCCTGGAAATATATCCCATACTCCCAGCAGGGTGTATATAAAACTAAACCGGCCTCTGAGCTGTGTAAATTCATCCTTAACTTAACTGGCAGAAGAAGAAAAAAAGTTCATTTACATTTTTTATTTGACATATTAATAATGATAAAACAGCTCGGTTTAGTTTTAAAGACAAACCCATTGTGCATTGAAAAGAGAAAAGATTAAAACAAGTGTTTTTATTTTAAAATCTAGTCCCTAGTAGTAAAATCTAGTAATCTTTATTTTTTGTCTGTCGATTTTTTTTTTTGATAAAATGGCATAGATATATAGACCACAATGATAAATTCAATTCAGCTCAATTCAATTTAATAAACGAACAAAGGTTTAACTCCGTGATGAGGTATGTTCATTCCTGCCTGCTCCTTCTGGACTCCATTACCAACTAAACTCATTTTACCATAGATAATTTTCCAATCAAAATTAAAACCAGGAGTTTAATTAACAGCCATCGTAAACGTAATAAAACCAAGACTTAAAAGGGTTTTATTTTTTTACTTGAAACAATCAGTGAACCATGTCCGTAACGGTTAGTTTTCATTCTGCTTCATATCTCAGACTGAACACTGCTCTGCTGCCAGCTCGTTATTGACAAATAACAAGAACATCATGTTCATCATAAAAAAAGCACAAGAAGCATAAGAGCCGTCAGATGAGACGTGTGCGGGGACAGTGACAGCCTCAGAGCGGCCATGTGAGAATCCCATCACCTCCCGGTGTCTCTCGTGCTGCAGCTCACAGCAGGGATCTCTGCAGAAACAACAAGCTCCGTCCAATCTGTCTGACTGGACCCACATCTTTTGCTGTACCATTTGTTTATAACCTCAGTCTCTATTGTGCTTTTGAGGACAGAGCTCTTTCAAGTGGCAGATGGGTGGCACCTTTGAACACGTCATGTGGTCCTCCAGGAGCCCGCACCACGAGCGGTGCGCTCGTGAAGTCTGCGGAACATCATCCTTGAACAAAATGCAGCCGCCGCTGTCGCTCTGGTTTGAGTTGAGGGCATAAAAGCCTCCTGTGTTGTGTGTTGAGCAGCCAAGAGAGGAGTGGATTCCAGTAACACAACTAATTAAACACATAGAGACAGAGTCCTGTCATATCAACAGAGCATCATAAATCTGAGCTAAATGACTCCATTCACTGGAGGGAAATGAGAGGAAACACACCCTAAAACTGACTTTTATGTACATTTTTACACATACTACAAGGATGAAGACATGAATTAATGATGTCATCAGATGACATGATTAAGATGTGGTACATTGACGCAGAAGAAGTGGAATTTTGTCCCATTTCCTGTCATCCAGGGAAGTTATTTACATTTGAACATGGAGCTGTGAATTAGACGTGTCTATAATCCTCTAACATGTCGTGAGATTTGTTCCGTTATTTACCGCCGATGGAGCAGCTGCAGGATTTGCCACATGACATCATCACCACAGGCCGTCCAAGTTTCAGCTACAGTATATATATCACTTAAAAATTAACACACATGAATTATATTCTTGGGTGGATTTCCTTTTTGAAAACACACATTTCTTCCAGTGTGAAGGGGCAGCAGCTCCATCTCACACAAGGCCTTTGTTACTGAGTCTGAGGAGGTGCTGCTGAAGAGGAGCAAAGGTGTTGAGGGCAGAGGGCGGCGGGTCTGCGGGTGGAACCACTTGGGTGGGGTGATGTCTTCAGCAGCGTCCATTCATCCTCCACCGGCTCCTCCTGGTAAACACCGGGTAGAAGAATGATCACAAAGAGGATTGTGATTCACAGACAGGAATCACAGGAACAGGCAGTGGCCCAGCTGCAGGCTTCTAAACACAGCAATAGATAAATCGCACAGATACATCTGGTTCTTGTGAATTCAGTCCTTTAGAGTTCGGTTGCCAGAGGCATGAGTGCACAAGAGCATCCTTATAAATGATTAAAGCTTACTTCTTTACGGATTACAAAAGTATTTAAATTTCCAAGCTACGTGCCCGTTGCTGTGTGAACACGCTCCAGGACCAAAAAAAAAACCTTTACTCAGGTCCAAAAAGGGAGCTGATCACAGTCCTGACTCCTGTCAGGACTGTGCTGATACTGAGCTGATACTCAGTCACAGTCCTGACAGGAGTCAGGACTGTGACTGAGTATCAGCTCATGTTTGTGAGTGAACACCTCGTTATTGAATTAATTTGGTTTAAACCCACTCATCATTCATGTCGCTCCCAGTTTAACGTTCTGTAGCTTTACACCAGTAACACTGACTAGAAACAAAATGTTAACTGTAAATGTATGTTAAATCTAAATAATTCAAACCAAACATTTTGTTCATAGAACTCAGAGGATCTAAATTCAGGCCTATGCTGCCAATTTTCCCTGAAAGGGAACCTTGAAATAAAATCCACTTAAGCCCCCTGTGTTCCCCTCCAGAGTATAGTTAAACCCTGCCTGTGTATGGACATGATTACAGAGTGCCACAGGTTTTACATCAGTGCACAACCTTGACTTCCAGCAGGAAACCTGGTGCACGGGTCAATTATGGCTATACCTTGTTTGGCTTAAAGTTGGAGGATGTGTTCTTCATGCTCAAACACACAGGCTGCACCTGAGATTTAAACTATAACAACGTCCACGTCTCCATCGTAAAGTGTAAATAAATAAAACCCAGCTTGTTGGAAGTGTATTACTGTTGGCTCAGAGCGCAGACACAGGGTCATGATGAGCCGGTGCTGGTATGCTCCTGTGCTGCATATGTCGACGGCGAGGCCTGCTGCATGTGAACGCTGCTGCGGCCCTCGGCAGTGGCAGATCCGTTTGCTCAGCAGCTGAGCGGGGGACACGGAGATGCTCCTTTCACACTGAGCTGAACACCGACAATCGGGGCTTTGTCAGGGAGGCATCTGCTGTTACAGCTCACAGGAAGAATACATGTCTCTTTAAAAAGTGCAATCAGTGTTAAAGATCAACAAACACTAAATGCATGTATGTGATGGGGTTGTAATACTAGCACGCACCTCAGCCTTCAGTCCTAAAACTATTTAATCCTGGTTTAAAAACAGGGATGAGGTCTTTGACTCAAACTTAATGTGATAATAAATTAGCTACTGAAGACAGATAGTCACATCAAGCTTAAATAAAGCCACGAATAATAAAAGCTCCAGCACTCAGGTTCTCTCAGTCAGTACAGTAGCTGTTATTGAAATTCCTTGTAAAGGCTTATTCACCAGATTGATACTCATTGCAAATAATTGACCAGACCCACACAATGTGCTTGTTCCTACAAATTACATATTAACTCAACCACAATTGCAACAATAGAGGACCAAAGCGATGATTTGAATCACTGGTAAACACCAGTCAAACCCGCGTCTCATATACCCTACATGGCAATGGCTGGTCACTTTCAGCACTAAAGTGATTGTAAAATAAATATTTATTAGGTATGCAGTGATAGCATGATGAAGGTTATACGACCTGGAAAAAACCCATATTCTTGTTGATCAGTAAGTGAATCATGCAGGGATTTTTTTTATTGAACCCATCATGACTCAATCTAAAAGGTGGTTTGACTATGTTCAGTCAGTAAATCATTAACAGCAGTGGCCAGTTTTGCTTCAATTAAAATGTGCCGTGGTCATATCACAGCAACGGTGCATGAAAGAACAGATCCCTTCACTTCCTCTAACAAAACCTGCAGACATGTTGACACCAGCGGTTAATCACCAAGTGCGATAAGGAAGTAGATCTAATGGCAAATAATGTCCAAGCTGGATCTGAATAAAATAGCAAATACCATCCTGTCATCAGTATTTAAAAATTACAGGTACTGCTTCTGTTTTAGATGCCACTTGTTACCAGATTCACATCTTCTGTCTTACAAATTACAGCCTCACTGCGCCATCTAGTGTTGAATTACAGATATGGCCTCTGGTTCATCTAGTTGGAGAAAAAAAGACAAACTCAAAAGCCCGAAAACGTATTTTTGAAGCATTTTATTACTTTTCTGACAAATATATATATGAAGGTTTTCCTATCAAGGAAACATTCTTTCAAAGGTACGTTTACAGCAAATTCATTCCTGTAAAGAGACAGGAAACATGGGAAATCATCAGAAGACGTGGTGGATCTATCTATCTCTATTTGTGCCCAGGAAAGGTAAGGGTGCAATTTAATAATTATAATGATTTCATGACAGTGATACAGAAGTCAGTCTGGTCATTTTTGGTAATGATAAAAATAGAGTTGTTTCACACGCCAATGGGACATTTCTAAACATCTGTCTCATCATAATAAATGGGGTGAATTATTAGTTTTGCATCAAGGCACACACAAGCATTGATAACTGTCAGTGGAGCATTGCTGTTTTTTGCCAAGATATTGGTCCCATTGGGCAGTACAACTGTACAAACTACAGAATTAAAAAAAAAAAAAAAAACAACATAAGGGCTTGGTTTGCAGGAAAACAACAAAAGGATATCTCAAAGAATTTAGATCAATAATGTACACAGAAATATAGAGTCCAGAATGAGGGACCTCGATTAGGGTTGAGACACAATAGTTTTTAATTATCATGTCAAATGCATTACTCAAATCTGTTAACCACAAGGGAAGACCTGCGACTCTTACAGAGCGTGAAGCTCAGCGAGGGATCTTTTCTTCTGCTGCATGAACTCTTGTAAGCTTCGTTTTCCTTGCCTGAAGTTGCTTTCCCTCCTTGAAAATGGCAAGATGACCTGGAGTCTGAGGAGAGTCTCAATGTTACTAAAACTCCTTATCTGTGATGTCTTGAGGGTATCAAGCACAGTAGTTGGGTGGTAGCCAGCCAGGGGATCCAACCATTTCTCCTTCCACGATTTCATCTCCGAGTGAAGGGAGCCCTGATCTGGCAGGTCCTCCTTGTAGAGGCGGAACACGAGACCACTGAGAATGCTGGTTTCTACTTTGGACATTGCGTAAGGCACAACCTCCAGACACCTCAAAGTATCCAATACCTTTTCTGTGAAGAGGTCGTCAATCTCTGCTATTGAGTGCTCTACAACCTTCATGCTGACTGACTCTTTGTAAAATTCACTCAGTGGCTCTAGAAGCACTGAATGCAGCATGCTGACATGGAGCTTAGAGGCCAATGCTACTGCTTCCTCAAACCAGGCCTTGTGATGTGTGTCCAAGTCGCCCTTCAGTTTACTGAGGGATGCTTTCAGATCCGGCAAATTATTAACAGCAAGTAACATGTCTAAGGGTTTACCCTGAAGAGACTGGCTGAGGTGTTTAGTGACACTCAAGACGTTTTTCTGCACAACTGTTGACAGGATGAACTCAAAGTTCCTGATTGCATTGAAGAACTGCGACGCCTGCTGCTGGATTGAAAGACTTCCCTCTCCTTTCAGCTCATTCAAGCAGAGTGTGACTGCTTCTAAAATCTCTACAATCACTTCATGCATGTCGTGACTCTTCTCCCAGTGCTTGATGAGTTTGTCCCGCAGCTCATTGCCCTTTGCTTCATCATGCTGGAACACGTGAATGATCATTTCTTCCAGTTTGTTCTGGCGTTCTGCGTCCTCTGTGAGCCAATGCAAGATTTTCCCTATGAGAACTGCTCCATCAGCTGCTTCTTCAGCAGGAGAAGACTTAGCCAGCCATACATTAAGAGACAAAGCAGAGCTGACAGTTCTTACAGCCTGGGGATATTTCTTAGCTAAAGCTAAACTTATAACCCTCATGTGAGCTCCTACTGCACCAACACTCAGTGAGGCCTGACCTCTGCAGTACTCCATGTTAAGCCCCCATTTCTCAGACAGGGCTGTCTCAATAGCATCTGCAAGGACAGGGTCTTCAACAAACGGGATAAAAGCCAGTGTTTCCTCACACTGGATGTCCTCTTTGTTTAGGTACCTGATGCATAAGGGGATGTAGAGCTCACCACTAATGTTAACAGCTTGTTCAGTTATTATTGTGAAAAACTGAGAGTCCCAGAGTTCCTTGAGGATTTCTTCACGTACTTGTGGCTCATAGAAAGACACTGCTTTTCTTGGTCCTTCAGTGACCTCTGGTGTTACTTCGCTATCGGCCACATCCACCTCGCCATCAGCAGTGGAGGCTTCTGGTTCCGCCGGTACCCCTGGGTTTTCACTAGTGAGCCCTGATTCAAAAAAAAAAAAAAAAAAAAAAAAAAGGAAAAATATGTCAATGATACACAAGAATATGCTCTGGGATTGAAGTAAGAAAAAAGGATCCATGTGATCCAGTTTTCAGTTTCAAAGTCTAAAAGTTTTCAGCAGGTTTTTTTTTTAATCTGTAAAAAAAAGTGTTTTTTACTAATATAAAATGTTTTCAAAAAGAGGATCATTGGACTTTCACAGGACACTATTTCATATTTCTCATAAAACCTTTAACAAATATAAATCCACCAATAAAAACTTTATTTTAACTTATTTTCAACTCATTCTTAACAACTACACAGTGATGTCTTTGCTATTTTAACCATGATAGCACTTACCACTGTTCAACTTCAGTCCTTGCAAAGTTGCCATCACCTAAAAAAAAAAAAAAAAAAAAAACACATGAAACCGCTTTGGTTAAGCAATATTGATTTCAATGGATATAAAAATAATAGAGTCTGGGAGCGCCCCGATAGTCGAGTGATTAGGAGGCAACACCTCAGCTCATATGCTGCCCAGTGATCGCCAGATCAAATACTGGCTGTGCCAAATCATTTCTGCATGTTATTCCCCACCTTCACTAAAACCTATTGATAAAGGCAAAATGGCCAAAAATATACTTATAAAAATTTTAAAAAGAATAAAATAATAATAATAATAATTTAATTTATGGTTGTATTAAGTGATTGTTTTATAAAATGTTATCAAACTGAGAACCCAAGAATATTCCATTTATTATTCTTAGTCATAGTTGACTAAAATTGTCACAACAAAACAAAATATTGTTGTTGAATTTCCTGTTGATCAATCAACTTAACAAGTGTTGCAGCTTCCACATGAAGGAAAGGAAAGAAATTTACCTGAGACAAGCATTGACTGCTCTCTGGATCCACTTCCATACACTTCTCTATGACCTCTGGTAGTCTCTGCAGTGTTGTGCTGTGAGAGAGGAGCATCACACGATCCATCCTGCTGCCTTTGCATAGCGTGTTTTTCAACAGATCCCTCATAGAGTTCAGTGTGGTCTTCATCAGGTCGCACTCCATACTGACACTGGGCAGGACGGCTACGAGCCTGAGCAGTAAGGTAACAGCCGGGTGGCTCTTTGACTCAGGGTGGACGAGTGTTTCGGCGATGGATGTTGGAAGAGCAACATCCTGGTATTTCTCACTCCAGACAGCGGCCCAGGTGTTGATTTCCTGCTCAGCTGCTTCAGGATCAGGAAGATCTGTAAAGTAGAGGCTGAATGGCTTGTCTGTGGACTCTGGTGGAACAGGCTGTGGATTGCAGGAGGGCAGCAATGAAAGGACTGACAGGGCCTTTAAGTGGCTGTCTGAGAAGCTGTACTTCATCTCATCAATGAGGCTCCTGAGAAGAGGGACACTCAGATTTTCTCTGTAATAAACCTCAGGAGATTCATAGCTGTTGGCTTCCTCGGAGAAGCACACTTGCTCAGGAGCTACCTTGATTGCTAGCTTGAAGGCCTGCTCAAACCAGGTGGAATGCACAGTGCTCACATTTTCTAACATTTTCTTAAGAGTCTCTATGAGTGAGGGGATTTTTTCCACTTCACAGAGAATATCAGCAGGGTTTCCACAGCGGAAGACAGTGCTACAGTTACGGAGAGGAGCACATGCATTCTTCAGAATCACAAGGGTGACGATGAAATCCATGTTTCTCAGAGCGGTAGAGAGAAGTTGTGCATGCATTGACTTGGCACCTGTGGCACTGGAGCTAACAGCATCCAGGCAGCTGAGAATCCCCTCCAACGTGTCGGCAAGTATGTCAAAGAAGTCTTCTCTTTTTTTCCACCTTGAGCAACACGTTTCTGGAATTTCCTCCAGAGCTTCTCTTGGCATATTCAGGAGCCCGTCGACAGCCTGTGCCAACTGTTCCTCCAGACAGGGAGACTCATCAAAAAACAGCAGTAAGTCTTCTGTGATGTCCAACATTTTTGCAACTGAAGGACAAGGCACACTTCCTGCCAGCCAATGGGCAAGACCACAGGACTCACTGGGTGTTACAACGGCAAGTGGATAATTTTTAAGGAAATCCAGAGACATTTTCTTCAGGCTTTGATAACCTGAGCCCAAGTGCATAAATGCTTGTCCTCGACAGTGAGACATTGGCAACCCCCAGTCTTCAGTGAGAATCCTTGCGAGTTTATTTGCTTGGGTATCAACATGGCGGTTTTCATCAAACGGTAAGAAACCCATGAGCTCTACTTTCAGGGTGGACTCTCCAACATAGCGAACAAAAACAGGCAAGTGCGTTTTTTCACCAATTTTAACAGGTTTGTCTGTCATGAGGGAGAAGAATGGTGACTCCTGTATTTCCTTTAGTATGACATCTCTGATCCCATTGATGAGGAGGTTCACCATTTCGTCGTCGCCTATGGAAGGTGTGCATTTGTTCTCTCTTCCAAACCAGTGGCACAAGCTGAGGTCCTGGATGAAAAGCTCTCTGTCCTCATCTGAGAGGTTGGACAGACTGCTGTTCTTTTTCCCCAGCAGAGCAGCCAGTCTGAATACTGTCGCCACACTTTGACGATTATCGCCTGTGTGACCATTCTCATCTGCTGCTTTCATGTCTTGGTCTTCAACCTTGTCAGGACATTGCTCCACTTTGGGCTCCTCAGATTCCTCCTTGATGGGATCGACTAAATACATCAGGGAGAATCACAAAAGAGCTTTATCAAATATTATTTGGGAAGTGATGTTGATAATTGCATAATAAAAGCTGTATAACATTAACCATACCTTCCATGTTGCTGTCAGAATTCCTGATGAAACTTTTAGATTCCTTGTCCTGTGGGGAGACAAAAAGGTACATAAAATTAGTCTGACATTCATATAATTAATAAAATAAGGTATAAAGCCACCAGTGTGAGACACTGTCATTTTCATAGAAATTGAAGAACATACCAGGCATATACCCTCCAAGGCTTGTGGAGTAACCTTCAGACACTGGGTGACCATGCGGTCGAGGTCTCGATTGAAGTCCGTTCCCACCTGCAGCATGGACAGGCATGGGGACCGGTCTTTAGGATTTGTGGTTCTCAGGTAGTCTTGGAACTTCTTGTGGCGCATGACAACACCACAGTCTTCCAGTGCTGTGCTGGGAAGCACAGACATAATCCTCAACAGTGTGTTGATGTTCCCAAAGTACTGCATGAGCGGCAGACGTAATGTGTGGAATATGGAGCTGGGGATGGTCACAGATGCCACTTTGGTCTTCCAGGTTACTCTCCAACAGCACAGCTCTGTGAAGAAGTTGTCAGCATCTGGAAGATCACTGCTATAGAGAGGAGGCTTTGACTTCAGGCTCTCAAACACATAGCTCACTGTGACTGAGCATGGAACAAGTGACAGGAAGTTGAGAGCTTCTTTGTGGTCTTCTGAGAAATGATCCTTCACTGTATTGATGAGGTTATCTACCAGGGGCACGCTTAAACCATCTTTGTAAAACCCCACCGGCTTCATCATCCCGTCCCTTGGCAAAGCGTTTTCAGGCACTTCAATCTGCACTCTTAGACTCTGTGCTATTGCACAAGCCTCGTCAAACCAGTTCTGGTGAAACACCTTCATATTTGTCTTTACTCGGTTCAGAGTGGCCACAATACCGCTGATTTGGCAAAGCTGGGATGCAGCACTGAATTGGTCCTTCTGGAGACCTGCACTCAGCTCTCTGGTAAAAGAAGATGCGTTCTTTAAGACCACCATGGCGATGATGAAGTCAAACTCCATGACTTTGGAGAGAAGTGTCCCAGCTTGTTCAGACACATAGGCTTTCCATCTCTGTGGGTTGTTCTTGATTTTCTCCAGACATTCGACCAGAGGCTCCACCATCTGCACAAACACCTCGTAAGAATCGTGCTTCTCTTGCCAAAGGGCGCAGAACTTCCCTTGTAACTCCTGGACCTTTTCATAGCTCTCTCTAAGACCAAACGCTATAACGTGATCAAGCTGTTTTTCTAAAGTAGCACTACTACCAAAAAACATCAAAACCTCTTCAAATGTATCAAGGGCTCTTTTCACTGCAGGCACTGGGATGGATTTGGACCACCATGTGTTGAAAGAGTAGGAAGAGCAGTGTGTGCTTATAGCAAGAGGATATTTCTCCTGAACTTTGCAGGCAAAGGCTTTCAGCTTGTAGGACACATCACCAGAGCCCAAGTATGCTTGACCTCTGCAGTTATTCAAATCAAGACGCCACTCGTCTGTAACTATTTCTAAGAGACGCAGTACCATGTCTTCACAATCAAGATCTGCCTCAAGGAATCCCATTAACTCCAGTCGCATGACATCAAAACTGTCCACAAACCTTAGGAAGAGTGGAAGGTAGTCTCTGTCCCCCATTTTCACAACACGGTCAATGAACATGGAAAAGAACGAAGTCCCCACTTCTGTGAGGATTCCCTCCCTGACAGCATTTTCGCACACAGTGAGAACTTCTTTCATCTCAGATTTTGTCACATACTCTACTTCTCCATCCTGAGAAGGAGACGCATCACTATGCAGCTTGCTCCTGCTGCTGTATGCAGCTGTCACTGCAGCCTGCAAAGCAGATTTAAGAGCTTCTCTATCAGTCTCTGCACACTTCATCTCCACAAGCCTATCAGCATCCATCTCCAGGTTTATGAGACGCAGTTCCTCTTCCGTGTCCTTTTCAGCATGGTTTCCATGGGCTGCCACTAAAATGAGAAGTGAGAATGGTTGTGTAAACTGAGGGTTTAGACTTCAACATTTTATTTATTTGGGGTAAGCTGATGAAGATATCATTAAATAAAATAATATTATTCAACTCGCTTAGTTTTTTTTCCTCTCAAACACAAATATAATGCCAAAAATGACAAGATTTAATCTTTGTGCATAATGATGAACACTGTCTAAAATAGGATGTTTTGGATTTAAATTATAGAGCTGCTGTAAATTGTAATAAAAAAAAAAAAAAGTAATAATTTTAGGGATCTCTTACCTTTGGCGGGCTTCTCTTTTGTGTCATCATCCTGCAACACAGAAAAACAAACAATATAACAAAGCCGTACAAGTATTTTCAGGTAGAATAGTTGCTCTATTACTAAGATGAGCTATAAAGGTCTATATAATTCTGATAATGAAGGTTTACACACCATCTGCAGCAGCTGCAGGATGTCTGGATGCTTTTGGACATATGACTCAACCATTTGTTCAACACTGAAGTGCACATCCTGGTTCACATAGACATATGCCATGCTGCACTGCCTTTGGTCCGCTGGTGTGGCTCTCAGGTAGGAGTGGCACCGCTCCAGTACCATATGGTATTGGCCATAGACATCTGCCTCTGCATTTACACATGGCACAGTGCCTAACACTCTCAACAAGCTTTGAACATTTGGGTAAAACCCAATATCTGGTATCTTCAGTGTTGCAAACACGGTGGTTGGCAGGATTCTGCGCTTGCTTGCGTGCCTCCATTTCACTTCCCAACAGCCAAGCTCTTCGTAGAATGTGTCGGGCCTTGCGAGGTTGTTCAAGTTGGCGTCTGCTACTTTATCTCTGCGAATGCTGAAGTTGTGGTCAGCCATGTAAGACGGCACTAACGACAGCCATCGGAGAATCCTCACCATCTCTGTGCTGAACACTCTCTTCACCTCTGCAACAAGATACTGAAGGACAGGTCGGCTCAGCGTTTCTCTGTAAAAGTCCTCCAGTGGTGTTTCGGTTGTGTCTTCTTGGTCAATCTGTGGTTTGGTGACCTCCACTCCCAGCTTCTTGGCACGGCCAACTGCATCTGAAAACCATTTTCTGTGGAATATTGCAAGCTCCTGTTGGTATTTGCTTACCAGCTTTAAGGCATTGGAAATTGTGTACTGTAAGGTACTGCTGATGCTGATTATTCCCCTGAGACTTGAGTTGAGTATGCTCACACAACAGAGTGTGTTCTTCAGAACAACAAGAGTGATAATGAAATTGAAATTCTTTAGAACTGGCTTGAGCTTGGCCATCTGTTCAGCAGTGTCTTCATCTACCTTTGAAATCATCTCATTGATGCAGTTCAGGAATGGCTCCAGAACATCAAGCATAGTCTGGAAGGCATCAGTGCTATATTCCCAGTTCCCACTGACTGCTGCTTTGATCCTGTCTGCTTCCCCTTTTAAATGCCCATAAGTCATCTGGATCTTTCCTTCCAATCTTTTGCACAGCTCTGGTGTTCTCCTGAGTAATGAGGCTACTTCCTCTACAGTGTCTGCAACCTTCTGGATGGAGGGCACTGGCATGCAGCGAATGATCCATATGTTGAAGGCATATGGGTCGCTGGGTGACAGGACAACTTGTGGAAACTCTTGCAGGATCCTGCAGGTGAGGTCTCGCATTTTCTGACACATGCTGCCTGTGACCAGATAGGTGAGTCCTCTACAGTGCTCCATCCTCAGCCCCCATTTGTTTCTCAACTCGGAGAGAAGCATGTAAAATAGATTCTCTGCATCCAAGTCACATGGTAGGAACCCCACAAGATGCTTCTGTGGGAACCCGGCTACTGTGACAGACCTGATGAAAACTGGGATCTGCTCCTTGCCCTCTATGCTCGTCACATCCTGAAGCAGAATGGAAAAGAATCGTGCCAACCTGAGGCTGTTTTGGATTTCCTCCCGCATGAGGTCTTCGCTAAACTGGAGGATTTCTTTCTTGTCGATTTTCTCCACACAGATACGATTGAGAGCTTGCTGACCCCTAGCACCTCCGATTGGCTCATCAGTGTTGATGTTTGCACCATTGATGCTGAATCCAGTCAGTGCCAAGATTTCCTTAAAATACACCTTCAGAGTCTCTTTTGCTTTGCAGCTCGCCACATCCTCCAGGGTTTGGTTATCGTTCTGCAGTTCAGGTGTTGCACTCTTCTCTGCACATGATTCTTCCGTCTCCTCTGTCACTTCTAATGTCGTTGTGTTTTCTGAAGGGAAAGAGAAAAGAACTCACTGAAAGGGGGAGATTATTCACAGGAGTGCAGATGGAGTCAGGGAATCAATATTTACAAGAGCCAAAATATTTGACTTAACTTTTTAAAAAGATACATTAAAGCAATCACTATACCTTTTGTTTTCTTTACAGAAGTAGGATCCTCTTCCGACTGGAAAGATGAAAACAATAATTAGATATTAGCATTTTTCACATCTAACGAAAGGTGCAGTCATCTGCAATAATTTTAAACAAAGTCATTGTAAACACTGAAACACTTACAGGATCTCTAGCTCGTTTCCTGTAGCAGGCTGATTGATTATTCGCAGATGTTGTGAAGTCAAATATTGTTGGAACAGCATCTTCCTTTAAGACACAGGTGGAGGCGCTCTAAAAGACAAAGAGCAGGAAATCACATTTTTATGTTAAATCTCAATATCAGATTTTCCAATTATAAGATATGAAGATAAATATGTGTATTTTAACTGATAATTACATATATATATATATATATATATATATATATATATATATATATATATATACACACACACACACACACAGGACAGACAGACACAAGTTACAGGCACCCCTGTTTTCTTTCAGCAGTGCTGTAAAGACCATACATATGTACCTCTCACTTTCTTTATGCAGGAAATTTGTACAAGGTTTTTAAGAACATATAAAATGTACTAATGAATCTGGATTCAAACTCTGGCCACCCCCAGATTTATTGCCCCAGCAGATATTCAGTGACCAACAACCACAAGGGGTGAGCGGTTGGCTGAGTCACTGTTCGTCCAACAGATCTCACCTAGGTCAAAATGGGAAAAGCCAATGGCCTAAAGGATGATATACAAAGAGTCCCAATGAGGCAAACTAGGGCAGAATTCCCCCCATGGTGAACAATAAAGAGGGTCACCAGAGACCTAAAGCATGTTCTGGGTGGCCCCAACTCATAATGCCTTGTCAATATGCTTGTCACTGCAGCATCTCTTTTGGGTGAGTGAATTGAAGTCAGCAGCTGATCCTGAGACCCATGTCACATCTGGATCTGCCAACAGTTTCTGGCAGGCTAGACATGTCTATCAGTGATCTGGGTGTGGAACAATGACTTTGTTATCAGCTTATTCCTTGCGGTTGTTGGTCACTAAAACACTGCCGGGGCAATAAATCTGGGGGTGGCCAGAGTCTGAATCCAGAATCATTAGTACATTTTATGAAAAAGAATTCTCACTAAAAAGTCAGCAAGGGCTTTTGCTGCACAACAAAGGTGGTGTTAGTTTTTATATTCAATTGTTTGCATTTGTGTAATTTACACTGGCTTCGGAAAATATTTTCTCCTTTTACTTTTTTCACATTTTACTGTGTTGTAGATGTAACCTAGATATCCATTTTGCTCATGTAATAATTAATAAAACTATGATAATGTTTCTAAAAAGCTCCTGTTGTCATCATCATGATCAAACCTTTAAAAGCCATTTTACAGGAAAAAAATATCATCTTATATTCGTGCCAGTCAAGCCTCAGGTCAAAGAGTCTGGATACTCTTAAGGACAGCAGTTTGAAGGGCATTTATGGAAATTTTATCAATTTAAAATTAAATCTAAAAGTGATGGTGCCTGAATACTTCCTGTGGCCACAATATAATATATTTCTGTTGACATCTGAGTGACGTTGATGATCTTTGTGGGAAGTTTTTGAGGCTGATTGACGTTGCATATGTATCACTTCAATGTATGTAAATGAGCAAGATTACACATATATGTGTCATAACACTGTAAGCTTCAAAAAGATGAACTGCTTATTGTCTATTGTATTTAACTCCGCTTGATTGTTCCTAGTGATGCGACTAATAAACTGGTAATTCAGGTTACCCTGGAAGTTGTGAAATCAGCATAGCACCTGTTCAAGATTTAATAATAACCCTGTAGCACTCACTCACTAATAAGAACACCAGTGGTACAATTATAATTATAATAATAACAAAAACAACAACAACAAAAAAGTCAAATGTGCTTCGCTTTCCTCTTCAACACTGATGAAATGAGCAACGGGCTGCAGATGTGCCTCTTACCTGATGAGAGATCATAGAGGGCTCAAAGTGCTTTGCACAAAGTCTGTACAGTTTATGCAACTGCTCTGGGGGTTCTGATGACAGATCTTGGCGGCGACAGTTGTTCAGCCATTGTTTGCAGCTGAGAAACACACAAGAGAAGGAATAAATTATTCTGAACACAATCACTGACAAGACACGATGCCATTAGACCCATCAACAAGTACAGAACCTGTTTCAATTCGGACACTTATTCATGATTCACCAGTTTCACAGTGATTCATATTATATCAGCACACCACCACAATGCCTCAGCTTGAGTAGGAGTACTTACTTGATGTGGTCAATGAGGTTATGATACATTACAGGCACACGAAGGCATCAAACATACAACTATTTTCACTCAACAATTATAAAAAGTAGAGTTCAGTGGACTCTTAGTCACATTAGTATCATTGGCTCATTATTAGTTATATTACTGCCAAGTTGATCATTTCTCTTCTACATGCATGTAGTTCAACTTCTACATATTGTTTGTATTCAGTACAATATCAGACCCAAACCCCTGCACATCATCCAAGCTTTACCTATTACACTGGTCCAAAAACACTCAAGTCTTTTGGCTCCATTACTGGGAAAGCTCACGTCTTTAAACAAACACATTGCCGAGTCACTACTCTGTTTAAGAGATACGCTTTGGGTGATTCTGACACATGCACTATGTTGTTATGAGCTCATGTTTGTAACCAAACTGATACACAGACTCTGCTGTGATTAGCTGCATTTCTAACCCGCATCAGTCTTGGCAATAATAACAAAGAAAGAATGAAGTTGCGGCCGACTGCTTTCACCACTTTACACCAGCTCTTTACTTTCATTATATCCCCCATTATTCTTTCCTCTCTCTCTCTCTCTGACTGTTTTATTGATGCATGCAGAGAATGAGGGCTGGTTAGAAATGTCCACAAGAAAATTAGATTTATTCCCCTGAATTTAACACAGTGTTTGGTGGGGGCCGGTGTAAAAACTAGCACATAAAGCAGAAGGAGGGAGGAAAAACACAAACTCACTGCAGGGCTGGGCATTCAGTTTTAGAGACCCCGTGATGTATTAGTAGGTAGTCTTTCCTCTGGCTCAGAGGTTACATTTCCTGTGCACAGACAGTGCTGTGAACTGAACTGTAGCTGTCATTCAATTGGAGTTCTCAAATGAATTCAACTCAATTGATTTTATGGCAAGACAACACGTGTATAACTCTGTCATACAGCCGGGATCTCAAAATGAAAAACACAGCGCCAGTTATGAAGCAGCAACAGGATAAAGGGAGGCGCTAGACTGCTATTTATTCACACGGACATCACCTGTTAAAACGACGTAAATATAAGTTTCACTTTATACTGTTCACAATGAGCTGTGCTGCAGAATGACCGTGTAATTTACACATTTTAAGAAGAAATAGTCGCAATAACACAAATCAGCTGTATCAATGAGAAGCATGTAATTCATCCGGAGCTAACGCCGTCCTCTCTAACGTTACACACTACGGAGACGGTAGGTGTCGTGTACCGATGCCGATTTAAATTAGACCACAAAAAGTTTTTTAACTATGCTTTCTCTTTGTTTGTGCAATGACCAAACATGACCATAAATTGCCAGAGTCGATACCACACGTCTGCGTCGGTCTCCGAGCGTTAATGAGTGAACTGAGCCTATTTCACATGAATTTTTCTTTCAAGAGTAACTAGTCTGCGCCATTTTCGACGGAGTTGTGTCACTGTTAGCCAACATGATGTTAAGCTAACGCCAGTTGCTAACAGTGGAGAGCTAACACATTCATTGTGCATGCTCCGGGCTCAATTCAAAATCCACACCTCAATGAAATAAGCATAACTTACCGCTCCGGGTCCACAGGGAAGCTGAAAAGTGGAGTGGTTGATTCCCCTTGCTTGTAATCACAGCTCGCCGCGGCGCAGCAGTCAGTCATTTTGGACTGCAATGTAGCTAGCTAGCAAGTTAGCTAGCTTAGCTGGTGGTTGCAAGCTGGCTAGCCTACTATGAGCAAACCTGCAGGAGAGTCTACAGAGTCATGCCTTAGGCAAAACCTGCAACCGGCACAGTTGAGTTTCACTGTTATTTTCGCTTAATATCTCTTTGGCGAACTAGGAACCTACTAATTCCATGCTTTCAAAAGTTGATGTAACGTGGTGAGCCAGGAGTCGGCGAAAGCGTGTTATCCCATCAACCAGGAACTACACCGCGCAGTACAAATGTTACCCAGCAGAGGGCGCGGTGGCTTCGCAGGGCCTTGGCTCAAGTGTTTCACTGAAGGAAATTTATATCTTCATCCAGTGATCAGAGCAAAACAAGTGCCCCAGGGCCTCTCCAGTGTGGCGTGTAGGACCACATGTAAACACTTGATTTCAAACGGCGGTGGACGTGTCTGATGAACCAGGCTTGATTTTCATCATAAACCAGCATATAGAGTTGCAACTGGCTTGATCACGTTTTTTTCTATTTTTCCTCCTCACCCAGAATAATTAGACATTTCAGTGGTTCAAATTGGGTATTTTAGAGACTAATTTGTCAAAAGGGACGAGACGAAGTCATGAATCAACTCAGATAGTAAATCCTGAACTTTGTAAATATGTTGGAGAGGAAACACATAACTTCAGAGGCTTTGTCAATGGTAGTAAACATTGTTCATAGTCTTCAATTATAGTAGATTTTAATAACGTAATACACTGTATTGGGAATTTGACTGTCTCAGAGCAGACAGTGACTCAGCTGTTTAGTCACAGGCATTTACAAAGAACCATGGTGACAGATCCTGGACAAGCATTTATGAAAATTAGATCTGTAGTGTTTCCTGTTCCAAACTTGTTGAAATTTAATTCCAAGAAAAGACGCAAAAAGACACAAAAGAAAAATACTGAAGACCACAAAAGGTAATTAAATCAAAGAACCCATCTCTTTATTTACATGTTCAGGGAGCGTTATATGGCTGATTCCCCCTTAGCTATTTATTAATGTCAGCAGTTCAAAGAGAGACACACAAGCAAAAACACTAAGTTCACAAAACTACTAACTTCCACCCAAAAATATTAATGATAAAAAAATAATAATCATTTTATCAATAATCATTTGCAACCGATTTGATCAGTGGAGTCAAGGAAATAAAAAAGGTATAAAAAATATAAAAACAAATTCAGAGATGTCTGTTATGACATTTGTTCACTTATATTCTGCATTTAACAAAAACATTTTAATGTCAGCACTAGGGAGAAAAAAACACATGTATTTATTTCAAGATTAAGATAATGTTATCTACATATGACTATAATAACCCTGTGGATACAACAGACATGACTCATAAGGTGTCAGGGTATGTGTTCATGTACACCTCGACCATTGAATCCAGATTGTACCCAACATCATAGTTCATGTTCAAAACTGCAAGACTTTTAGATTTGTACTTGTCAGGCATGTTTTCTATGTACATCTTGAAACGCTTATACGCCACATCGCAGCCATCCTCCAGAGCCAAGGTGGGCAGGATGCCCAGCTGTCTTAGAGCTGCAAGCATGTTTGGGAAGAACTTAACATCGGCCAGCTGCAGGGATTCGTGGAGGTTGGAAGGCAAAGTCTCACCTTTTCCCTTTTTGCTCCATTTAACCCACCAACAGTGTAGCTCTGCAGTGAGCGCTCCTGCATTAGGGATGTAATTTTTAAACGCCTCTACATTTTCCTCTTCAGGTTCAGTGGACTTGTGCTGCTCTATGACAGCAGGGATCAGTGACAGACACCTCAGAGACTTGATATGGTCTTCACAGAAGAGCTCATTGATCTCTTTAATGATGTGGTTCACCACAGGAACAGAGAGGTGGTCCTTGTAGTAACTATCTGGCCGAATGGTTCCAGATTCTGACTGATGCTTTCTAAGGAACGACCGAGGTACCTTAACCGGGATCTCCATTGCAGCTGCAAGATTAATGGCCTCATCATTCCAGAACTCATGATACACATCAATGTTATCAGAAACTTCCTTCAGTGAGTGCAGTACAGCTTTTAAGCTGGTTGCAGCAAAATACGCTTCTGGCGCTCTTCCTTGCACGTTCTTCCCAAATGCTCGAGTAAGTGCCATTGTGTTTTTCAAGACAACTAATGCCATGATGAACTCAAAATCAACTAGTGCTTTTGAAATCTCTAAGGCATCGTGCGTGACTGGATCGTTCCACCTGAGGTCTTCGTTGTCATGCACACTGTCGACACAGAGAAGTAGTGCCTCAAGGATGTCCACTGCCACCTCAAACACATCATTACGTCTGGTCCAGCTGGCATCACAGAGCTCCTTCAGTTCATTGGCTTTCTCTTCTTTGTCTGCGTAGAAAATTGAAATAGCATGCTCCAACTCCAGCTGCAGTACCTGGGACTGACTAAAGAACGACTCAATCTTCCTTAGGGTCGACATTACAAGCTGAACCCCTGACAAAGCCATACCACTGGCAAGTGACACATTCAGTGTACAAGTAGGTCTCAATGTGAGCACTGTCTTTGGGTACCTCTCAATCAGTTTAGCAGAAAATGCTTTTATTTTACCAAAATGTTTTCCAGAAGAGGAGTGGGCCTGACCTCTACACTGTTCCATATCCAAGCCCCAACTATCTGTCAGTTCAGACAGCAGTTTCTCAGCTAGGACATCTCCGTCTCCCTCAAAGTTCAAGAATCCAAAAAATTTCTCCTGCTGGTAGTTAGACTGGTCCACATAACGGATAAAGACAGGGAGGTGCCATTCTCCTGAGATCTTTACCAAATCATCAGTAAGTATGGAGAAGAAGCCATTTTGTTTAACTTCCTCTACAAGTTTACTGCGGAGACACTTTTCACACACTTCTATCAACTGACTGAGCTCAGCTGAGGAGCAACACTCCTGTTTCAGATCATATCTCTTCTTTAGGATTTCATCTCCGCTATTCATGCGATACTCTAACAGTGCCTGAAAGTTACTTAACCCAAGGCTATCCTGTTTCCTGTCACCAGGCCCTGTAGGGGGGATGCTTTGCTCTCCCAGCAGCACAAGAACTTCAAACAATGACTTGAGATATTCTTTGTATTCCTCCTCCTCCGAAACTGTCTGGACATCTTCTTTAGCTGCTTCTGGCTGAGACTTCTTCATTCCTAAAAGCAACAATTAGAAGCCAGATCGGTCATTCTTCTTGTAACAAATGTTGATGTGGGATACAGTTAATTTTCTTTGTCAAAAAATGAATGTGTATCTGTTTATGCTAATATTTCTACTTACTTTTTTTCCCTCTACTATCTGTTTCATCATCTTTGGTCTTTAAAAATAGAGGGAAAAGAGACAACTTCAAAATGTGACATAATATGGAAAATTCAAAAATGGCAGTTAAAACAAAAAAATGAAACTAGTTGTTCTACCCACCATCTCTTTGTTGCGCTTGACATGTCCATTCTGAGGTTGGCTTGATGCATCAAAGATAGTCGGTATGGCATCATCCTTTAATACTGCACTCTGAGTATCATGGAAACACATGAGGACTGTCAAGATTATTACTGTATGTTAACTTCTATTCAATAGCTCAAGTCTCACATTTAATATTGTAAATGGACTGCATTTACACCAAAAGCTTTACACTAAAGAGAATATTCAACGCTAATAGGCGAGCTAGGAATTGCACCTCTGATCTTGGCAAACAACCTTTTCCCCTTATTTCTCTTAAATGTTTCCTGTTTATATTAAAACAGTTTGTCCTCAGTCACATTGTTCAAAATCATAAGCAAGACATGACTTACGTTATTGATCAAAGATGTTTCAAAATGCTTTCCACACATTCTGTAGTATCTGTGCAGCTGGTCCGGTGATTTGTCTTTGAGATCTGTCCTCTGGCATTTTTCAACCCACTTCTTGGATCTGAAAAGAGGGTGCAAAATCACAAAGTGCTTAAAAGTCAGTGCGAATCTTGGTTTTGAGGCTCATTTGCAAATGAATACAACAGGTGCACATTTGACCCGTTACTTGTAAAGAAGACTGAGGCTGTAATGGTAGCAATAAATTAAAAACAGACTGACGAATAATGTTTCTTTAAGTAAATACAGGCTGATCACATATACAATCTGATCACAGGTGCCTCTGCAGTAATCCTGCACACTATTTCACCTGGATTTGGAATGAAGGGACTGTGTTTGGCTCACAAATTAATGTTTTTGACATGTTATGGATATGTAAAACATCTTGGATCCTTAGTACTTAGGAAGCTTAGTACTACAAGTCACTTACAAGTAGTGCTAGTTAAAATACTATTTTCCCTGTATATTATTCCTCTTCTCAGATGCATAGTAGGAACTTCAGTGGGTTTAAACGTTTTGACAATAATATATTATAATAATATATACGATATCTGCATCTCGTGATACTCGACCTGACTAACATGTTGTATTTAGTTTCTCATGACGTGTCTGGCGCGTGTACTTTTGGTGCACGTGAACCTGTCAAACTTTTGAATGCTGTTTGTCCATTGAAAGGTAAACAGCTGTACATAAACTAGTTCAACCGTTGTAATAAAAGGCGTGCTGCAGTTCAGGATGTAAACATTACACCTACGTGTTAAATCACATTTAGAATTGTTTTACAACGCGTCAGCTAAAAATAATAAACTGTTCCAATAAGATAGCTAGAGAGCTTCCTGTTTGATTTAGCATGTCTGTTAGCATTAGTTACCTTTCTGGATCAACGGGAAACCTGAAGAGTGGCTGAGGGTCGCATTTACCACTGGTGCAGCTCGGTACAGCACAAATATTCTGCATATTAAGTTTGTATCATACGTCTGTGTGTAACTATGAGTTCCTCCTGAAGCTAGCCAACTGCTAACGCTAGCTATCAAACCACCTGGAACAAGATGATGACTTCCGATTCATCTATTTCAAAATAAGAGCGCAAACGTATTAGGGTATGAATTGCAAAGCGCTTGGCGTTTAAGGTTAAACCAATAGATTTTTATTAAATAATATTGTGACAATGTAATCACAATAATATATTCAGATTGACAGTCGCTCTCTCAATATCACTGCTAATAACAAATATGTCTCATATGTGCCGAACAGACTTGTTACATTGTGAAATCATGTGATTAACATCATTGTTTTGTACGCTTCCCGCCAGACGATACTGTCTGGTTAATTTGTCCTCGTCTTTGCTACACCGATTGATATATGTACGGTAGCAACACAGGGTAGCGCTGACTTTTAGTTTGTGATCGTAGGTGTGATTTCATTTTGAAAGCAGATTGTCTGCTGGTTCCGTTTTGTGCAGCTTGACGTATAAAGCAACGTTCAACAAAGAAGCGCGCGCTTCAGTTCGTTCCCATAATCCTTAGCGGTCATTTCAAAGCAAAACTCAGGGTTGAAAACATGTCAAGACATATTCCAGCATGGACATGCCACATTGTCACATATGGAGTTTGCAGATTATGTGGAATATTATTATTATTACTGTTATTGTTTTTGTTAGAAACGAGGAAAAAACAGACATATATTAAGACAACAGACATCAACGGACAGACATTATTATCAGCGGTAGTTGCAAGAGCGGCAATAATAGCAGTTGTAGTAGTAGTAGAAGAAGCGTTTTCCTAGTAGTTCTCACTGTAATAATGTGATGTGAACGTGCACTGGTTAATGAAAACAACTGCCTATGTGTCGACACGTCTCCCGGGGCTCTGCTGTTATATACAAGGGCGTAACTGTTCACATGGACCGGTACTACTGGAATTCTATTTGGGTTCAAACATTTAAACAAAACATGACAACTTGAGCTTTTGAGATTGAAGAATGCGGCTTGTCTTCTTCAATTCCCGTTCTCAGTTTGGAGACATTCTATTGGTTAATGTTGTTTTCTCGCGATACTAGTCTGTCCAATCAGAGCGCTGCAGCGGCAAGTCAAAACGACTGTTTTTGTCCCACAGGGAAACTAACGACAGAGCTCCAGGGTCGTGGTCCTGTCGAAGGACTTATTCTTCGTACGAACGATTACAACACGGTAGGTTAGTAATTTAATGTTTGTTTTTAGCTTTATTTGAATATATTAGAGGCTGAAATACTGTCACACGCTGCAGCACAATTATGCCTCATGTTTCCAACCGCTAATGTGACGTTAACGTTCCGCCTCATGACTGAACTGCGTCCTACTGCTCAATATACGAAAAACACTATGTCTTAACGTCGAGTTCGTCAACGTTAATTTCCTTTAAAATGCTTTATTCGTCCTTCAGACATCTTCATCTATTATCTGGTCTCTGACGCCTCACAATGGACAACGTTGCAGTATCGAGACGGAACCACACCAATAAGAGAGTAAGTTAATGTTAGCGATGTTGCGTTGAATACTGACTAACATCTGGAGCTTTCAGTCTACATAATGACCCTGTTGTTTTCACAGGGAAACAAGGAGAATGCTCAGCCTGCACAAGGGGCCAAGCCTCTTACCAAAACAGATAAAACTGCTGCTCCTTTCCACCTGAAAAGCAACAACAAAGAGGAGATCTTGGCAAGAAAAGGTCCGGTTAAAGCCAAGGCCAAACAGGTGGACACAAGATCAACATCTGGCGAGGTTCCAAAGAAGGTCAAGGCGGTACAGAAAAATGAGAAAGGTGCTGCTGCTGCCTCTGATGTCGCACAACGACAAACGTATAGCCAGGCTTTTCTCACAGAACAGGCTGTGAGACACAAAAAAATGGTTGCAGAAGCTCCAAAGCCACCAATTACTGTGCAATCATCCAAATCTGCTCCAGGCATGTACAAAGGCAGGATCATCCAGTCCAAAATCGGATCCATTTGGAAGTCAAGTGCCAGTTTAGACAAGGCAGAGGCCAAAGTATCAGCACCTAAACCGGTTGGGAATGCAACAAAAAGCAGATCGAAATCTGTTGCTGACCTGCCTGGACATGGTACACACAAACCTGCACCAGTGAGGTCCAAGTCAGTTGTGGACAGGCCTGCTCAGTCATCCAAGCCCGCTGCCACCAGTCGTCCTCCTGCTGGTTTCTACTCTGCTCGCCCTCCAGCGAGAACCTGCCCAGCAACACTAACCAGCACCAACTCCAGAAACACTACCATGGCTCCTACGAAGGGAAGTGGGACGCAGAGCTCAAAGCCAAACACAGTAGTGCCAGACAAGAAGGTCAACAAGCCTCCTGTCTCCAGCTCCCTCAGTCAGTACAGATTCTCTATGGAGACTGCTGAGGAAAGAAGGTAACATTGTTTTGTTTTATACAGACACTTTAACATTTCCTTGTCCATCAGAATAGTGAAAAAATGTTTTTCTGTCTGCAGAGCAAAACTTGCAGAGTGGTTGGCTTCCAAGGGCAAGACGTTCAAGAGACCAGCCATGGCCACAGCCGCACCTGCAAAAACCAAAGTCTCCAAACCTGCAGCTAATCTCAAATCTCAGCCTGTCCCACAGTCTGAGCCTCAGCCAGCGGCACAGAGCGAACCCGAACCTGTACCTGTACCTGAACCTGAACGCGAATCTGTACCTGAACCCAGTGAGAAAAGTCATGAACCAGATTCTGCTGCTAACCCCTCAGATACACAGCGAGCAGAGACAACTACATGCAGCCCATTGCCAGCGATCATGAACACCACTCTGGAGCTGCTTGAAAACTCTGATCTAGATCTGCCTGTTTATCCACAGGACAGTGTGGATGATGTAAGGAAACAGACATTTTCTGTAATGGTTGTATTAATGATGTCACCTTCCACATCACAAACTAGATTTTGTTCTTTGTTTTGATGTTGACAGATTGTTGTGAACCTGTGTGACGCCCTGGAGGCCATGGCCACGCCTTCTAGATGCAGCGATGGTAAGTTAAAATATATCTAAATGGATTTGTTCGGTCTGTTGCATGTGATAAAGTCAGTGGTGTCTCATTCATTCTTAAAATGATTATCATAATCTACCCAGTTTATTGGTTTTTTTTGTGTTGTAAAGAATAGTCTGTTCTGGTAGTTACACTTTAAACGGATACTTCTGTTTACACAAAGTTGTTTTTGTCTCCATAAGAACTTCCACATGCTTCAGATCAGTGTAATGATGATGGCATGGAGGAAGCTAAACCAAAGGATGAAAGTGAAAAAGAGGAGATGAAGGATGAAAGGCCACAGGATGTAACCGAACAGTCAAAGACTGAGCAAGTGAAAAGTGAAGCAGAAGAAAGTAGTGAAGAAGATGAGGAGGAGATAGAAAGTGATGATGATGATGTGATGGAGACCACACCAAAGATGGAGGATGCTTCTGTAGTAAAATACAGTGTGAAGACGACTCCATACCTGCAAAGGTGAGGCTGCTGTTTTCATTCTTGTTTAAAAAAAAATCAGTCCATCAACCTGCCATAACTTTAAATTTTGTAATATCTTTTTCCCTTCTCTTCCCATGTCTTGTGTAGCGTCAAGAAGACAATTGAAGGTGACGTCATCACAAGCGCATCCAGGAGAAAGAGCAACATCAAAGACCTGAAGTTTCTGACGCCGGTGCGTCGTTCCTGCCGCATCCAGCAAAAATCCTCCCAGCTGCCCTCGATGCTGGTGGACCACGATCCCTGTGTGTCGTCACTGGCTGAGCTGGTGAAACTGGATGATGATCCTAACGCCTACATTTACAGAAAAAACCCTGCACTTTTAGAAGACCTGCCGGACCAGCCCAGGCTGTGAGGAGCTGTTCTTTTTTTTTTTTTTTTTTTTTTTTGTTAAAAAAAAAAAAAATTTTAAAATCGACAACCTCCACAATCATTTAACAGGAGGGTGATGGACACTTTGTACTAATACTGAAATTATTCTACTAATGTTTAAAGAAGTTTAATGCGTTTTACTTTATTGCAGGGGAGAGCATCATTTTTCTCTCTGGCTGTTTGTTCTGAATGTTCTATATTGGCTTTCTCTTAACACTAATTTTATGATAAGCTGGTATAAGTTATGTGTTGTCAAATGCACTAAAATAAAGAGCATTGTCTTATTTTACATGTGTGTGCTTTTATACTTGACTTTACAAGTCTGCATTACATACTTGATAAACAGTCTTTTAATGCTAATTATGTGAAGATCAGACTTCGAGCTTCTGGCAATAGAAATGGAAGAAAAAACAACAATCACACCGTTTATGTTTATCCCCACTTTAATTGACCACATTGTAAAAATCCAAAGTGCTCAGATGAACACTGCTTTCTTTTGACTGCTTCACGGCAAAATCCTGACATGAGACTGGATGTTTCGACACCGGCTACCTCTGATCCCAGATGAGACATTTCATTATAACAAAAAAAAAAAAAAAAAATCATCCACAAAAAAAAAAAAAAAAAAAATCTCTTTGATGCAATTTTCTTCCCTGAAACAAAAAAAGTATAAAAAGTACTCTTTTTTTTCCCCCCCACTCATCTGCAGACCATAAGGGAAGGTGTTCAGTGCTGTGCGCTATAAGGCTCTTTTCACTGCCATCTGATGGTTTTATGTTCTTGAAAGACCTCGGTTGTCCAGATCTTTGACCTAAAAGATGGAGAACAGGTGCAGGTTAGAAAAGTGTTCAGGTTTTCAAGTCATGTCATTAAGTCCGAGTCTGTTCATATGATATTTAGATTTTTCTTCTAAAGCTTTGAAATATCTCGGTTCATTTTATGCTGTTCAACAGTTTCATCAGTTTTTCCTTTTCAACTCTTGCAGCTCTCACATCATTCACTTTTTATAAATAAATTAGACGTGGAATTGTAGAAAAAATTGTGCCCTTTCACACAGTGTGACGACTTGATTGATATGACTTGCGGTTTTTGAACCGTCATTCAATGAACAAGAAACCTCCCTCAACTGCCCTTTAGACTCCAATGTTAACTGACTGCTGCTGCTCTCACATACAAGGAAGTGACTTTTAAAACTGCAACACATCACTATTTTTTCACTTTATCTACACAAATAACACATGTATTTGTAATAAAGTCTCTTGATGCTAAATGTGAAGGAATTTCAGCAAAACAAGCTATAGTTCTTGTATCAATGTGCCTTTTTCTGAGTATCAAAGTTAGTTCTTCTATAAGTTACTCAGTATTTTCAGGCTCCTATTACTTCAAACTATTTTTTAGATTTTCTGTTGCTCTAACTCTTCTTCCTTCCTTCACTTGTTCCCACATAAATCTTGACTAGGACAGTTTTACCTTGTATATCCTGACCAGCCAGTGCTCTGTTGTGTAGGCCTCCTCCAGCACATCCAGTTCAAAGTCTTTGTTCCCAATCTCAGCATTCCTCACTCTGTCGTAACCAGGCGGACGCTCTGCACAGAATAATCAGTTACAGCACAGGATTAATTTTGATTTAAACTTATTGAGAAAAAACTAAATGAATAATGCATCACTCCTCATTTTATGTTGTGTCTGCTGACAGTGCAGTCAGTTGAGAAGCTGACACAGCAGAGAGCGGCTAATGTCTATAAACTTCACAACAGTTTCTTTTGAGTGTTGCTTTTTTCTTTCGTGCCAATCAGCTCCTGTTTGTGTGTTTACGTCCATCGACAGGTGGGTGGTGGTGATGGATTTTGTTTTATGATTTTAATATGTATAGCACTTTGTGCTATATGCTCTGTATGAAAAGTGCATAGAAACAAACACAGACTGATTGAAAGGTGACTGTGTTTGCAGTTATGCTTCATAATTTTAGCAATTACACTATAGAGTATAAATGATGAGCTGAACTGATTAGATTAACCTTAGAAGTTCTTAGAAATGCTGGCATGGCATCGTTCTCAACACTTCAACTGCAGTAAAACATTGGTTACTGCACAGTGAATGGAGTTACTCACTGGCCTCTGTGTAGACCTGGCCGAAGCGGTAGTAGCACATCTTGTACATGAGGCAGTTGAGCAGGACGGGCGAGCCCTCGCGGTCTACCCTGAACTCTCCAGTGGGAGTGTAGTAGTCATGCTCCTTGATGTGTTTGCCTGTGTCTGTGCTTCCACCAATCCGGACCATCCACAGGAATTTGTTGATATCTACAATGAACAAAGATCAGGCATTTTTCATTTGATCATGCATTTTTGAAAATAGTGTGTTGTACTTTTCATCACACATCAGGGTGCCTGGATGTACTTGTACTTGTAATGAGAATCAATCTGCCCACACGGATGTGGCTTAATAACCACAGTGCTGCGAGAAGCGTACGGACTCTGATATGCTGATACTCGTATACGTACCATCTGAAGAATAACCCGTCAGTCCTCCAAAGATGACCAGGACGTAACTGACATCCAGCTCCCTCATGATCTCATAAGCCCTCTCCTCTGTGGAAGCCATGGCCTGCAGAGCAACAGCAGCCTCAGTTAACACAACAGAACTTAATGAACATGACTAGAGGCTGAGAATTTTCCATCTCACCTGTCCGACTCTGGAGATGTGAGTGTTGTTCCACGTGTTGTTGTCCACTAGAATGGTTCGATTAGCCATCGCAGTTATCTGGTACCCATAATCCCACCATGACATGACTTTGGCATCCTGGAAACACAAAAATCAAACTCAAATATTTGAGTTAAAAGCCTCTGGTCTAAAAGCTATGACTGAGAATAATGCAACAGTCTCTGTACAATCCCGATTATTGTGTTTCTGACATGTTTATTTACGTATGACTGACCTCAGGAGTGTTGTGGCGCAGCCAGTAGTAGGCCTCTCTGAAGTCATCAAAGATGATACGGCTACCGTCACCTCCACGAGCCGACGATAAGACAATTGAGGGAGAGGAGTAGGCTTCACTAGTTACCCAGGTGGAGTGGAAAGTGTACGTGATGAGGAAGAAGGCCATGACCAGAATCATCCCACTGGCAACCTGGCAGGTAAGAACAAAACTGTTTAAATAAAAACCCCTGATATTTTTCATACGATTAAAATGAGCATCACACATCTTCATACCAGATTTACTCTAATAAATAAGGAAGAGACAGTTGTGGAACAAATGTCCAGATCCTGTTAGTTTAGTGAAACAAAAGATAAGATGAAAGACCTTTGTTTAAAACAGTGCACAAGATGAACTGCTTAAAGGGAGGGGACTTTTGTTTTTTTGTGTAATATACTAGATAAATTTACCTTTAACCATTATGTAAAATAAAACTCCAAAACTGCTCTGACATCTGAAACGTAACACACTGCCGCAACTCCACAATGATTTTATGCAAGAGGTCACAAGGGAGCCATTGGTTTAATGTTTAACAATGTGCTGACTCTTCTTTTCTTTAAAAAAAAAAAAAAAAAAAAAAACATGACAGTTCTATCATCAGAGACAGAAATAAAATGAACAGAGGAAGGAAGAAAATCTTGTCATCTATGTAATATATATGGTTTTTAAACCACTTTTTAACACTCAAAGAGGGAACATTTAGCCTTGTTCTATTTTTTCACAACCCCGATAATAAATAGATTTAATCCCTTATGTGGCATGTTCATTTCTGGTTGTTACCCAGTTTGAATTTTCGCTTACCTCGTTCTTGATGGGGTAGGTGGAGTCCTGCTGCTTCTTGGTCTTCTTGTCGGGCCGGCTCACGTCCAGATTCTTCATGTAAGTGGTTAACACTTGGGACACACCGATGCCTGACAGGATGCACATGACGGGGGCCAGCACCAACATCAGACGCACCTGAGAAAATGAAAAACAACAATTATATTAAACCTTGTTGCATATGAACACATTTGCAAATTCACTACTACTAAGGATGTCTTTTTATATTTTCAAACCTTTCAAGCAAACAAGCAAATAAATGGCTCCTGTGAGACGTACCATGACAGCTGAGAAGTACATGCTGGTCACACCATACATGATTATGAAGATCCTGGCGTCCGACAGGTTGTTGAAACAGTAGTAAAGACCAACTGTAAAGAAACACAACAAGCAGACAGTCAGCTGTGTCCTTCATCCGCATTAAGTCTTGTTACTCTGTGGGGTGACTTTACGTCATGTTGAGCGAACACTTGCCTGGGAACATGAAGACCAGCAGTTGCAGGTCAAAGTAGTAGGAGGACCAGGTGGTGGGCTGGTGCTCAGAGACAGAGGCAATGATGGGGATGTTGTTCTTGGCATAGGAGGGGTCCAGCAGGGAGTAGAAACGACCCGTCCACGGAGAGATCTTACCTGAGAGAGAAATACAGCTGAGGTCAGTCGTGCTCCAAAGCCAAACAACCCAGTAAAAGGAAAGGAGAGAAAAAACGTTCTCTACTGGATCAGTGTTTGTTACTCCTCTTACCTGTCAGCATGAGGACAGTTCCCACAGACAGCAGGATGAAGCCCACCAGGGAGATGACGCTCTTGAATAACACTTCAAACTGCTGAGCATTGAGTTTGCTACGCAGGTAGTCCACGAAGGCATGAATCTGGCACAAGCCAAACATACCGAAGGCTGCCATGTGCTCTGATGACTGCACCGGCTGGTGTATGAGAGAGGAGAAACAGACAGGTGAAGTGTGTGTCAATCATGCGATTATAACTTTTCTACTTTCTTTAGCCTAAATGATGCTACAAATGCTACAACAATCTGAACAGCTAATGTGGAATATGGTAGTCCACTAGTCATATTACCTGGAAGCCAACAAATGAGATCTGCATTGAGAGAATGGTGCCCAGGCAGTAGACAGTGCAGTAAGCTACATAAATGCGGTGAGAGAATCGGCCTGTGAGCATCAGCACCAGGACATGGAGGGGGATGAGATTGATCAGGAACACGTAGCCACCCCAGGAGGAAACCTACATACACACAAAAACACTTAATCGTGACTCATGCAAATTCGGAATTCATTTAAATCAAATGAAACATGTTGAACTTTAGATCCTCACCATGTAGAAGTAGGCCAGCGCACACATGGACGACCAGTACACAGACCCGGTTTTGACGGCTTTGATCCACATGAAATATGTCAACAACATGCAGAAGATGGCGATACCTGAGCGGGACAACACAGAGTGGTTAAATCAGCAATATGAGATATTTCCTGTGAATAACATGGTTATTCACATTATGCACATACCTTCATTATCATAGGAGCCGGCAACAGAACGAGAGATATAACCAGGCACCACTGCGATCATGGCAGCAGCCAAGAGCCCGGCACCTGCATCCTGCACAAACACACGACTACTTAGTGGAAGTGAAGCAGTCGGTAAAACAAATATTTATTTTAACAGAAAACAGTCCTCATCTGCTGGAACACCTTCCCACGAGGCTACTAATGGGAGTTATTCCAAATAAATATCTGTGTACAGGATTTATCAACTTATGCAGTTATATACTGTCCCATGGGCTCAAAGGAAACTCTCTGTAGTCTGAGAAAATACTCTTACCATTTATCAGCCAAAGAAAGATAGATAAAAGATTTTAATCATGTAAGACTTTTATCTTAACCGAAATCTCAAACCGCTCAGCTGCTTTGATTATAACCACTGATTTTTGTTCTTTGATCTGGTTCTTGAGGTTTTTTTCTTTTTTATTCCTACATTCATTCACTTAAAGGAAACCCAGGTTTGTGTTTTATAAATTTATAACCTAAAATAATATCATCTATTGTTGTATATGTTATTGTGTGTTTTACCTTCAGCTCTTTGGTGAAGTGGTAGGTGACTATGGCAGTGAAGGAAGAGAACAAGGGAGCCAGGAAGACACAGACATTTCGGATGTCAATGGTGATGTGGAAAAAATGTAGGACGTGATACAGGACGGCAGACGTGATCATCAATCCTAGGGAGGGACACAAGAGATATGTTAAGCGATTGTTGCATTACTGTCAAAACTACAGAGAAACAATTGAAACTCACACAAAACTTGAGCTTTTATATCTGATGTCAAACAATCCAGCTTTACAAGCTGTGTTCTGTTCTCTGGTAATTTCATCTGACTCCTACCTGGATAGATGGTGCCACCAATGATCCTCCCCAGAGGATACCATGCCCTGTCATCAAACCAGTTGTGAAACTTATAGAATCCTTCTTCTGCCAGGAAGCGGGTGGTACGGTAGTTGAAGTACCTGAAAGGTGAGAGAAAGACGAAGAGAGATGTTAGTTTGAGTTTTAACACTGTTTACCAACCCTTGGTAATGCAGCGATACAAGCAGAACTTACGGATCAAACTCATGGATGACACTTTCAAACCTCAGGACAGAAAAGAGTCTTGTGGAGAATGCTGAGGGGAAAGAAAGACACGATAGATCCAGATGTTACGTTTGTTTATGAACATCAGGGAGACAGAACTTGTGTGTAGAGGAAGTAGGGGACTCACAGAGGACAGCAGCCATAGACAGAATTAGCAGCTTCAGAAGCGTGTCCTGTTTCTCATAGGACAAACGCAGGAAGCCCAGCTTGGCCATTTTGGGGATGTTAGGTACAGCTCACCGTACAACCTAAAGGAGGAAGACAAATACTGTAACACCAGGACTAGAGTGGAGAAAGTACTGCAGTCTGACATTAACTAACATAAATATGACAATGAGGAAATTACGCTGAAAGAATGGAAATACGTTTTCAAGATCGTTCTGAACAGCCCGGATATTAAGAAAAGTAATCAAAGTGTTGCAGCCTCTAGGAATGAACTTCCATGACCAGCCCAACCAGATAAGGCCACGCACTAAGATGTGGCGTCAGGAACCAGGAAGCACCCACTGTGGAAAACTTCTGCAGGGGCTCGTGTCTGCTTTCTACAGATTGCAACAATGCTTTTACATTAATGTATCGGCAAAATGAAACCACCATAATTATAGTCAGTAGAGCTTTAATTGACGTTAACTTTGAAGGCAGCACCATTAGAGCGAGCTACAGGACTGGCAGCTCCTCAGCCTGTCTAACAGCTCAGAGCAAGAAACCGACAGCAGACACTTTCTGATACGTGGTTATTAACACAAACCATGAGCGCGTTTAAAATGAACACCCGCATAGTTACAGACTGAGAGCATCGTACGGCTTCTCAGCATCAGGCCGGCAATGCTGATGCTGCTTTCATCCACCTAGAAGTGTGAGCAGCTAGCGAGCTAACCTGCTAGCTGCTGTACAATGAGCAGCCGGCTCCACGGCCTTTATCGGATTTTATACTTAAATACAGACGCCACATTCACATGCAACAGTAGGACGACAGCATAAAATAAAAACTTCTGAATCCTGATAGGTTCAAGAATTCAATATTAAATGTTGAGTTAACACTCACCCGCTCCGCTCCTGTTACTCATACACTTTTCACACACAACCTTCACCGTGAGCTAAGTCCCGCCTCTACCGCGACACTGTCTGCGTTTATTGGTCGAACGTCGGTGAACTGTAAACCCATAAGAATATGATTGGCTCTTTGGCTGTCAGTCAAATTTGGCTCCCTGCCTTGTCGCTATAGTGTAGTGACGTGTCCTTAGTGAGGTTAGAAATGTGTTGCCCCCTGCTGGTTTATAACAGAAACGACAGGAAAATGTCATCAGTGTCAGTGCAAATAGGGAGAATTAACTGTTATCAGGTGACAATGTAACTAGTACTTAGTTATATGATATATGATATATTAAGTGTAAGATATATAATACCATAGTTATGGTGGTTATGGTTATAATGGTTCACATGAGGATCAGATCAGACTGGGATGGCAGTGAAAACTTCCTCAAGTGATCATAGTAACACATGCATTCATTTTTCACTTTGTCATACATATTCTGATTTATGCTTTTAAATGTCTAGATAATATTGTGGATTGCAAGTTCAACATATGAACTCATCGTGTAATCGTGTTTAGTAAAAAGTTGCAAAACCTCAAACACAAATGATGAAAAATATTGAATAAGGACCAATTTTATTGAAATTAGACGTATTACTTTTACAAAACCTCACTCACAAATATCAGTCTGCACAAACACTATGCTCTTCTTACAATAATTGCACACTGTTTTAAAATCAAGGTCTCTTCCACTCTGATGTGAGTGAAGACTTGGTGACATGGTGGTGGGTTCAGGATGTCTTAATACTATGTAGAGCACGGAAAGCAAACAGCCCATGATCTTTAGAGACCAGATATATTTGCTTTAACTCTCTGGGGATGGGGATATAACTAGAGCAAGCAGGTTAAGGCCGATCAGCCCATATAAAGACTTGAACTGCAGGACTCCTTCCTTTATTACAGAGTTTAGCATTGTTGTGGTCGAAGTGAAATAAACAGAATATAGACGCAGCAGTTTGGCAGTGTCATCTCAACTATCACCTACTAAATTCACACAGACTAAAAACACTGAGGCAGCTTCTCCTTTGCTGGTGTCACCTTGTAATTTGCAACATGTGTATCTCATCAGACAGTGGGGTGAGGTTTTAAAATTGGGATGAGACACGACACACAACAAGAGTGACTGTTATTTGGTTTCCACTACTTAGGTCACCAATCCTTATTACAGCAGCAGCTCCTGAACTGATTTGCAAATTCTCCTAAAAACAAAGCTGTAACAGGATGAAAACACCCTCCCTTTGTAACTGTACAAGCTCATTTCTGGACCTGCTCGGACACCATCATCTGACAGAAGAATATAGATCCATGTGCAAGAAACCATTTGATCTGTGATCAAGAAAACATGTACTGTGGGTAAAACAAGACTGCTTTGCTTCTGAATGCAAACAAGTCCCTTTAAAAAAATCCTTTAGTCACAAGTTTGTTTAAATGTATTGAAACTATGTGATTTCTTGTGCTGTAATTTATTAAAGGAGATTCATTCAAATGGCACATTATACAAAAAACAATTAAAGAAAATTCCAGAAAACAAGTGAAGAGCTGAGTATATAATGTGTTTTGAGTGTGAGGCACAGGGCAGTCAATTTTTGTGTCACACTGAAAAAATGTGTCTTGTGATTTGTTGTAAATGGAAAAAAAAAAAAAAAAATCAAAAGGGTCAGAGATTAGATAAAAACATGTAAACCCTTTGTCCTAAACCGCGTATCATCTTCATCGAGAGAAAATCCTTCTGGGACGATCACGCTGAGTGAAGCCACTCGTCAGCTGTTGTTCCCATCTCCTCCGGGGGATCCGTCACTGGGTGGGCACGAGTCTCTGGCGGGTCGGGGAGGTGTGAGGGGAGGACAGCCTCTCTGAGGAAGTGGACGACGTCAGTGAGGACTGCAGATGGACCGTCTTGTGAAAAAGCTTGTTGCTGATCAACACGACCAGGGAGAAGAGACGCAGCTGGAAGTGGCTGAAAGACGTGGGCATGTGATCAGAGACTTGTGCGGTGAAAGCAAACCACATGAAATACAAAATGTTTTTATTTTATACTTACTACAGCTTAGTTGGCGTCTTTGCTTCATTAGCACTGATGATGAATAGAGGGAAGAGAATGGAGAACAAGCAGCCACTGGGGAGAAAAGCAGACAAAGAATTAAGATGAATATTAGATGCAGGATGATTCATCCACAGAGAAGTGCTGTAGAAGTTTATAAACCCCTCTCATCAGAGATTAAAACATATTTTTATGACTGCAACTACTCATTATCATGAAGTTCAATTAAGCTGTTGATTATATCCTCAATTAATTCTTTTATCTATTAAACATCAGAAAAGGAAACGTTCAGTATGTGACACTTTGTGTTTATTTTTGGTCTCTGCGATGCTGAAAACCTTCAGAGCTACTGTTAAACAGAGCTCAGGTTTACACTTAAACAGTGGAGCTGCTGCTGATTATTACAATTGTCCATAAATCTGATGGTTCATTTGAAGAATGAAGAATGAGGAGTGAGCAGTTTTACCTGATGATGTATGAGGAGGGCATGGCGGTCAACAGAGCCATTGGTAAACCGAAGCCAAAATAATAGGGCCAGTTCCTCTCTATGTTGGACAACCTCTGGTGCATCTCGATGCCTTAAACGAACACAGACACATTGGTTTCTGTTCCGACACTCAATGCAGATGATTTTTTTTTTTTTGGGTGTAAACTATAATACGAGTGTCTCACCATGGTTGAACCAGCGATACTCAAAGCAGTAGAGGGAGTAGAGCAGAGACATGTGGAGGAGGCTAACCATCTGTCCAATGGCATCGATGGGGAAGAGGCTGACGATCATACCCTAGAACATCATGACAAAACACAACAGTTATATTCAATAGAATAGAGTATCACTATACTGTGGAGGTACAACAACATTGAGGAAACAGGCTGCAAACAGCACTGAGAGATGTTTGTGAGTTCTCATCTCTTTGAGATTTTGTCTTGATTTGTGTAGAAATTAATGCAGGTCATGTTGTGGTGCAAAAGAGTAACAATAAACCTCGTCATCATTTCCTGTAACAAACTCACTGAGTGTGTTTGTTACAGGAAATGATAACTTGCTGTCTGACATGCTGGGGGCGATGCTGCTGAGTGTAATCAGGCAACAACTTTTGTCCGTGTTCAAACTGTACCTGAATGAGGAATAGCGCCTGGAGGAGGAGGTTGAACAGCATATCTGCAATGATTTTACTGACGCTGGGGAACGGCTGAGCTTTACATCCGGACACTTCAAATGCCAAATCAGCAATGTCCTGCAACAAAGAATAACACACTAGTATCTAATACATCTGTGACACTGTGATATGTCTGGTACCACACTGAAACAAAGTACATCAAGAAAAAAACTATTTAAACCATGCTCCTGTCACCTTTGGATCATAAAACACTGTTTCTTGTGCTTTTTTGTGCCACAATTCCAGACTGAATATAAACACATTATGATTTCTATGCAAATATTTTTTTTATTAGAAATAGATCAATATGTATTTTGTGCAATAATGTTCTGACGCTCTGAAATAAAATTCCAGAACATCAGAAAGTTAAGAATGCAGCTACTTGATCATAAAAGTCCTCCATTGGTGCCTTATTTATACATACTTTCATCTAATTCCCAGAAGGAGAAGCCACGTGAAACGACTGAAACCACGGAGGTTTGACTTCAGTTAATAAAACTTTAGTACTGTGTATTTGTCCAATTTTATGCTGCTTCTAAAAGAAGGATCAGTCTGTTCATTACATCACATTAAAACAGGGCCTGACCTGGAACCAGATGGCATTGACTATCTTGCTGAGGACAAACAGAGGGAGAACCCAGAGAGCACTGAAGACGGAGGTCAGGATGAATTCTAACCAGGACCACACACTGCCATGGAGGGAGGGGTCACCTGGAGCAAAAAGCAGCAGGATGGTTTACTGGTTCCTACCATGACATAGCATCTACCCAGATTTACTAGCAGCGATAAGTTATACATACCAATGATTTTTGCAGTGAGAGTCTGCAGCAGTGGTATAAACACTCGGTAGAAGAGAAACAGACTGAGCTGAAGAAGAGATTAAAAGCTAACGTTACTTTTCAACTCAGAACACTAGAATCTGTGTTTGTGTAATCACATTATAAGACAAAAAGAAGCTGCACAACATAAACGTGCAACATCATTTCTTCACCTGACATTAAACTGAAAACAAGAACAAATACGGAGAAAACAAAAAAGAGCTGTAGAGCTCAGCAGTGTATCAGAGACAGGTTCGATGTCTTACCCAGAACACTCCTCCATTCCAGGCACAGCACTGAAAAATCCTGCTGGCTACTTTGGGTTCACTGAAAAAGAAGATTAACATGGAAAACCATCACTGAAAGATCAAACAGGAATCTGACATCCTGTACACTGTTAAAGCTGCACTGACTGAAAACTCCAACAACATATTATAATGTATGTACAGCTGTTTTAAATAAACAAAATAAAAAAGTTCAACTACATTTCTTTTACAAGACAAAATAGCCACAATAGAGGCTTTTTTTGTAGTGGCTTCCCTCTGAAAACATCACTCATATTCATATAGATATGACCATCTCACTGACTGATAAGAGTTTGTTAGAAACAGGAGACAAGAAGTTTTACCTGTTCTACCAGAAATGTATCAGAGTGAGAATCCGTCTAACGTATGACATGCACAGCAACAAAACATTTCTGAGCCTGAGTGTATTTGTGAAAACCTGCAAAGCTGAGCTCACTAAGTACAAAGTGTAAAACTGTCAGCTGGAAGAGTTTCATGTTGAGGATTTTACAAGAAGCCTGTCAATCCCATAAATCACAGTGAAGTTTCTTAATTAGCCACAGTAAGATACGAGCAGCACTGCAGCCAATAAATATACAGCTCTTTTTCTGGGACCTACTTGTCTGGTTTGCGCTCCTCGCTCTGTGCCCGTCTCTGTGCCAGGGCCCCGCTGGCCCTTCTCCTCCGCTGCTCTTCCCTTTTCTGCTGGATGCGGGCATCCAGCTTGGAGATTGTTCCAATCCCCAATATGGAGTCCTTAATCCCCTAAAACAGTCCAGAACAAGAGAGACCACAAACACATGAGGTGTCTTAACATGTGGAAACGACCTCTGTAATGGAATCTTGAAATGTCTCAGCTAGTGCTTGTTGAGTAGAGGAATTACAAGTGTTCAGGTCAATCTTTATGTTTTTAACCAAATCAATACCGTGATGAAAAGTAGTTTTAAATGAAAAGAATATCTGAGGTTGTGTGGGATATTTTTCCATAAAACAACAGCACTTATGTTCTTTTAGGATTTAGACCATTTATCAAGACACTGCTCCACACTGTTAAATTCCCTTTGTCTGGTCGGCTATAATATAAATACATCCTTACCATTAATGTTGAGACAAATGCCTCCATTATATGAGAGGTAGATAATGGAGGCCGGTTCACGAAATCTGACACCTTATGCTGATCAATAACTATGTTCACTGTTTAATAAAAGGCTCCATTAAGTCTCCTCTGCTGTACGCAGGTAGAGGAGAGGCGCCATTAACAGGGTAAGAGAAGAAATATCTGCAATTGTTCCAAAGACAAATGTTATTTTTGGACCGGGCTGGAGTGCTGAGGGTTACACAATGATGAGTTTTACGGTCATAAACGAAAAATGAGGTTCAACATCCTCATCTGTCCTAGAAAAAAAACACACAAACAGCCATGAAGCTTCAGTGGATTTGTCTGATAACGTTTGCCCTTCGTACATTACACACACATTAGGGCCTACACACACACACACACACACACACACACACACACACACACACACACACAGCACTGTGAAAAATAAGCAGGGCACACATTCAGTCATTAATAAATGTCTTCAGAGACAAGAAGAACAAAAGTCCTGCAGCAGATGGTCTGGGCCTGGTCTCAACATCATGGAGTCAGTCTGGGATCACATGAGGAAACTGTGGTACTCAAACCTACCTGTCATTATCATTGAAAAACCGAATACTGTAGGTAGTGCCATGCGTGACTGTAGATGATGTAAAATACATGCTACACACAGTTCCCACTTTATTAGGTGCACCTTACACTTATACAATCATTTGAAATTCACTGTAACAGTTTTACAACAAATGCTGCTTTAACAAGGCTTATAATTGAGGGAATTGGTGGCGTTACAGTAAAAGATGTTGCTAATACTTTGCTCACCCTATTCATATAAATGAAAGTGACAAAATATTACAAATAGGTGTACTTAATAAAGTTGGCCAGTGAGTGTATGTCTTTGCTGAATGAGTCTATTAGTCTGAATGCATGGATCAGTTTCACTGTCTGTAAACTACACACTTGTGGCCTCGTGTCATAGCCTGTGTGTTAGTATCCTGTCTGTGTGTGTGTGTGTGTGTGTGTGTGTGTGTGTGTGTGTGTGTGTGTGTGCATGCGCTGACCGTCGCAACATTGCGGAGGAAGGCCCTGACGCTGTCTGTCATCTCTGGACCAGCTGCAGATCCATCAACTGCAGAAGGAGGGGGGGCTGGTGACCTGGTGGTCAGCTCTCATGGCAGGGAGGGGCTCACCCAGTAACCTGCAACCACCCGTAAAACACAGACACAAAGTGAGGACAAGAGGTAACAGTTTGCAATTTCCAGTAATCTGACAAATCAGATCTAAACAGCTGGAGACACTGTTTCTAAAGATATATTCTATAGTGGAGTTGCTTGCAATGTACAGTAGTTTACATAACTTTCCCACCCACACCAACTTAAACCAGTGGACAAACTGAGCATACTCAAACTAAATACAAATAATTTACCACCATAAGAGCTTTTAGTTGTTTGCTAAATTATCCTTTTACATATCAGCATATGAGCAAAATATTTTTTATTATTCTGCCACAAAGAACAAGTCACAGCCTGGCATGTTAAAAAAAAAACTTGGCATTGATCCACTTCAAGTATCAAGGAGGTGTAACCAATCTCTTTATACATTTGTGGTATTTGATGCCCACAGTGCTGATTCATCTCTGACATAACTATATCAGGTTTATACTATAACACCTAATCGACCCACCACATTAACCACATTTTATACATAAACCAATAGCTATGTAACTTGTCTCTTTTATCTTTACTTTGTCCTGAAAAACATATGTGGTGTATTATAGTGTAACACAAGTACAATGTGTTTAAACTTGAAGGTAAAAAAAAGGACACAAAGTTCATAAACAGTGAAAGGAGGACACCTAACAGGACCTGATGTTATCACCTCTGACATTATGGAGGCACATGCTGCTATTGTCCTAATGGTTTACAATAAACCCATGGATTTCTATGCATAACAACGTTACACATGCGCAGCCATACCTCTGGTACTCTCAGTCAACTTTACAGGTTTTATAACGAGGTGAAAGTTAAACGCTGTTGTCTCTTGGTGACACTGTTTATCCAAGTTAACGCTAGCAGGCTGACTCAGTGTGTTAGCTCAGAGAGGTGACAGCTAACAGTGTTAGCTCACTGCCTCCGTCCAGCAGCAAAGTCTTCACAGTTTAATAAGTGCAGACCCTCACTCGTTGTGTGGTCGGTGTGGTCAACACGACGTCTCTGCTCTCATAATCTGTGACTTTGGTTGTTTTGTTTGTTGTTCTGTTAGCTTGTCTGTGCTGCTAGCTAACTGTTAACGCTCAACAACTCATTTAACTGCTGTCTTCTCCGTCAACACGACACCGAAACCAGCGGGTAAAGTGAGAGACGGAGCGCACAGCTCGTCACGGTGTCCTCCTTACCTCATGCGACAGGCTCAGGGTTGTTGTAACTTCGTCAATTCTTTCTTTTAGCCCTCCCTTTAATGTCACAACAACAACACTGGACACTACCAGCAGCAAGGGCCGTGCAAAACATATTGCGCAAACTCCAAGTGCGGGGGGTTATGGGAAATGTAGTGTGTTGAGAAGCAGGAAACATTTTGTTCAATGCAGCAGTGTTTACTGAGGAAGGCAACGTAAACACAATGGTGCTCGCGTGTGTTATTTATCATATTATTAAATATTTACTCAGCTGAGTATATAATTAATAATATAATGACATAATAATAATATAATGACATATAATATAATTCTTATCTGCAGCTGAATATTATTTTTTATCATAAGTTCATAATTATTTTGTTTAGATGTTGAATAGTAAACAAACACATATAATTTGTGACATCTTCACATATATTATTTAGTGTTATTAATTTCTTGTAGTCTTATAGGTACATTTAAGATACTAAAATCAGCATGTTTGGTATTTTTGCTTCTGAAATAAGTAAACAATCATTTTAGTTTGTTTGTCAGAGTAATTTTTCTCCCAATTTTTACATTTTTTTATGGTTGGTTTTTCTGAGTAATCTTCTTTATGATTTTCTGAGTTTAGAGAGCATTAGAGAGCTCTCCTTTACTGAGAGCTCGACGGACACAAACATGACCGGCTTGTCAGAAAAACTGATTTTTTTATTAAGATAAACTACTATTAATATATTGACACAAAATCGTCTTTCTGTCTTAATCACATTTTCTGAATGGATATTCAGTTATTTGTCAGTTTGCGTCGCCATAAACGGATCATCTTATCTTCATATAAGTAAATATGCAGGGTTGAAGCTGTTCCTGAAGTTTGTACAAACTTGACTTTTCTTCATTCAGATAAAAAGCAACAACATGTCTGTGAAATGTACATTATGTCTAGGAACAAAATGTTTCTCTACGTTGTTTTGAAGCTTTAATTCTGATTTAATTTTTATATAGATTCGATTTTTTTTTATGTGTGTACACATTTTGACAATCATATAAAACATTGTTTTGCATGAATTTCTGTCTGAGGAAAGTGAATTAAATAGTCAACAGTGAAATAAGTCGTTCACCAAATGTAAAGATAAGTATTTAGATTTAATATTAAACATTTAGAATTTACATTTATTGTTGAGTTCCTTCTTCTTTATATATATATATATATATATATATATATATATATATATACACACACCCACATTTTTAATAATGAAATTAATTATAAATGACCTTGTTTTACATGAATTTCAGTTGCAAACTAATAAATAATCTTTATGTCTTTATGTAACCCTCATTTAGCAGAATCACAAAACTGCATCTATAAAAAGTAGCTTGATGTTAAGCTCAGTAATGAAAAACAGTCACATAAAATCCTTTAATTGAGTCTGAAATGCAGTTTAACACATAAACACAAACACATCTTTTTTAAATGACATGTTAGAATCACAATCAGAGCATTAAAGCTCTGGTTAATATTTCTAGTCTGCTGCCTCACAACAATATTAAAGTGTATAAAATACAACAGTCATACATTTATAAAATGTAACTCAGATTCCCTCACATATAAGTGACATTATTATATTTACATGCGCACATCAGTACAATACAACAAGATAAACAAGGAGTGAATAATGTGAAAAATGCCTGATCCTCAGGGTCAGGCTGCAGCTCCTTGTCATCACAAGTGTCGTCAACAGCAACAAACATCTTTACAAATGTAAAAGGTGATGGAGCTGATAGTAAATAAAAGTGAAAATACGAGTTAAGTGTGACTGAGCTGGAAGCTGCTGTCTGTTGGTCCTGTGGTTCACAACAGCCACAGTCACACAGACATCAGCAGCAGACCACTGAGCACTGAGATTCTCACCACATCCTGAGTCACCAAAATCCTGAGTCATTTAATGTCAGTGATGGTAATATTAATGAGTTGTTTACTTGTTTTCATTGTCTCAAAACCTACACTCTCTCCTCTGACACACTGCTGTTGGTTCATCATCACACACAGATATTCTTTAAGTCAGTTTTGTGATGTTGGACACACAAAGAGTTGATGTGTTTTTCACCATATACAGTTTTTTCTCTAACATCATCCATCTCTGATGTCAAACTGTTCTCATACAGTCTCGTCCATGGTCCTCGTCCTTATCCATAGTCCTTGAACCACTGGACCGTCAGATTATCAGCTGTTGTGTAAACATGACAGATCCACTGTTTCTCTTAGACTTACAAACGTAAATCTCGCATTATCTAAATTACAAACAATAAGACTTGTGTTTTTCTCACATGAGATGGTGCTGTCTGTCCAGCACCGCTCCTGGTAAAAGCCAGAGTCTGAAACTGTCAGGTTGCTGATCTCATAATAAGAAATATTCCTCCAGTTGTACACTAGACAGTTGTCTTCAGGTCTTCAGGTCAACATCAAGTTCTTGGACCAGAAGACAGAGCTGTTCCACAGGACGAACTTCTCCTCACCAACAAACCTGGAGATCAGAGAGAAGCTGATGCTGCTGGGAGGCCTGAAGGAGTGAACCCACATTTTCTTATAAATGTAGTACAGTTTGTCTGCATGGATGTTTGTGATGAGAACAAGAAGGAGGAAACAGAGCTCTGTTACTGCAACTATGCTGCTCTGAGGTCTCCTGGTGAGTCTTGTGTTATGTTAACCTTAATCAGTAAAATCACATTTGAGACATTTATCGAGTGATCTGTGTCTCCTGGAAATGGAACCTCTAATGTGTTGGTCAGTTTCCTGCACAGGAAGAGTTTTATGTAACCGCATAATGACACTGATAAAATAAGTTAACATTGAACAAAGTCAGCTCTGGACGAATTAGATACTTACAGTACTGTGTAAAAGTTGTAGGCACGCCCCACATGTTTCGTTTAAGCAGTGCTTTAAAGACCATACATATTTATCTCTCAGATTTACTGCTGGGGCAATAAATCTGGTGGTGGCCAGAGTCTGAATCCAGAATCATTAGTACATTTTACGTGTTCTTAAATACTTGGTACAAATTACAAATACATTTATACATATTTATATTTATATATTTATATGTGACAAGTAACACAAGCACCCCGAGAACACGAGTGTAGTTACAGAAGATGGACACCATCAGTGAGAAGATCATTCATTGCATATTGACCATATATCAATGGAAAGTTCTATAGCAGCAAATGTTTTAATTTATGGATACTTCAACGTTTCAGCTTTTTTTTTTTTTTTAACTTTAAATCTCAACAGAAGCATATTTTAGCAACACATTTGCCCTAAAAGTATATTACACATGACACTGTTATTATTGACATGCTGCAATTGACGGAGGGGAGGAGTTTTATACTTTGATAGCTACAGGTAGATATGCAACCTGTATGTTTTGATCAATTATCATGAGTGTTGACAATTATACTGAATATATCAGTTTCATTCTCATTGGTAAAACTGTGAAAAAATCACAGAAATACAGAGTCGCAGGTTGTTAAATAGGTGTGTTAGATCACGGCGGCGGGGACACTCCTACGGGGCGGCGCGTTGATCTGCATCCTGCTCCTCCGAGCTCAGATCCATCTGTGAACTTCACCAGGCTGCAGCCCATGTCAAACTCCATCGATGGTTGTACTGAGGATCAGAAATGCACAGAGGAGGAAATACGCGCTCATCTGTCTGTGCGTTGTCGGCTTCATCATGTACAGATATCTCGGGTAAGTTCAAACTTATTACAGTTCAGATAATTTGAGGCAGTTTGTGACTAATGTTGTCGAGTGATCCGCTCAGTTGTCATAGCAATACTGTCTACAGAGTCTGATATATAATATGATAAACAGTAAACAGTTACTGCAGTAAAGCTCGGTTGGCTATGACACCATATGATGTTAGTCACAATAAAGTGCAACAAGTTAACTTTATACCCAACCATTTCTCTTAGTCTCTGTCTAAACGTGTAACAAAGCACATTTATAGAATATATTAAAAACTTAAACTTGTGTCTGTCTTGCCTCTGAAGTCAAATATTCTTGTGCTGTTTGCCAACACAAGACGTCTGCAAATTCCCATCAAGCGAGTCACATGTGGTCAGTTCTGGCACAATAGCTTTCAATAGATCATGTGTACTCTGGCATAAATAAAGCCCTGCTCCTGTTCTAGCATGCCAGCAGGGGGCGGAGGATGAGCAGGAACGTGGGCCTGAGCGCCAACTCCTCCCAGTTCACCCTGGAGGGCGAGCCCTTCCTCATCCTTGGGGGATCCATCCACTACTTCCGTGTACCAAGGGCCTACTGGAGGGACCGCCTGTTGAAAATGAAGGCCTGTGGCATCAACACCCTCACTACGTAGGGAGAGCTCCTGTGTTTTGTGTCACAAACCTGTTCAACTTCTGAAACTTTAACAAAAACCGTCCCTGCAGGTATGTGCCGTGGAGTCTGCACCAGCCAGAGAGAGGGGTGTTCAACTTCCACACACAGCTGGATTTAGAGTAAGTGATCATTTGAATCTGATTTGAAATTACAGCACTCGTAATAATCAGCATACCGTGTTCTGTTCACACTCTCATTGATGCAAATAATCATCTTAATATGACCGTAGCAAGAATGAAGCACCACCTGTGCAGCTGTACTAACAGCGTCGCTGCTCTAAGGTGTGTTAGCAACACTCTCCCTCCCTCTGATCATCTGCTCCAGTACTCAAGGGAGCAGCAGAGTCCCACCTGACAACAGCGGCATCTCCACAACAACAGCCATGTACCAAGCAATTAACCAACATGGTGATAATAAGTGAAGAGGGATGTGACGCCTTGGCCTGCTGCAGCTGTTGCCAAGCGCATTTCACACTCATTAAACAAAAAGACTTAACATTCAAACGACATTCTAAACTTGATGTCTTGTATATTGGTTTCAGAGCTTTTATCAATCTTGCTGCTGAACTGGGACTGTGGGTGATTTTACGCCCGGGGCCCTACATTTCTGCCGAGCTGGACCTGGGAGGACTGCCCAGGTAGAGTGATGGGTTACTACACATTACATAAGGGCTGGGGAATCTTTGTTGCATGTACATATTTCTGTCTCTCCGAATGCAGAATGTGTATTCAATCCCAAAGCTTGTATAACACTTTTATTTTGGAAGTGCTCTGACCTGTTTATGTCTCAGAATAAATGACATTAAGTTTGTAAGTGAATTTAACCCGATGGCACAAAAGCCACTTTATCTGAGCCACAATGTGCCACTTTTTTGTTGAGTGCAAACAGGGTGAAAAAGTCGCGTCTTGCTGAAAGGGAGATCTTGACCAATATGTGAAGCTTTGTCCAGTATGTTAAGACTCACTGTGCCTCCTTTATTCTCTGAGCTCTGTGGTTTAGTTATAACCAAGTGTGTTGTTTTGTGTGTGTTCGGCAGCTGGCTGCTCCGTGATCGCAGCATGAGACTGAGGACGACTCACCCCGGCTTCACTCAGGCTGTCGACACCTTTTTCAACAAACTCATACCAAAAGTGGTTCCACTGCAGGTCGGCTTTTTAATTGTTAATGATGAAAAATCATGTTATAGCTCTAGCTCATTTAACTCAATATAATATTTGCTCTTGTTTCTTCTAGTTTAAGAAAGGAGGTCCCATCATTGCAGTGCAGATTGAAAATGAGTATGGATCTTTTGCTAAGGATGAAAGTTACATGCCCTTTATTAAAGAGGTAATGTGATAACACACATGTAAAATAGATATCGCAGAACTAATTGATGTCATGATATTCAGACCCCAACACTTGACCTTCTGTTTTATTTTGAAAGGCTTTACAGTCCAGAGGGATCAGCGAACTCTTGCTCACATCAGATAATCACAACACACTGAAGTCAGGGGGTGTAAATGGAGGTACAGTGTATATTTAATACATTCACTTACACCCAGAGTCAGTAACACATACGTATATCTTACCATGAGCTCTCCTGTCTCAGTCATTAGATCAGTGAAGTTGCAGAAGTTAAATCAGAGAGACATCCAGGATCTGAATGCTCTCCAGGTGTGTGCTTCACTCTCTACATTGTTTCACTGGACATCAAAACATAGACAGTTGATGCTGGAGTTACAGTGACGTTGTGTGTTCGCGGTGTTGTTTATGATTATTCTGTTTGTCAGCCCAACAGTCCCACTATGGTGATGGATTACTGGACCGGTTGGTACGATGTGTGGGGTGACCTCCACCATGTGCTTCCTCCAGAGGGTAGTAAAGTTTTACTTTTAGTTATAGATGAAGTCAACACCCCTCTACAAATTAATATTTAGTTTGCTTCTATAATCCATGCAGCACCAGTTCTGCTTTTCAAAGTGTCTTTGGTAACACATCCATGATAGGCTTTTCAGGAAAGGTCATACCTGATCCTATGATAAGAACCTCATAAGAACCTGAGTCCTCACAATTTAACCAGCTAAAAATTTCAGGTCCTTAAAATACAAATCTTAAAAAAAAAAAAAAAAAACAGATCACAGATCATTTTCATACCATGTTGCTTTGCTTTGCATTAGGAACACCATCAAAGTGCACATGCAAATGTTAAAGACACATGTTTAATGTTTAAGAGAACAAATGTGTCATTGTAGCTTCTGACACAATTACGATGAACATTTTGAATCTCTTGTCAGATATGGTGTCCACTGTGAGGGAGATCCTGAGGCGAGGCATGTCTGTCAACCTCTACATGTTCCACGGAGGCTCTAGCTTTGGCTTCATGAGCGGAGCGTTGGCTGATCCTTCTTACAAAGCTCTGGTCCCCAGCTATGGTTAGTTCACTCTGACACAAACAAATCAGCAGTGACTTGAATGCAAATTTACAAAAATTGTTATCACTAAGCTGAGGCACTGCCATGTCAGAGATAAGGCTGTGGACTGAACAGCATTGCCATTGAGAGCCAGCAGGTGGCAGCACATAATAGTTTATCTACAGCCTGTCACACTATTACGTTTTACAGATTATGATGCTCCCTTGTCTGAGGCTGGAGAGTACACTCCAAAGTATCATCTCCTGAAAGATCTACTGTCTCGCTATAACAGTAAGTTAAATGCTTTGTATAGACGTGAATACAATGATCTTGTGGTTGACCTTTGATCTTTGACCTCTTTGTACAGGAGGTGAGAGGTTTCCTGACATGCCAGCCCTTCATTACAGGGAGGCGTATGAACCAGCCATCATGTACCAGCATCTGTCCTTATGGGATGCTCTGAGCTTCACTGAGGGAGTATGTTTTATGTAAGATTATCTGTCATCTACTGAATATGTGTCATGAAAAGCAGCAAGTGCTTTTCAATCAAGTGGTTTAATTTAGTTAGTTTAATTTAATCTGCAGCCATTTAAGTCACCAAAGCCGGTAAACATGGAGAATCTACCTGTGAACAATGGGAATGGCCAGTCCTATGGATACACGCTGTATGAGACCACCATCACCAGCGGAGGATCATTGAAGTCTGGAGACAACGTCAGAGACCGAGCCCTTGTGAGTTCTCGTCTTGAATAAAAGCATGTTTTCTCTCACCCTGACCTGCTGTAGTCTGCAGGCTGTAGTGACCTGCAAATAACCGTTTTCATTCATTGTGACCCCTGATATATTTGTAGCTGTTGAAACAGAATTTAAAATAAAACATTTGACATTTTTGCCGTTCACAGTGAGAAGGGCGTTGACATTATACCAGGCTACCATAATAAAAAGAAACCTAAAGAAGACAAAGCTGTCATTTTTCCAGTTAGGTGTTCCTCTAACCCTCAACTGTCGTCCTGAGCTGTGGGTCATCATGACCAAAGTAATGAGATTGTAGATAAAATGACAGAAATTAGTTTCTTCCACAGGCTGTGTGAGCTCAGCCTTAGAATTAGGGTGAGCAGGAGGGAGTTTGGAGCAGAGCCATTGCTCCCTTAATGTTGTTTAAGACTTTTCAGGCTGGTAAGAGACCTCAGGGTAGCTGCTGGACATTCTAGATGGATCATATATTTCATCTGGACCTCAGGGTCCTCAAGAAGGTTAACAAGTGTTACTGGGGAGATGAAAACTTTGACTGTCTTGTTTAACCTTGCTGGCACTGCAAACTTACCTCGTATAAGAGGCTTAAACTGGTTTGGTGGAAGTTTAACATTTTGGGAAATGCACTGTCTTATTTCAGAGTAACAGTAGATAAGAGGATCAATACATAGCTTAGCTTAGCAAAAGGATTGCAAAGAAGAAAAACTAATTATCCTGGCTCTGTCCAAATATGAGAAAATCCGCATCACAGTGTACTAATTAAAACATTTGACTTTGTCTAAAAGTGAAAGAGGTTGCTCCACACTGTTGGTGTACTCTTAATTAAGGCAAAACTAAAACCATATTTGAGACATTTCATTCAGGAAAAGAAGAGTTATGTGTTGTACAGAGTTACATACTATAATACAGTTTATTTCACAGCGTTTTTTTCTTCTCAGGTCTTTGTAGACAGAGGCTACATAGGCCTTTTCAAGCGGCACAATGTGGAGCTGGCGGTTCCTGATGGTAAGGTACGGCATCAACACAGGCAACAGTCCAATAAACATCATTCACTGTGCTTTGTCTGATGTGATGGATGGTTTTAAAACTTACAAAAGACATAAAAGCAATCGATCCCCACAGGGACGGCGTACCTTGAGTTTGTTGGTAGAAAACTGTGGACGAGTTCACCGGGGAAGGGACCTCGACAAACAACATAAAGGTGATTGACAGACAATATGCAGTTCTTTGCTATTGCATGCTATTAAATCACTTCAGTGCTCAGTTGGAAGTGTACAAGCCAATTTTGATTTGTGTCCTTACAGGCCTTGTGGGAGACATTTTATTAAACAATATCCCCTTGCGGGATTTTACAATATACAGCCTGGATATGAAACCCAGCTTTATTGATAGGTTGGTATGCTTTATTGAGTTTAACACTGCATATCATTTTCATTTTCCTGCAATGGTGTTTTTGACTTATTTTATGCCTTATTTCAGTCTTTATCAGGCACCATGGAAAAGTCTTCCTGAAGCTCCAAGCTTCCCTGGATTTTTCATGGGGAGACTGTTTGCATATGGATACCCAAGTGACACTTTTGTGAAGCTCTCAGTAAGTGAAACAAAATGTGTGTGGATATGAGGAATACATCATGTATGCATCGTGAAGCACTTAATTTCTTGGTGGTTCCACAGGGTTGGGAGAAAGGTGTTGTTTTTATCAATGGGCTGAACCTGGGCCGCTACTGGTCCATTGGCCCTCAGCAGAACCTCTACCTCCCCGGCCCTTTTCTCAACAGTGGAATCAACCAGGTACAGCAATGAGTAAACTTTATAGCAAAGCATTTTTTTAGAGGAATAGTTGGACATTTTAATATGGAAATATAGTGATATACTTTCTCGTCAAGAGTTTGAGGGTTAGGGTTAGAGATGAATGATATATCCGCCAAGTTACCACTAGCTTACAAGACCACAAACAGCTGATCTGACTGTTACAGCAAAACAAGCTCAACTGCAGCTTTAAAGGTTATTAATTAACAAGGTAAATGTAATTTATTCAATCCACCACTAAAGCTTCGGTGCAGAGAGAAGATGTTCTCAGAAGAGATGAGTCTTTAAAGATTCTTGAAGATAGAGAGGGACTTGGGAGAGATTTGGGAGCTTGTTCTACCATCAGAGAACCACAGATGAGAACAGTCTGGGCTGAGATTGTCTTGTATGTAGGGATGGTAATGACAGTTGATGGTCCTTGGAGGAACAGAGTGGTCAAAAGGGAGCATAGGTTCAAGTTGATGGTGCAGATTCAGACAGTGACTTTGAGTTTGATTGGAGCAGCCATATGTCTTGCTGGTGGAGGTCACTGAGCAGCAGAGTGACATGAGCCCTTTGAGACTGATCAAAAACCAGACACACACTTGCTTCTGGACCATCTGTTGTGGTTTTACTTTGCTTTGCACTAGTCTCTTCAATGTATAAAACAGTACCGCTGTTTCACCAAGTTCCTTGTTTTATTCTGAACTGAGAAAACTGGCTGCTCTTACCCATATTGACCTATATTATCTATTTATTTATTAACTATTCTTTTATTACCTTGACTGTCAGAGCTCACTGTGTCTAATTATCCTGTTATAAATAAGGTCATTGTGTTTGAGGAGCAAGAGGGAGACTACAAGGTCCACTTTGAGGATACACATGATCTCGGCATGGCAGCAGACATCCAGTGACATCATCAGTGCCTGTTTGGGTTTGACTTTCATGTAAAAATGTGTTTTGTTTTGTTTTTTTCAGAGATATAAATGTTGTTAAAACCATCTTCTTTTTCACAAAGTAATACCTTCAAATCTGTAGACAGCAAACACAGCCAGATATTTTCTCACTTCACCAATCAATGAAATCCAGAGAGACATGTTCATATGGGAGCTGTTTATAGACATGTACATACGGTGCCTTTAGTTCCAGTGAATGTTGAAACATGAATCATTAAGTCCATCCTTTCGCCTGTGGATTCACAGTTATAAAGTAATCATTTGTGTTTGAGTGTGGCAGTTATATGTCATAGTATTAGGTTTGTATTGCATATGTGAATATCCTGCACAATTTATAGCTGTTATTGAACTGGAAATATTTTCACCTGTAAATCAAATTAAATAAAAAGCTGTGAGCTGAGGCAGAGGTGATGTGAAACAGCTTTCAAATGAAACACAAGCAGCAATGTAGCAACATCAGACCCTTATATTGAAAGTTTAAAGTTTTAGATGCTCGTCACATCCATAACTGACCGAACTCTCAACAGACAGAGTCTGGGAGAACAATTACCATCTGTAAGCAGTGTCACTGCAAGTCAATGGGGGATGAAATCATCACTTGCAAGCCAGCCATCCATAGTCAGAATAATTAGACTTTGTAAAACAGCTTTTTTTAAATGGATTCACATCCAGTTTTTAGAGAAATGACTTCATATCCCATTGAGTCTCACAAACATAGGTCACAACCAACAACTAACAGTGTATGGTACTAATTATTTCTAAACAATAAATATTTCTGCAGAGAAACCTCCAGTTCACTGAGTGGACTGGGTTTTTTATTAGCTTATGAAGAAGCCTGTGAACAGGCATTAAAGACTGGATCTACCTGTGAATAAGAGCAGACCACAGTAGTGTTACAGCATATCAGGAACAAAAACTTGGAGTAAATGATGGCGAGGGATGACACAGTTACACTAATAAATACACTAATAAATTAAAACTAGTACATCACCGTTGTGTGTCTGTGTGCTCAGAATAAGCAGCTCACCAGCTGCACATGTATGGACGTGTGTTGAGGAGTAACAGGCGTCCTAATTAGTGCTGGGTTCAGGGTGCTATCTAAATAGCTCAATGTTGTACAGTACAAGTGGGGAGGGCTCAGGTCCCCCCACTGCAGTCTGTCAGTCAGTGCTGACTCACTTAAGACAAGGACCCCCTTTATTCCTCTGTGCAGCCCTGTGCCCGACAGCCAGCTTGCCTCAGAACAAAAGGGCCCTATTTAATGCTGATTGGATGGTTGGCTGGTGTTGTCTGCGCTGAGAGGGCTCTTTATTGCTCGATGCACCATCTCTTCCTGCAGTTTAAATCACGTAGCATCCTTTGTCTCAGCTCTCTGAGGAGACTTCAGTGGGCTCCTTTTGGCAACTCCTACCAGCTTGTCGTGTCGGCTGGAGCTCCAGACCAAACATACAGGCTTTTTTTTTTTGTTCAGTTGTGCTTTGATACTCTGGTCAGCGCACATGGCTGTGTGCTGCCTCCTGGGGTTGACAGGTGTTCCTCCATTTCTTAGCTGCACCAAAGAATAGCTACTGTGCTGTCAGTATTTGTGACTATGGCCATTGCTCTTAGCAGCTCTGAGGTTGATTTGAGTCCAAGTACAATCTCGTGGAGAAATGGCTCCCCTGAAACAACAAGTATGCACTTAATAAGGACAAACAAAGAACAAGAGGCTCTGTGAGGCTGAACTAACGACATGTTAGTGTCATATTGGAGTTATTATAATGCAAGTTTCTCACTCGTACTTCCAAGCCCTAATAACAACACTGAACACTGATATTGATTAAAGGAAAATTTCTAAACTTTTTGTAACAAAGAATTTATGGAGATCCATTGGCTGGAAATTAAATATAATAATCTTTCAATAAGTGTATAATCATCTAAACTAATGTTTGTTTATTTGTTACTTTTAAATGAACCATTACTCATAGCATGTCCTCTTACACAGAGTTCACATTCACGGCATTTTTTATGTCACCTAAGGGCCATTGTATTTCTCCTACAAGACTGGGAATGGAGAGTGAGGTGAGGGCTATTCAGTTGGTCACTACCTGCAACCTCACCATTAGATGCAACTGAAACCTACACATCGAACCTTTAATGAAAAAAGTGACTTGGTAGTGATACAAGAAAACACATCATCCGCTTGGGACAATGGACGTTTGCACAAAATGCACAAAATGCCTGTGTCCATAGATGCATGACTAAAAATACATGATAGCCAAACACAAATGTTCAATTATTCATGACAAACTCTGCAGGAAACAATCCTTTAAACATGTTATATAAAGGTCAGGCATCCATTTCAAGTAAAGTCCATATCTCATGGTGCACACAGGCTACGATGCTCCCATTTGATCCATCCCTCAAAATAATCACTGTGTGGGAAGGCTGTAATTTGCAATTCTAAATCTCTGTTATTACCTGTGTCAGATGAAGTATGTCATATCTCCACATTAGAGTCTGTAAATCCTTTCTTGCCCTCATTTACCAGCACAGGCTTCTCTGTCCGTGTGTGCCATACTAATACCTGCAGGTAAGAAGAAAGGGATGGCAGACGAACAGAGATACAGTTAATATGGTGAGATAAAAAAACTGATGTTTTGGTCCAAAAGGGCTATATGGATAATATGTTAAATGAGTGGTAAGCATGAAGGGTTGGCTGCAAGATAACTTCAAGATAAATAATCTTTACTCTCTACCAGAATGTTTAACTGCCAAATCATAGTGGTCACGTGCTTACCTTCGTGCAGTTAGCAGCTTTAGGCTCCAAGTCACTGAGAGTCACCAGCTCCTTTAACAAGCTGCTCTCTTGATATCCCCCCTTCACCCCACGTAACTTGAAATAAGCCTGAGGTTTAGACAGAATAATGCGTAGGTTCACTGCAAACCCAGCCATGTCGATGGCAAACGGCCGGTGTGGGTCAAACACAGTCTTCCAGCCGTAAACTTTTCCCATGACATTAACTTTAGGGGACTCGTAGCGGAGGCCGCCCACGAAGGCCACAGGCCAAACTGAAACCTTACGGGTGAATCGCATCTGGTAACAACACAGACAGAAATTGAAGTCACTCAAATGAGTCACTTTAAATTGCAAATCATGTGCTTTTGTTTTGATATAGATGTCCTCACCTCCTCAAATAGCTCCAGACTGTATGTGTTGTCATCATCTGCAAAGTAGACAATCCCAGGTTGAGTGTTGTTTACACTGATGGTCTCACGGAGCCACCGTAGGGCCAGGTTCCTCTGGATGGTCCCACGTGGTATCCTGGGGTCTCTGGTGTCCCCACGCACCTTGTAGTTCCTGGGAGTCTCCACATTGAGGTGGGTGTAATTGAGTCCGGTCTCCAGGAGGAGACGGCTGACCAGAGTAGTCCTCTTCTGAGAGTCCTCCACCAGGATCCAGTGCAGGTTGGGCACATGGAGCAAGGTGTTGGCCAGACGTGTCAGCTCTGCCTTCTGCACTGGTCGGCTATAAGTGGGAGTGATGACGTGGATGGTGGGTAAGAAGTCGGACCAGGGCGGAGGCCGGCTGTAGACGTACTCTGTGCGCACAACCTCCACAATGTCCCGGTTCTGCAGAGAGCAGGACTCTTTGACAGCAAAAGTGTTCCTGGAGTTGGAGTGACTGTCACGTCCATCATCTAACCAGGAGAAATGATTACAGTGAGTCTACGCTCTGTCAGACATAAATGAACTGAGTAGCTACCTTCAGCTTGACATGTAAATTCATTGCAGTCAATCATCGTGTGACATTTTCCTCTCAGGTTAGAGCGCCCGTAGGTGACACAAACACTTTTGTTACAACCTACTGTGATGAATTTCAAATGAAAAAAAAATGTTCCTTCTTCCATCAGTTGTACTCTTACCCTTTCGAGCAGCAAGCAGAGGGGTGATGGTGCTCTGGTGCCAAACAGTGATGAGCAGTGTCCAAGGCAACACAATCAACACAATGGCGACAATGTCTCGTCTCTTCGGCATCTCCAGGGTCAGACCTGAGTCATGTCACTACCTGCAAAGCATTTAACACAAAGGTGCACAATGATAAGAACCAGAGTGCTGTGAAACAAGATGTTGCAGTTTTTTCAATAACCATCTTTAGATTTCACAGAAGAAAACTCACTCGCAAAACAAGACTGGACATCTCATTTCACATGCTCACAGGCTCATTTCATGTATCTTACATACAATTAATGTGTCATTTTATTTACATGTTGTTGAATGGGTTTGTAGTTATTTTTCTATTATTTGATACCCTATGCTGAAAACCTGGTGAACAGAATTTCACCAATTCTGTTTTTCTGGGCACAGCTGAGTTACAATACCTGCCATGTGATTCCATACTGTAAGTCAAGTTGTTGTAAGCTGGAATGACGCACACATCAATAGTCTTCATACTTCAGTCACACACTTTAACACTACAAATGAAACAACATTTAAACAAATTAACAGTGAATTAAATAAATCAAACATACCACACAACCTTGATCAGTCATAGTGTCATAATATTATTTTTGGATAAAAATATGATCGAACAGAATTATTTGCTTTCTTCTTATTGCTGCTTGTAACTTTAATTTCATGCAGTTAAGAGCCCTCTTTTTGTTGAGCACAAAATCGCTACCACCACAAATTACTAGCACTAATTTATGTTGTTTTTGAAAAGTTAGATGTGTGGAAAAAATTCCAAGGCTCCATATAGAGCTTTCATTTTTTTTTTTTACAGGAAACAATCACTGCTTGTAGTGTTATATTTAGTGTTCTCTCTTTAGCCCGTGGATAGATGAGCTGCTTTATTGAATTCTCATATCATATGAATTGCATTTTGAAGTCCATACATGACAGTTCTGCGTTGAACACTATCTGTAGCTGCGAGGCATGTAATACAAGGAAGGAAGGCATTTGTCGAGAAACAGCCTCAGCCTCCTGGAACTGCTGCAAAACAGAAAATAGGTCAGAAGCTCCTCTGAGCCTCTTTTTGTGTCATTTAGGAGCGTGCTGGTGTGTCCCACACAGAACATTTCAGATAATGATTTGAAAAAAGTTACAATGTGGCTGGAAGGGTCAGGCCCTCTCCTACATGTTAACACAGACACAGACTTTATGGAGTGTTTTGTAGATTCCTTGTCCACCTTGTTGTTGGTGGTAACGTCACCTTCAAAACGGCCTTTATATACAAATAGTTATTTATGTGTTGTTTTAATGGTTACACCATTAAAATATTCAACCATCTCTGCCTTTTTAGCATCTGAATATGCAGAGGCAGAGCAAATGAATTTATGCCACAAATGAGCTGACTGTGTAATATTCGAAGTGATTGAAACTATCAGAGCATGTGCAGAAATAAACCTGTGTAGATACTGTAACAACCTGCTGACTGAAGTTTGTCGTTCTGTTGGATGATGTTTAAAATTTATTAAAAAAGGTTTTCAACTCAGAATTCCTGTTTGATCCCCATATTCTCTGTACTTAAAATACACTGACATGACACAGAATGGTCCTCCTGAACAGTTACTGATTTAAAGAATGATGTTTTGTTGAAATGACCAGAAGTTCACATAAACAATAGAACAACAATAAATAGGATTGTGCTTTTCCAAGTTTAAATTTTGCCGGTTTTCTTGCATTTATAGGCAGGCTTTTGTTGTGAAAAGGTTTTGACAGAAAACTGACCAACTACTGGATTAATTAGAATATGAAAACATACAGTCAGAGCAGCAGAGCAGTGTATAATATCTATAAATTATATCTATCGAGCTATATATACATACCCCAAGGCACATTAGCATCATACTATTGGAAACAAAATCCATAGTCAAGTTTTATATTTTAAATGAAAGGCTCAGCGGGCAGACAAGGTCACACATTAATTGCAGGGTTGCTGGCTCCAGCACCACCTCCACATGCTGAAGTTTCCTTGAGCAAGAAACTGAAATCCAACTAGTTTGTGATGGACAACCCAGTCTGCTTGACGGTGTGTGTTGGTGTGTTCAGCTGTGTGTGTGAATAAAATGAAAATGCCATTTATTTCCAGTGTGTCATACCTAAGTTTATATCCAACACACATGGTCATTCCAAGGACTGACACATAGTATAAAGAGACCCAGTGAGGAGGAAACTGTGCACTAATGTTCAGTTATGTTCAGAATAACATGTCAGCATGTCATGTACCTCAGCATTGAGATTCACGTGTAAAGACAGTTGTTCTGTTAATCATGTGATCAACATCCTTGTTATCTGTGACGCTCTGGAGTCACACTGATCACCGATCATTCTATGAGTGGTTCTGTTGAAATTCACATAGATATTATAGTTTTCATATTCACTGTGAGGGTAACTCATGATGATTCACCACCATGATGTTAAGCTAATGTGATCAGATTGAATGGACAAGTTGCTTCAGCACAAACACGAAAATTGGAAAATTGAAAAGAAAAATGAAAAAAATAACCCAAAACAGAACCTGGATGTAAATATCACGGGTCCCAAGAGTGGTACCACAGGAATAAAGATAAGTACCCTGTAACACACGTGGATAAAATAAGGAGATGACACAGGCTGCTGCTCTTCAGTTCTTCATCCAAAGTGCATCTATTTATTCACTTACAATGTTTCAAAATTCATGTATAATAATTCTCTTGTCTGTGTGTTTCAGCACTACACCTGTTCATTACAAATGCATTCACATTGTCATTTCACAAAATAACACATAAAACAACATAACACTTATAAAACAACAATATTAATGAATCAAAATTATTACACTGACATACTGTATCTTATACTTTATACTTATTAAGTTTTGTGAAATAACCACGTCTAAAAACAGTGTCCGGGAGCTCCCAGTGCTAGGTTAGCAATTAGTTACATAAATCAATAGGAGCTTAAACGATCCAGTTAGCTACAAGACGGCAGCTAACTGTCTAAAGCATTTCTGCACCACAGATGGCTCATGAGATGGCAGTTTAACGTTTATGTCAGCTAGCCCCTTCATACGATGACGACCTTTCTAATCTAGAAAGGACCAGGCATTGATGATGTACCACAAAAGTATAAATTAAAAGTCCCATATCATGAAAAAATCACTTTTGATTTTAACAATGCCTCTACACACACTGTATGTTTGATAAAAATCCTCAGTTGTTTCAATACTAAATTCACCATGTGCTTAAACAGTCCATTTAGATTTCTCCCCGTCATCTATGTCACAGACAGGGATATTTGAATAACACCACCTCCTCCAACCTAATGATATATCCCCACCCAACAGGTAGAATTGAGCAGACAGAGCTGCCTTATCTTTTCTCGCAAGCATTAGTTTGTTTGCCCTTGTTTGTTTACAAAGCGCTGTGTCGAGAGGAGAGGGGGTAGCGGTTTGGGTATACGTCTTTTTGTGGAATTTGTTTACTTAGTCTTTACTTGTTTTTTTGTTTTAGCTTTGTTTGGTAGCTGTAGAAGTGGTTTATGTTGGCTTTTACCTGAGATTCTAAGAGCCGATAAAGGGCTGGGGTGGGGTGGTTTACTCAGTACTAACCTGTAACACATGTGGATGAAATAAGGAAATGACACAGGATGCTGCTCTTCAGTTCTTCACCCAAAGTGCGTCTGAGGGCTGAGCAGTGGTCTGTCTCCTAGCAACCCAGTTGCGACTAGTCCACCTGTGTTATGCTTATTTACTACTAGGCACTAGGCCTTTCTAGAGTAATATTAATTAGCATAATAATAATTATTATCTATGATAACAATAAACAAAAGTACTAATACACCTACAGACCTGTGGTCACCTATTTTTTGGATGCACCACATTTACAGTGTCCTATGTGCAGATTTTGTAATGATTATATATATATCTTATAAAATTTGTTCCGGATCAGAATTCAAATACAGTTATAAAGGATTTTAGTATAAAAACTGAACTGTACAAGCAGACGGTACAAATGGATGATTTAAAAATGTATTAATGGTGGGGATAGATCCTTAGATAAATCTTTAGTTTTTACACAAACATGGACAATAATTTTGTTTATGCATTTTCAGCAGCTTATCCATTGTTGGGTCACAATGGCAGCAGGTAAGAAAGGTTAGTCCAGATGACTGTCTTCCAGCAACACTTAACAGATACTTCAGGAGAATAAGACCCTAACATACTTGAAGTTCTTCTCTTGGGGTAGCAGCTCCTCTCCAACCTAATCCTTTCTAGCCCCTAACTTAGGCATACTGACTCTTATCACAGTCACTTCATCCTCTGGGCCAGACCTGAAGCTAACCCCTAGCATCATAAACTGGATCACTGCACCTACACCAATGTCAAATACAAGATAGGCTGATTTAACCATAATTGTTTAACAGCTGATATTTACAATGTCATGTAAATATGTGCACAGGTTCATACTTAGCTGACTGATTATCCATTTGCTCAGCTACTCTGCACAGTCTTCAGTCGACAGACATCTGTGATCATAATACTACAGACTCTAACCAGACTATGAGCCTTTGTTTCCCTTCTCTTCAGGAGACAGACTCTCTGCTGCTTAATCATGAGTCTTTAGACGTAATTAACGCTTGATTAAAAAGGATCAACCCCAGTCTGAGATCAAAGGTTGTCCTACATAATTAACACATCGGGGTAGGTTTAATAGGGTTGCATTTGAACAGTGTATCATTGATATAGACAAGCTAATTATCCATGCACCTCATGTCGAAAAGGCACATCTCGCTTTCCACCTCTTTAACATTTTGCATCACCATCTTAAGGTGAATTAGTGTCATGGCTGCAAGCAGCCGCAAAACAGCCATGAAAAACATCAGGCTTATGTAGCTCTCATCTACATATACAGTGACTATGATAAAACAACTCCAAATGTGTTAATATGACTCAACTGAATACTTCAGTCCATGGCAAGGATGAGCTGAAGGCTAAATATCATCAAAGTGAGTAGCTGTCATATAACATTCATATTATATAACACACATACACTGTCTCCACTTGTACAATTCATTTTAAAATGATGGTCATTCATAACATCCTGATATAGAGGGAAGAAAAATCTGTATTTGCTGAAATGTTAATGACCAGTTGATGGTGTTGGACCGATGTGAACCCAGGGAAAACAAAATGACAACACGTCACAGTTCAGGAATATGAACAATATAAAAAGCTCTCAGACCAAGAATTAATCAGTGTTTTCTTTCCACTAAATGTCATCTGTTTGGATGAAGTATCAGTCTGCTGAGTAGGTCTGAGATGGAAAACAAAGGGAAACAAAAACAAAAAAAAATCTCTCTCTGCAGTTGATTAATGATGAAAGAAAAACTCTAGTTCCCGACAGATGCTGCTACAATGAAACACTTCTCCCTGTCAGTCAGACTTAGTCAATGTCCTGAAGGTGCACCGATCATTACTGCAGGCCATGTCTTGTACTGTGACCAGCAGCAGCTGCTCTGCTTCACTGACAGCCACTGATGACTTTCTGTTCAGAGTAACATCAAGTTACTTTTCAAACTGCCCAAAGTCTCAAAAGTTTCTCATCAAAACATCAAACCATCTGTTGGTATAGATGACAGTACAGACTACAACAACACAACAAAGACAACATTGCAACCACACACCAGGTGTCCATATTCAACAAAGAATGTTGCCACAACATGTATTAATCAAAGTTTTTAAGGAATCGAATACTGGACTTCAGGAAGTTTCCATCAGTGTTTACCTGGGAATTCCTGCCTTTCAATGTTTCTCAGATTGATCTGGAAAAAAACATTATCTGTTAAAACAAAACCTCTGTGTCGTGTCTTTTGCAGAGGACACAACATCCCGCATCAGATAGAGAACTAAGGTAACCTGTGTTCTCTATCTGATGTGGGACCTCAGCAACTGTGATTCAGGTCTGATGGTTTTCTGCTCATCGACACATCATCAGGTGCTGATGCAGGCGGGGAACAAAAACTCAAATTTGCTCAAAGTATGGTAAATAAACCATTAATAACACTTTCACAACTGAAAGCATAAAGGGAAAAGGAAATAACTGGGGTCATATAATAACATGGTGGTAGAGCAGCTCCAGGTGAGTTTTCAGAGCAAAGACAGACATCTACTGAACAGACACACACAGTTACTGATGGACTGAAAATCAGAAATGAGAGCATTCTGGGCTGTAATCCTAAAATATCTAAGGTTATATCTGGTCAGATGATGCTTTGCATTTAGACATAAGAGCTGCCCACTTTGTTCACGGCCTCTGCAGGGGGGCGATGATTCAGCAAATAGCCTGGAGCTGTGACATGCAGCTGTCACGCTAAGATCTCAATCTTGATTTTAACCTTCTAAGTTTGGAGCTGTAACAAAGGGCTGATACACAAATAGCACGACTTTCAGCATGTTCTGCTGTTTCTTATCTTCCATCTGATAAGACTCTGAATTAATTTATTTTGATGCAGCTGCACAATACAGCATTGTTTTCTTCACTGGCTGAAAACATAGCAATTTCACTGTGCAGGCGCTGAACTGTGAAGCTAATTTCAGTGTTGCCAGTCAAAACAGTGATCAACGTGTTTGCCCAGAGGGCCAAAATAATTTGCTTAAATCATACAAACACTGACCTCTGCACATTTACTTGGCATTGTTATTATTGAGACCATACAGAAAACTTTTATCTGTCTGAGCACAATCTTGTGGTTGTACTTTCCAGTGCTGTGTCATTCTGCTGATGTGGGAGTTTAACGGCATTAGTCCAGGCAGAAATGGCAGAGAATCTGTAAGTCAGCAGACATATGGACCGGGCTGTAGAGCTGGAAATAGGCTGTGGTATAGATCACACATCTAATGATTCCACAACACGTGCACGTTAATGACAGATCTAATGTGGATCAAAGAGTCAGGAGAGGAAGGTGGTGCCAGCCTCACTTTTAACACTTTGAACGATCGAAAGCTTCTTTGCACTTGTTTAAAATGTATGGCTCAGCTCATGATAACTATAAATAGGCCTCTTGATATCAGACGTCTCTTTTAAATCCTTGTCTCAGCTGGGAAATCCATACTAATGTTGTTAGTGCTAATGACAATCAAATGGCAGAGGCTGCTGGAGGCTGCGAGGCAGATAAAAACTGAAGGCAGGCTGATGAAAGATGCTCTGTTTAAAGGGTAACAAGCCTGGAGAACACTGCACCAAAAAAAAAAAAAAATAAAAATGTAGGTCTACGATATGGAATCTGATCGATATCAAACACTAATGATCACACCTTCTCCTTTTAGCTTTGTCCTCCACCTCCAGCCAACACATCATGCCTTTGGCTCTGTATCAAATTATATCCAGGGCAAATCGTCATTACAGCAGAGAAGTTCAGTGCACATCCTCAGTCCTCCAGGCAGGTGGCGAACAGTTACAGACAAAAAAAAAAAAAAGATCACATTGCTCTGTTTGCACCACAGTCACAGAAATATAATTTATAGCTGCAAAAAAGGTTTACAGGAGCTATATGGTATTAATAACAGTTATTGTTATTAATACCATAAATCCATATGATGACCTGTGCGTGTGTTTGTGTGTGATAGACAGCTGCAGGTAATCAATACTGTCTCTGTTTCACTATGTTTTAATGTGTTTGCACAATCACTTCACCTGGTTGAAGGTGTAAGAGTTGAGCTCGGCATCTCAGTCTTAAAAAAACTTAAAAACAACTTTTAACTTTTAACTAAGTTAAGTAACTAAAAACTAACTAAGTTTTTTCTTTTTATTTTTCAACAACAAACCCTGACTCTCAGTTCAATCAATTACAACACAATGCCAATTCAATAATTACAGTAGAAATTACCCAATGTTACTTACAGAGGTGAGTGATTATCCACTTTCATCACAGAGTTGAATCCTGTCCTGTGTTAATGATGAAGGTGCTGAAAATGGTGCCAGGCCTTGACGTGTCAGCTGTGATGAACACAGGGATCCATCAAGTTATCCTCCCGATGAAGGAGAGCGTGTTTGGTGCACATACGAGCAGCAGAGCCGGGGTGACAACTAGCGGATTTTGTTCACAGCATCCGGCGGGTGCTATCCAATCCTTGGGTAGGGTCGCGTCCTCAGTGCCAGCCCCTGTAGAGACAGAGGAGGTCATCCCTCTGGAAGAATGCTGCTTCTCATTGCAAAAACAAAGGCTGGGATTGTCAAAGCTGATGGCAAGGGGACGGGCGGAGGGGCAGCCATGGCCGGAGGACTCAGGACAATAGAATAAATCACAGAAAAAATGTCACAGCCCCACAAGTGGAATTCTTGCTCGGGGATGAAACGGGATTTGAGGAATTGAGAGAGAGCCATGCATAACGTGGGGGTTGTTTATCTGAGGCATAAACAGCTACAAGTCACATGGTCCAGTAGTCAGACAGTAAGGGCATTTCTATTCACTTTGCTTTAATTTCCTGACAGGCATATGAAAAGAGTGTGTTCTGAATGGACCGCTATGCTTGAAAAGCCTAATAATGGGATTAAAAATATGGCTTGAATTGAAAGAGGTTTGTGGATAGAGAGGAGGCAGTGTGAAAGGTAGAACAGCTCACATCAGTAATTAAACAGGATGGTGAACTGTAGTGATGAATGACATGTGGTGAGGATGAGTGACTATGACCTTGAGACCTTATGGGAGATTAGTCTAATTGAAATCAAACATATTGTCAGAGGAATGTTTAGTGTTCAACACATGAAATGTTCATAACTTGACAATGCAGCAGACACAGATGTAATGCTGTGTTCAGGTCCTATAAGAGACAGATAGGATTCACATCAGATTCTGTTTTGTAATTCTGAAAAGGAGATATGTGGAATTATCTGAAATCTGCTGTAAATCCACCATTTCCAACTATAATTATCCACTAGTTATATCAAATCAATTCACTATTATCACCCTTTTAATACTTTTGGCTCATGGATTAATTTAACAATTGTCAAGCCATTTTAGGCTCCACCGCAACACAGAGATCACTCTGATTGGTTGATTACCTTTAGACCAGACGTTCTTAAACTCTTTCACAAAGGGCCTTGTGCCTGCAGGTTTTTGTTCCAACGAAGCAACAGCACACTAGACTTGACTCATTTAATTAACTGATCTCAGTCTTCACACAGTTGATTGGTCAAACTGTGTGATCTTGGCTGGTTGGATCAAAAACCTGCAGCCACACAGCCATTTGTGGAAGAGTTTGAGAACCCCTGCTTTAGACAGTATTTAGGTTTACATTAATTGAAACAGTCATAAATCCTTCTACTAATTCATTTTCTAGTCAATATTATCAGTTACATCTGTTAATATGCGACAGACACATTTTCAATAACAAGTCTGAATTTCTCAACACTTAACACACTTAGGTTTTTCATTTAGAATATAAGTAAAATAAGTAAGTATGAGTGAAGATACACATTCAAGTCATAAAATCCAACCCTCTTGTTGCAGTGAAGTCAAGAATGTGAAATGTTCTGACCCAACCATCTGCCTCCATTTTGTCTGATGATAATCAGGTGGCATGTAATTCACTTGGTGCACTGACGCTGTTAATGTCAGTTAACTTAGCACCAAGATGGGACATTGGATAAACAGCTAGTCTTAATTTCCCATATTTCCAGTCTCTGTGCTAAGCTAAGCTAATTGTCAGCAGCTTCATGTCGACTCTACAGACATAAAAGTGGTGCCACTTTCATCAAAATCATATCAGGATAGAGAAAAATGTAAGATCCAAAGTCAGAAATATCAAGGGAACTGCTATAATGTTGTGATGTGAGTGACAGACAGAGGTTATTGCAGATGTAAGAGGTTTATTACTAGGGGACAGACACTGTATTGGGACCAGGTGTGTGAAGGGAAGACGCTGAAAAAGATATAAAAGGAAGGCAGATGCACATTTGTCATTGAGAGTATTCAGTAACTGTGGTGTAACACTGTTTGGGGAAAGAGTTTGTCATTTACACCTTTTTAAAGTCTCTTCATTCTGGACTTGTACTTTAACAGTCTCAACATTAACAGTCTTCCAGTGACCACAGCAACAAATCACTTAAAACAAAAGTTGTATATGTATCAGAAACATTCAGAAAGCCAAGAAGAAGGCTCTGGGTTTGAGTCTGGTTTGTTTAACAACGTGATCTTTCAGTGTGGAGTTTTGTATGTTCTCTCTGTGTCTGTGTGGGTTTTCTCCAGCTTCTTCCTACAATCCAAAGACACGCAGATTAGGTTAATTAGTGACTGACATATAGTGACAACAAAATACAAAAACCTCCACAATGATCACATGTGATCATCTTGGTTTAATGTCACTCTCAGCCATATTTTATACTAATGTATCTCTTTTAATGTATACATGGTCCCCTGGTCCAAGCAGTAAGATAGAAATTTCAAAAATAGGGAGGAAATTACATATAAAGAGAAATTGGACAACACTTTCCCAGGAGGATATGAGTTGTTTGGTTTATATCTCAACTAAATGAAATCCTGCCTCTTTTTAATGGTGTCAGGCTACAGACTGTGAGAAATCAACAGCATCCGTCTTCAAACTGTCTCCATTTCTGCTCAGCAACAGTTTCACAATTTGTGTTATTATTATTATCCAAATAATTCCTGATTCAAATGAGTCATCTAGAATATTTTTTAGATATTATAACAATTCAAATATATCTGATCACCTGCATCAGCCTCAATTTCCTCCAGAGAAATCCCTGCCCTGATGTTTATTTATGCATAAGTAAGATGGCGCTTATAAACAGCATTTCATGACCAAGGCTATTAGATTTAAGGTCTGCAATGAAATATGAAATAATACGAGCATGTAAACAGACTCATTGTAAAAGAAAAATATTCCCAGCTCAGCACCTCTTCCTCTGACTCTTAAAGTATCCAGTCTGTAAAATCCTTACACATTCTGCTTCCTTGTCCTCACCTGACACCCAACATTCCTAACACACACTGTAAGGATGTCTATTAGCCAGTTTTTGAAAAAATAAATAAATAAATAAATAAATAAACAATTTTATCATTTTGTACACACACTATTGAAGACATCGTCCTCTGATTGTTTCCTTGTGCTCTGACACTGCAGTTAATTATTGGCCTCCATCAATCCATCAATATTCAGTCTGCATCTGTGCATGTGCTGAGGCTCAGAGAAAAGCCATTCACTGTTTGACAGATGGGTGATTAATGATGAGGTGATGCAGCTTTAAAAGTGTCACATGCACATGTAAGTGTAGGTGTCATTAGACTTAAAATTCAGTTGATAATTTGTGATGCAGGCTGCTTCCATGTGGATGTGATGAAAACACTGTGAAGAAAAACTTTTCAAGTGTGTCAGATTTGGGTGAGTGGCTTCATTGCATCAGCTCTGTCACTTGTCAGTTTGTGTTCCTCTGTATACGGAAAATAACACAACACAGTAGAATCAGAGCTGTGCTTTCAGACCTTTGCCTCCATGTTATAGGAGGTTGGAAGGAGCAACAACAAAACATCATCCATCTGAGCTCAGATCTGTGCTTGCAAACAACACTAAAAGCACAAACACAGCCTCAACAAATCCATGAGAAGACCCAGCACAGAGGTCTGCAACCTTTCCATGATTGCTTTTTTTTTTTTTGCAGAAGCAGGGTTTGAACTGTGGCTCTGTTTTTTTTTTTTTTTTTAGTTGGTACACAAACATTTTTGTTACTTTTCTTAAAAATCGCACATCCTCCTTCCTATTGTATTAACTGGGTCTCTCCAACATGTTTTGACATTTACCACCATCCAATTTCCACAGTTGTTGATATCAAAAATCACTTTGATTGAATAGTTAGTCAAAATTGACACCGAGCTTAGAGGCCTTAATTTGGGGGAAGTGTTAGTTAACTTGTACAGAGCAATTCAGCTCTGAAGGTATTTACTTATTAGCTGAGGGGCCACACAAACAGAACCTAAGACAAACAAATTAATGTGAACATAACACAAATGAAATGTGACATAAACATTTGACCTAATCACAAGATCTACATCACTCTTTGGCCTGAGGTTAGAATACATTCACATATGTATGTTAAGAGACAAAATTCCCTGCATAAAATGCAAACAAATATGCACAGAATTTGTATTTGCGAAGAGTAAATGTGTTCTTAATGGAAGGCATGTTTGTACTTCCCATGAAAAAGAAGAGGGAAACTGGTGTGTTTCAGGCAAATAAAATCATCTGAACCTAATTTAAAAAAAAAAAAAAAAAAAACTCTGACGTTGTGGTTAAAGCCAATTTATGTAACTTGCAAACAAACTGAATGAATACATGCTTCAACTTGTGTAGCAGACATCAGTTGATTAGGTGGTCCTGTGGCCCAGAAGATGTTTTGGACGCAAAGCAGCTCTGACTGGTCTGCATGATTTTACTTCTTCTGTGATTCACCACTGTACAGTTATATGTTTGTAAGTGATCACCCAGAGTCCACAGCCATGCTAGTAGCTCAATGAGGCTTGTAGGCAAAGCTTTGAGCTAAATGTTAACATGCTAACATGCCCACAATGACTATGCTGGTAAAAGAAAAAACTCCCATGGAATAGTAGTGGCAAAATTAACATTCTGGCATGATGGTGATTGTAGATGATAAGAATGATAAATGATAACAAAGTTCCAGAATACTGATGAACCCTGGAGCTAAACCTTTAGCATGGATGAACATGGTTTTTTGTGTATAATATGATGTTCTGTTCTAGTATGTGTCTCATATGATACAAAACAAGCTCCATACTCCTCTCACTGCAACACTTTAAGTACTTAATATTAGTAAGGTGCTGTTTTTATCATGTCTAAATAGAAATGCTCATTGGGGAGAGGTGGTCCATATTTGGAAATCTTCCTGTGTTTTGAAGCAGCACTGTCTGGACTGGAAACAATCCCCTTTTTTCTGCAGGAAATGATGAATTTAAGGTAAAAGAGCAGCAAGGAAGAACTGAGGTCTTTTCAATAGTGTTGAAAGGTTTGACAGTAAAACCAGTCATCACAATGTATGGAAGTCTTCATCTTTACCTGAAGTGATGCAGCAGCATCTAACTATGATGATGAAGGCACCTGGTCGACCGGTGTTAAGCCCCTTCACACTCTCCTCCTCACACACACTTGCATTAGATTAGCTTACACTTCCAGTGTGTCATCATTAGTCAAAACTTCAAGTTGACCTCATTAACATGGCCGAGGCAATTCCGAGATTTAATTGCTCAGTTTATTGACTGCAACTGTCATTATTTTTTATTTTGTTTTACCTATTGTGTATTTATTTACTTGCCTTGGTGTTATGTTTGATGACCAGTTATCCTTCTCTGACCAAGCATCACAAATGTCTTGTGGTTGTGCTGTTGTGCACTCTAAAAGTGTGATCCATCTCTTGGGACAGACCATGGTTATCGCTCAGCTTCGATTACTATAATGTCCTTCTGGACACACAGTAAAACCCCTTCATAATCCAGGACACAGCACAGCAGTATGTCTGGTTACTGATTAGGCTGAAATATCTCATGCCATGATGCTGCTCGTTGACCTCCATTAGTTACACATGGCTTCCCCAATTAAACTCAAGTCACTCATGTTGCCTACAGAGAGACTTCTGGGTCTATACCATCTACTTGAACTCAGCCAGACAAGCTTATGCTTCTTCTTGATGGCTATGTTCCCCCAGAGAACATCACCATCACCGCACAAAAGATGATCTCAATCCAAACTGTTCTTGTTCGTGGTTCTCTGATGGTGGAACAAGTTTTAAATACTCCCAGATTAGAGGAGCCACACTGTATCTTCAAGAATCTTTCAAAGACTCCTCTATTCAGAGAATATCTTCTCTCCTAACTCCTCTAACATCTCTAAGTAGCAGTCTGCATCCTTCTTACCTTATCTCCCCAAACTTTGTCTTATCCAACTGATTTAACACATTTCAGACACTTTGGATGAAAATGTCGAACAAATTAATAAACGGAAATCAAAATGTATGTAAACTCATCAGAAAATGTGACATTTGGTGCTCTATCTTGGGTTATGGATAAAATATGGGTTGAGCAGAGTCAGAGTCTGTATTAAGAATGAACAGAGAAATAGGTTTTTAAGAATCTCTTCTACAGAAATTGTTTTGTCATATAAAAAAACAAGTGTGTGAGAGAGGATGTGTGCAATTACTGTTTCATACTGTGATGATGGTTACAAGTACAGACGGTGTGAAGTCATTTCAGTCAAAGTGTTAATGAGTACTAGAACGTGTGGTGCCAACAATGTATTTCACAGCTCCAATGGAGAAAATGGTCCCACTTACAGCTCACTTTGCATTTTTAATTAGCATCTTCATGTGTATTTATTAGCTTGATAAAAACAAAGAATGCCAACAGAAAACAACAAAAACCGTGGAACTGCATGGAATATCATGCACCGCTTAAACATATCTGTTCCCTATGTATATTTTATGGTGCATAAATTATAGCACTTTTACAGAAATAACTTCTTCTTTCCTCTTGCTAATGAAAAGTTGGAGTCATGAGCAATCAAACACCCGTGCTCACTGCACTTGCTCAGCACACTCAGGGGTTTGCAAAGCCTCACTTAATATTTATTAGCTAATGTTTAATAAATGCAAACTTTATTTAAATTATTCAGTTAATCACTTACTTCAGTGGTTACTTCGGTTCAGTGATTTGATATATTACAGACTGTATATAAAGACAGACAACATGAAATCAAACAATCAAAACATGAGTCACCCCCTAGATGCTGGCTACAATAGAACTTGTAAATCTTGTCCCTTTTCTATTTTAGCAAATGGGAAATGACCAAAACAAAACACTAAAGTACATGTCAAAGTTTCTTTAAAACATTTTCTGTTTATTTATGTTGTTCTCATCGCACTGCTATTTGTCAAGTTATTCATTTCTCTAAGTTTAATTTTAATTTGTTATGTAGCTGAGATGATTACTCCTGCACAAACTCTGGCTCCAAAGATGTTGTGAATACATAAAGGCAACACTCGTATCCAAGAAGTTTTTACTTTGTTTTTTTTGTACAGTTGGAGGAAGTGGAAGCATGTCATCCATCTTTATGTACAATCACTGGATGCTACTATCACTTACTGTAACTTCAACAACAATGCAGAAGCAGAAAATAAACCAATGCAACTGTCTACACCATGCTCATTCACTTGGTTTGGTTATGGGCGCACTATAATCTAATCACTGCATGTTCTTGGAGAATAAGAATATTTGATCCAGCTACTCCCTTAGTTAATATTCCAATTTTCTTGCTATTTTGCATACTGGATTTGTTGACGGAATAAATAATTATATGCCTTTCCCCTTGAGACAATCAACATTCATCAGAATTCATGTCTCATCGCAGCATCAATTCATTAAATACAACCATATTCAAAGTAATTATTGTGTTAAGATGCTTATATAACCATGTTGTAACTGCTACATTCACATGGTAGAATTTCTATCAGCAGCCAGAGGCAAATGACAATGAGTTCCATCAAAAATTGCAGCATTTACACAATTTCAAAGCACAAGTGTAATATTCTGCTGTGTGTGTAATTAGTTTAATCCAATTATTCTCATGATCAAAGTAGGAAACAACAATTCTGTGTGAGCAGTCCCAGCTAATGGAGCTCATTTTACCTTGAAGTGACATCAGAATATGTAGAAGACACATGGTTTTTGATATTCGCCAAGTTGAGATCGATGGACCTGATGGACACAGAAGCGTCCGTGTTTTAATTTTTGCAAGGATTTTCCATTAAGTCTAGAGTTAAAGGCAAAATTCAAACTGAAGTCAGAGTCCTTCTTTTACTCCTTGTTGATATGATGCTAGTGTAATTTATTTTAATGCCACAATTCACAGTTTCTGGTCACAGTAAAACAAACTATTGTGGTTTTATTAAAGCTATCAGGCAATAAATGAGTTTTTTCCATCATTCTGTGAGCAACTGTGATCTCATGCCACAGCATGAGTCTGTGAACAGCAGGACACAGTGAAAGGAGTTGGATACCTTGCCACGAAGTTGGAAGTATACAGCTTGTCGCCTGCAGCTGTTCATGTAACACCTCAATGTGGCTGCTCCTGACTCCTCCATCATTCTATACAAATATAATGATTCACTGTCAACTAAAATTATTGCTGTGTGGTTGAATGCCAATGGCAACCAGTCCAGTTGTAGCTTATCAGTTATGATCAAAAACCTGTTGTGTGCAAGCATATTGACCATGACCTTTGACCACCAAACTCTGATCAGTTCTTGAGTCTAAGTGAACATTTCTGCCAAATTTGAAAGGATTTTCTCAAGACCTTCATCAAGTCTACCAAAGTGGGAGTGACAACTTGACAACTTAACCCTATAACACTAAACCTATCATATTTGATGCATGAGTTTTTAGCCCTCCACATGAGCAGTGTGATTCTTTTCCCTGAAAAACCTGATGTATACAGTCAGATACATGCAGCATGTTTTTGTTTGTTCAGGAGAAAAGAATCTTTGAACATTGTGTCCTGATGTACCAAATATGATACAAATTGAAGCTCATATATGGAAAATGATATTTGAATTTTTTTATTTGTTTCTTCAGAGGGACCAATAAAGGCTCCAAGTTCAAAAAAAAATTAATTTTCTGTCAGTTATTTAATGGTTTGGGCTTTACAGGGATAATGACATGCTAATGCCTCTACATTAGCAGCAATCATTTGTCTTTACTTTTACTTTTTAAACAAACAATGCAAACAACAGGGATAGAAACAATTTGATTATAGCAGCGTAGCATGATGTCAGATAATCTGGTAATATGAATGCAACTGGTGGGAAAAGTCAGGACAGCTGGTTTGTTGGGGTTAGCCTTAGCCTGGAGATAGCTTCTCCATTCTTTAAATATAAAATACCTTGTTGTCTGTGATATTGAATACCTTGTCTCAGTGCAGGGGCCACGGTTGCATCAGAGAAAGGAAGAACAACAAGTAAGAAACTGCAGGAAGAGAAAGCATGGTCTTGTATTCAATTATAATACACAGCCAGAGCAGCTCCCATATGAAAACCATATTACTCTGTATGCCACCATCCTCCTTACAATACACACTCACACACAAACTTGTTTACTAGTTTCTGTGTTGCAGATGATGTTTTCCCCAGGGGTGGTGGGGGGCTTTAAAACTAGTGCAGTAAGTGTTAAGTAGTCCAGTCATCAATAGAAGCTCATTTAGTTGAAGAAGCAAACTGCAACTCGTTCTCTTTCCATCCTCCTCTAGTCTGAAGCTCAGGCACAGTGGTACTGATTCAGGAGGAGGGAGTTGTTTTTTTGGTGTTTTAGTTGTTTCCTGCAAGATATAAAAATGTGATCTTTTACATTATTATATCAAGAGTACACCACCCACTCTAGGAGTCTCTGTAAATGAGACTGAGACTCACTGACACAAAGAAAGCTAAGACAGCTTTGCATAACACTATATTATACTATAATTCTATAATACAGGGCCTGTTGAGGTCATTGCAAGTTTTATCGTTTTCTGCTTTCTGTCTCATAGAATAGTTGCATGATCAGCACAAGGTCTTATCGGATGAGACATGATAACATGGAGACTAGTGTCTACCATGTTTAACAGCCAGAGGAACAGTCAGACCAGTTAGTGCAAGATGGTCAGAAAACTCTCACTCTTGATAGCACAGCCACACTTCCTACATGCAGTCCTTCCAATTAGTGGGCATCTTCTAAAGACCAGTGGTTTTCATCATAGGACGAAAGCTTTGTGCATTTTTTCCCTCTTACCCAGGACTAACTGCGCCCTGCATCCTGGCTCTGGACACAGCCCTGCCCCTGACAGTTTGGCTCCTGCTGCTGCTGCTGGTGTTGGGTTTATTTCCATGTTTAACTCCTTTGTTCCTGTTAGACTTATTGAGAGGCGGCATGCAGTCTCATCATAGTTAAAGCTCCAGTTCTTTTCGAGGTACTTAACATAAGATCTGTTGCCAAAAAGTCTTTTTATTAGCCAGGCTTCTTGGATCACTCCTAATAAATATGTCTTTTACTGACTCACGTCCCCCATTTTTATTTTTCCAACATCCACGACTGACAAGTCGAGGCTGGAGCCTTGCAGTATTAATAACTTTAGTTGTTCTTCAGTCTCTCACAGCTGTTTTTCTACCTTTGTGAGTCATAGACTCATTTTCCTTCTCTTTTACTTCTGCTTTAGACTATTTGAATCTAACTCCACGTCAAGTGTCTCAGCCATTACAAAGGACGTGTGGTTGATTTTGCCAAAGCACGGCTGATTGCTGAGCAGGATAATAATCTCACATTTCTTTTTAAAATCACAACATGATGAGTGGTGTCCAGCTGAATTCTCCCCAGAGTGATGTGAATAATTTCTTCATTACTTCTACAAGAAAATATTGGAGATTCAGCAGTGTTTGATGCTGGCTCCTGCCCATCCTCAGCATAACTCACTCTTCACTCTTCACATCTTTCTGTCAGCCCTGGAACACACTGTTTCACTTTCAAAACCACCTACTTGCCCTTCACTCTGAATCCCGTCTGGATTTTAAATTCAGTTTTTCTGGTCTTTTGTTCGGTGTTAACAGTCAACTGGTGCTTTTTCCACAACATGCCACTCTGAATGGCCCTCATTTTATCAAACGAGCGTATGACAGAAAACGGGCCTAAATTGAGTGGGCATTCATTTCTATGCAAAGTGTGGCATTAACCAATTTAATCGTGAGCGTAGGCTACGATCATATCTTAAGTCAGGTCTGAGTTCGTGTACTCAGTTTTCAATTTTGACTTGAGGTGACTTATGGTACATGAACAGCAGTCGTGTCACTGATAGAGATGTGTGCCTCACGAGTCACGGCAAATCCTTATCGTTAATATGTAGCCTATTAATTACAAAATATTTTTTAAAATATATATTTGGTCAGTGTCGGCATTGGTGTCTCTTCCGCCGGGAATAGAAGACGAGCCGATAAGTGAGACCACTCTCTCCTTATTTCACATAAAAGTTTTTTGTTTTATTTTTATCATTTTATTTTCTGTTGTATCAAAGGTTTCATTAACCATCCAGATAGAAACAGAAATAATCAAACCTCTTCCTCTTCAGATTGACTATTGAAAAACTGTTGACTGCAGCTGTTATTTCTTTCCACACCGCATTTTTTTGTTTACTTTTAATTCCTAATTTCAGGCTGCCAAACAATACTAAACATCAACATTTCAGCCTTGGTGAAATTTTGCTTTTTTGCCGGTTTGTGTCTCTCCGTGTTGTAAACTCTAGGGGTGCTGCTTCTAAACCGTGCTGTTGTAGGAGGTGATATGCTAATAGCGACTGATTTCATCCAATGAATTTATCAACAGCCGTGCATTCTTACGCTGGATTGGTGTGATACGCATGTTTCATGAATCTCACGTGAGCCCTGTTGTACGATGATTTCTCCATTCATATTTGCGCTGGTTTGAAGGTTCATTTGATAAATGAGGGCCAATGTCTTTCTTCATACAACTGATTTATTTTGACAACAGTGATAGACCTTTTGAAAGATTTTGATCCGATTTTCATTCTCTTCACAGAACTGAGGTCCTCTTCATAACAGGCATAGACATGTATCTGTCTGCGTCTCAAAAAGCCATAATCTCTTTAAGTTAGAGGCCATGGTTCTCTGTTGTGATGTAGAGGGAGCTGTGATGAAGTCGTTGAATTTCCAGTCAGTCTTCATTCAGACACTGACCTATGGTTGTAGATTTAAGGTAGTGACAAAAAGAATGAGCCTGTAAACACAACCAAAATGATTGTGATTCAGGTATCTGATCTCATAGGCTCCTACCTGACGCTTTGGGCACGTCAACGTGGCAGGAGCCCGCAGGACAGATCCAGAAAATGGTGGAGAGGTTATTCATCTCATCTAACCTGGGAACACTTGGGGATTCTCGGGAGCTGGAAATGTTTCTGGGATATATGGGGAAACACCAGGGCTAGTGGTTGTCTGCTGTGCTCTTCCTTTTGCTTGGTCCCACAGGGTCCCATTATTTTTATCATACACGTCGTTACACCTTGAGCTGGATTTACAGAGTATGGTCACCAACAAGTCATCTATCACTTTCTGAATGTCCAATGATTTCCTGCTGTTAAATGATTCCAGATTAGACTTAATTATAATTACAACACCTGGCCTCAGCACTAACATCATTACCACTCTCTCTTCTAGTTTGATTGCTTTAGGATGTTAAAAAGAAGCCCATAGCCCTGGTGTTAATTTAAAATCTCTGATGATGATTTTATGATGTTCTCACTAAAAAAGTCTATTGCAATGCTCTTCTTCCTGGTATCGGTGTGTGCAACGTGAATAAACTATAGCTTAAACAAAAAGCTACTGTCAAGACATAGATTGTATATTCACTCCCACTCGATGTCACACAACATTTCCTCCATCCATTTGTGTTGTCAGCCCGCTTAAACATGCAACAAGGAGCACAACTGAATAAAGTTATCCTGTATACATGATAGACAGCAAAAAACAGTTCAGCAACAACTACAATCACATTGCCCAGACATCTCCTATCTAGCCTAATCAAAAATGTTATTGATCCAGCTGCAGCTGATTCAGAACTCTGCAGCCTGAGTATAGACCAGAACCAGAGGAATGATATGGCTCAAGACATGATTGAAGACTGATTTTACCAATTATTTTAGTTTTATTTTCATTCCTTATTTATTTTATTATTTCTTAAATCATCAAGACCGATTTTAAAACAGATCTCAAGTAACTCTCTTTGATCACTATTATTAACATTGCAAGATGTGTTCCAGCTTCTAATGACCTCAGTGGTCAGACTCCTGCTTACATCTGTGTTTTCCACAGTGCCAATCAGCCTGGTCACTGCTTGAGACTCTCCTGGGTTTCTTTTAACTGATGATGATTGTTGAAAATGTTAGGCACTGTATAAATACAGTGCATTATTACAGTAGTTGTGCTTATTCTTTATGATGATGCACTGCTGCCTCAGTCATAACAGGCATCACTAACAAGGACATGTGGGACCGCAAAAGTCATTATGATGAGCCAATCAACATTTTTCAACATTTGCATTTGTTTCTTTGTGAGTGACTTACTATATGTGTAATGGTATCCAGATGTTACTCTGACATTTATGCAAATGATGTATTTGTGCTGTAATATGACATTCTGTTTAAGTCATCTTTTTATTTTTTTTTATTTTTACATTTACATTTTTACACTCTGCATTCATGTTTACTGCATGCTACATTCAGTGAGAGTGTCTGTGTCGCTTCAAGAAGAGTGTGAGGCTTGTTGGCTCATCAGGGAACTGCTGAGGGGCAAACTGTATCTGTTTCTGCGTAGCATTTAGTTAAACTGAGTCACAGCCAGGCTGGGCAAATTAGTCTCCATGCAGGTGGAAAATGAAGAACAGATTACAATGTAATATTAAAAATAATTAGACAATACAGCTGCTAAAATGTGTGTTCACTGAATTACACAGTGCAGAGTGCAGTTGTTTTAGTGTAATTTATACTTTAAGTAACTTGTGCAAACAGCAGACGTGCAACAATGTGACAGTCAAATGAAAAACGCTACATCGGAGATAGTCAGTCAAGCATCGCTAGCACCTCCTGTCACACCTCCTAAAATTAGCATCTTTTAACCATCAAATAGCTAGTGATATCAGACATGTGTGCACCAAATACGCAAGGCATCAACACTGCTAATCCAGTGAAACAACTGACCATCAGACAGATGCTGCCATAAAATTAATGACTAAAATACATGTACGTCCTGTTAACAGGTATCATTCAACTGCACATCATTCCTACAGAATATTTTCAGTTTATTGTACATCTTCTAACAACACACAGGATGGGAAACTGAAAACGTACCATGACACCTAACAGTCCACAGTTCATCTGTGAACCAGATACCACAAATAGATTTAAAGTTTATCTGTCATTCTGTTATTGCTCAGTGCAGTGCTCCTGTTCGGCTATAATCTACACATCCCTTATTGTAGATTTGGCATGAGAGATTACAGCTCAGTGGGAACTTCAGAGGAGTCAGCATCCTGCAGCATCCTGTGTTGTAGGATGATAGCACTGGTTTGGTGAAGACCCTGCTCAGTGTATTGATCTGCTGGTGTAGTGTTCCCTCTGCTTGAAGTGGGAATTTGCCTCTGATCTTAACCAGCTTTCAAGTGGGCAGATACAACCTCAAACAATCTGACTCAAAGGCACTTTTTTGTAATGTACATCAAGAACACAGCGGAGTATGCAGATAAAAAAAATGGCAAGAGTGCAGAGAGGGTTCAGAGCATAAAGATCGTCCCTCTGAGCTGCTGATAATTCTTCACTGAGATGCAGGAACTGACAGAATCAACATTTTGGGGAAGGATTTCACATTCTCCATCAAATCTGGTGACTTTCCAAACAGGTCTTCACTCTACTCCAAACCACCAAACATTTTCAGCAAGAAATATAGAAATATAGAATATATAAATAGAATGTGTATATTTAAATTCATAATAAATCTTCATGTCTTATATAATAAGGCACTGATCCACCACTAGTGCAATAAATTATTCTCAGAAATTATCTTAGTTGTGTGTAATTGTAAAAAAAAAAAAGACTCACTAATGCACTCTAGAGACTCAAAAAGCATTTGAAATTCTGCTGTGTTAGATTTAGTGACATCTAGTGGTGAGGTTGCAGTTTGCAACTAAATGAATACCAATTTCCTCTCATTTCTCTCTGTCTAGTATATAAGGGTAACATACATCAAGAGGCTGTCTAGAGCCAGTGTTTGATTTATTCATTTTGTTTGTTCATTCACAAGTTGAAAAAGTTTTTTTTTTTTTTATAGAACCAAACTGCATCAGCACATACATACATACATGAGAATCAATCAACTGGAGATGAAGAAAGGTAAAGCAGAAACATCTTGTTGCTGGCTGCAGTTCACATCAAATATATTTTCTAAAAGAAGGTAGTTCTTATCACAAGGATGTATGTTCAAATCTTCATTTTTCTCAGTTTGACTTCAATTAGTTTTCTGATGTTAAGACAACAGGCTGAGATTATGAGATTGTGATTAACAGATCTATGTGTCTCGCTATTAGTTTAAAACCAAATACACAAGATGGCAGCCTCTATGATCAGGATATTTTGGCTTAATTCTTAAACAGTGGGAGCAAGTGGAGATGCATTGTCCATCTTTTTCTATAGTCACTGTAAGAATCATAGCCACAGGCTGGGTTATCCTCAGAGCAAGCATGTTTTGACTACATGTAAATCAACATGTATAGGATTGTATAAGATTGTATTGCTGTCAGTTTTAACACAGCCAAAAGCAGTTCAACACAACTGCTGTCATTTATTACTACAAGTTGATGGTTTCACTACAAGGTATGCATATCAATGTTTGAGTATTCTCACTGTTTATAAAAAAAAAAAAAAAAAAATACAACCCATTCACACTTGCATTTATCACTGAATGTATTTCCTGTTGAAATGTAGTTGTAGAGAAGTGTAATATGTAGGAGACATGGTTGCACTCACATCAGACATGGTTGATTAACAACACTAACACTGATTTACAAGCGCTGAGCTGTGAGTTGTATCAACTTAACAATGTTAGACATGTGCATTGTGCTGAGACGCATAGATTTACTGGAGGTGTTATTTCCTCTAAATTTCTCACTATACATGGTAGTGAAATGCATCTTAGACGCAAGATGCCAGAAAAAAAACAACACAAGCACTTCAGTTGTGCAGAGCAGAGCTGAGGATGATGATGTCTTCATCTGCGATGACAAAAATAGATAATCATGATCAATGTGAATATTTTTAGTGAGTATTTTTCAAACTAGAGCAGAATCACATGAAACAACTAACAAGGGAACTAAGACATTAAAAAAGATCCTCAACATTTCTGCACTCTCATCTGAAGTACCTGTAAGTGTCTATAGTCTTCTGTAAATCACTTTAAAGTTCTCTGTAATTGAGTACAGACACACACACACACACAACAAATGAAAAAAAAAATCAGCTCTGCTGTGGCTAATTTAACATAAAGGGTCCAACAAAGCTTGAAAAAAAAATAAAAAAAATAAATAAACATCCCTCCACAAACAGTCAGAGTATGTCACGTCTGTGGTTTCTGGAAAGGAAAGGATCAGACCTTAATTGCAGACTGTGCATGTCGCGTTCTCCTCGGCTGGCTCTGCCTCCGCTGCCTCCGAGCTCAGATGATCTCATCAGGACAGATTCAGAATACTCTTCACTGCCATTAAAGACTCATCAGTGCTGCTGCCATTCACACATGTAAGTCACATCTTTGAATGAATGAATGGGGCTTACAGGTGTATATGTCGGGAATGCTCCACAGCTCACACTGTGCTCCAGTGCTCACAGACTGAGATGTGTGGAGAAGAGGGGCAGCTTATTTGGCACTAAACCCTCCCTCCCTTTAGTCTACTCTCTCTCTCTCTCTCTCTCTCTCTCTCTCTCTCTCTCTCTTTCTCTCCTCTTATTCCACTTATACAACCTTGCACCAAATAAGTACCTACTCTGAACTTCCCCCTTTTTGCTGTTAGTATTAATTGGCCGGTTCCACCACGGGTGTGAGAGAGAGGCTTGCAGCAAGATCTTTGTGAGTGTATTTATACGTGATGGAGGGAGTCTCTGCTCCCCCACTCCTCTCTGAAACAAGCAGCCACTGGCATGTACCAGAGGGAATGACAGCCTACACGGGTACAAAAGGATGAGAAGGAGAAATGTGGAGAAGAGGCATGTTATTGGTTGTGTCTGAGAAAGGCAAGATGATCAAAATCTCATCGTCTATGTGTAGTCTGCCCAGTGAAAAGCACAGAAATACACCTTCAAAACCATTGGGACATAATTACAGTTTTTGACATTGACAGATCGCCCCTTAGGAGCCATTAAGTGCTACTTTTCCTCTTTTTGAAAGGTGTGACATTTAGGAGAAATGCTACTCCACTGAGGGTAATACACCAAACTTGGGCATAACCTTTACTAAATAATGGATTGTGGCTGGCTACGCATCATGTGATGCCTTTGTAATTAGGGAAAAAAATTGAAACTCCCAATAGCTCAGTGTAACAGTTGTAAAGCCAGGGTGGTGCACACATTAGCAGACTTTATAATGCACTCAATTGATTAATGGCACGCAAACAATGTTGTTTTATGTAAGACCGGCACCTCAGCCAAGAAGCGAAATCCCTGCGAGGCCATCAATCATACTTTGAAATCTTTCTGCTCCACTTCTGAGATGCTATTCTACACCGCTGACTGCTGATGATTTTAAAGCACCATTTTAAGAGCCTACAGTGATTGTCCATTATCACAGCACACTATTGTTGGAGCAAGTGCTCATTTACATAATCTTGCCAATGAAAAAGTTGATGTGAATCACTTTGGATTCTTTTTAAATGTAAAAAAAAAAAAAAAAACGTGCCCAGATTTAAGTCTTTTTATTCTTAAACTAGAAATGACCAAAACATCTTTATTTAATCAGAACTCATTGTGCAGGTCGCATTTTAATTTTAATCTCCACTCATGAAACACTTTCTCAGGAGCAATGTACTAAAACTAGAGAGCTCCTCCCTTCGCTCTCAAAACAGCTCCAGTTCTTCCACACAGTGCTGGAAATAGTCCTCTGAGATTCTGCTCCATGTCAACACAACTGTATCATGTTGAATCTGTAGATTTTTCAGCTGCACATTCATCTCCTGCTCTAACACATCTCAAAGCTGCTCTACTGGATCCAGATCTAATGACTGCAGAGGCCACTGAAGTTCACTGAAATGTCATGTTTATTGAAAATCAGTTGATGAAGAGGTGTCAGGAAGAAGATAAACATGGTCAGCAGCAATGACATGACATCAGACCATGCTTCTTTGGTATTGACGGTCCAAAGTGAGCCAAGACAAAAACAACAAACAAACAAACAAAAAAAACAAACAAATGGGTTTTGCTGTTAACATGAGACAGTTTGGGTCCATTGATGATTTTATTTTTTACAGATTGAATATTTGTATGAAAGAGCAGGTGTCCAAGTGTTGCTGTGAACTAGCTTTTAACCGGAGATGGTGTCAAAACATGTCTTGGCATACTCACAAAAGAAAGAGCAAAATTGTGACATTGACCTTTGCTGTAAATATATAATTGCACATAAAGTTTAGGTCAGATCTCATTAGAAGTGGAAATATACAAATAAGTGAGGATGCAGCGTGATATTAAATCCTGTTTTTGCTAGTGGAGCTGGTTTTTTCTGTCGGTTCAGCAGCCTTCATTGTGCAGTGCACCTATGTAATGTGGGAGTTTAGTCTACAGTATTTGTTGCCTTAATTTGAACACATTCAGTTTTTGGCGAAATAACATGCTGTTGCATCACGTTGGCAGTGATGATTGGATGTTTCACAGTTGTCAACTATTCTCTATATTCTCTGTATGTCTCCACAGTTTGTCTTGTAAAAGAAACAAGTAGGTCAAAGCGCCTGGGGACCCTGTAAGCATTCTGACAGACTTCCAGATCTCCTGGAAGTTGGTCTCCAGAGGGGTGAAGGCAATATTTAGGGCAAAGCCCTGTGCAGCAGTCTCCCTCCTACAGCTAGTACATCAGAAAAATAGAAACATGAAGTATATACAGCAAAGAGATAAACACTGTAGGTAAGTATGATGAAGCTTGGAGCTTGATTAAGGCAAGACATGTAGATGGATTCAGTTGGAGTAATGCTACTGTGAGATGATTGCGCTTCCTTTATAAGTTGAGTTATGCAGTGGAGCTAATGCCTTATGGGAAAACATCATCCACCTCATCACTTCCACTGTTACCAGCCAACAGCTGCACAAAGTGTAGAAATGGTGCTTGAGAGAGAGAGAGAACAAGGCAAAGGAAGTTTCAAGGGGAAAATGGCTCAGCCAAACTGAATGGTCGGGTGTTTTGTCTCTGGGCGTCTCAATGGGCCTACGATGTGTGTTAATTCATCCCTCACAAAGAGCCTTGAAGCAAGGCTTTCCCAAACCAGCAAACAAATCACTTCCCCACTTCAATTGGTATTCTGTGGCAGATCCTCTCGTCTTTGTGTTGCAAAATGAACAGCAGAATAACAAACTAGTTAAAGGTACCAAGAGGTGACTTTGAGTCAAACTGCTCTCACAGAATGACCTATCCTCCCCTGTTTTGACCCAGACGTCTCCTAGAAAAGATGTTTCTATACAATTACACTGCAACAGCAAATATGTTTAGTAGGAAACTGAATCACTGAACAGGACACTGTATGTTTTAATGAGTGAAAGATACCTTTGTTATCAGCAGCAGGTGGATAGCAGGCATCTGTTACAGTACACAAGTGTCATGTGTGAGAATTTGTATCTAGAATCCTATCTGTGGTTTAGTCTTGAATGTCCCTGTAAAACCAAGCAAACATCATTGTCTTTAACCTCTACAAAGAGCTGTGAGTTTAACAAAGTTGCAGTCACTAAAACATATTGTGCTGCAAGATTTCAGAATCACTGTGTCACTATGACTGTAGTCGCCAAACACATAAATTAACATTACATTCATATAAAACATCCTGCACTTTATATTACCATACAAGAAAAAGATACATGTAGTTTATATTAAAATTAGATTAATTTTGTAATTTTTTTTTTTTTTTTTTTTAAATATTCTGTTTTTTGCACAGTAAACAAACAACTGTATCCTAATCACCACTTCAGTAGGAAACTATGCTTGCATGCTACTTGATCACAGGTGAACTCTTTAGTAAACTGATAATAATTTAGGGATTGTGTAATAAGAACAAAACTGAAAGCAGTCAAAAAGTAAATTTTGATGCCGCACAGTTTCCACTATAGTTAAAAGCCACATACATCCTAACTTGGAATCACTCCTTATAATAGTTTGTTTAGTTTGCTCTGTAGCTATGCACATAAAAGCTCATTGCAAATCAGGATGAGCTATTTACATCAGAATTTGCAAAGAGTATCAGCATTGTGCACAATACATTACGCTATTCCTATTTGTAGGAACATGAGGTTATACACTCTCTATAGGAGCTGGAAATGTAAGAAACAGCAGTGTGATTTCTACTTCTGTTAATAAATGTTGGACCCAAACAAGCACCTTTGAGGTAGCCATCAAACAAGACACATTATAGACAAATATTACTGTTTATATTGTTAAATTCCTCACAGTTAACATCTGGAGACTTTGCTGAAGATCAACTTGTGTCATTTGTGTAGTGAATCCGCTGAATGAGTAAACGATGTTGATAAAAAATGATTTCAGTATTTCATTTCGAGTCTGAATACATCATATCCTGTCATAATGGGGCGAATGATTTTATGTTTGAATCTGTTGGGCTTTTATGATGAAGTAGTTATGAATCAAAGAAAGGCAACAATGACCTTGACCAGAACATATAGTGGGAGTAAGTTTGCAGTGATCTCATCTGCTGCCTGCAGCTGTTTAGACCTTCGACTTGTAGTCTTTTTTATGGTTCATGATCAGAGAGGTAGGATTTTAAATATATTCTTCAATAACACACCAACAAGAGACACAAGTGTACAAAAGATATTGCTTAAAATCAAGCTGATTGTAACATGTTCATCTACTCCCATATTTGAGCCAAGGCCTGGACCAAGGTTATTTTATATTGTTGTATGAATCATTAATGAACCAAATGGCCTTGTTTCATTATTCAATAACAAACGGTGCAAGAAATCGTCTTGTCCATGTCGATGTGTTGTGGTTTCAGGATCCTGGTGGGCTGTTGTAAGAACCTTCACTAGGGACAATGAATATTTAATTGAAGGAAAAACATTGCTTTATATTTGATTTGTAAAGACCTTTTTTGAATTCCTGTGGTTATCGCTTTTGTTCTTTGTGTGTTTGTAATAACATATTTAACTCCATTGTTTTTATATATATCTGATAGGCTCTCAGCAAAATTTTGTAGTTTATTCAAATTTGCTAACAGTAAAATGTGAAGCATGCATAGAAACTTCACAGTTGATGCACTGAAAATAAATCCATGATGTATGCAAATGGGATGAATAAAAATACACTGTGTAATCCTTAAAGAATAGTATTAGGTTTTGATAAAAACTTGCAAATTAGATTTCTCACAGAAATTTGTTTCACGGCTCAGACTTAGAGACAGAGAGACCTAGTGAAGATCTCAGATTGAAACTGATGCTCATTCTCATCAGAAGAGGACAACACCTGGATGAATCACAGGGAAGCTTTTCCTGGCATATCCAACTGGCAGGAGATTGAAGGGATTCACCCTGTTTGACCTGTTTCATGAAAATCAGATATCAACATAATTTGAGTTGCATTATGTTTGTCCTTTGTCTTTTTTTACGGAATGTATGTTTTGTTTAACCTCTTTAGCCCCAACACCTCCAGTCGATGGGGTAAAATGTGTCACATCCAATTTCATGGCTTGTATCGCCGTCTCTGCTTCATAAATATCAGCATGTGTTATATTCTCACGATAAAGTTCATCCTGTGCTCTCGGAATGAGTAGGTCATGAAACATGTCGCGGCAGAGCTTTCCAAGATAAGCATCCAGAAATCTGCCCTCTAAGACCGAGAAAAACCTAAGAAAACCCCGGGCACAGTATGAGCTATGCTAGCAGCAGTTAGCAAGCTAACTTCTTACAGCATGTTGATGCACCCATCAAGATCACCATTACATTACACCCATGTAGATCAGTTACAACTAGAATTAAAAACAGAATTGATTGTTTACTTTCCATTTGTTTTTGCATACTTGAACCTCCCATCCTGTTTGAAAATGGGTGGTGTTGGTGGCATTTTCACAAATGGGGCCTGGTCAAAGGGTAATCCGGGGAGGCTAGTGGCCCGACAACCTGAACACAAAGGTCCCGGGGCTATGCGGCTAGTAGACTTTGGGACATAGTTCCTAGGTGGCCCCCAAATGACCCTGGCGTGACCTGGCTCAACAGTCTAAACCCGGCTTGGCCTATTTATTAGATGACTGTATTTACTGTACACACACGACGCACTGTGAATGGAATGATATTGATAATAGAATAATAACGATAATAATAGTAAATGATGATAATATAATAATGATATAATATTATAAATGAAGTTTAATAAGTTCTGATATTCAATAACTAAGAAATTTTAGCTTTACAGATGGTGACAAGCTGTACCACATTACAAAGCCCCTGGCTATTTCCTCTTTAAGACCTCTGTAGTTTTGCTCTGTTTCACTTTAGCAGCATCAATCTTTGCACAGACAAAGTTCATATATTGATCCATGTGTTTCTTTAGTTTTTTCTCTACTGTAGCACATTTTCACATGGGTTATATGCTATAACACACAAAAAAATAGGCAAGGAAAAAAAACTTCTTTTTTTTTTTTTTTAACTGATCCCTCATCAACTATTTTGTCACAGTACCATCTATTCTGATGATTACACCTCTCACGAGGTCTCACAAGTGTTTATTTTGGTTTATTTTGATTGATCAAGATTGTTTACATAGTTTGTAATTGCTGAAAAATACTAGAAACATTATGGACATGTAATTTTCCAGAAAGAACCTCAGAAATACTTGTTGAAGAGTTTAATGAACTGATCTAAATTAGAAAGTTTAGATGAATCAGCCCAAAAGAGAGTGGATTGACATGGATTTCAAATGTGTTGTCTCACTGAATGCTCGAGGGTTTGACCCAAAGGATGACATTATACTGTGCACAAGAACCAGCTGCAAGCTCTGTTGTTAAACTTCTAGATTTAAACTGTTTCGCTCAGTGGTTCTGAGTCTGGCAGCAGCACAGCTGCAGGGATGGTAATGTCTCCTGGTTGCTTGATCTGCTACTTTGCAGAACTAATAATAATATTCCCATCATCCCCAGCTGTAACTGTGTGTACAAAAATTCACCACTGTGTAAGCTCAGTTCTATCTACTATTCTCTGTTTTACATATAAGAGTGTTATTTCAAATAACATCTCTGAGAGTGTGGAGGACGAATCATGGCCAGGTTGCTCCTGTGAAAGAGATGATGTTGTGTGTTTGTTTTTCATAGCACCATAATTATAGTTCTCTTTATATATACAATTATATAGGTCTTAATATTTCATTTACAAATATTCCTCGGTCAGTGTAACATTGAACTGAAAATTATCATGCAGTATGAATTTGTTCACCATCATAGAATGTTCCCTGTATATACAAACCATTAGATGTGCATTTGTGATTAGGTTTGGGGAAATTATATATTTTATGGAGACAACTAATATGAATTATACACTAAAATTATCTTCAATAAAATATATGAACAAGACAGAATTTAAATGTAAAGAATACTGAAGAGAGGTGTTGTCACTGTTTTGCATGAAGGTCATAAATACTTGATGTGTTGTTGCTGCTGCTCTCACTTTTACCTCAATCTTTTATCATTAATTCCCAGCGGTTGGTCACACACAGTTGTTCAGAAACAACTTTAATAAAGCAGTTATACCAACTTCTCAGCGACCGCCTGCCGTTTCAGCAAAATGCTGAGTTTCTGTAAAATCAACAGAACTTGCAGTTCTGCTCAGCTCTTGTCCTGGAAAATGATGATGGATGATGGATTTTTGCTTAATAAAGCTGCTGCTGCTGTCGTTGCAGTGTAACTCTACACTGGATTCTGCTGTGACCCAGGAAGCATCTACTGGACCCACATTTTGCTAATTAATCTAGACACATCTAGGCACAATACAGCAATTCTAACACAGAGATACTACTCTTAATAATGTGCTCAGAGTTCAATTGTTCTACAGTGGATGACATCTCAGACACACTGAAACAGCACTGATAAAAATTGTATATTCTAATTAGGATACATTTTTCATATAAAATCTAAAATATAATTTCAAAATAAAAATTATAGCAAAAACATGTTCTGTGTGGTCACAATGACCTTTGACCTTTGGCCTCCAAAATCTGCAACAAATTTGGGATGGGAAGACAGACAACCAAAAACATTATGTCTTCATCCACAGATGTCACCATCATAGAGGCATAAAAATGTGTCTATTCTGAAACTCTTGGATTTGAGTTTGCATTCAAGACAATAGATCACAATGTTCTCCTTCAAAGATTATGGGTTTACAAGGCACAGCCCTAAAGAGTTTTAAAACATACCTGACTGTCAGAACAGACTTTGTAAATCCTGGTGAAAAAAGGAAAAACTGCCAACTTGGCAAATTTGTTGTTGAGATAGTATGAGTTATCATTAATATGCTGATGACACTCAGTTGTATATATCTGTAGTGTCAGATAACTTTTACTCAATGAACAACAATATGTTTAATAAGAACCCTCTCCATTGTGGAACAGTGAATATGCACATATTTTTTACCAATGCAATGAAGATAATTATGTAGTTTTTTTGTTCTGTCTTTTTTATTTTTTTTTACAATGGTATGTATCACAAACAATAATGCAATAACAACTTGGTGCTGAAATTAAGGCTCTTTCTAACCACTTTAAATTGTAAATGTATGATTTTTTTCTGCATCCTGCAACATTTCAAGTTTATTATTTTTCGCTGCAATATTCACTAGAAATAGAAAGCAACTCTGGTCATTCTTGAAAGCAGGAGAGACACAAAGGAAGAACAGAAAGGTCAATGACAAGTATTGTGTTACAAGCCTTTCCAGAAGGGGAAAAATCCTGCTGTGGTTACCAGGTTGTAGTTGGATTCACTCCACATGCATATGAATTTTACATGTGCAGCTTATGCTCTTTCCAAATCTCCAGTGGGGAGTGTGTGTGGAAGGTTCACAACATCCTCTCAGAACCCTATTATTCATATATGTTTACACTTTGTACATGCAGCATCTACTTAATTAAATTTGTGATTTAGTTGTAATGAAATAAACTGACTTGATTAGCATTAATCCCACACGTTCCTCCTCCTACGATTTCTAAGTTAAAGTGAGGTCATCTGCATGAAGGCACAGCTCCAACAGGAATCTGTAGGAACAACTCTGCTGTGACACATAACATGAATGTGGTCAAACCTCAGAATAATGAGCCAAACATATGATCAACAATTCTGCAAATAATGACTATAGACTGACATAAAGTCTATAGAGAAGGGGTGTCCAAACCTTTTAGAATATAATGAAGATTTTATACGGTTGCATGTTATTATCTTTGGCGTATTTTCCCTCCACAGAACTCTTCTATAACAATGATGGCCTCTTGGCAAATGAGACAAACACTTGTCTCATCTTCAGTGAAAAAGTATTGAACTCTCTACCTCTCAGGGAAGAGACAATCTTCTCTGTTAACGTTTTACTGGGGCTATGACTGCTGCCTTGTTGCTGTTAGAAACGTCAGTCCCACCTGCGCTGTAGAGATTTCTGTAAACTGTAGGATTGTGTTCTTAATAGAGAAAAAAACATTGTTTGATGAGCCACATATTGTACATTTTGTCTGGACTTTGGTCATGTCTCTTATAGAGATAGCTTGTGAAATAGCTTGTAAAATAATGAATAATTTAACTGAATCCACATGACCTAAAGTATGTAGAATCATTAATTATGTTTGAAACAAATCACTGTATTTTCTGCACCACATGCAAACTGGCTTCCTCTGCATTTTATATTTTACATCTGCTGAAGTTTAGCTGCATGACATTAAGGAGTAAAACTTAAACTCACTCAATGGGATGCAACTTCCTCCTGCTCAACTCTTCAAACTGCACCATTTTAAGTTTATAACTAGTCCTATTTTTTCTTTGTGTCTTGGCTTTTATAAAGACTGTTATCATCCACATCCTTAAAGCTGCTCTGTAAGACAAACAGCAGGCAGCAGCAGCAGGAGGGATGGTAACAGGGACAGCAGGAGAAGAAAAAGAAACATTGTGTTCATCATGGTCTCATTTGTATACAGTAGATTGTTTTTCCAAAGAAGCACAGTTAATTTGACAGAAGTGCTTAAAAGTGCTTGCAGTGCAAGTTTAAAATCCTGAGCACCAGCATCTTGTCAGCCTTTATTACAAGGAAACAAAAACGCACAAACCCCAGGAGTGTCTCTCTGCAGCCATCTTACTCCTTAACCATCTGAAGTTATGCACGCATGTTTAAAATGAAAAAGTGCTGTGTTAAATCAGACCTTCAGCGTCTATTTCCACATCCTCACACAACATAAGGAAACAAACGGCCTTGTCTTTAATAATGAGCCAATGCAGGGAGACCTTTATCTCTGGAGGAGTGTTCAAAATAATGGCAGTAATTAACGTGAGTGTTGTTCCTCGGTGAGACCTCCTGAGAACGCCCACAGTCATCACAGCCCTCACTGCACCACCTCCTCCTCTGCCTAAATTGACACTGCTGCCTACTTTGACATGTTTGCTCATAACAGTGGCTTTTTCCAAAGCTGTGATCAAGAAAAGAGCTTGGACTGCACTGCTGTTAATGCAGTCGATACTGCTATTTTAATTCATCACCATCTGTGTCCGGATCCAACGCAGAGCTGCAAGTCGCCCACAATGAAACAGAATATATCTTCACTTTGTGATCACTTTAGTCATCGTACAGACATAAAAAGAAACAAATCAGAGCAAATCACCCCTAACAGAACTGTTCGCTTAGAGCTGCAACTTTACAAAATGTTAATCTGCATGATGTGCTGCAGCACACTTTGTGCCACTGTGACAGGCTGAAATAAATCACCTTGCCTCCATAATTTATGAATACGAGCAAAAAAGAGAGGCGTGATCATTACACTCTGACAGCTCACATGGCTACTAAACAGAACAAACCGTATATTCGATCAGCCAGGTTAACACCTTCATCCAGGCCCTTTGCCATGATAAATTACAGGACACAGCTGCAGAGCCCTGCAGTGTAACATCACATTTTTCTCCTTCTGGCCTCTGTAACAACATCTGATCACAAGTAGTTCTATGTTATGCTTGTTATTGCTTTCCAGAAAAAAAAAAAACAAACAAACAAACAAAAAAAACATTCATTAAATGGGATTGTTACATGATTTTTTAGAAGTTTTTATTTTACACAAAGAGCTAGAGTACTTTGAAAGAGAAGAGATATCAATTCACAAAAGAGCAGCTTGAAACCTCAGAAGCTCCTCACGAATTTACTTGAAGGCTCAGTATTGAGACCCAGGTTGTTTCTGATGGGGCAAACAGCCCCCCTTCTGTTTCAAAAATGTCTCTGCTGTCTGCAGGTTTAGAGATCAAGCTGATATTTTCCTCCTAGTGCTGCATGTGGCCTTCTACTGGAACACGAGTTTGTCTGCTACTTTGCAATGTTATTGCTCGAACCTTCTCTTAATACACTTCCTAGAAATGGTTGATGGTTGCACCATTGTGTCTTTTCAGCCACACTGCTAGACTTATCAAATTGTATGATTCAGTGATTTCTTGACCACCAGTCCTTGCACTGTAACAATTATCTTTTTTATTTCAATTCACGTACTGACAGGATCAGGCCTTAATACAAGATACGATTAACTGTCAAACAAGCTCAGTGTTTCATGCTGTAATGATGTAGCCTTTCTGTCTGTGAAGGTCTTCTGACAGATCTCACATCAGCCACTTGATGACAGACAGATATTCAGGTGTGACAGGTATGATCACCCACCCGCACCCCTCCCCAACTTTACACAGGAGGTGATAAAATGGAGTTAAAAAAAAAAGAAGATAGAATTTATTTGCTCTTAAAATGAAAAAAAAAAAAAAAACACAAAAAGTGGGACATAATTATTTGGATAATTCAGTCCATTTTAAATATTCTGTGCTGTATGTAAATAGCATTTTCATCTAATGAGGTTCATGTTTTACAAACTGTTGCTGATGTGAAACTAAGCTCATATATCTACAGATATCTGGGTCAATGGATTATTCTCACACGTCTCACATATGTGATCCGTTCTGTCAATGATGCCCTCATGACAAATAACACTGTCATTTGGGGCAAACTGGGCAGAGCGCTGGGCTGTGGGGAAACATAAAACCTATCTTGCAACACAAAATAGTCTGGCAATGGGTCTGTGGGACTCGTTCCTACCGGACAGTGATACTCCCTCACTGTCAAAATGATTCATCCCAGTCCTGACTGTGGTATAAATCATGTTTGAGATTTTAAAATGTTTCACAGGAGCCTGTTTTATGGCCATTTAAAAGATGCTGCACATGGTGAAAGTTTTGCAGTAGCAGTATATTAACCTGTTGCTATATATATATATATATATATATATATATATATATATATATATATATATATATATATATATATATATATATATATATATATATATATAGATAGATAGATAGATAGATAGAGAGAGAGAGAGAGAGAGAGAGAGAGAGAGAGAGAGAGAGAGAGAGAGAGAGAGCAGATAATGATGATGAAAGATATGATCTGAGTAGGGAGGAAATTTTTGTGGAAGATTTTTTAGAGATTGGAACAAGAACCATGAGTCATGAGGCTGAGTGGGATGAGTTCTTATTTCTACAAGACAAATGAGAAGTTAGTACTACAACTGCTAAAAAAAATAAAGAATGACAGCAGTGCTGTCTTTAAAGCTTTATTTTGAGACTGCTACTGTACTTTTTCACCTCTATTAAAGCATACATTCATCCATTTTAAGCTAACTAAGACCAGGTCACAATGGTATCAGACCAAGCAATGAAGGTTCAGGTGTCCGTCTCCCTAGTGACACTCTGCAACTCCTCCTGGAGTACCCTGAATCATTCCTGGGCCAGATAACATATTTACACTCTCCAGTGTGATCTGAGCCTACCCCATGGTCTAATCAGTTGGTGCCTGCAAAACCTCCAACAGCAGTCACCCAGGAGACATCCTGATCAGATGCTTGAACCACTTCAGTTGGCTCTTTTAGGAAAAGAAGCAGTAGCTCTGCTCTGAGCTCTGAGCTCACCATATCTCTGAGGCTGAGCTCAGACACCTTGTGGTAGAAACCTATTTCAGCTGCTTGTATCCACAAGCTCATTTATTTTGTCACTGCCTAAAACTTGTGAGGATCGAAATGAAGACCAGTAAATTGAAAGCTTCACCTTCTGGCTCAGCTCCTTATTCACTATGATGTTTTAGCTGCATTTATTGCATCTGTCTGAGTTGACTAAAGATTAATTTCACTTGACTTTACAAGCTGTTGATTATATTCACTTCTGTACTCACACTGTTGTGCTTTGTATTAGACATCTGTATAGTGCTGGTCTCAGCAGTAGGAAATAAGTGTTTCAGTCAGTAAATGCTGTGCTGAACAATATGTCTCTGAGGTTGGGCATGCATTTACAAACAGTGTCACAATGAATCATTACACATTAAAGAGATCCAATAGTCAGGAACTGACATTTTACTTTGAAAATATTCTTGACAACATAATACCACAGGTCCGTCCATGACAAGCTTTAAATAAAAATGCTTTTATCACTGACAGGTGAACAGGAAGTAATCTCTGACTGAGACTGTCTGATAATATTTCATTCCCTCTGCTGTCACTCGTACATCTGTTCAGTCTATACATTTCTTCTGTGTAGAAATTTCTGACATTAATGGGATGCTATTTTTTACAGTTCCTTTTCAATCAATGAAAACAGAGGCCAGAATGCGGTACACATCATACCATGTGGTTAAATAGGCCTAGAATCAAAGGCGTCATTTTGCTGCCACTGAATTGATAACATAAGACTGAAAAATGTTGAATACATTGAACATTTTTATATAAAAAAGAAAAAAACATGATCAAGGTTGTTTGTCCACATGAACATATTTAGATTTGCATCTTAAATTCTTCCAGTATTTTCTTTTTTCTATCTGAAGTCTTTTGTCATGAAAAGTGAATGTGAATTTCACTTTGTGGACATGGTCTGCTGTTCGAACTCTGATTGCAAATGGCTTTAATGGTGAATAAAGAAATGCAGACCCAGTGCTGAATCTGTATTTTCCATTCACTGTTAATGATTAACTGGCAATAAAGACTGATGAGACACTGGACTGTCAGACATGATTATATACAGTACAGTATGACCACTGTGTTGATAATGTTGTTTTGTTGCTAATCAGGGTCATGGTGTTGTTGAGTGTGATGGCTGCTGGGCTGATTGCAAGTCTTGGTGATGGGAGGGTCTCTGTAAAATAAATAAATATGTCACATCACCACTCCCATATCTGTTCAACAGAAAAAAAAACTGACTAAGGGGCCACGATAAACAACAGTAATGAGCTATCTGATGTCTCCCACATAACAGCCAGAATATCAAGCTGTAACTGGTCAATCTGGACTGTGTGTGTGTGTGTGTGTGTGTGTGTGTGTTGTACTTATTATGTCAAATCAGAGGCTGTAAATTTATGAGCATATGTGTCCTGTTACCTTCATATGGCTGCAGGGCCTTAATGAACGAAAGCAGAAGCTTTTCATACACTATGAAACAGCTGTGGATAACAGATACTGTCACAATCAACCATATTGTTCATCACTACTGCCATCCCTTCTTTAACATCAAAAAAACTTTTTCTGAGCTGTTGGTGGTTGATTGCAATTGTTTATTCAGTTGTTTGTGTGCTGCAGTAATTCAGTTTGCTCTTGCTGATAAAATCACTACAGAGCCAGGGAATTGACATTGCTTCAGAAACAGATGTTGACTCAATGACGTCTGCTTCCACTGCAGCAGCACCAACAACGTCATATTATTAGAATTCATCCAAGTAAACCTCCCACCTGTTTGTTCCCCTTCTCCCACCTGTGCACTGTGCATGCACAGATGGGCAAAGCCAATTTCCAGATCACAAAAAGGTCCGAGAACTGCTCAAGTTGGATTTTAAATCAGTAATTAGTGAGGCCTCTGTCCCACCTGCTTGGCCCCTCAGCTTTCAAGCCACAATAACTTTTTGCTCTCACATCCAAATAATCAGCAAATAATTAGCAGAAACCTTCAGCAGATTGTTTTCAAGTTCATTCTGGGATGTAGAGAGAGAAGGGAAGACAACAGGAAGATGCAGACTCTGAGACTCTCAGAGACAGGAAGTGACAGGAGAGTTAGAAACATGCATTGTTTTGATGTGAATGAGTACAGATGGAGCAGCAGAGGGACAGAGGAGCTTGGTGTATCATGGAAGTAAATGCCTGTGTAGGGGATGGTTCAAGACAGCCTGAAGCAGCCCTAACAATCTTCATCAGAGAGAAGAACTCCAAACCTAATTTTTAACATGGAGGGCGAGTTTTCCTTCTGGACCCAAACTGGAAGGTTCTGCCTCTTGTTATATCTAAGGCTAAGGCTGGTAGAATAGTGCCCTACCATGCTGATAGGGCACTGATCCAGGTATCTAATACCTGGATTCACTTAAGTACCCCAAGGCTCGATTCTACAGTCCATTTTTAGGCTACATTTTATATATTATGTAGTCAATTTAGGCTCCATCTACCAAGAATATGAGACATCCTAATCATTTTCTGCAGTCAACACTGCCAGTTACAACAAAGATGTGAGTCACTGCATGACAAATAACTTCAGTTAAACAGTGAGTACAATGTGCTTCTGTTCCTTACTGCAACTCACTTTAGGACATTTAGCACCGCAACTCCACACCCAAGCCAAAACTTTAGTGACAGACACATTAATAGTGTTGTTAAAAGTTGCTATTTCCAGCTAAGAAATATCTCCAAACTCGAACCATTTGTCTCTTTGAATGAGTTGAAGGTCTTCTTAAATGGATTAATTTCTTCTCAGCTGGAATGAAAAGCTCTCTCTTTGGGGATTCCTTATCCTGTTATCTGCAGCAGGTGCAGAGAATTATTCTAGGTGCTAGATGCTAACTGGTACTAGATAAAGAGACACCTGACAGACACATCTGTAATTGCATTCCCACATTAGCTACTTGTCACAGACCAGTTTAAAATTCTTTTATTACTTTTGTCCACGTTCTATCACCCAGATCGTTTATTCACTGCAGCTGCACTGGAATAGTTTTCCTTCTATTGTCAAGTGTTCCCCCTTCGCTGACATTTTTATGGTAAAATTGAACATGACAAATATGATCTTAGTTCCCAGTTCCTCTTTTTTGTACTAATGCTACATGATTCTGGATCAGCTGGAGGCTTTTCACAGCATTATTGGAACATCCTAGTGATGAGGAACTATAATATAACTCCAGATTGAAGGTAAAAATGCATGTGCTAGTTTTTGAAACGAGATGTAACAGATTTTGATAATTTTATTTCTGTACACAAGGAAGTCCTTAAAGTTGGGTTTACATGGTTTTTAAGGACATGCCCTGATGGTAGAAAAGTCCAGAGGCCATTGAACATTAGACAAACAACATATAGACAAACAGAGTCTGTTTATCTGTTTTGACTGTTGAGCATTTGCAGCACGTTGGTCTATTTGGTTGTGTTACGTTTGCAGTGGACAAATGTATTTGGATGTGTTGGGTGTAATCATAGCACGCGTGCTTTCAAATTGCCAGAGGTGTTCTGATTCCTCTTGATTTGCTTATGCCGTGTGTATTTGCACATGTTTTTTTTAAACTGCCGTGTGTTGGCAGAATTGATCAGGACACTCACATGACCTACAGTGGCAATGAGCCACTGTACAACATCACACCATTGTTACAGTTTGGTTTTAACAGCATAGACTCAGGAGAACAGATTATTCTTCTGTGACAGGTTGCTGTGTTTTAGCACAGACTGTTGCAGTGTGAGTTGTTAGACTGTTGAGTGGTTGGTGGTGGCATGTGAATGCATATATAATGAATAAATACATGATTAACAAAGATCTGGAGCCTTGTTCGCCCAGTTACGTATAGAGGTGAGCATTATGCATGAGCTGGAAATGCAAAACACTGTGTATTTCAAACTCACATAGTGTTTGTTCTAAAACGTTTGTTTTACAATGGCAACACTCCAGAAAAAGAGTGACAATTTCAACTTCAAGTCTCAAAATGACAACATCATTGTTCTCTATGTTGACATATCAAGCATGTTATTTTGTTGCTTTCTTGATAATATGACATTGTCATGTTACATTTTTTCTCTCCTTCTGACAATACAGCAATATTACGTACAGCAGTGTTTTTTTTACATTTCAGTTTAAGTGATCAGGTGTCATTCAGGTCATGAGCCACACACACAGACATGTGATGCACTCACACTGTGAGAGTGTTTGGTTCTGACAAAATCTCTTATCAATCACATTAAAATTTCAGTCAAGTCAAGTCAAGCTTTTTAATTAAATTTTTAATTTCTACCTCTGAACTTCTACACTGTAACACTGTTCAGTTGCTCTGCTGGGGAAGAAGAAGTTGATGGCAGTCATGCTCTACCTCACTCATCTGTCTTGTTCCAGAGAGGTAACGAACAACTTGCAGCTGAACATCCAATCAAATAGGTGTCAGTCCCATTCTGGGACATCCTGTATCCTGTTTCCGTACAAATTAAGCCTGAGTTAATTAGCTCATTATCACAACATATAAGCTTTGTTTGGATTTGCAAACTTCCACACTCTCACTTGTGTGATCACACTGTTAAATGCAGCACCAAGCATTGCACAGGATACACCTGGATAGTGTCAGTCAAGATGGTCCACTGTTTAGAAGGAAGTGGAGGGACCTAATCTTAAATAAAAACATTTTTCTGGTGGTAATAATACATGGACCTATTTATAATGTTGATCTGTTTGTAGCATTTAGATCCAGAGAATAATCTGGACACAGACTTTCATATATCCATTATGTAATATTATATAATACATTTATGTCGTCAATTACTTTCTCATTACTCATTTTATATTTTCTATGTCACTGAGATTAGGAGGCATCAAGAGATCAGGACAGATTCACATCTATGTTAGCTTCAGATAATTAAACAAAAAGGCCCAGAAGTTTCACCATGGCTTGAAAACGATTTCCAAAGATACTGTGTCGTACAAAGACAAAAGTGAAAATTGTTAGTCAGAGAAGTGTGAATTGTGAGCGCTGAGCACGTCAATGTGTAAATAAGCAATCACTGTTGATTAAAGTGACCTTTCCTCACACGTGTTGAGAATGCATCAAGAAATCTGTGCTAATTTCATGAGCATTATACCAAGTACAGAGTATGTCTACTTCATGCATAAGCAGCAAGCTGTCATATGTGTGTAGGCGTCAAATTCTTATTAGTTCTGAACTTCTCACATACACCTCAAGGAAAAACTGCTGGAATTGCAACGGATAAAATAAATCAAGTTTACAGTGTTTGGACATGTTTCCATATTCAAACCCACAAACTAATTATAACAGATGCATATACAGTATGTGTATATACATGAATATATAAGTGGTGATTTCATGATGATTGATGACCTGAGATTAGTGACTGTCAGTCACACTCACATCAGCTGGTGATTACATGTCGTGGTGCAGGACTTGGTGTTTTTCCAGATGGCATGTGAACAGCTGTTCCAATGCTCCCTCCACACAAGACTATTAACAAATAATGATGAAGAGAATGAATGATTGACTTCATTTATAATTCATGGTATGCTGGTTAAACTGTTGAGTTTGAAGTACCCTGTTAGTTTCTTAAATTCATCAGAACACACAGGTAAAAACTTTAAAGTAAAGTAAATGTGTCTGACACTTCTTCAGCTTTGAATAACTCTGTCATTAAAATGGATTTTCTTCATTAGGCTGCCATGCTATGGATAGACTGAAATAGCAAAGAGCACCCTTAATATTCATTAGAGTTTACTTTGTGAGATTAGATGAAACACTGTGATCATTTCTGCCTTTCTTTGATAGAATTAAATCAATTGAAAGCATCTTTCACTTTAATTATATATTCACTTGTCCTCAAAAGCAAAACTCCCCGTCTGAGTAACACTGTTTCATTGTAGCCTCACTAACTTGAACTAACTACTGACACACCTGAATGAGGGGCAACTTATCTGTAAAAAAAACAATAATGAGCTTAAAGGAATGGTTTCAGAGAGGTGGAGGAGTGTCTTCAGTTTTGCAGCCTTAGACTCATGTTCTGTTATTTGTAGATGATGTGGTTATGTTGGCTTCATCAGACCAAGACCTTCAGCACAGTGAGGGGGTTTGAGTGAGTGACTTATATTTTGCAGTTTATAAAATATAAGTTTGCATGTTCTCCCTGTGTCTGTGTGGGTTTCCTGCGGGAGCTCTGGTTTCCTCCCACAGCCAAAAACATGCATGCATTGGGGATAGATGACCTGAGCATATGAAATTGCCTGTAGGTGTGGATGTGAGTTGTTTGTATATGTGGCGACAAGCTGGTGACCTGTCCAGCATGTCCCCTGCCTTCACCTGTAATCAGCTGGGATAGGCTCCAGTCCAGTCCAGTACGCTGAGGGGTAAGGGGGAAATGGGTAGAAAATGGATGGATGGTCTGACACGAAATTTTCAACTAATATTTGAACCATAATCTAGCTTCATCATGACCAAAAATACCAGCAGAGATGCCATTCACATCAGCCTCAGCTGCACCTAAGTTGAGTGTTTATTAATTCAGGTTAGCAGGCTAGACTAGATGTAACATGTGCAAAAAGTTACATGTTTAAACTGACATTATGAGCGTGTTAGCATAGTTGATCTTAGTGTTCACATCTTCATAGAGCTGCTGTGTGTGAGCTTCAAATACAAATTGCAGCTCTAACCTACTTTTCACATCCATTTTTCAAGATGTGACGGTGTAGGAGGGAGTGTTGGCTCACTGCTGCTGGACAGAGAGCGACAGGGTTAATTTGTCAGTTTGCCTCTCATGTTGGAGTCAGGGCTGATAACATACTGCTGCCAGGCCATGCCACGCTCTCCACTGACATTTAAACTAATCTGCTTGTTTGATCAGTGTAATGAGGGCACTCTCTGACTTTACATGGTAATTATATGACAGTATAATTTCTCTCCACACAGTGATTCTCTGCTTTCATGATTATTAAACTGAGAACAAGCTCATCGTCGCATACATTTCACTGAAAGTGATTGTTTCATAAATGGTGAGCTGCAGGCAGCCCGAAATTATATGAGAGATGATTATGAATTATGCTTTGTGAGTGTGGAAAGTGGGTCTGTATGTGTCTTGAGACTTTCTAGAGAAAGAAAGAAAGTTATCTCTCTCTCTCTCTCTCTCTCTCTCTCTCTCTCTATCCATAGCATTACTATTCCACGCAATCATTCACTCCCAATCTGGTCTCTGGTCCACTCGCTGTCACTTTCTCAATAATTTATTCCATTGAAATTTACATAACTCTTGTGCCAGCCTCTGATTTTTCCTGCATAATTTAAAGATGGTTGACTCTTACTATCCACAAATTAAGGTCTCATCATAACTGTGCTGTTTCCTGTTTGTCATGGAGAGAAGTAACTTACGCACTGTCCAGCACATGTCCAATGAAAAACAGCCTGATTATGAGTGACGGGCCTGTTTATTACAGTATTGCAAGTGCTGCACTGATATGACCATCCATTCCCACGTCACCAGTACCTCTGTTCTGTTAAGCAATTACATGTTCACAAGCAGCTCACCAGGGTTTAATAGCTCATGATAGTGAGACCTGCTGCTTCAATAAACAATCAACGTGCCAACACCATCCAATTATCCAGACACTGCTCTGCACATCCTCGCGTTGCTTCTTATAATTCTTGAAATTTACATTTTTATTAAACTTTCATCTGTATGTGCATTTTTGCCACACCATCTTTAGATACACAGCATAGTGGAGGAGCTACCCCATGCAGAGCATCAGTTACTCAGTGTGCAAATCATGACTCATGAGCAGCTTGACTATTTTATACATACAAACAAAAGCCTCCTCCTATGCCTTCTCACACCCACTGCACAGCATCCTGTGTGTTTCAACCTGTGTTTTAATTTCAATTTGTAGTGTTGCATCAACTTCCCTATTCTCTCAAAACAGAATTAAGGTGAGAACAACTGACATTTCCTTGACAACACAAGTGACACAGCACGCAGGTGAAATTGGATCTGCAGGAAATATGTGTAACCCCAGGGGAGCAGTTCCTCATCTTTAAAAGGGAGGCAGCAGAAATGAAAGGATGAGGAGGTGTAATGGCCCTGCCAAGTCTCCAGCAGCAGGGGATGAGTTTGATTCATTAATTTGGATGTAAAGCTAATTTCTGTGCCATGGTGTGTTGTTCCTGCAATGAAATCGTGATGTTTCAGAAATAGGCTGGATACCACCTCCTTTTCTCTTTGTGGCTCATCTGGACAGGTGTCATGGTCCCAGTCATCCATTCTTTCTGTGTTTTTATCCTTACATGCTAATTGAAGTATCACTACAGTAAGTAAACACAGAAACACACACAGTTGGTTATTGAAGTTTGTTGGTTGTTAAGCCTCACTGTAATCAGCATCTCTTTAACAATTAATATAAGATGCTGAATTTGTGTGTAGATATTCATACATTATAAAGCTGCACTTTCAAATAAGACTACAGATGCAGAACATTGGGTTTAGAATTTTTCCAGAGTCTCGAACATTATTTAAACTGATAAGCTGGACATTAAACTGATAAATGAAGTCTGGAGGTCATTACAGGCAAAGTGCAAATAATTTAGGGAAATAGCAAGCGAGAATCAAATTATTCTAAATAGTCTTGTGGGACACCTTAATAACCAACTGACGATAGACTTGAGATATGATTGGGAGGAGGTGTGGTGGGGGATGGATAGATGGAAAGATTCTAAAATCATGAGAGTAAATGAATCTTTAATTCATCCACAAAACAACTCTCCTCAATAATTTAACATCAGGGTAGAGTAAGTTGCGTGATGGCTGATTCCCTTATGACCAACATATACATACTGTATGTATTTGTGTATGTATGTTGTATGTGCAGTTTATTCCCCAGTTTTAAGAAGTAAAAACAAATTGCAGCACAAACACTGACACAGAATAATGAAGCTCAAATCATTTGTCTGTGTAAATAAACATTCATATCAGAGGATCTATCTATCTATCTATCTATCTATCTATCTATCTATCTATCTATCTATCTATCTATCTATCTATCTATCTATCTATCTATCTTTATTAGTTAATCAGCTAGATAACACATTCTAATAGCTCCATCTGCTGGCAGCTCCATCTGCTTGAGTCCTTGCATATAAATAGCACAGACAGTCTTTGCACTAGTGTGTTCAGTTTTGCTGCTCACCATTAAGTTTTGTATGAAGATTATCTGAGATCACCACACTGAGTGAATTTTGTTGGAAGAGGAGGTCTAATGAGCCAGTCACCAATTTACTCCACTGAGCCATAATTACTTCTTCATGGATAAAAACATATTTTACACAATGTTTTGCAACCTCCTCATATCACTGAAAAGAGTAACACAAGAAAACACAGTAAAGTTAGACATCTAGTAGGCCTTTTCACTGAGGACATGTGGATGTGTCACAGTAGAAGAAAAGCAGGTGTAACAAACAGGATTAAAGATGGCTGCCTCTGTTTCAGGCTGTACAGTGACTTCACTCTGGCCCTCTTCTCTTTCAAATGTATTTCTCATGTCTGAAGATGTGTCCTATTTCTATACATTGTAGACTCATATATTTTCTGCTTTTCACAGCAAGAAAATGAGTAATCAGTTTGATTCACCTCAAGAGGTTTATAACTGTATTTATCCAAAACTATTGCTTTGTTGAAATGTATGTTCAGTTTGGATCCTGTTAAGTTGATGCTTGTTCTCTGTCACACTATCATGACAAGTGTCTCAGACATTAGATTATGTGTTACTATTGTTACTGTTAGTAGTGATACCTTCGCATTTTCCATTCTAACAAGTCAAACTATTAGCTGTGAAAAAACATCTGCTGGCTCCCAGCTTTTATTACCCCCTCACTTTCTTTTCTTATGTTTGCCCTGAGAGCTGTTTGCAGTTTGACTTCATTAATTCTGCTTTGTGAGACAAGCCCCTGATGTTCCGTATGAGAACATCACACCTTACAAACACAGTCAGTGTGGGCCCTTGGTGATATAAGCTTTAAGTTGTAGGCTTTAAAGGTGATATTAAGAGACTTTGTTCTAGGTGTTAGATGTAGAAAAAGTTCCACTCCCTCTTTACAGAACTGATTTAAAATTAAAACAAATTTGTTTTAATTATTATTTTTACAGTACAAAGCCTGAGTGTTTCCTCCATCTCTCTGTGTTAAAACTCATTACATGAGAACATCAGACAGACTTTATATAATATAATTGAATCTTTGCTTCCTGAGGTCTTTTGGTGACCTCTTTTACATATATCCCCTCCTATATACCATATACTGTCCAACATTCAGCTGAGAAACACAGGGTCCTGGCATAGATGTTACTTTGACACAAACCATCTACTGGAAAACATTAGTCACTGCTGACCAATTTAACACTGCTAAGAAACTGGGACTTGTTGGGTCCTTGTTAGAACTTGAGTTAGGACTTGTGAGGGACCCACTCAATACTTGGCAGGTGGTTTTAATATTGTGGCTGATCAGTGCATTGAAAAACAAAGGTCACTTTAAATGAGTAAAGAGGTACCTGTTTTAACATGACAATAGAATACCCCTTCCCCAACATGTTTTCAAGAGGTAATAATGTTGCTACTGTCACCAAGATCAGTTGATCATAACAGAATACAGTCAGTGTCCACGCTGCAAAAAAAGACTATTCAAACAAAGACTCTAGATGCTAAAGTTACCATTAGCAACATGGATACCACTGCACAGTCCACCCATGGTTCTCTACATCCATGGAAAACAAAAGTGATATCTTCACATGGCTAGAGAGAAGAGATCTTACTGCTGGTTCCCAGGTGAACCACAATATAGAGAGAAAATGCAAAAGAAATAGAAACAACCAAGTAAACGAGCAAACAAAGCAGATGGTCCAATAATACAATAGTGAAATAGTGAGTAATTCAAAGGCCAAAACAACATTGTGTTGGAGGAGCGGCTGTGTCACTGTCACTGTGGGTCTCACCACCTCTAGTGAACATTAACTGGGGTATGCAGGTGTGCAACATCAGTCCAATACCTTAAAGAGCAACTCAGTCTGCAGACAAAGGTTAAATTGTGCATGTTAATGTAGCTTAAACTACAGAGCAGGGAGAACAAACAACTGAGCCACAGGAGGGATGAGGAGGCAAACAGTTGCTCTGTTTGGTTTGGGGAAGGGTCAGACCAAGACCAAGACCAAGGCACCAGCATAAAGAATCAGGTGCATTCATCTGAACCGGGGCCAGTATTTCTCATCATCATGAGCTGTTACCAATTTATGTCTGATTTAAAACGAATTACATCGATAAAAGACCTACACCAGACCTGCACCAAAGCCATGTTGGGTCCTTGCTGTGCATCCTCAGACATGTCGAGGAAAACACTGATGACATAAAACATAACTGCAATCCACACTGGTGTAGTAGCTCAAATGTACATGTTATCTTAAAGGCATGGTTCATAGGGACACTGGATGAAACCCTAGATAAAATGTGCTCACTTTGAAGAATTAGTACTGTCATTTAATTCAAGTGACAGGCAGAGGGGGGCGATATTGAGCACAGTGAGCATACATGTCGATGTGTTTTTGTAAAAATAGACAATCGACTGTGCGGAACTGAAACTGCTAGTGATTTCTAATAAACTCTTGGACATAAATTATACCAGAGGTACTTTTTCTGTGATGCATTAAACTCTTAAAATAGCACATGTGTTGATGGGGTTTGGCAGAGCGTCGCCCTTTGAGCGAACGCTATTATTAGAGGCATTCATGTCTGGATCGTAGTGGAAACTAAATCCTCCAGCGGTGTGTGATTGTGTGTTGTGCCACGGTGGCTTGGTATGTCACGGTGACGCGCGCGCTCTAAAGCTTACAGCTACACGTGAGCGCACGTCGTCTTTCAGCTCGGATGGGAGCGGAGAGAGGGGCCGCGGCGGAAAGGTAAATCGGCTTCACGGACATTTCCTCATCCAGGGCGGCGTCGAGGCGGTTCACTGCCACACCAGCACCGGGCGGTGTCGAGCACTGATGTATCTCGCTTTAATTGTCGGTGTTTGGTTAAAACCGTGGACTTGTGTGGCACCGCCTTTAAAATCAGTTCGCCACGAATAACTGTGACAACACTTTTGAGTCAGCGTTAGCAAACAACTGTTCCTGTTCGGTGAATGAAGCGTCATTGTTGTGTTGCTGTAAACGCTGTTTAAGCCTCGGGCCTCTGTTGGTTTAACTTCAGTGAGTTATAGTGACACACAGAGGAATGTAACATCAATTAAGTGTCAAAGCTAGCAACAACACAGCAAATGAGACCGGCTAATTACAGCAAAATGTACGCACAGATACTGTAAGGTCGTTGTCTTCATCTTTTCTTTTAAGTTATCTTCCTAAAAAAAATGTCTGTCTACCACCAGCTCTGTGTTTCTGAGCTAAAGCTCCCTGACACATGATATTTCCAGTGCTGCTGACTGGCTGTATCCACACCACATGTCAGAGCCAGTGAAAGGACAAACTTTGACATTTATGACAGGCTGCGAGACAAGTGAAGTATAGAAGAAGCTGTGGCTCCACAATGTCACTTCACCCTGGACCTGCACCTGCTGATTCATGAAGGGCTGTGAAAAAAACAAGCAGACCAGGTCAACTGACCCATCACACATCACAACAATCTCCAACATGGAGGAAAATACATGTGAACAGATATAAAAACTAACTCTGCACTGTTGGAATAACAAAACATGGTGAACCATTGTGAAACGATCTTTATCTGAACTTTAACCACTTGAATCTGTCTGAGTTTCATATCTGCACTTCTATCTCTGTAATTACTTAATCTGTTGTGTTGTTTTCATTTCCAGGCTGGTGTAAGGTGCTTTCCACTTCTGTCTTTGTCTCTGCTTGTAGCAGCCTCTCACAAAGAACATCCAACCAGCAAGAGGAGCCCCAGCAGGAGAGTTTCCTCTCATGGAAAATATTTAATCAGTGCCAGCCAGTGCCACATTTGTTTCATATCTCTGTTGACTTTCATTGGCTGATAACTCCGCAGGATAACTCCCCGAGAAGCCAAATACAAGACTCCATTGAAGAAATAATCATTGTTATTCATCATCACCTGTGACGTTTTTATTGGATCAAGTGCAATCATGGCAGCCACAGACTACAGCTACTACCGCGTAGTCATCTTCTTCTGCATGTTCATCGGCTACTCGCTCTACTTCTTCAACAGGAAGACCTTCTCCTTCGTCATGCCCTCTGTGATGGGGGAGATTGAACTGGACAAAGATGACCTGGGTAGGAGGGGATCATGTGATCTCAGTTATTTTACAGCTAATGTCTCCTGTGTTGCTTTTACATCAACATTGTTGTGTGTCTCCAGGTATGATCACCAGCAGCCAGACTATGGCCTATGCCATCAGTAAGTTTATCAGTGGCGTCCTGTCTGATCGAATCAGCGCCCGTTGGCTTTTCTCCATCGGCCTCCTCTTGGTGGGAAGCATCAACATCACCTTCTCCTGGTCGTCCTCCGTAACCATGTTCTCGCTGCTCTGGTTCATCAACGGCCTGGGACAAGGCTGTGGTTGGCCCCCATGTGGGAAAGTGCTGCGTAAGGTATTCTCACCCTGCCTGCCACCTCATGTGACTCAGACTGCTAACTCTATTTAACTAATGTTCAGAGCCAAGTGAAGCCCTGTTCTCGACATGTAGGATGCTCCTGATTCCTGCTAATCTGGGAAGCTAGCAAAAGGCTGTGACCCCGAGGTGAGAGCCACCTGCTACCAAACATAATGTTGCTCTGTCCTCTGAGAGGAAGTGCAACTGTCTTCAGTGAAGCTGGTCTATGTTTGCTGTGCCCTTTCAGACTGTCTGGTTTGAGGAGATGTCAGCCGATTGAGCTGGAAGCATCATCTCAACGCCGTTAGTGATGGAATTGTCGATTATGAAGTGAATTCTTCTTCTTTGACCAAACTTAATGTACATCTTCTGTTGTGCTGTGGCTGTCAAGAAGCTGCTAGGGGAGCAGCCATGTTCCATAGGTCAGAATAAACAGGCTCGAGCATGTGTCCGCCATGTGAGGATCAGATTACCTGAGAATGTATTTTAAGAAATTCCTCAGTAGACCATCTAAAAAAAACCCAAAACAACATTTGTTAAAAGGTGTTTTCCTTTTCCAGTGACAAACATCTTTAATTTTATCCTTTTCAAATTTTATATGTCATAAAGCAGTTGTCTGTTGCACTACAGACTCCTGCTCCACAGCTGAGTTTACATCCACATACTGGATCTGTATTGTGTTAAATCAGTCTGTGGTGAGTGTTTGCCCATTGGATTCTCAAGTTATTGGTTACCCTGTTGCTCTGTTGGATATGCTGGGTGAGGAATGTTTATAGCTACCCTCAGTTGAATTACATCATATTAGGGTGTGGTTCTGATGCCATTTTCCTAAAAGCAGGAAAGAAATCTGTACCGACTTGCACTAAAGACAACAGAAGTTCTAGAAATGCTGTCGAATAATGATAATGTGATAACGAGTAAGTTTTCTATAGTCCTTCTTAATCACAAGTATATTTCGTGATTTTGTCAGACTGTTGCTTCTGGAAATTAGATAATGAAAAGTCATCAAATAAAATGTTTACGATATGACAGTTGTAAATAATTATGATGAATACTTTATTGATCCCAAAGGGAAACTAAGGCATCCAGTAGCTTACACAAAAAACACAGACACAGATTATTCTTAGTGATTATTCTAGTGTTTGAGAAAAGTTAATTGAGAGTCCATTGAGTTACTGAGGGTCCATTGCACCCCTCCCCTTCAGTAAGGTGTTAAAGAGTTGAATGACAAAGAACCTCTTCAGTCTGTCTGGAACATGACAGTGACAGAAGTCTGCCACTGAACATGCTCCTCTGTTTTGTGAAGGTGCTGTGTAGGGGGTGGTGGCTGTTGTCCATGATTGACAGTAGCTTGTTCAGAGTCCTTTTCTCTACTACTGATGTCAGGGTCTCCGTGCCAACCACAGAGCCAGCCTTCCTCACTAGTCTGTCCAGCCATCCAGCATCTCTCTTCTTAGTGCTGCTTCCCCAGCACACCACAGTGTAGGAGAGGACACTGGCCATGACAGACTGGTAAAACATCAGCAGTCGTTTATTGAAGATGTTGAAAGACCCCAGTCTCCACCAGTGCTGCTGACCACAGTGTCTGATATGCAGTCCTCCAGTCTGACAAACTGAGGTCTTCCTGTGAGGTAGTCTGTAATCCAGGACACCAGGCACCGATCCACTCTCATCTGCAGCAGTTTCTCACTCATTAAGATTGGTTGGATGGTGTTGAAGGCGCTGGAGAAGCCGAAAAACAAGATTCTCACAGCACCGTTCCCGCTGTCCAGGTGAGAGTACATGCTGTGTAGCAGATAGAGGATGACGTCCTCCACATCCACCTTCTCTTGGTAGGCAAACTGCAGTGGGTCCTGTGCATGTCTGACCTGTGGTCTCAGAAGAAGTAGCAACAGCCGTTCCAGCGTCTTCATCACATGCAAAGTGAGGGCAACCGGTTGGAAGTTGTTGAGTACGCTGGGGTGGGTCTTCTTGGGAACCAGTATGAACATTAGTCTGAAGGGAAGTTGTGACTCTGCTTCTCTCTCCTGTACGTCTCTTTTCTGTCAGTGGTTTGAACCCTCTCAGTTTGGAACATGGTGGGCTGTGCTGTCCTGCAGCATGAACCTGGCTGGGAGCCTGGGTCCAATCCTGGTCACCGTGCTCCTGTACTACTACGACTGGAGGACCATCCTGTCCATGTCCGGGATCATCTGTGCCGCCTTTGCGTTCGTTTGCGTGGTGTTTGTGAAGAATGAGCCTAAGGATGTGGGCCTGCCCAGCATTGAGGCTGCAGCCAAGAAGGGTGCGAAGGGAGGTAAGTAAAAAGCGTGGTGCCAGTAAATTACAGCACTTAGAGAGGCCGTGTCCTGTGTAGCTGTGGATGATTTACCGCAAAGAAGCTTGTCACTGGTCTGTCACTGTACTTTCACTTGTTGTACTGCCTTAACAGTAGCTATTAAAACCACAGGTGTGGGAGTTGATCAGAACATACAGATATACAGGTCAAACCTGATGATTTGATGAGAGCAAATGTTATTTAATGGAAGCTGAAACGATTAGTCAAAACATTATCTAGTTAATAAACAGAAAATATATAAAACAGAAACATTTTCCGATCAAAGCTCTTGAAATGTGAATAGGTTCTATTTCTTTGTGTGACAGGAAAATAACCTGAGCAGCTTATGGGTTTTAGAGTCTCGACCAGATAAAAGAAGATGTTTAAATATGTTCTGTTTTAGCTTTAGGAAATTATGAAGGGACGTGTAAGTGGGTATGGGGATAGAGGCAGCAGCATGTAGGATAATCATTTTATCTCATTAGTGTTAGATACTTTTCGTTTCATTGCAGAACCAACAGGAGCTCAGGTCTCGTTACATCTTTGTGCTGTGAAAAGATTTTAATCCATCAGCTGAAAAAATGAAACACCAGAGTCTGAGCATTTCCAATAACTGCAGACTGGTGAAACTCATATTTACACAGGAGTAAACACCAACGAGACTTGAGGGGTTTTTCTGCTTAACCAACTCAACGAAGAAGATTAACTACCAAAATGAACGAACTCCACATCTATCACCGTACATATTGAAGTAATTATCCACAGCAAAGAGGGCAGATCATTAATAATGACTGATCCCAGCAGCAAACATGTCCCTCCCACTTCCCACACACAGTCAGAACAGTGAACTACAAACTCATCTGTAACAATTTGTCAGCAGTATCTGTTTGGAACTGGAATCTGTTATTTTTATATGTCTTCCTAGAATTCAATCAGAACAACTTGAACTGGAACTGTGCTTCCCTTGAATATCACAAGGTTTTTTATGGGATGTGTGTTCAATCATGTCCTTGTTACCAGAGGCGGGTGCTTTGATCCCACCTCCTCCACTGCAACCGTCCAAGTGTCCTTGGGCAAAACACTGATCCCCCATTTGCCTCTGAAGGCTGTCACATCTGTGTGAGTTTCACTTATAAATCTTTGATTTAAGTAACTAAATGTCATATACCACATATAACAAGTGGGAGTATTTTAATAACCGTCAACACACTCAGACTTAGATTCAATCCCACAGCTTTTTGACAGTGATTATTTCTCGCGTTCAGTTTTCAGCTACAATCTGTTAATGTAACAGGACTTCAGATCACAGCTGTGTGAGAAATGTACTTCAGATCTCTCCTCTTAGAAATAACAGATATGTCTGACTGCCTGAGGTTTAAGTATTTGTGAAGTGATGTAGTCAAACCAGAGACCAACATCACCAGATACAATCCACAGATGATGTACTTTCTGATACAGATGGGACTGGCCTCCACCACGTGAGAAGTGTAGTGTAACCATGCATGGCGGGTATGCTGGATGTACATTGAACAATGAACTCTTTTGAATGTGAGTGTGTGAATGTTGAGCTTGTGTCTGTGTGCTCCTCTCCTCAGCAGGCACCAGTGAGAGCACCCTGAGTGAATTCCTCCTCTCTCCTTTCCTGTGGGTGCTGTCTCTGGGCTACTTGGTGGTGTTCGGGGTGAAGACTGCTGCCACCGACTGGGGACAGCTGTTCCTCATGCAGGAGAAAGGCCAGACTGCTCTGATGGGTAGGCATTTATTTTGACCTTTGCTTTTCACTGGTTATTTCTGTGAGTGGTTGAGGTTACTGACCCGGACTGTGGTACTAACAGGGAGCACGTACATGAGTGCCTTGGAGGTGGGAGGCTTCGTGGGCAGCCTCGCATCAGGTTTAATCTCTGACAGAGCAGTGTCTCGGGTGAGTAACGGATGCAGATTAATAAAATGAAAATGACAGATTGTTTAGATTACAATTACAGTGCTATAAACACCCACCTTTGATTTTCTCCAGCATGGTTTGGGCACCCATGGCAACCCTCGTCATGGCCTGCTCATTTTCATGATGACTGGTATGTGTGTGTCAATGTACCTCTTCAGAGTCACCATCACGCCTGAAATCCCTCAGGTATGAGTCCTGTTGTATTCACTACACTTAACTGTATAAAATATTTGAAACCCACATGATTCTGATTATTATGTTGTTGTTCTTTGTTCAGGAGGCTCCTCTTTGGTTCCAAATCGTTCATCCTGTGTCTGTCCTCATTGGTGTGTCAGAAAAAGAGGTACACCTCAAACATTCATGGAGTGAACTCATTTGGTTAAAGCTTTTTAACAGCACAGTAGTTCACACTCTGTTTCCACCACTTACAGATCTGGATCCTGTTTCTCGGTGCTATGTTTGGATTTTCTTGCTACGGACCAATTGCCTTGTTTGGGGTGATCGCCAGTGAAAGCGCTCCTTCAAATTTCTGTGGAACCTCTCATGCAATTGTAGCCTTGATGGCTAATGGTAAGCTACAGCTTCACACAACCAAACAAACATCAGTGATACTTAAAGGCACCATATCTAGTTCTTGGTAAGCAAACACCAGTGTTATTTACTGTGACTGTTTGTCACCTGAGGCCTTTACTACGAAGCAGGGTTTGTTGTCATCAAAGTAACTTCAGGTTGACTCAGTTTCAGTCACTGGAAACCAGTTTCATCATTCTACAGGATCCTGAACAAGAGACATTCACAATAATAAAGGCCCAGTTATTTTTATAGATCAATGGAAACTTTGTACTGTTGGAGTCTTTTCACGCGTCCACTCCGGTTTGAATGCAGAGCCTTTAACAGAGAGAGTTTATCACACTAATTAAATATATAATAACTGTCACTGCAGCTCAGAACAACGGGAGGAGACTCTGTGATGATGATTGCAACTTGGAAAATTAAACCCTCTTGACGTCTTTTATTAGAAAAATAATCCACATACAGTTAAACATTTCCTCTGGTGAATGAACATTTCAGTCCGACTGACGTCACCAGACATGAAGTACTTTTCTCCTCTCTGTTGGCAACAGAAACAGTCTGACATCACTTTAACTATAACATATTCATATTCAGACTGAAGAACAGAAACACAGACACAGTACGGAAATTCAAAATAATTCATGTACTCATAGACAGTGTGTTCAGTTCATAGTCTGACTAATAATTGGAAATTATTTCTAGTGTTTACTCTGTTCTAATCATTTGAACTTTGTGTTTACGTTTCACTGTAGATGTTGCTGTAACTGATTTTGACCTGCAGGTGCCCTGCCACTGTTTCCTCTCATATCTTAATTCGTGGTTCTGTCAGCGCTGCTTCTCATTCTGAACACGAACACGATCATTCAGAGGAAAACTCAAGTTTAACTGAGCCAGTTGAACTTGAACCATGTGACCGTTTACTGAGACTGTGGTGTTTGGTTTAGTGAAACCAGAGACCAACAACGTTGTGTCCTTTATGTGTTGAACCTGCGCAGGCCTATGGACACTGTGTCCTTGAGGACCAACAAACATGTTGAATGTATTTCCTTCCCCATAAAATGTGTGCGTGTGTGTGTGTGTGTGTGTGAGATCATAATACAAGCAACAAGGGACCCACCTATAAAAACACTGTTCCACAGCACAGCTAGTGGTCTCCCTCAGTACTGACTCGTAATCCATCTTTCTTGTGTTGCAGTGGGGGCTTTTATGGCGGGGCTTCCCTTCAGCACGATTGCCAAAAAACACAGCTGGGACATGGCTTTCTGGATAGCTGAAGTGATCATGATCATCACAACCGTCGGGTTCTTCCTTGTGCGTAACATTCGCACAAAAATGGGACGAATCGCTGAGAAAATGGACTAATGCACCAGCTGACAGTGTCTTTCTCAACGTGACCAGACAGACTGTGTATTTGCACTGCTAAGTGCTCTGTACACACAACACTGCACATTAATAACAATACAACAATTCGACCAAACTAAGCCACTGTCAAACATTCATCTCTGACATTTTGTCCTGGGTTATTGGGTTAATGTAGATACTCAGGGTGGGTGTAGGTCTTAAATCACATCATACTCACAGTTGGGTTCTTTTGTTTCATGTCCCAGCACAAAGCTATAGCAGATTGTAAATATTGGTCTCATGCTTTCATCTTAGAGCTTCCACTTGAGCCTAGAGGCTGCTTTCTCATGTATGAGATACTTAAAAGTTGCTTTATGACAGTTACGTGCTAAAGAGAACATAGACATGAAAGTCTGTAAAGGTTTGGGAGCCTGTGTACTGATGTTCCAGTTAACATTAGTCATAATACTTAACTTCCTGAATGTGTTCTGATGGTTCTTTATACCAGAGACCATTATTTGTCAAGGTATTTGCACAAACATCATAGAGTATCATGGTCATCGATCATTTTTCTGATACCTCAAGTATTTGTAAAAATGTAAAAGGGTCATTATTTCACTTAAGTGTAGAAACTAGAGAACATGTTATTTTTATATACAGTCCTTTGCTAAATCATGCAAAATAACACTGATGCAGTGGTCTGAGGCCATGTCAGCCTTTGTGATCTGACATGTTTTTAAGAGTCTATATCTTTCCTACTGGTGTTCACCCACTGCCACTGTAGATGTGTACAGCAGTTACACCACTGGGTTATATACTGTCAACTCTCTAATCTCTGAAACCTTGGAAAATCTCTGTCTTACTGGAATTGCACAATGGTCTTGAAAAGGTTAAGGAAAATATGTCATTGATTTTTATGACTGTAATTCAACTTGGTACCAACATCTTTACTGTGAAGTTTTGTCCAAAATATTGCACCTCGATAAGCTGTGAAGAGCACGTCTGTCTGTATTACACTTTTCATTGAAGGACCAGACGTTCATCATACACACGTACTGGAACAGATTAAACCTGGTCTAATTGTTGATTGTGTTCATGAATGCATTTCTTCTTCATGCCATCAGCCATGACATTATGACATAGACAGGTGACGTTAACGTTGATTATGTAGTTTTAATGGGTGTGATATTTTAGGCAGCAAGTGTACATTTTCTCCTCGAAGTTGATGTTGGAAGCAGGAAAAATGATAGTGTGATAGTGATGAAAACCAAACTGGGTCGAAGTGTCTCGCAGCTGTTGCAGGATTGTTCCCACTCTCCGGTGGTTAGGACCGACCACACAGAAACAGCATTATGACTCGCAAGGCATCATAGTTGTTGTGTATTGGGCCGTGTAACTACAGAGCAGTCGGGGTGTCCACACTGACCCCCGCTGTGCATTGATTTCCTAGGAAACACAGCAGCAGGATGCATTATGGGAAGAAGACAAACTGGTGGAGGCAGTGTGATGTTTTGGACAATGTTTTGCTGGGAAACCTTGAGTCCTGTTGACACATAACACCTAAACATTATTTCAGACCAAGGTCACTGCTTCATGAAACTGTATTTTCTGATGACAGAGTCTTCTTCCAGCAGGTTAATACTCCTGTCACACCGCATCAAAGGTTCAGGATCATTTTAGGAAGACTTTCAAATGAATGTCTTCGCTCCAGATTCTCCTGATCTCAGTCTGATGGAGCATCTGTGAGATGTAATGAACAGGTCTGATCCATGAAGGCTCCACTTCACAGTTACAGGACATAAAGAATCTGCTGCTGACGTCCTGGTATCAGATACTACAGAACCTACAGAGATCTAGTGGAGTCCAGACCTAGATGGGTCACAAATGTTTAAGCACAATATCAGACATGTTCATAATGTAGTGGTTTTTTTGTGACAAAATCTGATCCTACGTAATGAGACTTCAGAGCTCCCAGTTACAAAAATCAAGTGGTTGTACCGTGTCATTGTCCACAAGGTAACATTACCTGCAGACATGCATAAATGGAATTTTAAATTATCATTTAAAAACAAAAACAATAAATTCTGTAAAAGGTTTGTGCACAAAATCCAGAACTTTGTTGTTTTAAGTGACTGGTTAAGACTTTTCATTAGGAACTGAAAGGTGAAGAGAGTCCACCACAAATACATTATCTGACTCTTCAAACCTTTCTGCCAACACCCAGCGACCATGTTTATTCCTTTTAACAACCGACTGAGCAACGGAAAAAGACACTAAGTGATGTAGTAAAGCAGGAGAAGACTGTTCAAAGATATCAAGGTAAATAAACATACTTAAATAAATAAGTATTAAATAAACAACTTAACACGGTGAGGAACAGAAACCGTGTGACCACAGCAGGGTGTGTCTGCGGAAGCAGGACACCGTGTGACCGCCTCTCTGCTCAGCTCAGGTGAACCTCTCACCATTTTTCTTCTCGCTCTTCCTCGAGACCCAATCACGGCTCGCGCGCGGAAGTAAACGTACTGCCGGGATATAATCGTAGCTACGCAATGACGCACGACGTTATCACAGTGTTTACTAACAAAAGAAGATACCGGTCGTTTAATGTAAACGGCTGTAAATACGACCCGGTGTGAAGGACGGTGAAGCAGCACGCGGAGACAAACAGCTGATAAACGTGCGGTGGAGTGTGAAGCTGTCCATGGTGCTGAAAGCTGCTCTTCTGTCTCTGTATGTGGGACAGCGCTGAAACACATCACACACCAGTCTACTTTTACACGTCACTGACATCTGGACTCAACATCATTTATCAAAAACATTGTTTTATTGTTACACTTTTTTTTTTTTTTTTTAAAGTAGATGTTCTTTTTTATCTAGCTAATGCAAACTGTCATTTCCACATTTACCCAAACCAAAAAAAAAAAAAAAAAAAAATCCTTCACTTTTACCATGAAATTAACTGATATTAATTCATAGATCCTTTTACCTCTTGACATATTAAGTCTTACCGTACCATAATACTGAATATTACTCTGATGTTCAAATCAAATTTAAATTCATGTTTTAAGGAGACCCAGTATCACCTGTTATTCTGTCACCGTGTATCATAAGGCTAACAATAGTTTACAGAATGAAACAGAATAACAACTACCAACCGAGTTTTATTGGTTTGTTGATAACAATCATTACACAGGTACATCTATAAACAGATAAAAAGAAACTGCACACTTGTACTTGATACAGATACCTAAAACCCACATGAATATTGCTACTGCTGGTATGCATTTGACATCTCAAATAAATGTACAGTTTGACTGTTGGTTTTTTTAAGTAACCAGTCACAACAGTGTTTTTTTTATGGTTACACACCTCATTAGCTTGGCTAAGAAAACAAATTCCATTTTTCCATCCTTAAAATGTACCATTACACACTGCATATAGAAAGATTGAAAACCTTTTTCACAGCAGCTATACAAATTTATTGCAATGCTATCACAGAACAGAGACACAACCAACACACGCGATGCACAGTTCTGATAGGGAGAGCTCCAGTACTAGGGATTTTCGGTTTATTGATCAGATTCGTTAAGAAAACTGAATGAGTACAAGAGTTAACATATAGGAACAAAGCTTACAAACATTCTAAAACACTGTTCTTCATTATAAACAATAAAACAATGAGTTGCCCTGTGACTTTGTCCATCCCCACCCCAGTACAGATTACATACACAGTCCCTTATAAAGCATATGGAATGTAATCCACGCAGGCAAGCTCTTCCGGTTGTTGCCCCTGCTCCTGTGAACGTGGTGCTTGCGTGTTGTCATGGTAACCTGTCCTGTACCCTCCCCTCCTTCACATTTAAAAACTGAAATGAAATCCACTGACAGTAACAACAATGACCGCATTATTTCATGGCGATGCAAAATTGTGGGATGCGATGAAATTCCCGTCTCCAAATTTACTTTTTTCTTTCATTAAAAAAAAGTGTTCTCTACAATCAAACTACTAAAAAACCTGTATTTAGAAAATAGTTGATAAAAATATTCCCCTGAATTGTACAAGAAAAGAGGTACAGGGAGCACTGGTAAAAGATGTGGTTTAAGAGATGTTATTCTGCTGCCTCATCTTTTTTATCAGCTGCGTCTGTAGCTGGTGCCTGTGAGACAAAAAGTAGAGAAGGATGTCAACACTACATATGATAACGTACATAGCGTTGTGATACAAACTTTACTTTGTATGTTTATATATGACACATGAACTTTACCTCTTCCTCAGCTTTGGCTTCGCCATTCTCAGCGGGAGCTTCGGGTGCCTTCTCCTCGGGCTTGGCCTTCTCCACCTCCTTGGCTTTCTTGGGCTTAGCGGGTGCCTTCTACAAAAACATTGACGACAGTTAGTCTCTCACAATTAACAGTCTAAGACGAGTCCAATCAAAGTAATCGAGTAAACAAGGTCCCACCTTTGGCTTAGCTTTGGGCTCTGCCTTTGCAGGTGCAGGTCTCTGTGGGGAAGAACAGTTTTATTATGAGAGAGAATACTGTGAACAACATGCACATTGTCTGTGACAGTCGGGGCTGATCTGTACTTACATCTTTCAACCTGAGAGATCTCCTCTTGGGCTGCAGAGAGAACCAACAGACAGTGGGGATTATTTTTAACAGTAAGCATCAACAAATGCTCTCAGTGATGACGTGTTGCTGACCCCTGGTGGGTGCACAGTCTAACTGTTTCATTACATGTGAGGATGAACAAAATATAGATAATCCAAACAAAAGTATTATTCTGTTTATTCCTTACCGCTGAGTCACCTCCTGCAGCTGCCTGCCAGGGAGACAAGAGACAGAAAATCAGGTTAAGCAGATTCAACTGTGTATAAGGGGGGTGGGTTTATTTAGTGGTGGGGGTCGGTGTTAGTTATGTAATACAAAAGTGGGCGTTTCCAGACAGATTATTAGCCTGTGGCTGCATATGTAATTCCATGTATGATTTATTCAGTGTGTAAACACCCGGTAAAACTACTCTCGTGTCACGTGAGAATAGGTTCTTGTGGAACTACTTTTTGCGCAGGGATACTAAAATGCATGGTGTCGGTGTCATTTGACAGAGTTGAGACGGCATCAAGTGGCCCGGCTCGCGCTCTTCCTGCTCATTTGCCTACTGTAAAACTCAGAGGAGCAGCGGGAGGAGGGGGCGGACTCCGCCTCCTCACGACACATCCATTCATTGGTAATAAATGGGATTGCGAGTGTAGGGAGAAAACCGAGCCGTGTAGCGAGCGTTCCCGCCATCAGTTTGAAAAGAGTCACTCCGAGATGCTCAGCGACTGTGTCGGTCTGTAGCAGAATCTCCGAGAACCCCCAGCAACAGGGGCAGCGCTGTGCTGACGGAGGCTCGCCATTGCATAACCTACAACTGGCCTGAGCCGACAATACACACAGACAACCCGACACACGACGGACGCCTTCTAAGAAACGCACTTCACAGCGAAAATAAAAGGCGAACGTGCATGAATAAAAACACACCTGCACGTTAGCTTAAGAAAACAGAGTCGCGGGTGATTTTTTTTTTAATTGTGAAATATATCGTATTAAAAGTATTTTTGTTCCGGGAGAAAAACACAAACAAGACTTGGTGCTCGCACAAAAATAACAACCCTAACACTACACACACGTTCCCGCCGAATAACTATACCACCGACGTTTACGTTTTCAATTTCGGTCCATTTTTTTCCTCTCCGACAAACTTTAGTATCCAGCGCGACGACCCCTGAAGGAAACAATCAATATGCCGCCAACTTTCTCTGCAGAAAATCGACAAGAGAAAACGAGCTGTTCGCTTTGTGCTTCACGTGTTTAAACGCGAATGCAAACTGTGCATAATTCAATATCGGCACACGGAAAAACACTTGGCTCAAAGATAATCACTGCACGAGAGAGATAAGAGCAAGAATCAAGCAGTTCAGAAAATCAAAACAGGCGCTACACCGCGACGAAACTCCCGGGCTGCACGGAGCAGCACTGTTGACATTCGCTCCGAGCACAAAACCGACATTTGCAGCAACATCTCAACAACTCAGCTGTAACAAGCCCATTATACAAACTGCACTTGTGGGTTATAAATGCTGTATTACTAAATGCATGAAAGATATCGGTCTACTCACTTTGCTCCTTTTAGGCATGGTTGGTTTGTGTGTGGTGTTTTTTTTTTAAAAAGAAAAACGGAAAAATGTGACTGAATACGGGAGAGAATACAGTGGTATATTCAGGATAAAGCTGTACCAGTACAGTCTAATACAGCGCTGCGAGACGTTAATGTTCCATTGGAAGAAAAACTAGCTCAAACCGGATTGGATTCTCCCCCTCCCTCCCTATTCAAACCGTTATAGTTCCTGTGTGATTGACGGGGCTATGTCCCGCCCCCGCCGCCCTCTGATTGGACGATGCGGTGGTCAGCGAGACGATTTCAAATCTGGTCTCCTACCTGTGTGGATACGTCACACGTCAGTCAACAAACATGGCGAGTTATTTGTCTTTTTGAGCAACCGTCTGCTGTATCAAGGCAAAAAATTGTCATTAAATCGGCCTTTCACCTCACTCTTAAATACAGCTGTTCCTCCTTATTATCGTATACATGACACTTCCTTGCTTTGGCTTCAGTTTTGATTTTAAAAGCAAGGAAAAGCAGAAAAAAAAAATGTGCCATGTGTATTGGCAGAATATTGAGAGGGGTGTGTTCTCTCTCAGCCAAGTCTTTTGTATTTGCTTGGGAAAATGGCGACAGGATACGTGTGGGCACAGCTCTGAGCGCGTGTGCCGTCTTGTGTAACCTCCCTCCGGTGTTGTCACCATGAGCTTGCTTCAGTCGGAGTGAGTGGTTCAAGACATGACTGTAGTGGAAAGAGCCGCGGCGCTGCTCGTCTTTGTGTTGAAGTCATTTCAGGCGCTACGGCGGAGACGTCCATTCATTTTCCGTGACTTATGGTGTTACCTCTGATCCTCCTCTGCCCTCACCAACCACAACTACAGCTCTGAGCATTGTGCCGTCTCCGAGTGAACGGACAAGAGCACAGACAATAAACTCTGATTTTCACTATTTACTACAGCATTCAGATGAAAAACCTTGTTTACATAGTTTGATCTTCTGTGTGTAGCTCAGACCTGCACTGGACTTGTTTCTGAAGGCTGCATACAGTGCTCACATGTTTACACGTATAGTATGTCTCTAAGATGCTGCACAATGGTACAGTTACACTATTGACCTCAGTATAACTGCTGCTACATCATATTTTATTCTGCAGTATTTGTTTATTCTATTCTATTGTATTTGATTCCTTGTTATTATTTTTCTATTTACTTACTGTAATAGAGCTTTTCTAATATCTGAATTTTCCCAATGGGGATCAATAAAGGAATAGCAAATATGTATTACACTGTATATGATAAACTGGTGTAATTATATTTAACATGTATTTATGACAGCAAATCATTTAATACATGTGAGTATTATTTTACACATTAACCTGGACTTTCATAAAACTTGAATATTCTTTTTTAGTGTTTTATTTCAACTCTTCTCAGCTCCTTCAACCATTTCTATAATATCAAACCTTCTATATTATAATTTGACACAGTTCAAGCATGAAAAACATCTTTGATCAAATAATCAAATGATAATGCTGAGGTAGATTTCCCCCAGCATCATCCAGAAAACCAACTCTGCCCAGTGTCTTTTTTATAGCAGGAAATAGATGCGATGTGCTCTCAACTATGAATTTTTAAGTATTTGGATATCGCAGCATTAATCTACTTTTAAAAATGACCACAATGTTCATTCAAATCTGTCTGGGCATGCTTCAGTATTGGTGACAGACACAGTCCATGTCATTATGGCTGTGGTTAAAAAATAAAAAAGAAATGATGTCCTATGTCCTTTCCTAATCACATTTCTTTGACCTCCATGGAAAACGACACAAGGTGAAGGAAAAATGTGAAGGAGAACTTATAAGGACTTAGGAAAAGACAATCTTACTGCTAGGTGACAGTAAAGGTTATTGCTGTGGCAAAGAATTGAGGAAAGCATTATCTCCTTTTCTTTCACATAAGATGGTCCAGTGTGCTCTTTGCTAAAGGAGATAACAAAGGAAGTACTGCTTTTTGAATAAGTGAGAGAACCTGAGTGATTCTTATAACTCCCACTTAAATACTTTCACATCATTCTATTTGATCAGGAACCTTCCTGAGCTAAACGACTGTTTAACCACAGAAACTCACACTTTAGGGCTGTTACTTTGTCCAATCATTATTCTTGTAAAGACAATACATGTAGATCAGACTGACATCTGACATAACCCTTCTGTTAATGAGACAAAACTTCATACAAATGTCTATATAAAACAATGAAGTGTTGACATTTTGATATTCAAAAGGTCAAAGGTCAGTTTCACTGTGACCATCATCTTCTTTATTACTTTTATTATTATTATTCTTAACTACCTTCCTGTTCAATAAGGCAGTACCTTTACCTAGTTCACTCACAATTCAAACCCCTGTTTTACTATAAGTAAAGTAGGGATTGTGGTCAGAATGTTTTTATTCTCAGTTTGGGACATGGCGACATAGTCGGCTAGATAGTTTCCATATCTTCTCCATGTCACCATGTAAAGGCCTAGACCTGCTTCTTGTCTGAAGGTATCCCTGAGGCACTGTGCTGCCACAAGCAGTGGCAAGCTGTTTTATCTGGTGTGAGCACCATTAAACAAACACATCTGAATTCACAGGGAACTGGTATTTCCTGCAGGGTTGCATTCAACAACAGCCTGAGAACACATGAAAATTTGATTTTGTTGAAAGTATCTTCCCAACCCACGTCACACCTTTCTGTGATATTTCACCGCTAACAAATGTTGGAATACGGACACGTTTCTCAATTTGAATTTTAGGGCTTTTGTTCTGAAATGGTTTGAGTTGATAGGAAGGTCTGAAGATTTGTGCTGATGGAAAATTATCTACTGTAATTTAGCAATTGATTTGTCTGAACAGCTAACTGAAAATGACAACATGGTTGTGAGGAATCTACCTAGATTACAGTAGAAGTCTGTCAGAATGACAGTGTGATGTTCAAACATGTGTAGGTGAGTACTGGATTATCATTAAACTGAGACAGAACTGTAACAATGAGTCAGACTTCAGGCTGAGTGAGACTTGGTTAATGTAAAGACACTTTTATTAAGGTGGGTTGTTTGTTGTAGAGAGAAGCAAACCCACCCCCACAACGCTTTGTAGATTGTCCAAATAAAATGTTTCTGTCTGTCTGTCTTCCTGAGGCCACAGAGGTGTAAACTAAAGCAGCATGTGACTTGATCTAAGTCCCTTGTTGGCATTGTTATGGTAATGTCATCACTGAGCCGTCTCATTCAACAGCTCAGTGACAGGGCGGGTGACGTATACAAGGATTAGGTACCTGTATTTGTTGCCACTTAAAACAACTAACTTTTTGCAACAGAATCGTTTTCTGTTGTGAAAGTGTAAATTCTAATGACAGCAACCAGTTCCACAAGTTTCTTCTCTTTGTACTGACGACTTCACTCAGAGCAGTTTAGGTTTACACACGCTTTCTTTACCATCTAGTTAGAGCTTCAGGGGAAACACAGAGGTGGAGTCTTTTATGATATAAGGGTCAAAACACACACGTCTAAAACTTAGTGAGTTAAAAAAAAAAAAAAAAAAATTGCATGGCTCGTGTTTCATGACACAGACGTGGTTTGATGCACAACTGTCAGGCCCTGGAATACCGTATACTCTGTTATAAACAAGAAAGGCATTTTAGAGATGATTTATGACACATAACTGACAGGAACAAGACAAAACCAAACAGCTTCACACTCCAGGCTCAGGCCAGGATGCTGCACTACATCAGCTAAATATTCATTCTGTGAAACATATCATGCTCATTGTCTGTGTGCTTGTATGTTAAGATTAGAGAAATGTCTACACCATATTCAGCCTGCATGGATTGTAAAATTCTATACAAGCTTTTTTCCAGTTTATTGCATGACTTATGAAGCGTGATTGGGAGGTGGTAGGCTGCATAAGAATTATTACACTAATATCTGTTTGTGTGTTGTCAGTGTCTCATCCAGTGTAACAACATCTAGCAAAGTTATATATAGTAGTGCAGTTTTAGGAAGTTTGTAAATTCCTTCAGTAACACCATGTCATGCTTCATTAGAGTCCTCTCTGGTGCATTTCATAGGGAAATCTGATATTGTAACACTTGTCGTGTTAAGTTTATTACTGCCTGAAGGCTGGTAGATGAGTTGATGATGAATGATCGTAACAATAAAACACATTTGTTCTAAAATCACAGGAGAGGTCATAATTGTTCACAGATACTGTTCATTAAAATGTCTTGATATGATAATGATTTATATGTGTTGTAAATCATTTATTAAAAGGTTTTATACTAGTTATATTGCATTTATGAATAAAACAAACAAAAGATTAGCAACGAATCAGCCCTTTTTATTTACTTTTACTTAGGCAAAAATGAAATGCTTCTTGCACCAAGTACAATGACTCAAAAGTTGATTTTTCTTGACAAAATATGTCCTAATACTTTTATTATTAAAGGTGGAAGGAATGTGACTAACACCTCACAGCATGATGGTGAAAACACTGCGGACGACAGTGTGTGATTCAGCACATTGATCTACAACTTCGGAGTATGTTTAGTTTTTTTCCAGGCAATTTTCAAAATGGAGGAATGTGGAGCGGACAGATCACTGAGATAAACATGTGAGTGGATGGTTTCCCTCCTCTCAGCAGCAACATGTAGAGCTGTAGTTTGACTCCATGTTGACGCAGCTCTGTAACAGCTTGTACAACTGGCTTTGCAAGACATAAAAATCAACACGTTGAAGAATGTCCTGCAGTTTTCTGCTGGAGTCCCCCTATATGGATACTGTGCATATATATACATATATGTATGTATATATATATGTATATGTACAGAGATATATGACAGAGGCAGGGGAAAACGAGGGAAGGGTGGGAGGAGGGGAAAAGGCATAAGGTAGGTGTCAGATAACAATACTGTTGTTGTTTTTTTGAGTGTGGAGGAGCCCTTCCATCACAGCTGCTGCCTGTTGCTGTCCATTCCCTCCTTTTTCACTCTCTCGTTTTCCCTCCTGTGTTGTCACAATGCTGCGAGGAGAGAACGAGACCGTAACTCCAACTGCCATTTCTCACAGGAAGAAGTCATAATGTTTCATGTGCTTTCTACTTTTTTACCCTGAAAAGTAATAGATTTAACTTAAGGAAAGAATACATAGAGCACTGAAATGTCTGAGAGCCAACTTGAACAGAGAACTGGTTTAATCCTCAGAGGAGGCTGACAGGATGAAGGTAAAGGTGACCTCATCCAAAGCCTCTTTGACAGAGGGCATCTTGTTCATCTATCTTCATCACACAGTCTTTTAAACACACACACACACACACACGCACACACATACGTACAACTGTCACTTGTCAGTAGCTGCTGGTTGAGTACTGAACAGGTGAGACAGAGCAACTGCGTTGTGCACAAACACGCTTTTATTCTACTGTACTGTGAGCCTGTAAACAGTCAGTTGACAGAGACATGACGGCGGTGACTGTGGATGGATCAGCTACATGTAAAGAAAAGCTGAGTCTCTCCCTCTGTCTCCCTCTTACTAAGTGGATTTCTCCCATGCAGCGAATGGCGGCCTTTCCATATGGAGCCAGCGGGTTAAACCAGATTACACCAGTTTGTGTGAGAGGGGCTTCAGTACCACCAGAACTCACAGCATGAATCCACACTGAGGACTCATGTTATATAGATCAACGCTGCACAGCAATGTGTTTCCTGTGCAACCTCTTCACAAGCAACAATTTATACATTATCAGTGTTTATCAATGAAGCACTGGACTCTAATAAGGAGCTCAAAGCTAAAAATAAATTACACTCAGAAATTAGTTAATTTTCTAAATAATTCTCCTGAAAACATGCACACAAAAGAGAGTTGAAACTTGCATGAATATAAGATTTAGTGTTGTGTCCACAGTAGTTGAAGGAATGTGTTTGCCAGCTGAAGAAGGGAGTGGCCATGACCTGCCTTTAACACAGTAATTTACATGTGAGAGAGGGCGGGGGTGTGCCCCAGTGGCAACATGGCCTAATAAGCTCAGTAACAATAAACCTTAGTCGGCTTTAACCATTGATTAGCCGACCGCTGATGCTACAAAAACAAATCCCACAATGGTGATTAATGCATGCTCTGAAGACGTGCCTTTTTGTCTGGAAGGTATTGCATAGTGTACTCATATCTCTTTCTCTCAGATAAGAGAGTAATTGAATGGAACTAATCAGCGCCTGCAAACAATGACGTAGAACAATGGGATGGTTAAGTCACACAGTCAAACAGAAGGACGAGCGGGTATGATGACTTATGCGTGATGATCCTTGACACGGCGGCTCTCGTGGTGGAGGAGGCCTCTGAATTGCTTCCATTACAGGCCATATGCGGGGGATCAGAGGGCTGCTAGTACTGACCCTCCCCCACTATCTACTTCCTGTTTTTCATGGTTGTCTGCTTGCTTCTGCCTATACAATACCAGCTGTGTCTGGAGACATTCCAGCTCGTAGTATACTGCTGCTGCCCCCATAAAACCATGACTGTGGGCCAGAGGAGACTGTAACCAGAACAGTGAAAAGACAGATCTCATTGTCAGCCTCTCCACCGTATCATGTGAGAACTGCTAATCAGGAGACTGTTCCACGCCACTCTTCTTTACTCACTTTACCTGCCAATCAGTTTTTTTTAGCCAAGGTTCCCACTAGAAACTGTTCACTGCAAACTAGTCAAGTGACAACACAACAACTTGAACCCATCTGATTTAACTACATTAGGGTCATTACATTATGATCAATAAAACGCTGAGCAAATGCATCAATTTAATTGGCTCTATATTCAAAATACGCAACATGTGCTGTTGGCTGTCAGCACACGATGCTACACACTTTGGAAACACATGTACTATAAATATTAATGAATACTGCTGTTTGTGGTTACTCTTTGAAATTGTTGTTTTGAAAGATATCTCATAAATGAGATTGTTATTATATTATAAATGATTTATCCCTGTTATGTTTTTTTGATTACAAATAAATTGTTTACAATAAGAAAAAAGTAGAAAAAAATGAGAACAATTAGTATAAAACAATAAAAAATGAGGAAGTAATAAATAATAATAGTAATAGAGACAGACTAAAAACATGGACTACCATATTATTAGTGTTCTTTTTATTTTGTGCAATGTTTATTCTGTAATTGTAATGTTCATGTTGATTTACTGTACTTCACGCAGAGCTTTAGTGTTTATGATGTTCTGTGTTAGTGGTCAACAAATGTAATTAAATGTAAGTCCCTCAAATGTATAAAATGTGCACTGATGCGTGAATGGAGCGCAGATACATCCTACAGTGACCTCTAGTGGTCAATGTTTAAACCCTGATACAGCTCAATTCCTCACAGTAGTCGAAGACACACTAAGCAAAGGAAAAGTATCTTTGTGGTGGTGATGTTGCAGCTGCTACAGTAAACACGTCTCTTCATTCATCAGCATAGACCAACTCACCTGGAGGATCTGTGACTCAGTGTGAGGCCTGATGAAGATGCTGCTGTGTGTCTGTGATCAGTGCAGGTTAGAGAGAATAGCCTTATCCCTGTTTTCTCCTCACAGGTCAAAGGTAAAGACTCAGGAAGAAGATGCGATTATAGTAACTATGTTGTAAAAATGACCCTGTTGACACTGAGACTTTAACATAAGCCTGATTTAAGTCCCATAGATGAGGAGATTAACTGATTTTACTGTGGTGTGAAGGGGCTTAAGTCAGTATTAATACACATACACTTCCATGAAGTGTATGTGTCGACTAACTGGTGGCTGACGTGTCATGTCCCAGCTGCACACTTCGCACCCACAAGCCTTCCTCCTCATCTCTTGACTGCTAACTATTTATTTTATTTTATGTTAACTTTTTTTTTCTGTTAATCTATTTTCATGGTTCTCATACTGTCAAACAAATAAATGTTTCCTTGCATGACAAATAAAAAAGACATTCCAGCAATAACAAAGACGTTATTGCTGTAAAAAGAAAAATCCTTAATGGTTCTTTTAAGGACTTTAACATTCATAACTAAACTGAACATAAATGACCCCCCCAGATTTATTTTGTGTATGTTGGTGTGTGTGAAATAAATTTCAACTTGATTATTATGAAAAGTGAATGGATGGTGGTAGATTGAAAAAAACTCAGTTAATCCTCTTTATTGGGACTGTGAGGGTGTGGTTAGATCAGATTTGATGCAAACTTTGTTAAAACCTGATGTATACAGCATAGGATCACATTTTCTAACTGAGTCTCACCCACTTTAAACCAGAGGAGCAAAGAGATGATGTTGTGCTCTTTTAGGACTACTCTCTCATGACAGGAAGCAGCATATATAGATAAACCACATTGTCTTATCTGAACATCACAGATGTTAAAAAAAAAAAAAACCTGTGATAAATGCAGAATTACAAAAGAAAAGTCCCTAAAATAAATAAAAATGTTTTAGAAATAAGAGGTACTAGTTTTCTGACCTCTGACTCATTTTTATACTTAACCCCTTTTTTCTTGTATTTATGTTTTTAGTGTTCATTTCAGTGACATTACATGATGAAGGCTCTTTCAGAAATCAATTTACTTTGTGACAGGATAAATGAACGTCTTGGTTACAGAGGAATTAAGAGGCGACACAGAGCAGACGACGAGAATTCATGACGACTGACTCGCAAACACAGCCAATCTTGTGAAATGGCGCCACACCTTCATTGTTTTTCTCCTGCCACCAGGTGTAAACTTCAGGCACCAAAAGTCACTGAGCTACACAGCAGATAATGACTGGTTTGTGTGGCCAGTCTTGAACCTTGCTCCCTGTGAGAGTTTCACAGCCACAGGTGGAGTCTGTTGCTCACCTGCTGTTTCAGGAAATGAGGATTTTCATCCATTTCATACACACACACATTTACACACAGCAGCTGGAGCCATCACATAGTAAGTTTGCTGTTACTTTTCAGGATTATTTTGTTATGAATGTAGAGATTTGATCATCACTCGAGAAGTCTTAAAAGAGTCGTACATGTTCTTATCAACGCTGTAGATAAATATGGAAAAAACCATAAAGCCATCTAACACGTACTAACAATTGTGCGGTGAGGAAGTAGCAGTAGATTAGCAGAACAGAACTGAAGGGATAAAGGTGAATAATGTTAAAAAAGAATCCCCAGAGTGACCTCATCTGTCTCTGTACATTGGAAACAATTCCAAAAATCAATCTATCAATAAATCATACTATTAATGAGAATTTCTGCGTATATACAGTTTAGTATATTTACACCAGTCTGTTGTGTAAACCCGCTGTGACTGAAGCTGATTAAAAACATATCACTTCCTTGGAAAATTTGACTGAAGCTGCCATAAAAAACTGTGGACTAATGTACATGACTACAGACGGAACAGTCAGGTCCAGTTAAGATTAAAACTGGTCTTCAGTTAATTTCACTCAACATCTAAAACAGGAAATGACTCTGTCACTGCTGTAATGGACGGTAGGTGTCGTTGTGCTTCCACTCTGAAAGGATTTTTAAGTTTCTGTCACTTGTTGTTACAAAGCAGCACCTCACATCCACTGACCGTCCCTCTAAGGGTTTTTCCTCAAAGTTCATTCAGAACAACATATGTGTCAAAGAATACTGCATGTGATTTTTGTTCTCTGTCTTGTTTCAGGATAACATCGCTAGCATGACTGTTTCCTGGAACCTCCTCTACATCTGTTTATTACTGTGTGCAACAAGAGGTAAGAATTTATTCCTCAAATATTTACATATGTTTAAAGCTGCTGAGGTGAACATAATTCATATTAACTGTACAAATTCTAAATGGCACGGATCAAATTAAACTATAAGTGTCACTACAGGGACATAAAATTATGTTTTTTTTTTAATCGAAACTCAAAAGATTCTATCAGCACCAAACATCTGTCATCTGTCATCAGCAAACACTTGTCTGACGCCTACAGCATTTTTAAAATGTCATGTTTTTTTTGTAAACCAAGTCAGAGCTGTGAATTTATTCTCCAGAGTAAAAACTTTCTGTGCACCACATCAGGTCAGACAGGTTTTTTTTTTTTTTTTTTATGCTAAGTGTCTAGAATGTAACAGTGAGAAAACAACAGGTGAAACATTGACAAAGTTGACATAATGAAAGATCAGTCTGGATTCATGTTGTGTTTGAGTTTCAGTCTTTCAGTCAAGAGCAAGAAAAAAAGGTGCCCTTTACAATATTTACGCGCCTTGAGCAAAGTCAAACTTGTCTCAAGTCACAGTTTATGTGTTTCTTGATGTGCAACCTGCAGACGTGCAAATCACTGACACTTCACACCTTCAGTGCACGTGATTATGGTTATGTAGTGACGTCTTAAGTTCTAACTGTTAAAATATCGTTGCTAAAATGAGTGAAGGTTTACAAAGATTCTGCTTTCATGTATACAAATGGGAACTTAAAGTTCTTTCAGTTTTGTTTTATAGGATGTGATGTTTATTAACTCAGTATGTCTGTTTCTTTATGGTTTATGTTAATATTTAAAAAGGTCATCAAAGCTCTTTTTGGTAACTTAAAAAAAGATACTTGTACTTCAACATAAAAAATGTGACACTTTAGCAAACAAAAGGATGTTTATTTAATTAAAAAGAAAATAGTTTTTCATTTAGATACCTCAAAGAGCAAAGAAATAAAAATGTGAAATCATATTTTAGTTGTTTTTTGTGAGATGATATGAGCTGTTTGTGTGTTGTGTAAATGTATGATATCATCTCATATCGATCGCAGGCCCTTGAATCAAATCAATTCAAAATCATATTGTGACGGCCTTTGTCATATCAGCAAATACTATGTTGGTGTCCAAAGAATCAATGTAACATCGTATCATGATGAAACTTGTGATTTACACCCTTAGTGAGAAAGTGACTGAAGATGGTATGACTATCAAAGATACTGACAAATATTACATTTGACTTTTCTTTATTCACTGGCAAAGTCAGAAGAAACATATTAGTTACATTAGTTTTCACTAAAATTCAACAATTAAAAAAAAAGAAAAGTTGAAGAAGACAGAAATTTTTATGTCGAGAGTTGTAAATTGTAAGTTGTATTCTAAGTTTTTTATGAGATCTAATATCCATCTAACACCCGCCTGTAAACTACAAGAGGCCTGCAGTGTTAAAACAGTGATGAGATCTGTTTCCACCGTGAAAGACTGTGCAGCTCAGATCTCATTCCTCACTCATCTCTGTACGTTCAGGTGTGTCACAACAGTTCCAACTGCAGCCTCTGAATTCAACAGTGCTACAAGGCTCTAATGTGACATTTAGTGCCACTGTGAATGGGAAATGGGAGGTCATGACCTGGAATGTCGGCGGTCTTCAGGTTCTCTCCATCCTTTCAGACGGTCAGGTACCCATGCCATCAGGAAACTATAATGCAACACTCACTTCCAGTGGTAACTTTAGCCTTGTGGAGTTCACCATCCTCGATGTGACCAGCAGGCAGTCAGGGGCAGTCACCTGCACCGTGCAGGGGAAGTATGGCCACATTACTGCACAACTTCATGTTCAAGGTGAGATCACACACATCCATTAGACTTATGTGCTCATATCTGTCTTCTCAACCTTCTAGTGATGTTTTGTTCATACTGTTCTAACCTTGTTCTAACATTATCCTGTTTAAAGACAAAACAGCTCAATATTTCAATACGATTATAGAATATGCAATACAATTATATACTGCATATTAATAATAAAGTATACGATAAAAAATCTCTGTAGTTATAAGGGTGTAATGACTGGGATGCGCCATGGAGGGGCAGGAGTATGCTTCTTTTCTCTGTCTTCTGAGCATCATCTGATCACAACAGTGGCAACACAGTGGAGTTTGTGTGTGTGTGCCTGTTTGTTTCTACATTGTGGGGACTTAAACCTGATTACACCCTCACATTGTAGGGACCTGTCTCCCTTGTGGGGACAAAAAGCTGGTCCCCATGATGTAAAAAAACATAAAAGATAAGGCGAAGACATGACTTATGGTTTGGTTGAGGTTAGGGTCAGGTTTAGATAAAGGTTAGACAAGTGGTACCAACAAATGGGATCTCTAGGGTTTCTAGGAAAGTCTACAGGAAATGAATGAAAGTCAATGAAATGTCCCCACAAGGCATGAAAACAAACATGTGGAAATGTGAAGCACTGTGAAGGCTGATTTAAGTGAAGTGGTGAGCTCCACCATGTAGCCTGAGTGCAGCACAGTATTCAAATTACTTTTAGACACTTGTACTTTAAGCTTATCACAAGTCATATGAAGGGTTCTGTTATATTGTGATTTTTAAAGGTATTTTCACACATAAAAAATCATACATGCGATACAACTTTGTTTCCCCAGAACAAATCTCACCTAAAAGACAGTGCGGATCAGTGAATATGATAAATTCAATTGGTGTCCCTGTGGGGGTGGGCAGGACATATGTGCTGGAAGCTTAGTGTGAAAACTGTTCAGCAATGTGGTGGTTCTGCTACAGATGCTCCCATATCTTCTTCCAGACACATGGAGGGAAACAGACTGTGGGGGAGGTGGGAAGGGTTGGAGGCTTCAGGGAAGACAGTGAATACTGATCTTTTCAGTATTTCTTAGTGTTTTACTGTTTAGTTGCTGTCTTTCTTGAGCTGAGCTGATGCAGGGGGTGAGTCAGCTTTCGATGTTGACTTGAAGATGTAGAAGATGGATCAGGGTAGTGTAGCCTGCAGAAAGCTACTGTTGAGTCTTCTTAATAATGAAAGCGGTGTTGCTCCTCAGTCAACAGTCCTCACAGAAACCTGGTGATTTTTACCTTCTCTACAACATAATCTTTGATAATCAATGGATGTTAATGATGACTGCACCACCTCCCTTTTGTAAGAAGCCTCATCCACGTGCTGATGAAACCAGCTATTGTGGTACATTTGGTACATTTAATGCAGATTAGATTAGAGTTGTGTTCTTAAGAAACTAGACCCATATGAGATATAACTGCAGGGCTGCTTATTTTCTTGCAGTCAATGGATGTTGATTAAATGGGACACAAATGGGAAAAAAATATATAGTGTATTGATTAAAATTTTTTCCACAGAACAAAACTGAAAAACGTTTTGTTGTTGCCACTACAAGGAAAGTGACTCTGACATTTATCAGTATCTTTGGGTTCAATCTCGGGATTAAATTTCTGACAGATGGATGGCAGTAGTTTTTACATCCCTGACAAATAGTTTTCTCACACAACAGTATGAAGTAAAACCAGTGAAACACCAAATATACCTGCTTCCCTCCATCCACAAACAGCTAAACCTGACAGCAAACTGAAAGTAATCACTGTGAAACATCTGGGTTTCTGTCCCTGGCTGTGAATGTTTATTGATTGTGAAGGTGTTGGAGCTCTGTCTCATGCTGCTGATCAGGACCCCCATGATTACAGACATATTCTCATTGCGTGTACCAGAGCTGGCAGCTAAAGCTAATAAATCCACTTAATAGACCTGCCAGTTGAGCACACTGATTGCTTTTCTGGAAGGTAGTATTAATGAGGCAAATACAGCTAAACAGTAAACTACGGAAAGTTTCACAATATAGGAATCCAGGCATCGGTATGATCCACATCCACACTAACACACCAGCACATAAAACAAACTTTAGACTGAATACATTTGCATTCACATTTGCTAAGTCACAAGACTCAGAATAAGTTTTGAATCATTACCCTACCTCTTTTACATTCACTTATAAACACTTATAAAACCACATGCAGCACTGTATTTAGATTTAGATTTCTTCCATTTCAGCAAGTATGATGTTAGTTCAGGTCACATTTATATTAACTGACTGGAATCTGTTGCTTCATTTATGCTTCACCATCACTGTCTCGTGTGTAGCGACCTGTAAAACCTCATTTCTCGCTGAACACTCAGCTGATACCTTCAAGCAAACGCCTTTCAATCTTTACTACTGTTAACTTTAATATCCAAAGTATTAATGCTTTTTCTCATTATCATCACAAGCCACAAACAAAGGGAAACAATACTGTCTATTATGGCCTGACTCTGAGAACATGTGGAATTAAAAAGAAGCAATTATAGAAATAATTATAAAAATGTGGCCTACAACATTAGAAAATCAGAGCTTATTCAACACACAGCTCTTGGTACAGGCTGTAGTTATCTCTTGCCTTGACATCTTGAATATTCCCATAGTCCATGTGTCTGTCACATTTTCTATGACTCTCAGCCCCAACCTTGAGAGAATTAGTCCACATTGCATAGAGCGCTAACACAAATAAGCCAACAGGTGAACAGGTTGACCATAGGGTCAGAAGCTTACAAAGACACTGTACCCCTGACCGAACCTCTCCACTGTCCCTGTCTCTGTTTCTCAGTGATAGGTATGGTCAGGATCACAGGAGAGAATGTGACCGTGCAGCAGGACCAGGAGGTAGAATTCCATTGTGTAACAACTGCCTGGATCCCTGTACCAACTATAATCTGGATCCGAAACGGTCAAGCTGTAAACAGCAGTTTGTACAATACCAGCAGCATTGAGGATGGGGACTACATTAACTCCACCAGCGTCCTCAAATTCCAGGCAATCAGCAGCACCGAGGTGGAGTGTCAGGCAACTGTGTCATGTCTAAAAAACCCACAGTCCAGCTCTGTCTTCCTGACGGTTGGTAAGGAAGTTTTTATACATCTATTCTATATAGAGCCAAATGTACATCAAATGTCACCAGGCTCAAATACAGAAGGTCTGTTCATACACAGGCGTCCAAAATGGGATGGACTAAGAGCAGGTGACCTCGATGTAGCACTCACAGCATGTAGGGCATCGTCCATCACACACAGCAGCTTTAACTAACAAGCAAATATTTATATCTCAGTCAGATGTTGATTAAATTAAACAATTAACACACAACATGCAGCCGGCAGGGTGTATACAAAGACAGGATGGATAACACTGTAAATACTCAGACACTGAGAAGCTTGAGAATTGACATTTCTACAGGAAGTGAGAATCTGCAGTTTCACAGAGAGAGAGAAAAACTATTTCAATGTGTGTGACACAGTCTGGAAGATGTATTAATGTAAGTATATTAGTAAATTATATCTACAAAGTATGTATAAAAGTGAAGTATATAGATGAAAGGCAGTTATGTTAATGAAATTAAAATGTCATTAACATCATCTGTTCAGGTAGTAACAGCTGCTCTAATCTCTGAAAATCTAACATGTAAAAAAAATTACAAGAACAAACAAAAATAAAGATTTACATGCATCTTTCCTTTTCCCATCCTTCCTTTTTTTTTTTTTTTTGAGAGTGACAGTTTATTTTGACAGTAAAAAGTGTTTATGTCTTAATTCTGGTCTGTCCTCCTGCAACAGTTCCCAAACCCCCTGACTGGACTGTGCTGATCGCTGTGGTCGTGTCTATTGGAGGTTTTGCTCTGCTGGTTTTACTCATCATCGGAATCATCTTCTGCTACAAACGCAGGAAAGAAAAACGTAAGATCTTCATTGATACAGTTTCCAGACTTTTTTTTAACCGTGTTCAAAAGCACACGCCATAGAAAGGACTGGAAAACACTGACCTAGACCCAAACTTGGAAGGACCTAACAAATATAAAAGCTAAAAAATCCATGTGCCTGAAAAAGAAAATAGTTTTTAAAAAATGAAAATAGGACAAAGGTCAGTTATGGTCAGTTCAGTAAGTTCCAGTTCACTAAGACAGATACCATGTCATTTATAGGTCATTATAGGTCATAGATACCAGGTCAGCTCTTAGTTTGGTTAGATTTAAAAGTCAAAGTAAAAAATGTAAAATGGTGTGTAATTGTCCTACAGTGATGTACAGATGCGATGGGAGTGAGGAGACTGATGATATCTTCTGATGACTCTGTCAGGCCAGGAGTTGATCAGGTTCAGAGTTGACATCTTCCTCGTCTTGCTCTGTGTCAATCAGTGTCTTGCTCATGTTGCTCTTCTGCTCTTGTTGTTTCTCTTCACCAATTATCTCTAATAGGACTGGACTGGGCAGGACTTATTTAACCTCCTGCACTTTTATCTCCATTTTGTTTGCTTAATGTTTTTGCTAACAATGGCAGCCATCTTGTATTTACAGGCTAGCTGCCATCTTGTCTGTTCAGTGATATGTGCTTTTGCTAACAATAGTTGGTTCAAGTGTCTCCTAATGAAGACAACATCAGAATGAAGTAAAACCATAATGTGATGTCTGATGCAGGGTCTCAGGAGGTTGATGAGGGGGAGCAGTCTCGTTCAAATAGCAATGTAAAGTTTTATTTTTCTAATTTAAGTAATTGGTTTTTTAACATTCCCTTTCAGAACCAAACTACCAAGATGAAATGAGGTGAGAAATTAAATTTCATTAACATCATTAACAAAAAATTTAAATACTGAGCAGTGTGGACATATTTCTATGTACAGTAAAATGTTGTGTTGTTGTTGGTATTATTGTAAAGCAGAAAAGTGAGGACACAGAGCCAGCTAAGTACTGTTAATGTAGCTGGAAAGACACGCGGTCAGGTGAATGCAGGATACCAACCGGATGGTCATACAAGTAAGAGAAATGAAACAAACAAGCTTTATATGAAAGTTTCCACTCTATGTCTATACCACTATGTCCTTAATATACTCCTCTGTATGACTCTATATGGCCAGCGGCCATATCTGTGACACAGTGACGTCTAAACTCTTCTCCCTTGTGTCTCCACTCCGTCACAGGTGTCACCCCCAGAGAAGTCACTGACAGTGGCTTTTGCCAGGTGGCTGGTTCCAGTATCCCAGAGGTAGGATGGCAATGTTGTTCTGCAATACACAATGAAAAGCAATGAAAAACATGGATGATTGTAGGTCGAAGATCATCAGTTTGTCACCACTCTCTGTTTCTGCTACTTTTGTTCTAATAGTACAGTAGGTATATATAGATTTTATATTGTATCATTACCAATGTTATTTGCTTTGCTATTGATTTTAGATCCCTGATGCAGGACGTCCCTATATCGGTGCAGATAACTCAGGCTTCAGGAAACACAGACATGTCACCATTGTGTGAGGACAGATTCAGGAACTTCAACAACAAACCTGCACAGCTACCTGAAACCTGATGATGTAAAGCTTTAAAAACTGGAGGAAGGAGAAGGAATGTACAGTATACTGAAAACACATTTGGATTTGCGGTAGTACCAACACATTAGGCCAAAAGAGAACAATGAACAAATTAATGACAAACAACCAGAGCAGCATGTGAAGCTGCAGCAGCAAAAACAAAAGTATTTTTATATGGTGGGCTACCAGAACTGAAACTGGATTTCCTGTTCATCTTGTTTATGCTGAACAATAAAATGTATTTATGTATGAGGGGTTATGTAATTCAAATTAAATTATTCAGAAGTAGCCATCTTAGACTTCCTCTGTTCTCCTGCGTCTGTAGATTGCGTCTTAACATAACTGACTGCTGGCTATTTTTGCAGCGTGATGGAATAATTAACTAATAAACATGTAGATTTATTTGAAAGTAATAAAAAGAATCACACAAATAAATTGTTAGACAGTCATAAAAAGCATTTTAATTAAAATATCATAAAAGCTAACATGTGCATAGAGGCCATTGAACATCAGCCACCACAGCTCTCTTAATAGATTTACTTCATTCACAAACTGTGGAAGTTGTGATATGTGTTTTACTTTCTCATCATCGCGCTGCAGTGGACACAGAAACAAAAAGATGAGTATAAAGTAATTGAGTCAAGTAAGACCTATGGAGGAAGTGCTTTGTTTTCATCCATGATGTTATAGGAATAGATGGATATGGATACATTTTTATATTTCTATCCTGCTCAGAGCCAAGCTCCCCATATATTCCCAGTGTGACCTTTATGACCTGGCTGATGTGGAAGACATACTGAATGTTCCCATCAAATCCACTGACAGTGGGTTGTTAAAATTTTGCATCATGGACTTTCTTATTGACCTTATTTCAAATAAAAGTTTTTATTTTTATTATTTTATTTTCTGTTGTATCAAATGTTTAATCAACCATCACAGATAGAAACAGAAAAAAGTCAAACCTCTTCCATAGTCAAATTGACTATTGAAACACTGTTGACTGCAGCTGTTATTTCTTTCCACACCGCATTTTTTTGTTTACTTTTATTTCCTGATTTCAGGCTGCCAAACAATACTAAACAGTGTGCATCCACCAGAGACATGAGCGTCTCTATTTCAGCCGCAGTGACATTTCTCCCAGTTTTTTGTTGGTTTGCGTCTCTCCATAGGTCATAAACCCTAAGGGTGCGGCTTCTAAACCGTGCTGCTGTAGGAGGTGTGATATGCTAATTACGATTGAATGCAGCCGCCAAATTTATCAACAGCTGCTCGTTCTTACGCTAGGATCGGTGTGATACGCATGTTTCGTGAATCTCACGTTAGCCCTGTCGTATGATGATTTCTCCGCTCATATTTGCGCTGGTTTCTACGTTCGTTTGATAAATGAGGGCCCATGAGTGTGTAGAGAAAGTGAGTTGTAACTTGCTGAGACACTGCTGACCTGATGATGGCACCAATGAGCCAGTTTGTTCAGGTATCCAGTTGAACATAAGCAGCTCAGGTAAAGACACACCAGATAGTATTCATGCTGCTGAGCCCACTGACCTCAGATGACATTCACTCTGTGAGGAAATGAATTGAGATGAACATGTTCACTAAGAAGCAGGAGTTCATCCTGGTTGAGCTTTAGCTTCAGATAGAAGCTAATGATGATATCACTCAAGCAACTAAACGTTTGACTGCTCAGTGATCATGCCTCAGTAGCTCCACTACTTTAAGAGTACAGCATTGTACCTTCTTGTTCTTTCCATCCCATTTTCCTCTTTTCCTCCTTTCTTTCTACTCCCTTTCTACTCCCTCACCATTTACCTTTCCCTTTTCCTTCTCCCCATCTTCTCCCCCTTTTCCTCACCCCCCCACCCCCTTTAATATCTGCCCCATCTCAACTGTCTTTCTTCCTACCCTCATCCTTTTCTTTTCCCCTCCCATTTTGATCTCCTCTTCTGCTCCTCCTCCTCTTTTCCTCACTCCCTCTTTCTCTTCCTCACCTCTTACTGCTCTCCCTGCTGATCTCCAGCTTTTCCTCACCCCCTCTTCCTTTCAACCCCATTAACCCTCCTCTACCCTGCCCACTTCAGCCCTCTGGCCTACATGCCCCTCCTTCTTACCCCCTCTTTCCCTCCCCCCTTCCCCTACGTTCAGACCAAATGCTTCACATTACACAATAAAAATTTGCTTTATGTTTGTCTGGACACACCCTAAGACATGAGGTAAAATCAAGCAAACCAACATAAAAAAGGAAAAATACTTAAAACTTAATCTGGCTAAAGACAATGTTGTGTGAGGAGAGGGATCCATCAGTGATAAAAAGCAGACAAAAAGAAAAAAAAAGACAGAAAAAAAACTAAGCCCACCATAAGAACACTTCACATCTGGGTTATTAGCTCTAAATGTGATTACCAGCTCTGTTCATGTTTCTATGTTGGAAATCACATTACTGGTGCCCATTTATCTTATTTTAATGTGATAAATGGCGCAGACGTGAAAGAAGATCCTCCCTGTTACATGTTATTTTCTTTGTGATGAGACATGACCGTTCAGCATTTGGATGATCAGGTCTTCTGGGATGAGCGATCTGTAGATGTCAGACTTTTGTGCACTTATATGCACTTTACAGCACTGTAATGTGACCATGTTTTGTACAAAGACATGGTGCTCTCTTGGCTCTCCTAAATATAGATAATTACTTAAGCAGCAGGTTGGCAGTGGCTGAAAGAGTTAATGACTAGAACCAATAAAATTAATTAATAGAGCTGTGGTAATGACTATTGATAAGCCATATATAGTGTGGATTGTCAAGTCATGCTGGCTTTTAGGGCCCTGCCCTAAGCAGTTTTACCATTACATAAGGAATGTTAGCAAATTAATCCCCCAAAGCAGACTTCACTCATCAAATTGGCTCAGTGCGGAGAGCTGGGATGGCATGCATGCCTCCTGCTGGCATAAGCTGCAGGCTGGCAGAGCATAGAGGAAAGTAGAGTGGTATATGTTGACCAGCCAGGTTTAAGTTGTGAAATTTTGGCTGATACTGATGTTTTCTTGCAAGTGAAAGCAGGAATAACAGCTTCAAAACCAGTGAGCCAGCTTTCTTTATTTCTTTGAATAAGACTTCTTTTCTTCTCTCTTGCAAGTTATATTACTAATCTGTATTTTGACATTTTTACGGAGCCACTCATTTTAAGTGAGACAAGTTTTTAAAGAATTTGACATTCTTCATTTTTAGCTACATTAGATTTATTTTATACTTCTATAATAAAATGATCAGCTATAACATCATGGCACTGACAGGTGAAGTAATATACATTGATCATCTGGTTACCAAGGCACCTGTCAGGGTATCAGGGTAGATCAGGCAGCAAGTGAACATTTTGTCCTCAAAGAGTGTATGACTAATTTTGACAAGGACTCATACAGAGTTAGACAGAGGGTCAGAGGGTCTACACTGATGCTCTTGTGAGATGTTACCAGTCTGTTGTTGTCAAGATGACCTTCATAAGTGAGCAAGGCTCACTGAAGTCTAAAGTCTGACCAGTGTGTCTGATCCATCAGTATAGCTACTGTAGCTCAAACTGCTGAAAAAGTTAAGGATGGTTCTGATACAAAGGTGTGAACTCAGTGCATCATAGTTTGTTGGGATTGTGGCTGTGTAACTGTGTCCATACTGACCCCTGTCCACCACCAGAGGCTTTTACACACACACACACACACACACACACACACACACACACACATCTTAACTGGACCACAGAGCGGTGGAAGAATGAGGTCCGGTTTGATGAATCATGAATTATTTCACATCATGTGCGTTTGGCCAATGCTTTGGTCCTCCCATTCATTGACATTAACCTTGTTAAAAAAAATCCTTGTTTCAGACCAAGTCCACTGCTTCATGAAACAATATTCTCCAATGTCAGTGTTCTCTTCCAGCAGGACACTGCTGCACTGAAACAAGGCTTCATGATGATTTGAGAAACACAGGTTTCACTGTCTGTGTCTAAGAAATGTTGTTGAACAACACAAATCAAAGTTCTGTTGTGTAGATGATTTATTTTATGAGGCCGCGCAAGTTTTTATCTCAGGGAGCAAATATGTCAATAATGTTTTCTTCAGATAAGATTTACTACCTCACACTGAGGTTACACTGGGTTATCACATTAGCATTGTAAATAGGACAGCTGTTTTTTTTTTTTTTTTTTTTTTTTAACATAACACTGATGCACTGATCAAACCTGTCATAATAAAATTCCACTTCTTTAGAACATGATTCTTCAGAGGAGTCATACTAAAAATAGCAGATGCTGATGTAACAGCTTTTATGCTACAAATGTCTCAGTTATATTCTAAGAGTCAGAGCGAAGCTGAGAGGGGGTTAGGTGGCACCTGCCATACTTGTAATAATGGATAATCTATTCAGCTTGCAAAGAGAGAACACAGCCGAGTTTCCACTTTGTCAGATTGTCAATACATCTTCAGGACTCAGAGGCAGAGTAGATTTGGAGTTAAGAAAGAATTTATAGTTTTGATCCCTGCAAAGCCAATATGTTCACTAACTGCTAAGCACTGAGTACGTTCTCACTCGCTCACTATGCTTTCTGTAGATAAACGTTCATGAAAATCCAATATGGTATCCAAGTGGTTTCCACATTTCCCACAAACACAATCCAGAATCCTCAGATAACCGAGACATTAGACGTGATAGATGCTGAATGATTCAAACACACTTGTCCTGCAGTGGACACATTGTCTTGATGTCATAGTTGTCCTGTCAGTGAACTAGTTCCTGGGTCCTGGTGTCAAAATGTTTCCTGTGAACAAAAATATGATCTCATCTTCTCTGTTGTATGGGCCCTGATTTTTGTACTCTGATTGCAATGTGTCAAAGTTAATGTGATAATAAATCTCACTTCTTAGAAAACATCTGCAGGCCACAGCTCTGACTCTTTAAAGTAGATCCTGCTCAACCTCTTAGCACTCTTTGTTCATGCCTTCACATATTTTGGATTCTTATATGTCTCTGCTCTTTTAATGATCAAGTGATAAGTCAATCAGCCAGTGATAAGCTTTACTTCTGAAAGTAAATAGTCTCACCATCATAAAAGCAGCTCAGTATGTCCATCATAAAGGACTGCAACATGTGAGTTTATGGCCACAGGGTGGCAGCATAAACAAGCTGTGACCACGACATTAACAGATGAGCATAGTTGGACATAAACCATTGCAAGCCAGATCAAGCATGGATATATGGAGTGGTGGTAACATTAGCATCATTTAGAGATGTGCTCCAGCCCACCTGATGAATGTAAGATGAAAAGCTTTAAATATGAAGGTAACACATGTCTGAGTGATGAACTGTGAGTCAGAGAGAAATCTAGGCTGCATTCTCCTGCGTCAAGTCCTGTGTTCAGACATTTTCAGTGAGCGTGTATGAAAACTCTGTGTTTAGAGCACCAACACATGACAAAATGACATGTTTATGATAATGTGTCCTGTAAGTTCTTTGAAGCACTGAACAAAAAGCCCTTGAGCAGCTTTAAATAGAATAATGCTACAACGCAAAACATCACTGCTTTAAGTATTTCTGACAAGAAATGAGTTCAAAGACTTACAACCAAAATAAAACAAAAATAATCTTGTGCTTATTTCAGCATTGAGGATGAGTGCAGCCTGCTTTAAATGCATTCCCTGTCACTGTGCTGCAGCTGCACAGCCTCCACTGCAAATTCAGACATTAATTAGGTTTACATTGGCTTAGGAGTTAAGAGCTATTTAAAAGAATATTGATAAACATGTGCAGGGAATAGCAATGATAAAATAATGTGATGGGCTGTGTAACAACATCTATCATGTAAAAAACACAATGATATGATAGATGGACTTACACTTACTTATACATTCACTTCTGTAATAATGATGTGAACTCCCCAGTACACTCTCTCTTGTGTCCTGCTCAGAAGTTCAGCTTTAATTCAAGCACTTGATGAGATTCTGTGTCTATGGGCGATCCAAATAAATCAATTCATCAGACTGACTGGTGATCAATTAGTCCCAAAACGTGGATCCCGTGGGACACAGGCTCTGCAGATCTCTAAGCAGCCGAGCGCTCTGATTAAACTGGGACTGATTTATGCCGAACTGGGACTGATTAACGACTCTTCACAAACACACATATGCACGCGCGTGGAAAGAAGATGTGGGCATCCTCTGCTGAATCAATACAAGCATTTCAAAACGATACCTGCAGGAACTCTGCTTCAGGGTGCTGTACGTTTGATTTGTGTGTACAAATTAATATGTCACACGTTTAAATTGATAACCACCGAATTATTAAACTCCTCCCCTCAAATGAACGATCTGTGCCCTCAGCACTGAGTCATTATAGCAGCAGCAAGTGAAGTTACAGATTATTGTGTGCAGTCTGTGAGGGAAGGTTGTCTTTATCACATCCACCCGTATAGTACAGGATGAGAGGTCAGGGGCCACTCGGTTGGAGGTCCATTTATTGTGTTTAGATAAACAGATACAAAGTTGTACTGTTACACTGAGTTACAAATTATTTAGTTACAGTGCTCATGGTTCACAGGTTTATTTTGAGACAATTCACCATTTTCATCAGAGCAGAAAGCTTTTTTCCCCTGGATCTTCTCATAATGATAAATAAAACAAAACAAATAGGACCAGTTTTGTAGTTTAATGTTCAAGTAAAAAACTGTCTTTTCACTTGTGTATTTAAATTAAGAGTGTATTAGAAATACTAATTAACAAGTATCCATCCCTGTTAAGTTAATAGTCAGTATGAATGTGTGTAAGGTCTGAGTCAATGTTTTACATTGTTTCACCACAACTTTCCAAATTCATCTTTATAAAAGTGTTCGGGCTGTGAAGCCTGCCTGAAGTCAGGGTCGAACTGGAAAATAAAGCTGCTCCAAAGTTGCAGTTCTCTGCAGTGTGAGCCTCTGGCCACACAAGCATGCCAGGACCTGCTGCAGCGGAGCAGCCCTCCCCAACATAATGGCACTTCATCATCACCACCTTAAATTCTGCTGGGAAAAGGTTTCTTTTGATGTGTTTTTGGTCTCATCAGACAATGGATCCTCCTGACAGACACCTGCCTGGATGTCATATGTCAGGTACATACAGCAGCTTCAGAACTGTTGTGAACACTACATCCACTGAGTGATGCAGCTATCTCACACACTGTGTGGCCGAGAGACTTTTTTGCTCTTATTGTTCATTGCTTCAGGCAGCTTCTACCCCAAGTGAACGGTGGAAAATAAAAACAACATAGGCTGTACACACACTTCTCCAAATTTTAGTAGAAAACAATACTTGTTATCAATCATCTTTTGTTACACGTACAGTGTGTGTACGTGTGTGGTGTACAGATGCTCCAGACTCGATACTTTAAGTGGATTTTAATGACAATACTACACAATCTGTTATTCTGTGTTTCAGATTAGTAGATATCAGATGTCATCCTGTGAGTCAATGGTCTAAAACAGCACAACACCCCAGAGGTTCAGTGGAGGCTGAGTACTGTTGTTAGTGTAGGAGAAGCCTGCATCAGACCCTCTGACTCATTCAGTACTGTAGCTAGATATAAGCCTCTGATGGTGTTCCACAAATAATATGTTTGGTACAGAATATTTCACTTTCATTGGCCAATGTGTTCAGATTAATTTCTTCCTTATTCAACGGGATTTTCATCCCTCCAATATATCTCACTGACACCAGAGAGTGAGCACGAGCCAAGCACGAGATAATTGGAAATAAGGAGGTTATACTGGAAACGAAGAGCCGATTGGTTTGAGGAGAGGAGAGGAGAGCGAGGCAGTGCGCGCTATAAAAGCAGCCTGCTCGCGTCTTGGAGAGGACTGTGCCTTCAGTCAACCCGTCGGTGCGCATCTCTGACAACCGGGATCCACACGTAGACACGCGCAGCGCAGCCATGAGTGAGGTAAGTGTTTGTTCAGGTTTTGAGTTTTATTCTTTAGCACCAACTGATTTAAATTCTCAAACCGGGAACAGTAACATGAGCAGCAGAATCAGTTTAATCCATCTTCAAACGCGCTTGGTTAAAGCACAACACTGAAACGTGAAATGTGATATTGTTTGAGCAAGAACAGAGTGAAATGTGGTTGTATATTTCTGCGTTTCACATTAAAATCGAGAGCCTGGGAGTAAATCTGATAGTACTACTGATACGGCTACTATTACTACTTCTACTACTGGAGTAGAGTAGAAACTGTTGGGTTTGTGCCCTTAGATAAACGTGTTTCTGATTTGGCGCTATACAAATAAAATAGAAAAGAATAGAATTTATAATAATTAAATGAATGCTGTCAGTTCTCACTGTGTTCGGGCGGCACATTATTACATGAATGACTGTTTCATCTTTGACGGTAAAAACATGCAGCAGATATTAAGCGTCAGATCTTCTAAACTTCAGATGATGTATTAAACACGTCTTTGCTGCTCCTCACATCATCTTAACTCTGACACTTCACACTAAAGCTCAGCTCCTGCTGGATGAAGCAGCGACCGAATTGACCGACTGGGCTCCAGGCTCTGCGTCGTCGATTGGGCTGTTATCACTTGTACTTAGACCAAAGAGAGAGGTGATGAGTCTCTGATAATGTCAGAGTGGAGATTACAGTGGGTACTTTCTCCAACAGATGAATCACTGGCAGAGAGCAAGACCTATAGTCAGTGAGTTATTCAAGGCTTGTTCACCCGCAGAAATAAACTATTCCTCTGTTTATTCACCCAAAGGAACCAGACTAACTAAAAGCAAATAACATTTACTGTTTTTATTTGTCCTGCTCCATGAGTCCAGTCCTGGCAGCATCAGATCCCTCATGTTAGTTAGAAATGTTAGTCTACTGCTTCAGTGTGTAGCTGCAGGAGACATCCTTCAACAACAGGAAACTAAACTAAAGACGTTGCTGTGATAACAGTGAGGATGAGGCATTACATCTTGATCAGTTCTCCTGCTGCCTGGTCTGTCATTATGAATATTTTATTGCAAACTTGCGATGTGTTTTTGCACCATGTCACATGCCATGCAGCTTATTTCTCTCCTACTCCCTGGTTGCCACACCACCACAGTGAAACTCTGCTCTTATAAATAAGACATTTATACTCAGGAAAACTCAGGAAATTCACTTGCATCTCATGTCAGTGATAGATGGATTCATGAGCCTATACAAAGCCAAGGCTGAGACAAGAGGTTGATGTTCTGAATGAATAATTAAATAAAAATCAATGGTGAGCACTGTCTGCTTCCCCTCTCCACTGCTGCTACCTTTATTTTGCTCAAACTCACACAAAATTTCAGCAGCAATATGCTGCTCCTCAAAATAATTGGTCCCTCAGTCCAGTCTAGCTTCTTTATGGGTTTGAGCATTGATAAATGATCCTATTAAAGCTGTGGTTACAAACTGCTTGGCAGCCTCACAGAGCTGGCATGATTGATAAATAAATATGCAAAAATTACACAAATTATTCAACATCGATTCTGTAGCTGCTTGAATTTCCAATTTCAACAACATTGTATTATTATTGTCACATTAATAATAATACAGTGCTGTAATTAATATGGAGATATGAGGCCTGAGTCGATTCATCTTTGGTGTTCAATATAGTAACACAGTTTTGGCACATGCACATGCTGCACTCCAGTCATCTCACCATTTATGCTTTCTGTGTTAGAATTTGAAATGACCTGTTAGTGTTGAATTTTTTAATCAACTGAAAATTCACATCAGTCCTGTCTCCTCCTGTCTGAACTAAGATGTTACTTCTTTAAAAACTCTCAGCATAAACCATGTCATGCATCAGTGGAGGCTGTGGTTTGATTATTTCTTAATTACATGGCCACAAAGTGTGTATCCCACTGCCACCAGTGACTGCTGTGATGTTGATTTGCTGAACATGATGATCTGGAAACTCCAGCCTCAGATTGCTCAACAAAACTTTAATTAGATGGCACCCGGAGAGGCTGTGTGCAGTCATCACGATATGTGAGTTCCACCTTTAAGATTTTCAGTAAGAAAACGTCTTCTTGTGCCAGCAGTTAGTTACTCAACAGAAGAGCTACCTACACAGCTTCCTGGTAACTCAAGGGGGCAGCAGTGCTCATCATGTGATGATGTGAGTTGGACGTGGCTCAGTGTCAGTCACGCACATTCTCTTTCCTGTTTGTATTTTAATAAAAAGGAAAATGTAAAGACTGTTGGTGTCAAAGCTACAGTTTGTACAGTAACTGGCGAAGTGAAGCTAATTGTCCCAAAAAGAATCACATCCTGCAAAACATTCTTCAGTAACAGTTTGTTATTTTAAAATTCATTAAGTTAAAACTTTAATCAGCTTCTTCACTCTGTCCCTTTTTCCTCCATCACTGGAATCACCGGGCCGTGGGGATGTCACTGTGGGTCAGTTGTACTCAGATCACTCTGGTCACATGGAGTGTGAGCAGCAGCAGTTCAGCCTGTAGGGGACGCTGCCAGGGCTGAAACGCTTTTTTAGATGTTGTCAGTCAGATTTAGTTTCAGATTCAGAGTCTTAGTTTGCATAAACTGAAATTATGAACAACACAAGAAGTCACATTATCAGACAAGTTGTAAACAACCAGGTTATTTAAAGGTAAAAACAAAAGGAAGTTGGAAGGAAGCAAATTGAGTCAAAACAGCAGATGGGCAGGTCAACGCCGAGACAGGAAGTTGGTCAGTGGACTGTGATGGATGGTGACAAAGACTGACAGCTCATGTTTCTGACTTCAAAGTAGGAAAGTTCACACAAGTTGTTCATCTACAATGATGTGATGTTTAATTATAAACAACAGTACAAGGTTTCAGTTATGATTAACTTAAATTCTCCTTTAATGATCAACTCCAGCCATTAAAGGCCCTGGAGAGAGATGGACGAAGAAAAGAGATTTGTGTAATATCTCTGTAATTAATATCACACGCTAAGCTTAAAACGCAGCGCCATGTTTTTGTAGAATTCGATTGGTCATCAGGATGTAAAGCCATTTTTATGGTGATTCATTTGCTTCTGTATGCTGGTGGGACATATGAATAATTAAGGAGTAAATTAAGGAGTTTATAAAGTCATCTGTATAAAATCTGTTTGAGAATGTAATTACTGAAACACTGCCATAAGCAAAATGAAAGGAGACGCCATGTTTTACAGACGACCTGGTCTTCAATCAATGCATCACCATTTAAAGTGGTCTGTTGCTGTGTTCACCTACCCCTACTTTAATTACAGTAAGAGTGGTGGTGATGGTGGCTACTTGGCAAAGCCATTTGTTTCATCATCCAAAGTGGACCAGAGCCCCTTTTTATTAAATTAATGAGATAAGAGCATTAAAAGTTGCTGATCAGGGTAAACAGGACAGCGTGCTGAGGTGGGGAAAAGTGGTTGGGGATGGATTTTCCTTAAAACTCCTTTTTGCTGACTTCAGACTGATAAAGTGATTGAGATTCAGGATGATAAAGTGATTAGAAGGAAAAGCTGCTGCAACTCTGGAAGAAACATTCAGTGATCATTAAAAATCCAAACTTGATGAAGTCAAATACACAGTCAACACATTTTAATCTGCAATTCCTCATGTATTTCGTCGTAAGACGTGTTGTCCGACCCTAATCCTTCTTTAAACAATGACCAGAGATTACAGTCAAATAATCTGTAATCTATCTAAACTCAGCAGCTTTGGTTGATGCATTCGTCGCTGTAACCTGGCCTCTGGGGGTAATCCAGACTTCTGTCGGGTTTTGTGGAGAGAAAATGACAAACATCAGTGAGCGAGGAGCGGGACGTTAATGGTCAACATGAGAGAAAATGGAGCAGATTACTAGATTATTAAAGATTATTAAAACTGATAAGATGGATAGAACCTCACAGATAGGTTTATCCCTGAGGCTCTTAAAATGTCACACATCGTTTCTCAGAAAGTGCACATAATCTCACAGAGAGGAAGCTGTTAACACTGACATACTGTTTCATTATACACACAAGACCACCACCTGATTTCAATCTACAATAGCCATGAGAAAAATCTTTTTATTTACCTTTTAAGTGATAAACCATATGTCACTTCATCTGTGTGCACTGTACTTTACAAAATAGATTGAAAATTCAATCCAAAACCAGGATTTTAAATGTCCAATCCACCAGTAAAAACTAATTTCTCTTCCACTGTCCCACACACCACCTCACCCCCCACCTGTCTCCACACGCTGTGGTTGTTGTGTAACTGACACAAACAATGAAGTCACAGCTAGCCAGCTAATTAGAGCAGAAATCCAACAGATGCAGATGCAGAGTGTCTGAATAATAATAATCTCCTCATCGTTCATGTCTTTGGCTTCAGATAACAATGTATTTTGTTTTTATCACTGAAATGGTTTCCCACAATCTGCCCTCCATCTGTGAACAGATAAAAACTGGATCTGTGGAGCTTTGAATTCCACTGGGTGTTTTTAGTGTTGTTGGTGAACAGGATCCTGAATGTGAGCTGATCCCTGTCGCATCCTGCAGATACTCAGCAGAGCAGCACAAGAGTTGCTTATCGCTTATTTTAACGATTCCTTCAGTGTGAGAGTATGAATATGCTGTACGGTTTCATGTATGCTGCTGGGTGGCCCGAACTCTAATGTGTGCTAATGCTCTTTGGTAAGATCATGCTGAGATGCCATTAGTTTTACTTGAATAACTCCAGCTGGAAGGCAAACTGAACTGTACCTTCCTGATATTGTAATGATGCTGTGTTACAGTTGAGAAGTTGCCGCAGGAACAAGCAAATCTGTTGAGATTTAAAGGGGCATGTCACTCACACTGCAAAAACAACATTTTTGAATTGTTTCCCCCTCCCCCCATTGCAATGATTTCAGTTTCTTTCCCAAGGACACTTGGACTGAACCACCTCCAATTATGAGGGACACTTTTATCTCCAAAGACAGAAAAAAGAAACAATGAGGAAATAATGAGGTTCACACAACCAACCACTGTGTTATCTTAGCTGGCCAAACCTTAAATGGAATTATTACTTAAGCAGTTTAATGGTTAGTTAATGTTGCTCTGATATATTTTTTCTTGCGCCTGGGGCTGAATACTGAAATTTTCCTTTCTTCTTGACACTGTACCACCTGATACAAATATATGAGAACGCTTAATATCTTTGCGCAGAGCTTTTAACACAGCCTTAGTCTTGTTTGAAGACTTTAGATCATTTATTTGAAATTTCCCTACTTTAAACATGATTGTACCTGTTCTGTAAGAACATTGGTGTTGTAAACTGCTGTTCTGGTGGTCTAAAGCATTAAAAAAAAAAGTGTCAACCTGCTTCTAAATGAGCTACAGTAAGATGATGTTTAATTACAGTGTACAGTACAGTCCACTATGACTTCCACCTGGTTTGGCATCACGCAGCTTGTTCAGTCAGTCATTTTTTCCTCAGTGGTTTCTCTGTCTCTGTTACTAGTGTGGTGGTGAGGAAGCTGCTAAGGACTTGTAATGGCGCTGGGATGAGATATCTGTGACCTAGTTTTGCCGTCTCCTCGTTAAATTGTTAATAGATCCTGAGTGCAGCATGGAGCCTCTCTAGGGAGTCCAAGCTGCCAAAAATATCCCACCACACCACAGTAGGGAAAGTAATTTATTTATTTTACCTATTCCCTCCATGTCCATGCCAACCCTCCGTGCCAGTGCCATGCTTTAAAAACTCAAAGAGAAAAACCCGGTGCAAAAGGAAGCAGCAATAAGAACAATAAATCTTTACAAACTGCAGCAGTACAACTCATTCTGTCTAATGCTAATTTGAGCCTTTGCTGGCAGTAAAAAAAAAAAAACAATCTGCTGTAGAGAGCTGCTGTTTATTATTCTTGTGGATACACTCTGTTCCACAGCTTTCAAAGAATCCGTTTCTGTTCTAAATTGGAAACAGAAGAGATTTAAAAGATGGACAGTAATGAATGAAATAAAATGCAGGGGTAGTGCTCCACTGTAAACACAACCATGGACAAGCATCTACTCCAGTTATATTGTGAGCTATGTACAGTAGCCTGTAATACATATCATTCCTCTCATTCCGCTCTGAAGTAACAGAAGGTCAAATAGCGTTAAATGACACTGATAATGTTACTGGTATTCTGGACTCTTGGCTATATATCATATATTTTACTTGCACCCATTCTCCAGAAATACAATATATGCAATAAATGTTAAATGTTGATGTTAATAAATGTTATGGAGATGACACTCTGTTTTACCTCTCACTAGAACCTGGTGATGTAACTGCCAGATCTCTCCCTGACAAAATACAGTTCAAGAGAATTAAGACTGGAGTGTTCCTGTTTTGGTCTGTCCTTCTCCATGGGGAGAAGTAACTCTTCTAGGGCCTATAAAACCTCACATCCAGGCCAAAAATCCTAGTGTCAATTTTGATTTCATCTTAAAATACAAAAAACATTTCAACAGTGTTTTGAAAAGAAACATCACCGAAAAATGCCTCTTTTTTAAGGGCGAGAATATTGTTTCAAAAGCTTATCCTCTGCTGGATCTTCTGCTTTCCTATTGCATTGTTCTCTTCTTGAGATTCAGTCCATCTCATCTTCTACAGTTCTACACTTTACCTTATACTTTGTAGTCACTTTTACAGTTAGTTATTGTTTTCTGGTTTACACTGTCATATTTTAAGCTCGTATTTTTATTTTTTGTACAGCACTTTGGAAAAAAAAACAAAGAAAAAAAAACTCACCCCTAACACTGGATTCTTATCCAGAAGCCTGAGGGTGAATACAGTTATTTTTAAAATGATTACTAAGCTTTGTACAGTGTTTACCAAGCATGGCATGTGTCACATACATTGTACAGAAGGACATCATCATTAGCAATGTAATTATCATCACTGTTATCCATTTGTCATGCTCCCTCTGTTTTCAGCATATGGGAGCCGGAGCGGGCAAATGCCGTGGTTCCTTCTCAGGGACTGTGACAGCACAGCATCTCTGTACTGCTGTGCACGAGCCGCGCTCCAACACCAGCCTGCAACAGTTCACTTTAGCTCACCATGTTACTGGCACTGAAGCCACAGGAGACTCATGATCTCTGCACATTCTGTTAATTCAGATTCCTAATGAGGAGCTGTCCTGTTTAGGAGGACTGAGGGAGGGAGGCTCTGTTGCCTTTCATTTGTGTTGATGTGTGCATTTTTGTGCAACACTTCATTATGCCATGGGTTGAGTTATTACTACCAGAAGTTCAAATAGTGAACTGTGGACTGAATCTGCTCAGTGATCTCGAGGGAAAGATTCACAGCCTGATATAACAAGATTAACACCAGTCAATCTATGCCTTAGATGGTGACTGAAAGAACGAGATCATGGATACCAGTCTGAGATGAGTTTCTCCTGCAGGGCTTCTGGGCTCAGCCTTAGAGCTCAAGTGAGGATCCTCCTGAGTAAAACAGTTGAGGAGACAGTTGAGGTGGTTCAGGCATCTGATGGGGATGAAGTTATACATCTTATCTAATCAGGGAACACCTCAGTTCCCCCAGAAGGACCTGCAAAATGGGAGGGAGACATGTGGACTGTCCTGTTTTACCTACTGCCACTGTAACCTGATCTCAGCTGTGGATAACTTAGCTGCATGAACCCACAGCTGGATACTGGACTGAGTGGGAGATCTTCCTAGTGGACACAGCTGGTAAATGTAGAAACTCTCCTCTGTGTAGGAGACAGTGATTGGATGCAGCCCTCTGCTGTGGTCACACTGGGTGATTTAGGTTCATAGTTCTGGCCGTAAAACACTTTTCCCCATGTGAGTCCAACAGGGTTCTACAGGCCCAGATTAAAAGTATTTAAATCCCAATTGTCTGCTTCCAAATGTAGATTAAAAGAGCCCTCGGTCATCAGTGACCTGCCCAAGAGGCCGAGCTTTGCCAAATCTCATCCTTCAAATCACACTTCAATCAGTTATTTCAGCTTCATATCACCTACCTCTGACTGCTGTTTGTTTCAGGCACTTTACAAAGCTTTTCTAATTGTAGCATTTCTAAAAGTGGATTACTACAAACTTCCTTCCTCTTGTTCTCCTCTGCTTCATCCATCTTTCTAATTATATGCTGCAGAGCCTTGTGTGACACCTGCTCCTTTGCCAGTGTTAATCATGGTGATAGCAGGCTTCCCAGCACGACGCCCTTGCCAGCTTCCATGTCTCTCCTTCAGAGGTGACAGACATGAGTTGAAGTCAAGGTCACAGCTGACAGGTGTGAGGGTTAATGAAAAGTATGGATGGCATCCGATTGAGACAGGAGTCCATGTGTTTTTGTGGCCACAGCTGCTGCTCGCTGCATCAGTCTGAGTCAGTGTCTCGCTTTGTTGACCTGTTCTCACTCATGCAAAGACTCCGTCATCATCCTGTGTATTGGGTCTTTGCAGGCCACTGAGAAGAAGAGATTATCTTTTTTCTGCAGCTTGAGGTTGGTGGCACGTAGAGTTTATTTTTCAAGTTGACACCTCTTCCGGTTTTTCTTATGTTTTTCAGTATGTGCAGCCTAGCTATTTAAAGCTGCCATACATAGGTTGTCTCTACCACTAAATGTAGTTTCCTGGTAGTGGGTGGTCCTGGTCGCTCACCAAGACCTTCTATCATCGTTGCATTTGTAAGACAGAAAGCACTACTTATTCAGGATGGAATGGTCACAATAGTGGCTCACTAAACAGGAGGTAGAGCCTCTTAACTTTCAAATCAATTGGAATTTGTGAAGGAAAGATTTGACTAAACACACACCTGCTGAACATCACCCAGGGGCTGATATTCCTGTATGGTTTTGTACCATGGCAGGAGATTGCTTACTTGGCTCTGTTTTTTTTTTTAAATTTATTTATATGTTTATGCTGTTTGTATTATATTCTTCCTCTGAGAGTGGAGGGGAAAAATGATCGCTTTTCTTTTTGTTGTCTGAGGGCTGTAATATGATGATTAGGTGGTCCTTTTTTTTTTTTTTTTAACTTGGCTACATCATCATGTTAATTTATGTTGCAAATTCAACCTGGTCCTGAGAAGATTATGTCCTTGTCTTGCGTTTCAGCTTTAAATTGACAACATAATTCACTGTGCTGTCACTGATTACCTCCTTTGGAAGAGGCACCAATGTTCTTTGAGGGAGAGGGTGTTTGGTGACTGCAGTGATCCATTGACAATGTTTTGCGCATTATAGATTCTCAGCTGAGGGACACATCACAGATGAAGCTATCCCACTAACACTGCCAAAAGAAGCTCTGTACTTGAGATTTTTCTAAAAAATTTCTGTCTTCTGTCTTGAAATCAGTGATCGGTGCATTATGTACAGAAGAAGAGTCTGATGATTACAGACGACTTATAGGGAAATGTGCTGACAAAGACTTAGAGAAAGTGAAGCAGCTCACACAAAGAAAGCCTGACTGTGCTGAGTTTGTTTCATAGTTCAGTTCTCTGGTCATCTTAGGACGGTTCAGTCCCACTCGAGGCTGTGCAGCACTGGTTAACAACGAACATCATTCATCTCTGACTTCCTACAGTGATTTGAAGTTACACTAAAAGAAAGGCAAACATCACCACTGCTACACCCACTCAACTCTCTTGTTTGCTTTTTATAATCCAGATTTCTATTTAGACTTCAATTCCTTAGTTAAAGTTGCTGCTGGAAGTGTTGTGAATGAAGCAGTGCCAAACCTGTGCATAAACAGATGGGCCATGACAAATATTTAATTTGGAATTCTCTGAAAAATCCTCATGTAAATGCTCTTTTCTTTTTGCTGTTTCCTTCTGTGTTTATTACACAATAGTTGGAGTTAGGAAGAGAAGGGAAGTATGGAAGCAGGACAGAAGAGCAGCAGATGATTCACTGTCTCTGTGTGTCACTGTGTTTTGTAAGACATTTGGTGAATATCTGTCCATCACAGACACACTGAACCTCTGCCAGCTGCTGTCCTGTCTGTGAAATCTAACTTGTTGAATGCAGTTTTAAATTTTGATCCATTTTCAGCTGCTTTTCCAGGGTTGGCTTGTGGGGGCAGTGTGTTGGTCAGCCCAATGGACACAGCCTTAACGAATTATATGGAGCTGCCACCCTGTGGGGTCACCACTTACAGAGTTAGATATTGTGTAGTGGTGCATGATGTTCCGGGCAGCGGGCTGTACTGGGGGCCTGGGTGGACACATCCCTGGTGTCACAAAACTATTTTTTGGCTTTATTATTTTTTTTATGTCTGTCCTACTCACAAGATACATAAAAAGTACCCACAGCTCCTCCCCAGATTTATAAGTCCCTTATGAATTCTACTAATATTTCATAACTGAAATATTAGAAATTGTATTAAACTAGACATACAATAAAACTTGTATATTCTGTATTGAAAACTTCATTGGAAGACGTTCTGACTGTGACTAGGACCGGGCTCTTTCCTGCATCACTTCTTTGAATTAAATTGGATCAGCTTCTCTCATTTCATGTGGCGGCTCAGAAGTTAGAATTTGTTTAGACCAGAGCTGATTGAGGCTAAAGCAGAGGAGACAAAAAGGACAGAGTGAATGTGACAGGGATGAAGATAAATGAAAATGGAGTCAAATGACAGAAAACATTTGTCTTGATTTCTTGATATTATATTGCATCTTATAACTGCAGTGATACAATCAGTCAAACATGATTGTCCACTCTGGCTGCCACTAAAGATCACTTTGTGTCCTGGTGGGTGGAGGTGTGATGTATGACACCATCACGCAGTGGCACTGCTCCTCCTGCCCCGCCAAACGCCACAGCAGCATCAAGCAGACGAGAGCCAGCATGGTGCTGGGAATCCCAGCGGCATTTACTCACTTTGATTTCTGGGTGTAAACCGAAAAACAGATGGTCACGCCATTAAAAAAAAACAACTTTCTCTTCTACTGGCTCTCTTGATGGCACACGGGACACGAGGAGGAAGATGTTGAGATGTCCTTAGCCAGTTTTATTTAACTTTTGGCTCAAATCCATCATAACTGCTTTAGCATCTGAGATTAATTGAACACATGGGATTAATAATTCAGGTTGAGCTGGGCGAGATGGAAAGATGGTCTGTGTTGTGAAATACAACGAGCTCTAAATCAAATCACATCCACATTGCTCAGCTGCATGAGTTATGTTCTGTTACTGGGAACTCATCGATCGAAAAATCGTATCTGCACTCTAAAGCCCGGTGTGATGCAAAGTGATCGTTCTGTCCACAGACACCGAAGATGTGAGCGATGCAGCTGGATCATTGTGGTGTGTGAAACGTGGAACTTGTCGTTATTTTGGGAGCTGAGAGCATGTTGTAGCAGCCAGTCAGGGGAGAACAGTAGGGAGCAGAGTGAGCGTGTCTCTGCTACACAAACATAGATTATAGATCAACATGTCTCATGTCCTCACTCAGAACAGTCGTCCTCTGACATGTTCTCAGTTACTGTGAATGAGTCATGAGCTTCTCATAGAACAAATTAAAAAAATCGAACAGCTTTTATAAACGATTTTATTGTACACATGTAATGTTCCTGCTGCATGTTCAAAAAAAAAAAAAGAAAAAAAAAGATCATCATTCTTCTGTTTTCTTTGCAGAGACAAGCATCTGGAGCAGCGACTGGAAACAGCAAACCATCTGCTGCCCAAGGTATTTGTTAACCAACATGTTCAGTCTGAGAGGTGTAGCAACATACAGTATTATTGAAGTGCTGCTCTGGTGCACAGATGGCATTTAGTCTACAGCATGTTTTAATAAAACAACGATCTTCCTAATATTTGTCACAAAGCACAGCACAGTCATTGATTCAATGATTATAATTCAGTAAAGGGAAATTAAAACCTCTCAAACCATATGAATCCAACACACTGTAGTGTGTGTTTAGATAAATGTTTGTGCACAGAAGTACCAACAGCAGCTGGAAAAGTGATGGCAGATGTCAGACAGGTTGGTGTGGAGGTGGAGCAGGGATGGAGAAGGTTTAGCGGGGTTGAGCTACAGATGTTGAGGATCTGACACTGAGAAGCAGCAAGAAGTTAAGTACATGAGAGAACAACAGACATGACCACTGAGACGCTGAGCGGTGAAAGCAGCAGCTGACTATGCTCCTACTGAGTCTCAACAGAGCTGTAACAGCTGGAGCAGATTCAATGTGATGCTTCATAGTCACAATCAACTACATCACTTATTTTAGGTTATATAGAGGGCTAAAGTAAAACTAACAATACAGTTTAAAACATTATTAGTAGAAGTTACTTTATTTCATGTCAGTTATTATTTTTATTTATTTATTTTTTAACTTAACATTTCACTCATCTATACCTCACACCCTTATGTACAGTGGTAGAAATGTCAAAGAGAAGTATAAGAAACTGAGATGACTTGTACTTAAGTACAGGACCTGAGTGATGTACTTAGTTACTTGCCAACAGTTTATTTGCAGAAACCAAAGAGTGACAGTAGCTGGAGTTGTCACTGATCCTGTGAAGAGGTTCAGAGCCCAGACTGAGAACGGTTTCCTATTAGTACAATTACACAGTGATCATACAGTCATTCATTAAATCTGACAGAGAATAGATGACAATGTGTATTTTTTTTTCTTCTTTTCTGTAAGAAACCACAGTGATCGTGGTTTTCTCCACCCTGGTAGCAATTTACAGAGACCTACTTTACAAACTAGGTCGTGGTATTGTTGGCGTAATAATATAATTCAAATCCCTTGAGTTATAAATGGTGAAATTGGGTTCACAGCACTTGGCAGGAACCTTTGAAATTCATAAATGGTGTTAAGTGCCGAACTGTCGTTCTGGCAAGTTTAGAATAAACTAAAAGAGCTTGTTTCTAATTAAGCTCAGAGATGTTTCCTCCTTGAGTGAACACAACCTCACTGAACTGATATTTTATCATGAATATACATTAAGCAGGTTGAGTTTTCTACTTTCTACCATACGAGCACATGCTATAGATCCAAGTGCTTTTTGCAGTCTGCGCTTTCACTAAATTAGGTTTCATGTCAGCATGTGATACAATACTCAGAGGAATGACTCCATGTAGTCCAGCTCCTTATCACATGGCTGATGCAGCACGTTAATAGCAGCCCATTGGTTGCTCAATGGCTCCACACACCCATTGAGCACATGAAGCAGCTCCTCTCTACCTGGAGACCATGTGTCACCTCTTCTGTCTCTCTGGGGCTGCTGATAACACTGTTAAGACCCGAACTGAAATGGATTTCTGTCCCAACTCCTGGGATGATGAAGTACGTCGCAGCTCAGGCTCAGTCCGCAGGGAAACACCCCGGCAGTGATTCTACGCAGAGATAGAGGCGAGAACTACATTTGTCCATTTTCACATCTTCACATTTTTTCCCACTTCCCATTGTTTCATGTTATTACTGAACTTTAACTCACTCCAACAAATTTATCGTACAGAAAGGTACTTTTTGTAGTGTATGTCTGTACTGCTTCATGAGGTCACTTAAAGGTCGAGTGGGTAGGATATAGGAAAATCAATTTGCAGTTTTTATTAGTCTATCACCTTATACTAAGAATAATTGTGCTTTTCTCACTTTTAAAGTATTTATAGATACATTCACCCCATCACTGATCATACAGTCGCTGCTCAGCTTCACAGGTCATCTCTGGTTTTGTTGCTCACTGTTTCTCCACACTGGGCCTTCATCAATCATTGTCCACATATTTTTAAGGTTTCCTAAATCTCACAGGAACCAATTTAAACATGACCTTTCACAAATGGAAATAATCCCACCATCCACTGTGGCAATTTGATTCATTCATGCAGCGGCACACCACATTATATTGGAGGTGTGATGTTCCTGGCTCATGACGTCTTACGCCCTCTGTGGTTGAGAGGGCATTGACCCTGTGGAGCAGGTGTGACTGTAGAGGAAGATGCTGTGTGTGTGTGTGCATGCGTGTCATGAAACATGAAGTTATTTTAAATCATCACCTGTTTCATCCAAGGGCTTCAAGGTCAAACAAAGGTTCCATCTAAACGTAAGTAGGTCATTTGGAAAAAATCTCTGTTTCTATCGGATCACACACCTTCACACCTTAACACAGAACAGCAGGTCAGCACCTCACTGCACTGCATGACAACTTGTGTTGCTTGAATAAACTACTGACCTTTAGGTTTTAGCGAGTGAATCGATAGTGAAGTGCATCTACTTTTTCCATGAGACCTGTTGTAAGAAATGAAGCCACGTCCCATTAAACTGAACCGTTTCTATTGTTTTAGTTAGAGCCCACATCTGTTGTCTGACCTCAGTCTTTGCAGATCACTCACTGATTCAGCTCTGACACTGTGGTTTACTGTCTATAATAATGTCTCTGTGACTGGTCTCATTGTCTCCACACAGGGGGTTAGTGGGGTTAGTGACACGAGTTGTCACCTTATTTACACATGGAGGAGTTCGTCTTTTGTTACCTTTGTTAAGCTGAATTTGGTCACTGCAACTGACTGAACTACCTGTAACACCTGCAATGAAATTTTTATTTCATTTTTACGACATTTAGGCATAGTTTAAAGGCCTCCACTCCACCAGAGTTTACCCTCTCCTCTTTACCCTCTCCCATCTGCATCATCTCATGTGATGCAGATGGTAGTTTTAGTTTCAGTGCACATGAATCTGTTTGTATCACCTGGTAGACATTATATTCAATGGATATTACATCTTTGAATTCATGGAAATTCATCTAGAATTTGTTTACATAATTCAAAGTGGTGGACTAGTAGAGGACAGGTCTCTACTTCCTCACAACTGGAGAACTAGCAGTGGGAGGTTCAGTAGTAATAGACCTATAACTGTTGACATCACAAACATCATAAAAAAGGTATCAATGCCTCAGTCTTTCCCCCGTCTCACTCTCTCTCTCTTGCTCTGCTTAGATGAGAAGAAGAGCAACGTCCCTGAGGACTTCGACATCGACATGGACGACCCTGAGACGGAGAAGGCTGCGGTCGCCATCCAGTCACAGTTCAGAAAGTTCCAGAAAAAGAAGCAGGATGTGAAGTCGTAGAGTGGAGTGGCATCGGCTGCGTCTCCGCCTGATCTGGGCCCTGGTCTTGCATGTCAATCAAACTGCACCGTCATGAACTGAAAAAAAAGGGAGGGGGGGAATTACTAAAGGTTGGGTGTTCAGAGGGGTTAAACAGTATCTTTGTGGAAGTCTGTGTATAATTTATAAATGATAATAATAATTATATACAAGAAATGATACACTATTAAAATCTGGGTGTACGTATTTAAATCTTTCCTATGATTATTTGCTATTTCTGTTTTTTACTTTGATGACACATTGCAGTGAATCTACAGTAGAGCCTTCGTATTAACACTGTTTCTCATGTCACTGTCAGTGTATTATACCCATGTGAACACAACAGACTACAATAATCTCAGTATGAAACCACGTTCCTGTGATTGAAACATAGTCATGTCACAATGAAAATATTTTTGGGCTCTACTGGAGGTGTGCTGGTGTCGCCTTCCTGTGTCTCGTCCCTCCACCTGACGATGTTGGCCTCTGTGAGTTGTGTGTCTTTGTAGAGACGTAGATGTTTGTGCTTGTGGTTTGATTCCACTCGTGTTTCTCTCCTCCTTCATGTTTCGATGTTATTGAATCAGTATTATTGTTCAGTTAGACTCACACACGTGTACTGTACAAGCACACACACACACACACACACACACACACACACACACACTTATGCATGCAAGCTTGCACAGATACACACATACATACACACACACAAACACTCATACAGGGAAAAATGAATAAAGGTATAAAAGAAAGCAATTTGTTTTATTTTCTGTCATTTCACATTGTTGGAGCTGAAGTTCTCTTATTTCTTCTGCTATATATGTTAATGAATGAATGAATGAAATGAAGAGAGAACAGGATCCTAAAGGGTCCAGATGCTGAGATGCTGGAGGGATTATAAATTCAGACAGTGGCAGAAAGGAAGTACCTGCAATATCTCACTAATCAAGCTACATGGAGTGTGATTCATTCTCCACCATGGATCATTTCTCGTTAACATCCTCCCACCTAGGAAGAAATAGAATAGAATATAAATAGATTTTTTTAAAATTTCTAGATAAGACGTAAGCTATGAAATCCTCCTCACTTCTATCACCTCCAACAAGATGGTGGAGGATGTCTCTCTATCAAGAGAGAGAGTGCGAATTTAGAATGAAAAATGATGAACAGAAGATTTTCAGTTGGCTGATCTGAAAAAGTCTTAAGGAAATGACTGAAGTACTCTTGAAAAAAAAATGTCCTAAATGGAGTAAATAAAAACATGAAGCAGGTGTCAGCTGCAAACTGCTTAGGAGGGTACAGTGCTCGTCACTAATCCAAGCTTATTACTGTACGTTTCCTCAAACAACCGGAGACAGCTTCACACTCTGCTGACTGATCAGAGGCAAGAGTCCACTTCAGCCTGAACCTTATTTATGACAGCAGTTATTAAGTGCAGAGTGAGTCTCTGTCACTGTGTTTAATTTGTTGTGGACTTGGGAGAAAGATGGCAGATACAGTTGTCGTGCTGAGTGATACGGCCTCCTGCTAAACGCTCTGTCTCCTGATCTAAAACCATGGAAGCAGTTTATCAGTCAGGATGTGTGAGGCTCAGGCACAAGCTTCAGTGTGGCAGAAAAACACTCAATTAATGAAGCAGTTCATGCAGGAAGATCTTGTTAATGCTCAGAATGAAAATGTGACTACACACTACTTTGTGGTAATATTTACAGTTCATCTCTATAAGCTGTTGGTGTTATTTACAGAGCTCAGACTGGTGGATTAATGTTCAGCACATTTATTAAATCGTGGCTGTAACAGTATTCAGGTTCTCTCAGACCTGCTCTGGTTGTCTACATTTTTCAGAAAGCATGTTGGAATTCATTGATCAGCCTTATCATGGCCATGATCACCTGCCTCATATTGTGTTGATTCCTTTTTGCTGTCAAAATCCCTTTGAGGTCTGTACTCTAATAGGTCTGAAGGTGCTGTGGTATCTGGACTTTAGCCAAGTCTGGCCAAACATCTTGAACCTGTTGTTGTTCCTCAAATCATCCTGAACCTTTGTTGCAGAGTGACAGCAGCATTATCCCGCTGGAAGAGGACTCTGTTATCAGAGGACACTGTTTCATGAAGCAGTGACCTTGGTCTGTAAAAATGTTTAGGTGGTGCTACATGTCAGTGAATGGGAGGACCAGGACAATGTCCAAAGTGTCAAGCAAACTGCATCAGCCAAGTTGTCTTCCTTGCCTTCCATAATGCATCCTGCTGGCATGTCTTTCCCAGGTAAGTGACGCCACACATCCGACCATCCACATGATGTAAAAGAATGTAAAAGAATGGGAACATTCCTCGGAGCTGCAGTGTTGGAGACACTCTGACTCAGTCATCTAACCTTCACAGTTTTGTTGAAGCCACTCACATTCTCTGCACTATTTTCCTGAATCCAACATAAACTTTGATGACAAAATGTTCACCTGCTGCCTAAATCCACTCAGTGACAGCTGCCGCTGTAATTAAATAATCACTCTACCTGTCGGTGTCAGTGTCATGGCTGATCAGTTTTTATCTCTACAGTTTTCACTGTACACCACGCAGAAGCTGAACATTTTAATTCATTTTCACTAACTGCCACTCACAATTTCTAAAATATTCTATTATATATTATAATGTTATTAGATATTCTAACAGCTCTTTATTTTGCAACCTGAATGTTTTGTACTTTGTCAGGTCACTGCTGCAGAGTTAAAACTGCTTGGATCCAGTTTGTGTCTGTCTGGATTTAGCTCGGAAAAGCTTTTGTATAAAACTACGTGTCATCTGTTGCTGGTCTCTGAAGCTCTGTTCATGTGTGAAACACACATCTCAGCTTCTTATTTAGATTAACACAAACCTGTGTGAAGATCTCAAGGAGGCCTTTACATATAACGTCATTGTTGAAGGTAAAATGTTGTGGAAACACAATTATTTAGCTTTTCCATCCATAGGAGAAGAGGTTTTATGTTTGAGACTGGTTTGATGGCTGCGCAGTGTTTCCAGGTGTCCAGTTGTTCCGGTCTTTCTGGCTGCAAACATTTGAAATAGAAGTTAAATCCAGATGATATATTGGCAAGCAACACTGCCACCTGCAGGCAGACAGCTGCAGAACTGCCAACATTAAAAAACCATTAACATTACACAGCACAAGTCACATCAACGATCGAGCGGGGTGACACAGACAACTGTGTGAAGTGGAGAGAGACTGAGAAGTCACTGCAGGATTCATTAGGTCTCATACACTCAATACATGGTCTGATCTAATTAAACAGAACAAATTAGAGAGTGAAGTCTGAGTGAGTAGAACTTCAGACACTAGGGGAGGAGGGAAATCACTGTTTTATGCTCAATAATGAATAATGGAAATATAATTGGCTTCCGGGATCTGAGAGAAAGATGTGTATTATAAAGTGGGGACTTTTTATCTACAATTTGAAGGATTCTTTCTGAGGGAAATACAAAACACAAAGACCTTAAGTCGCATAGTTAATCTAATAATAATAATATATAATGGGAGAGAGAAATGGAAATTGAACAGCAGTTTGATGAATTTACACGTCTTGATTAATAGTTCATCAAAACGTGTGAAACTAAACATAACACAACAAGCTCAAAGACCTCAGGGAAGTTTGGTTGGAAAAAATTCATCAGCTACTTCATTACACCTGAAATAAAGAGGAAACAAACACAACAACAACATAACTGGTGGACACCTGAACAAAGGTGCAAATCATACCATTTTTGGAAACTAGAATATGCAACATCTAAGGAATTCAAAATGTTTGTTGGAAATACACATTTTGGTTTAGGAATATTTCATTCTATTTGTATTTTAATGATAACAACTGAAAAACTGACTTATTGTTTCTGAGAGAGGGAAGTTGATTTTACTCAGGAGATGGAGAAACGTCTGACCTCTGACTTAGTGATGGATGCTGCTTCACCAACTGATTTATAGACATATACTACCTGCTTTGATAATGGATACTTGCTATTGTTAATTTGCATGATAAGCCTGACCTGACTATAGAAGACACGTCATGATGGCGGGGACTCGGGCTCCGACTCTTGCGTGCATGTGTGCGCTCCGTCTCCACAACCAGCATCAGTCACTCATGTCAAACCCGCGGAGGACACTTTGGGGAACAGCCATTTTATTAATCAAATTTGAACTTTGTGTTAGTTTCTCTTTATTTCAGTGCCACCATGGTGAACACTCATGTTAAAAATAAAAAGTGACATTTTTTTTTCTTGTTAAAATGTATAATCATAATGAAGACAGTTAATCATAGAAACTAAGCATAGAAACTGACATAATGACCTCACAGCATTTTGGATCAAACTCTTCTCCCTTCAGGCTAACTCAAAAAACAAAAACAAAACAAAAAAAAAAAAAACAAAAAACAAAAAACAAAACAAAACAAAAAGAACAGAAATGGGCCAGGGCAGACAGGAACAAAAACAGCTTCTTACGTATATCCACATTTTTTTTTTTTTTAGATATTTCCCATAGACATTATAGGTTTGGTTTGAAGGGGGGATTCTGCTGGATTGTCTCACGTTTTTTTTTCCCTGTAGAGGAGCATCACTGCAATGCAGCAACAGTAAATCTACTGAGGACAGTGAGAGCCTTGAAGGCTCTACCTAGTGCACTGAGAGTAGGGGGATCTATCTGGACACACTTGAGTTGGGGTGTTGTGAAGTGCAAACCATTAGTTCTCTAAACCCTCCCTGTTCTAGCTAACATCATTTACCACCCTGGCAAACACGCAGTGGTAAACTACACCTGAATACATAGCTGGAGTGTGTCCGGCCCTGTAAGTATACTCACAACATAGTTATTTTCATCATTACAGTACAGTATAGAGCAAATAGTTTTCATATACTTTTCATATCTTTTTTTCATATTGCACCATCAGAGAATGGGACACAGAGAAAGATCAACAGAGACTCCATTTCCTAATTAAAACGAGATATGTGCAAACATGACTAAGGACTTTATTAAACCAAATCAATTCTTCCCTGTAATATCCACAAATAAAAGTGATTTCTCTTTTTATATATATATTTATAGTAATAAGAATAATAAATCTTCACATTGGATCATTTCATAAGTGTGACAAAATGCTCGACTGGGCTGTCCAGCCACGATCGTAATCCTCATTGTCTTTTTAATTGGTCAGTCCCCATGCATCCATAGGAAATAGATTTTTTTTTTTTTTCTTCAAAAAAAGTAACAATTGGAGAGCAGCTGAAAAGTTTGGACCGGTGTCAATTGCTTTCATTCCAAGATTTCTCCCAAGTTTCATTCAGTGTTTCAGCAGGAATATTCCATAGGAAAAAAATGACTCCAAATCGTCATCTTCCACTCCAGAAAAAAAAGATGTCCGGCTTATGAAAACATTGTAGCAATGCTGATAATAGATCATTTGGTAATCAATAATTAATGATCATTAATAGCTGACAACTAACAATTAATAATCACTGATTAATTATAAAGAATTAACAAGAATCAAGAATAAATAATGCTCCCTCGTTACTCAATTAGTTTGGCAAAGCTCCAACTGGAGTCGTTTCCGATGAGTGAATTTTTTTTCTCAAGTGAAACAAAAAAAGAAAAAAGAAAAAATACAAACAAGAGATAAAAGAAAGTTCTAAAATAAATAAAAGGAGATTAGTAAAAGTGACCCCGCCCTTGGAGAGAGGGGACATATATACAGAACTGCGTGGTGAAAGTCAGTTTACTGCACTTGAGTGTTAAGTCCAGTGTTAGAGTGAGTTCTAGTCCCGCCCTATGTGCCCCTGCTGTTATACCAGCGTGTAGGACTTTGCGTAGGGGTTGCTGCTCTGTTTGAGATGTCCTCGCGAGTCCAGCAGGGACTCCTGGGAGGTGCTAAGCTTGGCAGCCTGGGCCAGCTCTGAGCCCTCTCTGTGGGGGAGCGTGGCTGCCGAGCCAGGCTGCCACTGGGCCACTGGGTCCCTGCTGGCCTGAGGGGCCTCTGTGGGCGTTGGGGGCGCCATGCGAGAGGGCCGCTTCAGAGAGCGACTCTTCTGGGGCTCCAGGCAGGCCTGACCCATGGCGGCTCGCTCCCCACTGGCCGTCCCTCTGGATGACCCTGAGCAGGACATGCCCCGGTTCAACAGGAAGTCCATGCGCAGGTATGGAGGAAGGTGAACCAACTCGCCCCCTGCAGGGAGACACAGACATCACAGTTAAATACAGGACAGAAAACACATTGAGACATTCCTATACATACATCATCTGATCTGAGTCTTAGTTTAGTAACAGTCAAACTCAAATGTAACAGAAGTACTTGTCCTGAGTGTCCATGTTTTTACTATTTTCTGACCACTGATGAAGACACATTGTAGCTCTGTGACCTTATGAGAACAACTTTAATAGCCTTTCACTCTGTCCTGTCACAATTAACACAACTGAAACTACAGTAATTATTACACTGTAAATGTTTGTCTCATAGTGTTTCGTTGAAAACGTCTGCGAAAGACAAAGAATGAAGATTTTAATGTGTTCAGTCTAGTGACTGTATTTAAGGTCCCTTTAGTCTCAGTTGCACACTTACACAGTTCAGGAACATTTACACATTCAACAGAGCAGCTGTAGTTTCCTCCCCTCAACTTTTACGAACCAAGATTTTGTGATGAGTTCTTTCTCATGCATTTTTAATCAGTGCTTTGAAATAATAATTCCTGGACGGGCCGATTGTGTTTAACTCAGATTGAATTTTTGATTTAATGGCTCCCCATTTCCTCTCTAAAAGACTTTAGCCAAACTTATCTGAAGCAATTGACTTGAATACATTTCTGACTGTTAATCTGGATTCAGTGTGAGTATCAGAGTAGAAGTTAATGGCTGGATGTCAATATTAGAAACAAAGTGAAGTTTGGTGGTTAGTGTTAGCACACTGCTGGGTTTCAGGCACATTGTGGTGCTTGGACAGCGCAGCCTCACCCGGTCTGTGGGCCTTGGGCACGGCCATGTTCATGACCCGGCTGACGTCCTGAGGCTTGGGCGGGGAAGCAGTGAAGCGGCAGATGCCTGACTCAGACGGTGTGCTAGAGGTCAGGCTGTCGGTGTAGTCATTGGTGCCTGCCGTCATCTGCTCTGAGGAAGTGTCAGAGATGAAGCATTCGGTGATGGTGAATTTGGCGTGGCGCAGCTGCTCCTCCATCTTGGCGTGCTCGTAGGCTCTGGCGAGCTCCTCGTAGGTGGAGGAGGCACTTTCTGTTGACACCATACTGCTCCGCGCTCGGTCTGGATGTGCCAGAGTTAGTTGGGGATTAGTGACACGAGTTAGTGGCAGAATTATTGGCATGGCTTTGTTAAACCTGATACAGGTTCACTGTTAGAGATGAAAAGCAGTGTTACAGTATGATGAAGAAACTGCTGCATACCTGTGTCCTGAGATGGGCTGACGCTGTAGCTGTCGCTCTCCTTGTCAACTGAGCCTGCGACTCTGGGCGTGGGCAGCCTCCAGTCAGTGCTGAGAGTGTGTGAGGAGACAGGGGGGTGTGGGCGGTTCAGGGTCCATTGGCTGGCATAGCGGTTGCGAGCAGCTGGTCCGGCTTTGGCTGTGCGGCGGGCTGTGGGGTCTGAGATTGAGGGGAAGAATGCTTTGTGTTTATACAGATTACAGGAAGTACGGATCACTGAGGATGATGAAGTGGTCATGGGGATGAAGCCCCTGAATTCAGAATCAGCTGTCGCGTGTCACCTCATCCTTAAAGCTGAGGAAACACTATGTTGAATACAGGAAGTGATGATAATATCTCTTCCTGAAGTGAATGTAGACTCAGAGCCTAAAGCTGGATGTTAGGTGGAGGTGGGTCTAATGACAAAAAAAAAGACCACAGAGCTTTCAGATGAGCATGAAGGCTACAGGAGTAAAGCCACAAACAGTATGTGTGTTGCAGTGAGGACAGTACACTGTGAGAAAAAATGAAACATGGCTGGAAAAACAAATTAGAAAAGCTACTAAGCTACATGTTCATTATATGTGTTATGAAGTTAAAAAAGGAGTCCGTACTGGACTTACTGGTTCCTGGTCTGGCATCGGACACATCTACCAGTGGACCGGTGGCCTGGGACAGGGACTGGTAGTGGACAGTATGAGTGACCGTGGATGACTTCTGTTTCTGAGTTTCCCCAAAGTCGTTATCAGTCAGTAACACGGTGGATCTGTCATCTGTGGGATGGCAACACAAACATGATCAGGAAATTCACATGCAGATTCACTTCCTGTGAGAATTAACAAAAAAAGAAAGTGTCACTGTGCTCACCAACTGTCTCCATGGTGTCTCTCTCCTCGATCAGAAGCTGAGCTCTGGGGATGTCGATGTGCATGCGGAGCGTCTGTTGCTGTTTGTTGATTGGCTCTGCTGGACGTGTGTTTTTACTGCGGAGCATAAAACATAAACTTGTAGTAGCTGTAATAGTTACAGATGACAGTTCTGAGTTCATACTGAGATGCTTGTTGTCTTACCTCATGAGCATCTCAGCCAAACTCTTTGCATCTGGAGAACAAACAGTAAACATCATCAGAATAAAATGTGAGAACCGAATCAAACAAACATAGGTGAGGAACATAGTCAGGAAGTCGCCCTCATATTTACCTCTGAGCCTCTTGAGCCTCTGCTCCCTCCTCCTCCTCCTCAGCACCAGCAACCCGATGAAGATGACAACGATGCCCACCAACACACAAGAGATGGTCACCATCATCTTCAGACCTTCCCCACCTCCTGAATCTTCTTCTCTCACATTGGGCGCCTTCACCAGAGGTGCGATGGTGCCTGTGTAGAGGTCATATGTCATGTGTTATGATAGCTGTTATCATAGTCAAATCACACACAAGCTGCTGCACCATGTTATTATCAGCACTGAGGTAGAAACACTGTTCTCCCATTCTACCAAATTGTAGAAGCCAGATGATTCCCTAAGCAGATGTCAGAAAAGGTGCTTGGTTTGACACTCATCTCCTTGGGTGCAATATGAGCTGGCACCGCCAGCACCCTTAATCTCAAAGGATATCATAAGATTGTTTAACTCATGCGGTGGCATTCAGTGGGCTTGTGATGGAGATGTTGTAAGTAACAAACACACAAACTAGAGCCACTGCAGTCGGCATGAAATGTGTTTTTTATTACCCAATTTATCAGAGGAGCCTCAATCGCCTCCAGCTCTGCCATTAAAAGAAAGAGCGATTCATCCTCTTTGCCTCAAACTACCACTGTTAGCCAGACTCGGTATATTACACTTAGTGAAACTTATCTCCTTCATCACAGCTTCTGCACTTGTTCAACAGTCAGTGCCAGTCTTCACATTATAATACGTTTGGAGCAGTTGGTGAATCATATGCTGCCTGCCAGCCTCAGTGGGCGGTGACAGATATTTCAGTGACTCTGTTCTCTAAAAGGTAATGAGTAGAAAACGGAGTGGTCCTGCGCTAGTGTGTGAACTCACTGCCGTCATAGCTGAGCGTCGCAAACTTGACCCTCTTCTCGGCATAGCCGGCGCTGTTGTAGACCTTCATCTGTAGCTCGTACCAGGTGGCCTCCTGCAGGTCGTACAGGATGTAACTCTTGGTGAGGGAGGTGCGCTGTGCTGTGGTCCAGGTGGGCGAGTCTACGGGTCGGTACTCCAGGGTGAATGAGGTGATGGGGCATCCGCCATTATTCCAGCCGTTCAGGTTTATCTTGACACGAGTGGCGTTAATGCTGGTGAAGAGTTCCTGTTCTTTAGAGTACTGAGGTTCTGTGGAGGTAGATGTGTGCTCAGTCAGCACTTCACTTCTACACATACACTTCTACACATACTTCAATAACAGTCACACTGCCACGACTCTAAAAAAAACTCCTACCTTTCCCATGAGTCTTTGCTTCAATGATCTCACTGATGCGTCCCGGCCCCACTGCATTCTGGGCAGTGAGGGTGAACTTATACCACGTGCCACACTTGAGGTTCTCCAGCCGATAGGAGCGCTCACTGGGACTGATGGCAAAATTCCCCCACTGCTCACTGTTGTCCTCTGAATACTGCAGAATGTAGCCTGCAGACAAACATCAACAAAACAGTAAAAGAGGATTGAGATTAGAGGGAAAAAGAAACAAAACTCTGAGAGAAAAAAGTGTGGTGGAGCATCTAACCTCTTATGGAGCTGCCTCCGTTGTCCCCTGGGATCCAGGAGAGCGTTATAGAGGTGGTGGTTGTCTTGGTTACTGTGAGACGAGGCTGGTCAGGTGGAACTGCAGGAAAGAGAAAACACAAAAAACAGCTCTGCAATGACTTTGATTATGATTATTAGGACAAAAATAACATCTTGTCCACAGGTGTAGCATCTGTTTTTTGATGCTTTTTCTTACCTTGAACCTGCAGGTTGAGGACAATCTTGTCAGACCCGAAGCTGTTGCTGGCCACACAAGTATAGTTCCCAGAATCCTCTGCTTTCACCGTGCGGATAACAAGGCTGCCGTTACCATGGACACTGCGCCGGCTGTCAATCACAACAGGTGCTGGGGTACCGTTGCTGAAACAAGACATGTTAAGAATTAGCTTCATGTTTTGAGTATCTATTGACACACCTCGTGTGTGTCTGTAGCTTTAAGGCTGATGGGGACTTACATCTCCTTCAGCCACTTGATGGTTGGAGACGGATCACCCACTGCTTTACAGGGCAGCACGATGTCCCTCATCCAGGGGGTGGTTACTGTCCTGTTGAAGGTCAGAATCCGAGCCGGAGCTACAAACACACATATACAGCAGATATAAATATGCTGTTTGTTTTTTCTAAATGATTTCTGTCAGAGTTTTTCAGTTTTTCATGTGTTGTCCTCTCTAAGCCCCAACTTCACTGAGACAGGCCTACAGGCTCAGGAGGACGTCAGTGAGATGGTGCTTCTTTCTCCATCTGAGCAGTGGAGCAGAGAGGAGAGGACATCCATCACCTACACCTCAGGCAGGATGTGCATGTCCTGCTACAAGCTGTGGGTTCTGACTCCAGATACCATGGGACCTATCAGCATATGCAATCAGCTTATCAGCTCTCAGCAAGCATGTTGATGCTGACAGGGCCACTGGGTTATTTACATTCAGCTAACGGCCCCCTGCCTGTCTCCTGATGAAGAGATACTGGGAACGAGATACTTTTTCAGCCATCTACATGGGTGAAGTGAGTTGGGGCAAAGAGGTAAAACAAGGTAATCCCTGCAGAGAGATGCTGTTCCACTCTGTGATGGTGTCCTGGTGAACTCTAAACTGTCACACAATCTCAGCAGTGACTATCACACGCCACCCACCCTCAGCCATGGGTTTCACTGTGATGATTTCACTGGCGTTTCCACGGCCGGCGGCGGTGACGGCCACCACCCAGATGCTGTACTGCCGGTTCCGGCTCAGGTTGGGGATGCGGTAGAAGAAAACATCTGGAGCCGCCTCAAACTCGCTGCTCACCTGGATGAGGGAAAACATTTATGGCTGTTATGTTCTGCTGCATCATTTTCCATCATCATTTTTTTCCACTTAGTATCAAAGATTTTTCTCTCATTGCCAACAAATCCCATGAAACCACAAGTTCAACAATAAATGTTTCCTGCTAACAGATACAGTCTGATCCAGTGTCTAATTTATCTTATTCCTCTGGGCCACAGAGCTCAGATATTGTCTAAAACCACATTAAAACCATTTCAGTGATTTATTGTTATATGTTCACTGCTGGTGCAGGTTTCAAGAGTAACCAGCCTAAAAATCAGTGTTTAACCACACTGTGGTAAACTACAGGAGATCAACAAAAACAACATTTTAATTTTATCTCATGTCTCATAATGTTTGCTCTGTTTTTGGTCTCTACCAGGCCTCAAGGGAAATATGTGGCTCCTTGGCTGCTAAATGCTCAGAGCAGACTCAGCAGGTATTTAGAGCATTTTTGGCTTAAAGATAAAAACAGAAAACCAAACCAGTCTTTTAACAAATGTTCACCTGTTTTAAGAGAACACTTTTTGGTAGCAAATAACCTTGGTGTCAAGAGCCACAGTCAAGGAAATTAGAGAGCAGACCAACATGCTGATGGTTTCTGACTTTTCACTAAATTTTCTGTCAGTAATAAAAATGCAAAACACTTCTGTTGTTTCATTTACAATGTGTTAAGTGTGTTACCGTGGGGTGGGGGTTGGAGCAGAATACGGTGTATTTCCTGATGATGCCGTTCACTTTGAGAGGAGGAAGCCAAGACACAAACACCACTGAGTTGGATGCAGCAGCTGCTTTCACACCAGCTGGAGGACCAGGAACTGCAAGAAAAAATGACTTGATGATTTATTTCCTTTATTAGACAAATATAACTACTCTTTATGGTGCTTTTTATAACTAACATACAGACAAATGTCATTTATTGCAGGACTTTCTGCTTCATGCAAGATTTCAGTCATCTCATTATTACTACAGGGTTTCATTCATCACTGTGAAATACTCTCGATTTAACCTACAGCAGCTGCTCATACTTACACCTCAGTTTGAGATTATCTGTAAAACAGCTTGAATCAAACACAAATGCAATCAAACAGCTGTTCTGGAGACATGACTTTAATTTCCTACCGTCCTCCTTAGTGCGCGTGTAAATCTGTTCACTGCGGACTCCATCTCCAGCTCTGGTGAAGGCCAACACCTGGATACTGTAGTTGGTGTACTTCTCTAGTCCATCGAGCTCCAGGGACGGCTTTGAAGTCGTCACGTTCTTGATCTCTCCAAGCTCTGAGAGACAGAAGAATAAGATGAAGTCAAATTAGTGAGGACTCCTCAGGTCACAAGCTTTATCCGCTGCCACTCTGTGTTTTGTAATCCAGTGATATGACAAGTTGACACAGGTCCAGACATGTGACTCATATATTTTATAGAAGATCACGTACATAGAGGTAGATGTCAGGCCCTGGGGCGTTATAGCACAGCCTTGGATATAATGTCACAGTCAATCACTGAGTTAAACCAACCCTGTGTCTGAGGTCTGCTGCGGTGGTTGTGACCGACAACCTGCTACCTCAGCTGTTAGGGTTTGAATTATTGATGTCTCACTGTGTCACTGCTCTCTGTCCATATCCCTTCTTCATACTGTTTAAATCTTTTTCCTCCTCCGCCCTGCTGCAGCTCTTCCATCACACTTGGACCAGTGCAGAAAAACATTTTATACATGGTTGTGTGCATACATGCATTTGCCTGTAGTTTTGAATATATCACCACGATATGAAAATAATAAAACACTTTAGAACTGAAAGAATTAAATGATGAATTGATTAAATGATAAACAGAAAATTCTGCAATGATGTCTGTATCAACTTTTGTGATAAATACACAAGTAAAGTATTACATTTGTGAAAAAACTGCCGTTAATGCAAAGAGTTAACACTGAATCCAGACCAGCTGACTTCAACACTGACACAACCTGCATCACAGTTCGTTACGAAAGGCTTTTATCGCCCTCTTCTGGACACTGACATTATATTCTCTCCTGCTGATGAAGAGCACCTCTGGGATGTCATGGTGGTGTAGACACGTTGATGGTTTAATTGCAAAACATTCATTTTATGAAAGCTCATTAAAAGGCAAACTGTTTAGAGATAACATCAGTGAGGCTTAAATGTGAGCATCCACCCACTGTTACCATGCAAACTAGTCGCAGCTGTCAGGTCCTGAGTCTCATGTTCGACAGGCAGGACGACATGATGTGACAGTGCAGAGGTCAAAGGTAATCACGCTGTCACAACCAATCGTAGTGACACAAACCCGGCATGTGACAGAGGCGTGCCGCGCTGTCTCATTTCCACAGGACCACGCACGCAGACTTCTGACCACCAGCACACAGAACCCTTAAATACCAAGAATCCACTTGGGTAAATATTAGTACTCATTAGGATCACTGGCAGCTCTTATTAGCTTCTTATCTTTGATACTAAAACAAACCATGCTGCGATTTTAACATCTTGCAGATTTTACTGGATAAATCAACACTGACCCACATGAAGATTGACCTCAGCCAAGACGTCGACACACACGAGTAAATTTACTGCATTCATGCAATTTATGTTCCAGGTTGATCCAACAGATAAACCATGGTAAATCTACCTCAGTAACAACAACAACAACAACAACAATAATAAATAAATATAACAGTAACAGTAATAAAACCATAATAGTAACAAATTAAAGACTGCTGCTCTGACAGCCAATGTTATTTCACCTCTTTAGGAAGAGTAATCTATTACTTGTTTACTTGTTATTTTCATTTTTTTTTTCTTTGTAACAGTTTCTCTACAATGGATTAAACTGATATTTTTTATATCAGTATTTACATCCATATACATGTTGTGTTGATGTGTTGATGTAGATGCAGATGTAGATTCACATCTGCTTAAGTAGCACGCTAATGTTACTGTTTCATGCAAACACACACAGTCATGTCTTTAATGAATGTACAGGTGTTGGTGCAGGTGTTGGTGTGTACCTCCATCAGGCAGGTTGGCCCAGTAGATGACCCTGAAGCCAAGCAGGTTTCCATTCAGAGCGTCTTTGGGTGGAGTCAGCCAGGACAGGGAGATGACCTCAGGAGATGTAGCTGTGGCCTGGACGTTCTCTGGAGGTCGACTGGGCACTGAAGGGGAAGAAACATGGGAAAGACGATGAAATAATTGGAGAACCAATGGAGAATGTAGGACTAACAATGTGGCAACACCCTCTGATCTCCACTAGGCTGTGACATATCCTCACAAGTCTCTCCAACATTAAACCATGCTGCCTGCCTCTCAGAGAGCACTCAGTTCACTGCTGTGATCATAAACCAAATCATCTGTAATATGGCACATGCTTTCCTATTTTTCTAATCATTTGTACAGAGTAATCCTTCACAACTTCACTGTGTCTCACCGTCCTCCAGTGTGGTTGCAGCCACCTCTGTGGACGACGGCCCCGTCCCAGCACTGTTGCTGGCTTGCACCACGACTCCGTACTGGGTGAATTTCTTCAGGTTGTCCAACACCAGGCTCTCTGCGTTGTCTCCTGTGGTTTCCACACTGATCACACTGAACTGGTAGTTTCCACCTGAGCTATACTCTCTGTATCCCACTTGGTAGCCTCGGATGGCCCCGTTCTGAAGATGTTTCTTGGGCGCCTGAGAAAGAAATGGCAAAGATTATTTGCAACTTACTGACAAGAGGATACCTGGAAATAATTCAAATATTCAAAAATGAAAAATTCAAATATTGTAGCTACATGCACAAACACACCCACCCACACACACACTCTACTGTACTCTTAACACCTTTGTTTATTCAGGAAGAGCTACATGCTGTTTGCCTGCAATATCCTGCTTTACATTCATAAAGACAAACATGGTCACACCTGGGAGCTGACCAGGACGACTGCAGTCTTCTGCAGTTTGAGCAGCTGCTCTGCAGCAGCAGGTTAAATGTTTAGTTCGGGCTAATTGATGTCGGGGTTAGAACAGCACTGATTTACTCTGCAGGTTTAAAATAGCAACTTTTAGCCGCAAACCGTCAACTCTGACCGTACTTATCTGGACAAAGCTGCACCATCACTTCATGGAAACATACACACACTTTAAACCCTCTACGTCGGATTGTCTTACCCTCCAAGTGACTCTGATGCTCTGAGAGGAGAGGGCCTCCAGCTGCACCTCCTGAGGTGGTCCATCAGGAGCTGAGATCACATCACAAACATGAGCATCTTGGAAAACTATATATACAAATGGCTGACACATCAGATCTGGCTGTTTTAACAAATGATGGTTTTATGTATTAGTGGCTACTGAAGGTGAGGACAAGTGTTCTGTGGGGGGGTGACAGAGGGAGGGAGATGGAGGCATGGAGGGGGGGAGTCCAGCTTCAGTCTATTGACCGTAGTGTGACATTTACTACTGAGGCCGCTAATTGAAAAGTTCTGCTTTTAGTGTGGGGTCAGCATGTGTTCAATAATGCAACAGAGCCAATGGGGCTGATGTCACCAGGCTGTTAATGAATTGACTCAGTTGGCTTTTACCTCTTTTTGCCTCCTGTCTTTCACTCACTACCTACACTCACATCTCACTATTTTGTTCTTCTGATTTGTAATCAAACAACATTAAATATTCTTTCGTTGCTGTAAATGTAAATTCTCTGTGCACTTATTATATATAAAAATATGAGGCTGTGTGCAAACAGAAAAACATTCTCACCTGCTTCATCAGTGGTGATGGTGAGCTCATTGCTTGCCTCACTCTTTCCGATCAGGTTCTTTGCAAACATGCGGATGTTGTAGGTGGAGGAGGGGTGCAGGTCGATGATGGTGGCCTGGTTCAACTGAGGTGAGACATCTTTGGTCTTTTGAGCGGTATCCCAGGAGGCTGTGGGAGTGGAGAGGCTGAGGTTTATTGGGGTTGCTGAAGTCAGGGGAGAGGTCGAATCCAGTTAAGTGCATTGAGACATGTTGTGTTAAATTATAGCAATGAGACAAAGAGAATGCAGGGATTATTCATCAGCAGAAACACATAATTTTCTGTAATCTGACAGATTTCAACCTACGCTATGTGAGATAATGAGACTGTGGACTTAACATCTAATAATGATAGGAACATATTTTCCTGTACCTGATTTGTTCTTGCTCTCAATATCGAAGCCTGTGATTGGACTGTTGCCATCAAAACCCATAGTCCAACGTAAAGCGATGGTCCTGTCCTTTACTTCTCTGATTTCCACTTCTGGGGGGTCTGGGGGTTCTTCAAAGCACAAAGTAGACAAGTTGTTTCTCTCACACTGACATTAAGACTTGAACAGTTCTGTTTAGGTTAAATATGGGTGCAGTTATACCTTGAACTGTGAGCTGTATGATTCCTCTGTCTTCACCGAAGGAGTTGATGGCGTGACAGGAGAAGAAGCCGGAGTCCTCCCTCACCGTGGGCATGATCTGATGGAGGCACAGGGAGAGGAGAAGAGGATGACATTAAACTGATAAAATTATATAAAGGTGGATGTCCTTTGATCCGTTGCCTAAGAATAATGGTCTTGCAAGAAAACAAACATATAACATATATAACAATATCAGAGATCAAATCTACTAACCCAACTCAAATTGCATATTTGGGACTAGCACACCCTCTTACCTGCAGGGTGGAGATGACTTCATCGCCCACCTCCTTCACAGAAACCACATAGCGGCTGGTCTCGGGGTTGATGATGCGTTCCTCCTTCTCCCATCGCACCATGATGGGCTTCTCACCATGAGCTGTGCAGCTCATTTTCTTCTCCTCGCCCTGTGTGGCCAGTGTGGTGTTGGGGTAGGACGTGATCATAGCTGGGACTGTGTAAAAATAAAATACAAGACAGACACTTTTAATAGATATCTTATTAGATTAGACATTTATATCGTTGAAATCTTTATTTCAAACTGCTGAAGCCTGCATGTATTTAGTAATATATTCAGTGACATCATAATGTCATTTGTACTACCAGCAGTACTGTCACCAGCTTCTGGTCCCTCATGTTTTATCACAAATCCTCAGTGTCCTTTAGCAAACTCAGCAACCGCTAACAACATCTGACTCAGCCAACTACAGTTAAAACACATTAACTGACCTCTGTTACCAGCAGCTAACATTAGCCTGGTGCCTTTAATTCAAAAGATATTCCACAGAGAGACACACAACAACACACAGCAAACACATCTTTCTTTTTTGGTTGTTTTCCACCTTCCAATGTTTACACTGTCTGTAGACCTGGTCTAACACATTTTGCAGATGCTGCATTTCCTGTAGATATGATCCTAACATCCATCAATTCTGCAGCAAACACATACAGTGTTGTGTCATTATTGTGTCAGTGATCAGACCCCTCATGTTTATAGGTATGGTTGAATATGTATCAATAAAAAAAAAACTATGAGCCATAGTTAGACTTGTATTAATACATTAATACAATAAATTGATGATAAAAAGATAAAAATCCTGGTCCTGAAGCTGTTTCGTGTTAAGAGTAACTGTTTATGTGATTATATATTTAAAAATGGATAATTAATTAAAACACTGTGTTACCAAAATCTTTGTCTCAATAATTATTTGCAGCATTTTCACCTGATGTCTTGATGTGTCAGTGAACCAGGTTTCCTGCTGATGGGAGGCTTCTTAACATACTAGAGTGTAAAAATGCTTTTATTTGTCACTGGTAACATTTATTAAAAACCATTGAGACATGTTTTATAGTAACAAAGAGGAATAAAACTTGCTTTAATTAGGTGCAGACAGAATTGTGAGTGTTGTTAATGAACTGTGACTGAATGTACAGCTTCTCTTTAATGTTGTGTTGGAGGCAGAAAGCAGCTTCGGTGTGTCTTGTATCAGAGGGTCCTAAATGGTACAGTGATGCTCTAACAACACTCTGAAGACACCACACTAAACACACACTAACTATATACATGCCTCATTACACCCACAGCAGAGTGTATAACAACCCTCTACTCCCAGATGCTCACACACGCTCAGACACACATGCGCACACACGCACAGAAGCTCATGTGCGCACACAAATTTCTCGCTCTCACTTTCTGTCTTTTGCACACGCACACACAGACACACAAAGCGTGGCTCCGGTGATGTGATGGGAAGTGTCAGGCAAGAGGTTGCAAACATTTAAGCCTCATCTCTTATTCACTCTGCAGCCATTTGGGGCTCGGCTGTGGAAAAGAACGCTGATTTATTTTGCATGACAAGTATGAATTTTTTGTGAGACACATTTGGATAAGTGAGGAAGGGGGGTGAAATAACTGCTTGGGCTTTGTGTAAACGTTATCGTTTTAGAGCACAGCTACTTTCATTTTGCCGTGTAAGTGGCTCAGTGGTGGCGCAGGGCCATGTTGTTGACACTCACACGGGCAGTGCAGGATACTGAGCTAGGTGACAAAAAGCAAGGATGGCGCAAAGATGGAGGCAGCTCCAGCTGTCTTGTCTCTACAGTAAACACTGAAAACATACGGGGTCATGTGGAGAAAACACATCAAGCATACTTCAAACCATGTCTTTAATTTATCACAGCTCAACAGATACTGTTTATTGATATGCTGATAAGGTTAAACATCGACTTCGTGTTGGCTGAGTTGTTGTTGGTGATTGAATTTTTTAAAAGGAAACCAGCAAGTCTGAGCTCGAACAACTGCTGATGTAAAAATGTGAACCAACTGGAATTGACCATTAATCTTAGATTTGGTGTGTGTGTGGGAGATTGGGGTAGTGGGGTGAGGGGGTGGGGGGCCTTTTGATCTCACAGCCAATCAGAGCAGTTTTTCTCCCAGGCTTCTAGACACACCCGAAACAGCTCTTTAGTAGAGAGAACTACACACACAGAGAAAAAAAATCTACATTCATCTATTGATTGAAACACAACAAACCATTTGATGTTTGTAGACCAAAGGAAAAAAATCCAGATATGACACATCAGTACACCTAAAGACACAAAAATCATACACAATATATACATCCAGGTTCATACTTTGACTAGAGAAAGCAGCAACAACTGAAAACATGAAAGCAGAGAAGCTTTCTTCATGTTGTCAAGGCCAAACTGATGCATATGAAAGATAAACTGGAGCTGCTCCGACAAAAGCAGCTAATATTGTTACACTTTCTAACCTTGTCTATCACCAGTTGAAGGGAATATTAATTCAATGCTGCATCATAAATCATCATCACTTTTTATTTAATCAGTTACCGACGATATCTGCAAATCACTGTGCAGATTATTTCACGCGCCTCTTTGATCAAACCACTGAAGTCACTTTTTTTAATGACAGCACTCCTGCCATTAATGTGCAGCAAACAATAAAGTGAATTTATTTTTACAACATGGCATCCTGATATGAGATGATTGTCTGCGAAGACAGAGGCACGAAAGCAAAACAAACACTCAACAATGGGAGTGTCTCTGCAGCATGAGGCAGGCTCTGAGATGAGGCACACGCAATTTGTATTTGTGTGTTTGTACATGCATCAGCTTGTGTCTGTGTATATGCATGTGTGTAGAAGCCAGTGTGCGTTTGCGTGTGCAAGCAGCCCAGCTGAGCCAGCCCTGAGGCACACTTTGCGGCCCTGTAATTGTTGTGTTGATGTATTTCTTTAATATTGAGTGGAATTATGGGAACAAGACAACGGGGTGGAGAAAGAGAGGGAGAGAGAACAAACAAAAAGGGTAAGGAGGAGAAAGAGGGGCGAGAAGAAGTAGCATCTAAACACACACACACACACACACACACTCACAGCACGTACAGGATTTAATCCTATGATTTGATTCACTTTGTCATTTAGAATCATCTTGGTTTATTTGATGTAAATATCTGTAACCACTGGAAGACACAGTGTTGTGCTCAAATGAAGCAGAAACAGATGAGTAAATAGAGCTCACTGCCCCTCACACACACACACACACACGCACACACAATAAGATGGGATGTGCTTATAAAGAGAAGCAGAGGACAGTGTGGCTGGTTGAGTGTTGCAGTCTCAGATGTCTATTTTTCATCCTGAGACTGTCCCCAGACATCTGCTGCTGTATCTGTAACGTGCATTAGTATAAAACGGAAAAGAAAAGAAAGCATCAACGCTGCAGCTTTTGGAAAAGCAAAGAATAACGGAGTGCATGGTGTATGTTTCCTGCACAGCACAATGTGTCTTTTATGTGGAGGTGAGGAGAGCCCTGTTCCTCCACAGCAACCCAGAGGGCAGTGATGATACGTTTAAGCCTGCAGGGGATTGTGGGGGATAGGCTGGCTGCTGATAGGCTACTCCCGTGAGACAAAAGCCCCCCTCCCTCCTCCCGCCTTCTCCCAGGCTCCCTTTCACCTGGCCAGGTTACCATGCCAACCAGCATCGGACAGTCTCTCCTCTCCTCTCCCCACCTCGCCTCCCTCCTCCCTCTTCTCCTCCTCTCTCTCTCTCTCTCTCTCTCTCTAGTCTCTACTACTCTTAGAAAAAGGGCCATTTCTAGTAGCCAGGAATAGAACATGGACCTGCCATTGATTTTCACAGAAGTATGATGATGATTACACAATCACAGCCTGAATGTCGCAATGCAGGGCCAAAAAAAAAGAGACCCAAAATGAAAATGTTTCTGATGTCTCTAACTGGTAGCAGCAGTGATGTGAAAAACAGAATTAGACAAATGGAGGAGTCAGAGGAATAATAATAACACATAATTATAGTAGAATGGCTACTTCAGCGTGGGGCTATTCATCTGTGAGCAAAGAAAGAGCACAGCGAGGCCGTCTCTGAGGTTCATTGAGATGTGACAGGTGATGAAAAGGCATTACATCTATTTCTGCATCATTTGAGCCGGATTAATTGTTATTAGCAGGAAAAACAGTGAGTTCCATTTTAGATGGCAGCCCCCTTTTAGAAAAATAAAATGAAGTAATCATTCAGTCAACAGAAGATCTAAATCTCTGCTTTTAGAATATCGTTTGGTTTGATGTATTGAATTGGTGATGACATTTCTGATTTCTCTAGAGGGTACTTCATTCCTGATTGATCAGCTGCTGCAGCTGTCCAACTGTCAGAGACTGTATCATTTCCTAACATTTTTATTAAATGCTGAGAATCTGTGTGCAACTTCTCTTGTGTCATACCCTCGCTTTATTAACTGGCTTCATCCGAGTCTCACTCGTGTCGCTCGTCTACATTTCACCCCTCTCTATGTGACTGGCTGCGTGGCAGGATGGTGTAAGCCATAGGGCGCCCCGGCTCAATGGGGCCACGAGGGCCAGACAAGAGAAGACAAGCTGAGATGTGTATAGCTCCCTGCCCTGGAGGCACACTGTAAGTGGGCGCTGGGGAAGAGACGGCCTGGGTAGGGGGAGGGAAGAGCGCAGTGGCAATCACACAAAGATGACTGGTTCACTGGCTGCCTGCAATGTACTGAAATAATTCCCTTAGCTGCACAATTGGCTTGGACATGGAGCATGATAGCAAATGAATGCCTACAGACCGGGTGGGGCAGAGTTGGGAGGGAGAAAGGGAGTGTGTGTGTGTGTGTGTGTGCGTGTGCACGCGTGTGTGTATGCGTGTGTGCAGATGAGTAAATAAGATAAAAGAAACAAGGATCAGAGAGAGACAGAACTTCCTTATGGTTGTCTGCTGCTCAGTGACCACAAGACCATTTACCACTTGTCTTCAGTAAAGCCTCGTTGTGAGCTCTGCCCTCATCACTGTGTCTGCTGACATTATGATGTCTAATAGGCCTGATTGGTCCTAATTGGCCCTGATAAACATTGAGTGGCTGTTGACTGACTCTGATAGCATCCGCTGTGGATTGGTAATGAATTGACTGAATTGCATCTGTTTTGGAGGTAGAGATGCTTGACTGGAAACTGCATAAAAATCATTTGTTTAAGCCGCCACCTGCAGCCGGTGTCAATACAACAGAGACTACCACAGCTCCTGTGAATCATCTTCATAGAAGAAAGATAAACACATCACAAGTGCATTTATGCTCACGTGCAGCCATGTACGACTTAATCCTGGTGCAGTGAGTACAAGCAGTTTTTACTGGCTGTTAGTGCAGTGGCGGCGTTCATACAGGATGATGCATGGTGTATTATGACGAGACATTAGCCTATGCACAGACACTCATAACAATGAAAGTGCCAAGCTAGGACATCACAATAGCAGCAATTCATTTCCCAGGGAGTCCACCACAATAGCCTGGCAGAGTAGGATGCATCGAAACCACTGCATTATCAGCTGAGCCCATTAGTCTTTTGTAATGGCTGCACTGTGCTGCACTATATCTGCGTATCTTTACATTATGCCTTTGCATTAATGTGTGCAGTCCTTTGTCTGCCCTCATGTGTGCTTGGGAACTTATTTGCTCACCTGTACCATATATATGACCTGATAGCATCAGCATGCGTTTATATTGTACATCTCAGAGGTTCTGTTTGAAGATATTGATTCTTGCTTACTGATACATCAAGCTTTGCTTGGACAGCCAATAATACACAGTGAAGATCATGCTATCCATCACGTGAGTACTTCAGCATGCGTAAGCTTGTGTGCCCCCTAATTGGCTCCTAAGCCTCTTAAGTAGCTACTACTGCTCAAGTGGTGTAGGCTGGCCTGGATAAACAACATAGAAACAGTACAGAGTGTACAGAACATCACAGTGGCCGACATTAGCGAGCCTCAGACGTTACAGAGGACTGCACAGGCTCAACACTGTACCCATTAAGCACATACAGAGGCTTTAAGGGTTAATGAGCCTGCTGCTCATGGTCTACACACACACACAAACACAGGAGATAGGTTGAGGTGTGGCTTCCCTGGTGCCCAGGGACATTGGGGTTACTACAGAGAAAAGACACAAATCAGGACAGCACAGCTATCACAACAACAACCTGACACTTCAGGGGCAGAGCATGCACCTGGGGGACTGCTGATACACACACACACACACACACACACACACTGGATGAATACACCTATAGTAGGACTGTGGAGGGTTTAATGTATGCCTTTATATAGATAAGCAACTGTTCCCTTTCCATATTTCTAGTCAATTTGCAGCACTCTGCATCTGCAAAAGCACTAATAATTTGTTGTGTTTTAAAACTGCACACACCAAGTTAACATGAGATCATTGTTAATTAATCAAAAAATCTGCTGATTATTCTTTCTTACTTAACTGATTCATTGGATGGTTTCTAAGAGTCCAAGTTGTCCAAAATACAGATATTCAGTCTTTAATGATATACAATAGAAGCAGCAGTAAACCTTCACATTTGAAAAGCTGTAACCAGTTTGGTTTCAAACTATATTATCTCCATGGAGCAGCAAAATTGGTGAAAAAAAGCAGGTTCAAGTTAATTAAGTTAATTAATTCATATGAAACATCTAATGTCTGAAACATCTAGTTGCAAGACGTTTGGTGCAGTTTTGGGAACTCGTAGGCAATGAGATTTTTTTTTGTTTGTCATATGAACAGTGAAATCTCTGTCTCTGTGTTGAGTCTCCTGTAAGACTCTCCATGCATGTGAGTGCTCTTCTATTAACATTACTATTATGCACATACAAAGAGCTAAAGAACATATTAGCTTAAAACACAGAGTGAGGATGACTCAATACACACTTTTTGTAAATAAAAGGAAAAAAATGGAACCAAGATTAGGAAGTCTTCAAGATGTGAATACATGTTTTCAGATTTATTTAATTGTGAATCTCTCATGAATGAGTGATGTGTCTGTGGCTGTACATGTATGTTTATCTGTGATGGAACATCGTTGGCTACAGTCAGACAGGAGGGTCACAGCCTGTGTGGCTGCTGCTGACAGACAGTGACACACTCAGCAGGAAGAGCTCTGCTCTGGTTTGATAAGAGCCACAAGGGTGAAAAGCCTCATCTAACAGTGAGAGATCAAAACAAGCACCCAGTGCACTAACACATAAACACATACACATTGAAATCACAGTCACTCAGCTCAGACTCACAGATCTCTTTTATGCTCAGATATACATAATTTGTGACATGATTGTTTGTGCTATAGAGGAGGTATGTAGTCCTATCTAAGTTCTTGCTTTTACCATCTTTCTTATTTAGAGACTGTGGATTAAATCATGTATTAGACTTGTGGTGTATTAAGTGTCCTTTCAGCCTGAAGATGGCAGCATTCCTGTTGAAAAAATTGTTGAATCGTTGAAATATTGCTACACAGTCAATGAAACGTCTGGAAATGACCTCAGTTTAACAAACTCAACAAAGACAATTGATAAGATTCCTGCTTTCACATATGTATAATTGTGTTTGTACATATATTAATTAAAAAAAAATAATTAAATGTTATGATCTGTAATCAGTAAAAATCCAAACAAACAAACAAACAAACAAACAACAAAACAAAAACAAAATTAAATCCATATGAAGGGAAAAAGTAAGAGAAGGTTTTAATGACATAAAAATGTTTGCATCTATTGTAGAGAGGTAGGATGAACTACCTCATCCAAAACAGAGACACTGTGAGATACAGTTTAAGAGGAGGAGGGCTAAAGAAAATAGAAAAACCAGCACAAAGAGGAGGGAGATAAGCCATTCCTATTTCAACCCCCTTTTCCTCCATTCCTCAGCCCTCTTTTCCACATGGCAGCTCCTGCCTACATGCAGAATTCAGGGCTTAATGGAGGGGAGCTAAGTCCTTGGCCACACAGCGGATAAATGCTGTACTTTCTCCAAGAGATGTGATGGTGATGGCTGCACGCGTTGCTTTCGTGGGATTCAGCCAGGCAGAAAGCACAGAGCGAGCCCTGTGATGGCATCTTGCTGGTGGCCCAACTGTCACAGACAGAGCCCACTCTACTTCAACTCACTTAACCTTTGTGTTTTGCTGCTAATGTTTTATTTTAATGTTACCAACGGCCCTGAGCATGATCACAAAACAGCAGCAGATGAGATGAAGTCTGGTGTCATCGTTTTTATAGAAAACTGATTAAATATAAAGGATGATATCAGCTGACTTTATCTAGAAGGTAAACAGAGTTGTCAGTCTACCGTCGTAGGTTTATTAAAACGTTGTTTTCACATGAGACTTACTTTTGACGTTGAGATACATGGACTTGCTGACGTCAGCTCCGACATCATTGCTGACTCTACACAGGTAGAAGCCGCTGTCTTCCTCCAGGACATGTTTGATGAGCAAAGAGCCGTTGACCAGCACCTCGATCCGAAAGCCTGAGTTGAGGGCGATGGGTTTGAACTGAGGGACCCCGGCACCTGTCACAAAAAACAGATGAGTGAAAAGAACCAAATTACTGAAATTCTTCTACAATATGACTTTGACACACCAATAATACTGTAAGACCAAATTAAGTTGGCATCTATCTGCTCATGGAGTCTAAATGAAATTCATAAGATCCTTATTCAGATCAAATGGACTCCAAGCAAAATGGCTGGTTTTTAAAGTAAGAGATCACAACTTCTGCTGGTGGTGTCATGAGAGTCTGGAATGAAGAAAATTGATGTCCTCTGTTGTTTTTGTAAAATACCAAAAAATCTACAGATAAAAAGCTACATTTAGCTTGTGGTGTAGCTGTTCCTGCAAACAACATTTAGAACCATTGTGAAACAGTGGAAATTAGTTACAACTTTAGAGTCACTTGTCTTGTATTATCATTAACATCTACATAATAGTTTTACCAAAAGTCCATTTACATTATTGTCCCTATTCTGACCCAATTACACCTCCTCTGGATCTTAACATTCAGTTTAACATCCTGCTGATCACATTCAAAGCCTTCAGGATCTTCATTATTTCTAACTACAACCACACTCTCCACAGAGGTCACTCAGATCGTCAAACTAGTTGCTCTTAAATGTTCCTCAGCCACAACAAAACAATATGTTCAGCTTTTGGTGACATTGTCAGAAATGTATGAAGGCAATTACATGTTTATAATCAAAGTCATAGTTGTAAATGGTGGTTTACCATGATTAAACATTGTCTTTTGTCACGGTTCACTTCAACAACTGACAGACTTGATAATAAAAATGTACCTGAATGTAATTACCATAAAAAACAAAAACAAAACCAAATCCAAAAAACAACAACAACAAAACAAAACAAACAAACAAACAAATACACACACACATGCCAATCTGGCAAACAACACCATAACAAGTTATATCAGTTGTTTGTTTTAAAGAGACTTGGCTACTGAGTCAGAATAAGTTAAAACAGAATGCAGCAGAGTAAAAAGCTCTTTCTTGAAACAGTGTTGTTTTTCATGGAACCTGTTTGGACTTGAAGTGGGTGTTTTTATGCATTCAACCTCAGGGCTGTATACATTATCTTTGCTGTGTTGGCATTCCCAAATAGGCATTTACCACAGAGAAAAAAATTGCTGCAGGATAAAACATCTTAACATACAACTGAGCATGATGAGGAAGGCTTTTCCAGTTTTCCAGTAAAATGTCTCTGAAAACCTGTGAAATGTCCACCACTTTTCTCTAAACCTGGAAGCTGATACTCATGTGTTGTGTTGAGTGTTTACCTTTGGAGTACTCCCACTGGATGGTGGGAACAGGATAGCCCTCTGCCGAGCAGTTTAGTATCACTGCTTTTCCATAGATGCCATCCTGGTCCTTGGGCTGCACCACAAATTTAGGAGGAACTGCAACACAAGTATCCAGTAAATTCCACTGCAAAGTTACACTACCAGCTCTTTCCCTCCCAGTTCCCTCATCATCTCCCCCTCCTGACCTCGGACAATGAGCTGGCTCTGATGCTCCACAGCAGCGGCCTGGTTGCGTGCAATGCAGGTGTAGTTGCCGTTGTGAAACAGTGTGAGGTTGGAGATGCGCAGGGAGCTTGTAAAATCGATGTTGTCTATGGTGACACCCAGGCTGCTCGGGATCGGCGCGCCGTCCTTCTGCCAGGTGATGAAGACGGGCTGGTCACCGGACATGACCACACAGGGGATGAAGACACGCTGGCCGATGGAAAACCGTGGGAACTCAAATGGGTGGATGGTAGGTGGAACTGTGGAAGAGACACAGAAGAGGAGTTTTACTTCAGGTCTGTTGGCTACATGCCTATAATCTAGATTTAATTTCAGCAAATGTTGTTCAAAATTAGTCACCATTGATATGCACATAAACACACAACAGGTTTATGACTTCAGCCTCAGAAGCACCTGAGCTGTGATTCTGTCACGGCTCAGGTACTTCATAAAGCAATCCCACTGCAACTCATTAGTCACATTTCTCTCTTTATCACCTCCTTTCTCCATCAGAACACTGCACTGTGATGTTGCAGGAACGAGTGAAATATTTTATTATGTCTCCCAATATAGAGCAGCTGATTCCTCTTTCAAACAACATGCATATAACATTCTCTCTCACTCTCTTTCGCTCTCTGGGGACACTATAGTCATCGTGAGAACCAGATGCTTTGGAAAATTAATGATTTAAAATAACATTGGAATAAGCGGCACTTCAGCGCTTATTTAATTCACAACAAAATAGGGATAATAGGCTCCTGGGGATTCCCTCTCGGCAGCGGTGGAATGCTAAGCAGCTGAGAGGCAAATTAGCCGAGGCGGAATGGCGGCATAGCTTTGTCTCCGCTGTGTGATTTCCCCCTCACACACTCGTTAGCACGTCAAGACCTGCTAGAGAGAGAGGGAAAAGAGAGGTGGGGGTGGAGGGTGTTTGCCCATCCGACATTTCAAATTATGCAGCGTCATTGAAGAAAGAGAGCCATCTGAGGTTATCATCATCTGGCTCAGCTCAGTGCCACTGCATATTCAGATGAGCCCCAGATAAGCTGGCCAGGATGATGGAGATGCTACTCTACTATCGGTGATGCGAGAGCTTTTGCTTTGCATGTCTTGTGATTTACAAATATCACTTTACATATCTGTGTTTTCTGCAACACAGAAAGGAAGATATAAGGTGATGCTTTAATGTATCTTTGAAATGTGATGTGCAGCATGTATGCCAGATGGAGAGACACTCCAGGGTCAGCACACAGACTGATAAAGTGATTCTGTCTTGGTAACCACAGACTGGGAGATTAATGATGGACTACCCTATATGTACTCAACAAATACTAGAGTATAATATAGCCTGTCATACCCCATCTCAAATAAATGACCTGAGCTGCTTACTTGACACTTGAGATTGGTAATAATCATGATGGAGCACCTGAGATTAGATCCAGCTACAGCAACTAAATCTTATGCTGTTTTTCTGAATGTAAGGTTGGTTGTTGCTGGTTATTATCCAGGTTTGAGTCACTGTAACTGAGACCAGATGAGGATGAGGTTCATACCTTTAACAGTAACGTAGACACTCTGGTGTGTGGAGAGCTGAGGTTGCACCAGCACATTACACGTATATTCTCCTTCATCCACGTCCTTCTGCACGTCAAACAGCTTCAGCGTACCGTTGTTCTCAAAGGCCCGCTGCCGGTGGTTGTATGGCAGCAAATTGGAGTCCTTGTACCACTTGATGGAATAGTATGGGTAGCCAATGACACGGCAGTGGATGTACATGTCCCGCCCAGCGATGGCAGTGAGGTTTTTCATTGGTCTAATGCTGGCAGGCCCTTGAAGGACACATTGGAGAGACAACTCTCTTAAAATGATTTTGAGGCGGGGGGGTGGTATAAAAGATAGCTGTGCTGTGTTGTGTGTGTTTTCAAGACACCACAAAAGTTTCCATGCCTTGATTCATTCTCATAGAAATAAACAGAAAAATAACCATGATTCATTTAGGAGTTTCAGAATGCCTGATTAAGTATCCATGTGGTCACTTTAAGAATTATCTAGGCAACTCAAACTCAGACTCATCAGCAGTGGGGACAGTCTGCTCTGTTTTCCTTCATATCAAATTAAATTTTTGCCTCGTCAGAACCAGGGACTCATGCAGCCTCCTCTTTGAGCCTGTAGTGAATATTACCTTTTGCTCCCACCTCCTCAGTGCTGGCTGTGATTGCCTCTGACAAGCATTAGAGTGGAATGTTCCCTTTCTCTACTCATGTAGCTATTATCAAAACCATTACTCATGCTGGCTTTCGCTCACACTTGTGAAAAACCAACAGAATAACCAATAGGCTTCCATAGCACAGTGTCTAACAGGGAAATGGACTATTAGGCCTCTCTTTAAAGCATTGCAGAAGACAGTTTAACTAGGCTCTGTAGTGTACTTTGAGCACAAGCATATCCTGGGTTGCTACTCTCTTTAGCACGATTAAGGAGCCAACGATGTGAGAAACAGTCATTATGCTTTCTCTGCAATGGCACCTGTGGAGATTTATCTTCATTGCTTGGCTGCATTCGGCATCCATGAACCCTCGCTTAAGGGCTACAGGATCGGCCTATTTAGCCTCACAACATGCAAGAATGAACACAATCAAATTAAACCAATCAGTGTACAGAAAGTAGCTCTCTATGTCTGCAACAGAGCAATACTAATGGCCGTGCACAATGCGCAGAAAGCTCGAGTGTCCCAGTATTACAGCTACATGACAACAGCAGACCAGCCAACCATGTCCTTGCAGAGAGCAGCAGATTGCACAACAGTCATATACTGGAGCTAACAGTAAGTCACCCTAATGGTGTCCCGATATAAAACTATCAGCAGGTGTTGGGTAGGAAGCAGGGCATTAGAAGAGTTAATGCTGACACCAGTGACTAATGGAAGGAGGAGCTGCTACAGGAGGCTGTAGAAGTGTATCCTATTCTGAGCAAGAAGAACAGAGCTGCTCAGCTTTCTATACGTGAAAGAGAAACCAGCAACACATCTGATGACTCACAAATCAAACGTCTGGACAAACTTAGTCAGGCATTCTGTTAACATCTGCACATCCAAGTGCTTCAGTATAGCCAATTAAAACAAGACTCAGATTGGAATAAATCAAGACATGTGGATGTGTATATGTGATGGTGTGTTGGAAGAGTTGATCTGACAAGCACCTCTTACGTTTATTCGCGCCTGGTAGGAAACTGTCCCAGCCGAGTTGTTGCAGATGCAGCGGTACACCCCTCCATCTGGCACCTGGGTCTGGCTGATGTTGAGGTGGCTGACCACATGGCCTTCAGCGTTGGTGTAGTGGGAGATGCGGTGACGGCTGTCTCGTACCACGGGTTCGTCATCCAGAGTCCACGTTACCCGAGGCTCCGGTGTGCCCTTCACCGTGCATGACAGCGACACGAACTCGTTGATGTTGTAGACCTTCTCGCTGAATGAAGCCAGAATCTTGGGGGTGCCATCTGGACAGGGGAAGGAGTTTCACATAGTAATGTACATTTTGTTATTCTACACTGACTGGTCTCATTTTATCTAACTTCAAAAGCTTATCTGAAGCCTTTTTCAAAAGATTTATTTGCGTTTACACTGCAACACATTCTTGTCTGCAGGATAAAAAAGCAGAATCAGAGTATAAAACAGATTAATACAGCTCCTTTCTCTGGGACCACAACATCATCGATTTTCAATACTCTCTTTATATCGGTGTGGTCATGGGAGGCAGACACTGCAGCAACCTCAGCTCATGTAACAGCATGCAAGCCTCTTTGAGAAAATCTAATAAAATGGGCTGGGCCTCAGCTGTGCTGCAGCACTCAATACCACCACACAAAGTGTAGACAAGAGCAGGAATATGCAGTTTGCTTTTATGTGAACAGATAAAAATCTGTATACATTAAATAAATACAGAATACATGATAATTCACTTCATTATCTATATAAAAACACTTCATTATTATTATCCCACCACCCACACATCTCCTATTATGGACAGAGTGAATCCTGACCTTCCAGTATGACCTGAACGAAGTCCTGGGCTGACATCTTGCCGTGTCTGGCGAAACACTGATATGCTCCTCCATCGCTCTTGGCCATACCCGCCATGACCAGGTTCTCCCTGTTCTGGCCTGTCATCCGGACGCTGTTACTGGGGTAGATGAGCTCTCCGTTTCGGTACCAGGACAACTGGTACTCCTCTGAGCCTGTTACGCCACAGGACAGTGAAACTTGGCTTCCCACGCTACCCTTCACCTTCCGCGGACTCACCACCACCTTCAAGGGTTCTGTGGGATAGAAAGTTCAGTTCAGCTGCTTTTGACAGAGGACTGGAATTGGAATATTTGGCCTTGGTAAAACTATTTTTCCAATGAAAGATTAAATACTACATGTAAAAATTTAAATCAAAATCTATAGCCACCCTGCTTTCCCCTGTTGTGATGCATCATACCACTGAAACAAAGCAACATGGGCACTGACCTTTTACCTGTAGCCTGCCAACCACTTCAGCATTGCCATAGCCATTCCACACCTCACACACATACGTCCCTGTGTCGCTGGGCTGAGCTCTCTCTATCAGCAGACCCGTCACACTCTGTCTGAAGCGCGTGTCAGGCTCCAATGGTCGGTTGTCCTTTAGCCAGCGGTATTTGGGTGCTGGGTGACCGGAGGCCTTGCAGGGCAACTCCACTCGATGAGACGCCATCACCTCACGACGCTCAAAGCTGTCCAGGATGTGGGGCGCTGAGTTGGTGGGGTCTGTGAGCCATAAAGTTTATAGTGGTCATGCAACTCGGGGAGTTTAAACTGGGACGGCTGTGAAGATTTTAGCTAAAGGCTAATATATGAAGAGGTCCTACTTTGTATGTAATGGTTAGCAGTTAGGTAGTTAAGAGGTTAAAGAGACATATTCCTCATATTATGAATGATGTAGCACACTGATCCTTAGTTTGGGAGACTCACAATCGACATGTCAAAGACTGGCTAATACTGAAGCTGCAGATGCCAGGATATCTTCACTTGTTGAAAATGGCACAAGTTTTAAAAATGCTAGAAAAACACTGGGTCCCACACCGCCTATAAAGCGTCAAAATCCTTTTATGCTAAAATTTTTATGACTTTCAAGGAAGCATAGAGTTCAGAGCTAGTAAAACTCACTGCTCGCTGCTGCTTCAGAAGTGAACCTCATGTGTAAAACTGCTGGTGTGTTCCTTTAAATGCTTTTAGGTGAGGCAGGGCATTTGTCTGTGTTGGCACAGCTCTGATGACCTTTACCACATGTCATCCTCTCTTTAATTCATGTGTTTTTTCCTGTCACTCTCTATTCTGTTCACATTATCTAGACCTTTTCTTACAAGCATGAATTTATTTCCATATGGTCTGCCATGTTGCACATTTTTACAACCAAAAAATGACACGAAGCATATTATGGATTTCAACTGGCTTAAAACAGAGATTAGGGATTTGATCTATGCTATTTTCCATGTTAATACCAACGTGTTTATTTGTATTGCGTCATTATACTTAAGCACTTTGCTGTTTGTCTTACCTGAGACAATGAGGCGGGCACTATTGCTCTGCCTGGTCTCTCCTGTGTACCGATGGCGTGTCATACACCTGTAGTTGTACAGCCCGTCTTCCATTTGCACATCCAGAATATACAGGGCTCCCGTGGATGTGATGAGAAACCGAGACACTGGAATTAAACACAAATAAAACAAATTTAGTTCAGCAGTTGCAGTGCAGGACTTAAATGAAAGCTGCCTGTGGGTCAGTCAATACCAAACATGTCACCTTTATTAACCTGCAAATACTGTCACCGTTGGTCCATCAGTACTATATTGAACATCTGTAGCTGCAGTCTGATGATAAAACATTGAGACTGTGTGCTGCCTGCACACAGTCTCACAGAATCTATCATTTCCTCATCATTCACTGATCCTCACTGACTCCACACTCAGCTTAATTATCTGGAGCAACAAGAGTTTTATAATAAGAAGTAATAAGTAATAAGAAGAGACAGTGTTGCCACGGCTGCACGCATTCCAACAAAATATGAAAACACTAAGTGTGACACACTAAAGAAACAAACAAAAGATCGATACCCTCTGGATTTCATCACAGGAGATGACAAGTGTTTTATGACAGATAATATTCCACAGTTACTGCTGTGGAAGAGAAAATGTGGCTGTGTGTGTGTGTGTTCATTTTTATGCACTAGAATCACTACCTTACACATTCTAAAAGAAGAAAATACAGAAAATCCAATATTGAAGTCTCTTAGCAAATATTTGCAAGTCAAGTGAGGTACGCATCGCTGTGTGATTGTAGTCACCAAACATCTGCTGCAGCCCATTTAGCTCAGCACAGCTCTGAGGCGCAGTGACAAGGCTGTGTGTTGTGTAGCGGTGTAACACAGCTCGTTATCATGTAGCTCATCGCTCTCTCCCTCTCGCTCTCTCTCTCTCTCTCTCTCTCTCTCTCTCTCACTCTGTCTGGGGAACTCTCTCTCTCTCTCTCTCTCTCTCTCTCTCAGTTTCTCCCTTTCTCAGCTCCAGACTAAAGCACAGGGAGCCAGGGATCACAGAGCACTTTGATAAAGCATGGCTGTGCAGGTTGGATGTGCTAATATCATGCTAATGTTATGCTAATTTGTGTGAACACATGGAAGCAGAGAGAGGTAGTCAGTGTTTATGAGGAGTGATGTGTGCAGTGGCTGGTGGCTGCCGGGGTATTTCATGTCACCGATGATGGAAAAGCCTATCTGAGACGAGGATCAAATGGGGCCGTCGTACGGTGGGGGATTCTGGCAATATTGGTTGAAATATCATAATGCAGACTTTATGGGCTGTTGAATTACTCTCATTTAGCCTTGTCATGACAGTTTAACATAGATTAAGACTGCTTGTACAGGCCTGTGCACAATGCATGTAAAAATAATGGAAATAGGTGTAAAAGTGCAGCTTATGATTTTTATTTTCAGATCACATCTGGTATACATTAATATTAAGGGACAGACTAAAAAAACTCTTGAAGCACAAATAGAGCTAAATCTCTAAGAAAATATCTTCCAATTACAGTAAAGGTGCAGTTAGAGAGAGATGACTGAGAGGACAGAGAGAAACGAGGGGAGGAAACAGAGGAGGAGAGAGGAATACACAGAGGAGAGTATTGAGGATGCTATTGTGAGCAAGTGTTGACCTAGTTAGAAATGAGGGACCATGGATTTGATACCCTGAAGGGTTTTCTTCAGCTTGTGGTCGAGATGCTCTCATGTGTGACAGACAAGCAGTGGTAAAATGTGGGAGACAGGGGAGGTAGCACACACCCATTAGTGTGTCTGTCGTGCTTAATCACTTTAACACACAGTAAGACAACAAATCTCATAAAGTTTGAATCTTTTGCTGGTTGCAGTTCAGTTTTGTGAAAAGAAACATTTCAATCTAATATCTCTTCTTATCGCTGTAGTTCTCCTCTCCTCTCTTTCTGTTGTCTTTCCCTTCTTTTCCTACTGAAAGTTGCCTGGCATCAAAAGTTGACAAGGCAGGCTCATGAATGAGAGGAGCTTCTATTAGAGCAGACTCGCTGTCACTGCAACTGCAGACACATACATACATATTACATGTTTACATATGAGCGTGTCCCTTGTTTGCCCCTGAATCAAACTGTCATTGTGTTGTTATATGTCAGGTATCAAGCATTTCAGTCTAAATGTCTGTATGGCTGCTGCTTCCTGACCTCGAGGGAAAATTAACAGTCTCTAGAGAAACTGCTCAAAGGTTCTCAATTTCATCTTTTATGCAAATTACCGGATGTAAAAGTTCTGAAATAAAACCATATTAATTCTTATCAACTGCAAACACAGCAGGAGTTAGAGTTGGGTTTAATATACACATTTCTAATACTAATAATTTAATCTTAACCATACTTTTTTGATAAAAAAAAATTCAGATAATTTTATTATGTATAATAAAAAGAAAATAACATTAATTGATGATTTTGATGATGGAATTGATGAACCACAGTTTTTTAGTGAAAAATCACAACTCAAGGTTAAAGTCAACTCACAAGTCTGACTATCCTGTTTTCATTCTGATTTTATGCTGAAAATACTTAATAATTCAAATAATATTTCATCAATAATTCAAATGTAATGTATATGTAATTCTGTTTACAAACTGTATCACAGCCAGACTTCTTGTTTAGTTGAAGTTTGAGAGTCAGAACTATTATTATTATTATTATTATTATTACTACTACTTGTTAAAGTGAAAGTTAAATCTGGTCTTAAACCTGGCTGCAGCTCATTGGTTCACTGATGCTGTTAATATTCACTGTCTCTGTGTCTGTTTGGTACCAAATGACAAGACATTCTGCAATACTCAATTTCACATGAGCACCCAGATCCAGCAGGAGGTAAATGAACATGTGCATCTACAAGTAAAACATTTTCAGAACCAGGGGAGTTTTGAACCACAACAATAAGTGAAGATGGTTGTGGTATTTTTTAGGGTCATTGTAACTGATTATATTCTTGGTTCTTCCACCAACCTGCTCAGCCTCCACACCAACACACAGAAGTGACTGTCTCTCAAAGAGCTGCAGGCTGTGGTGTGTGGACTGAACTGAGCATGTCCTTGCAGCTGTGGGCTGAGCTGCTGCTCCCACCACTGCAGTTATCCCAAATCCCATTGGCTCGTGTGTCTGTATGTTAAAGTCTTTGTGTGTGTGTGTGTGTGTGTGTGTGAGAACGTATGCATGCAGGTGAGTGTGAATGTGTTTACGCAGCATACAGCTGCATGGAGTAACAGTCAATAATAACGATCGAAGGCGCTCTGCTCCGCTTTTCCCTGCTCCTCTGAGCTCCACCTACTGCATACTAACACCGCCTAAGAGACAGCCTCCACTGTTCTAGCAGAGTGTGTGAGCATAGCTGACATATGAGCATGTCTCTGTCCACACCTGGATGTATTAGTATATATTTCTAAAACTATGGCTTCGCTACACCCCAGGTGGCTTGCTGGACTATGAGTCGTCTCCTCTTCCCGTCCTCGCCCACCCAGCTGCTTTGGCATCAATGATGCCACAAACACAAGTCCCTTTCTGTGGATCCACACTCAATGGCGTCAATTAATCCCCATATAAGCCACACAGAGTCTGCAAGAAGACTCTTTGTTCACTCAAAGTGGGAGGCTTTGCAGTTTTTTCATTGACACTTAAATTGCTTGTGAGACATAATAGACAGAGTAAGAAATGGCTGAATCATGTCTGTGTTATAATGCTGTTGTTACACCTCTCACTAAGGGACAGTCTGCAGTTGGCTAGTGTGGATGTGCCATCACTGGACACAAAGGTTATCACGAGACAAGGACTAGGAGAGAAGGACTTGTGATAAGCAGAGACTCGGTGACACATGGTGACATGGCTGAGCACTTTGACCCACGCTTACTGGGCAACCATCTGTCACAAAACACGCGCTTTGAGCTTGAGTTGAGTTTCCGTGGCTCTCTGAGTCATTTCAATATTTGATAATTGAGACATGAGAGGAGGGAAGATGAAATGGGAGGAGGGAGAGAAGAGGGAACAAGCAGGAGCGAGAGAAAATAAAAGATCAAGAGGGAAAGAGCACCTCTGGGACACAACCACTCTCTGTCATCTAAAATGACTTACAAATTAGCTTACAGCTATGCACTCCCAGTGAAGGGGAAAAAAAAGACACAACTTTCATATGCTAATTCAGATCATGGCTTGGCAGAGCAATTATCAAAAAAAAAAATGTCAGCCCTGTCTGTCTGACAGATCTCAACAGGAACCCAGTCCCTCTGTCTGTTTCTTCCCTGTCTGTCTGTCTGTCCTTCTTCAGTCTAAATCAGACTTGATAAGTTTTATTGACTGTTTATGCAGCATATACTATATATCACAATGAAATGAAAATACAGTGAAATACAAGAATTGTACATTCTTGTATTGTGTACTGTGTGTTATTGCGTGCAGTGCAGCCCTCTGAGTGCATCATTTTAATGAGAGAAAATGTAGAAGAGATAAAGAACCAGCAGCTCCGTTTGTTCGCTGAGAAAAACTGAGAAGCAGATTATTTTCTCCTGTGACCTTGAACATCCCAACCTGCACCCCTCTGACTCTAAAGTCAGAGAACTTCCAATTGTCTCACCTATCAACACCCACGGTCTGGATGCCACTTACAGGAAAACCCACAGTCAGCTAAACAATGCAGATAAAAACTGCTTCCTCATCACTCTGCTGGCAGTGTCCCCACTGTGAAACTGTCTTGGAGTGTATTAGTGAGTGGAGTGTGGTCCCTGGAGACAGCTGGGGCCTACAGTGTCACCATAACCTTGGCCACTAAAAGTCATGCAGCTTGACAAAAAAAAAAAAAAAAAAAAAAAAAAAAAATCCAGGCTGCCACTGCACACTAACAAACCACCGGCCATCTGCATCTATAACTGAGTTTAAATAATGTTCTCTACTGTACATTGCCTTTTTCCAAATATTCTTTTTAAAAATGTCTTTTTAAAAAAAGATTTACTTCAAAGTCAGATATGTGCTGAAAGGTTGTAACTAAGAAATATACCAAAAGATGAAGCGTATTTTTGCAGATTGTTGTTACTGAGATAAGCAGGTGAGTGAAGATTTGTGTCGCACTGCTACATGTGTGAACACACAATATTAAAAAGGTTATTGTGATCAACATGTGATCAATACATGTGTAAAATGAAAATGTAAATTTGTTTCGGTACTTGTAAATGTGTTATGGTAATGTAATTTTATTTTATGATATGTAAAAATGTTTTCTAAAATGTAAAATTGTCTCAAGCTTTGTAAAAGTGTATCAGGTTTTGTAATCTTGGTTTGCACCTCCCGGTCACCGTGATTATCCCCATCCCCACATTTATGACAAAACAAACACACACAAGTTAATTCCTTTTTAGTGAAATGAAAATGTAGCGAGCACCATCTTTTTAATCAGCTGAAACTGCAGCCATCATGGCGCCATATGCGACGCCACATTGTTTCCCACTATGAGAATGTCACACACTGTCTGTTGCCAGAATTGCCGCTGTAGTCTGTGAGTAATAATGAGTGTATGATGAGCCCAGGAGGGCCTGTGTTGTAATTAGGCCTGGTCAGAGTTATTGGCAGAGTGACTCTGGTTTGATCAGCCTGGGATAATCATCGCGACGGAGAGGGGGATCCCACCAATTTAGAGTCTCTCTAATAAAAATCATTTGTCATTCTTACAGGAGCCATGCTGACAGCTGCTGGGGTTGCCATGGCAACACACTGGCCACCATTCGCTTAGCAAGCAATATTCCCAGTACTGTAAATGGAGGAGAGGGTGGAAACACACATACACGTACAGTGAGCTGTCCAGTTAAATGTTTCAGCGCTCAGATATATAGAAGAAGATAATATAATGTATCCAGCCAGATCACTGTATGTCTCATCTTTAAAGACATATTTCTTATTTATGGAGATTTCACAGATTGTCCTTTTCATCCTTTATATTATACATAATATATATATATATATATATATATATATATATATATATATATGCTCAACTACGTTCTCCAACTGAGGCTGAGCCAAATATTTAAATACAGAAAAAAAAACTTTTTTTTTTTTTTTTATTAAAATGTGTTTTATAATAAGTCTATAAATAAAATACAGAATATAACACAACATATAATTGTAATATAATGAAAAATCATGTGCATGTAAAGAGAACATTAATGTGGGGTCTGAAATTGAAACAACTAATTGATTTCCTTTTTATTTGATTATATAAATATAAGCAGCCGCTTTTTTGATCATCGATTATTCGAATTATTCAGCAGGAATGCCCAAAATCCTGAATCCAGATTTTCAAATGTAACAAGCTGCTACTTTTTCTTTCGAACATGAAAGCAAGTTGTATAAAAAATCTGTTTGAGACAATGACGATGTCAGACTGGACTTAATATAACACAAAATAAAAGCATATACTGATTTACTTTAAGAGATGAGTAAACCGGACAATTGTAAACATATTGTAACATAATGTAGATATAGGCATACATTTATTTCTGTAGATTTGGAAAAAGATTCTCCAATAAGGGTCTGTCTGGCCCTCTTAAGTACAGAAACACAGGAGTGCAGGAAAACACACGCAAACCAAGCACCTGCCATAATTTGTCATCACACCTGGACTACAAACCTGAGGCAGCCTATCTGGGCTACGCTATCTGCTCACTGCACAGTCGAGTCACAGAACGATGCTGTTTTTTTTTTTATTGCTGCTCCTAATCAGCAGCAGCATCCCTCTGCTCATTAACTAGACACATGCTAGCCCGAGGCTAACGGCCTCATATGTCAACTACAGATAAAGATGTCATCTTCTGCTTGACTGAATAAACCGCTATTAAAACTGGATGCAAATGGACGCTGAACGATATTCAAATCAGGAGGCAACAGGGAGGCTTAAACCCTGAGGCGCTCGGCCTCTTGGTTGCCCCACATTCTTCTGTCGTGTTAGAAGGAACAGAGATTTTAGATACTGTCTGTTCTCAGAGTGATGCTCCACAAGACATCTGGGATCTCTGTGAAACACAGTTCTATTGTAACTGGAATGAAAACTGTTTGTTTTCTGGTAATCATTTAGTTGGTAATATAAATATAGTGAATGTAAATGTGCAGTTTCTGGGTAATAACATGTAGAACACCTGTCATGTAAAAGCTTTATGTTCATTAAAATGTGTTTGTGTACCAATGGTTCAGACCAACGAACCTCTGTCTCGTCAAATATAAACAGAATCAGACAATGGACAGAGTAAGAATGGACTTGTATTTGTACAGAATGCATTTGGCAGACGCTGACATACTATGACAGGACGTCTCTATTCTCCACCACACTGTTCTGTGGCAGCTGTGTGAGCACTTCGTTTTTTCCCTATCAGACAAATGTTTGTCTGCTGAAGTCAAAACTGAGATGGGAAATCACACACTCATCACAATAGCTTTCAAATCTGCGTATGTGTTTCTATCTACAGTGTGTGTGTGTGTGTGTGTGTGTGTGTGTGTGGCATAATTAGCCAGTACTGGAGTTGAGCTATTAAACCCCTGATGGTTGTGTGTTTACAATGCTATCATTGGCCTCTCTCTGGCCAACACTAAATGAGCCAGTGTTGAGCCTCAGCTGTATAATCATGAATATTCATCTCTTGGTCTGTGAGAACCTCTGTGTGTGTGTGTGCTGCACTGGCAGGCATTAAGGAAGCTATTACTATCTACTCAATCACAATCCGTCACTTTGTCTGGATAATAAGTCAAGCTGACAACAATTCTACTTATCGCCAAACCCCAAACAAAACAGGCTTTGTTTTTAGAAGCGAGAGAGAGTTGAGCATGTTTCCAGCCCTGCAGCTTTTCACTTCAAAGAGCGATGCACCAGGTCAGGGTTATCTTGGAGGGCTTCATACAGTGTTTCATCACTATTTTGTTTCCCCTTTCACTCGTGCTTGATGAAAGCTCAGGACTAAAGAAAAAAAAGGAAAAGCTTGAACACCTTTTGTGCCACCTGGGGAAGTGAAGTATCAAGTGTAGCTAACACTCTCTTCAATACCACTGGCACACACTTGTAAATTATCTTTGTGCACACACAAGGGCCATCTCCGATGCAAAGTAATGTGGTTTTCATGTAAATGTGCACATCGCTGCACGATTATTAATTACATAGCCTAAGTGCGAACAAGACAAGCCTTCAAGCCCTTTGCTAAACTGTGATAACCTCAGTGTAAAAGAGTTACTCCCACAGTGCAATACTCCAGAGACTACATGGCACCACATTCCCGCTTATGGAAAAGGACTTAAACACAGTGCTCATTGGTGTTTCATGGTAATTTGCAGTGGCAAGTGGAGCAGGCAATGCCGCTCTGTGAGTAAAGCAGAGGGGGCAAGAGGAGGATTAGATAATCAAACAGTGTGCCACTTTAAATAATCTCTGGCTCCTCTGGGGGAGGTGAGACTTAAAGCTGGAGCCCTTCTGCTTTAATTGTCTGATTTTCCCGTCATTACTGTTGAAAGCCTCAGTAATTCAGGCTTATTAAATATTCAGGAGCCACACTGGGAAAGGGGAGGGACGTGATGGGAGAAAGATGAAGGTGCAGAGAGGAGTGAGGAGAAGGAGAAGGAAAAGGAGGAGGTCACGGCAAAAACAAGGCACATTTGATATTTTTTTATTTATTTGATATTTCTTTGAGGCAAAAGTCTGTCCAAGGGGAAAGTTTTGTGGCTAATGACTGGATGTCCGGGTGTAGGACAACAGGGACAATGTCCCACCAATGTCATAACTCTACTGTGGTGTTCTGATTAATATTGTAATAATTGTGACAAATGTGATTTAGATTTTACAAAGAACCAAAGTGGAAAAAAGACATCTGTTAATGTAGTCATGTTTGACACCAGTAACATGTGTAACCATTATGTTTATTAAACTACACATATGAGACTCTCATAGAAATTTTAATTACACATTTAATTCATTTACATTCAAATGAATTAAATGTGTGTTAGATCAGTTATATAGTCAAATACAATTATGTAAAGATGTTATATTTTACATCTCTACAGTGTTTTAAGTGGCCAGTGAGGAAGCACCAACACTCAGCTCAGCATATCCTGTAAAGTTATCACTCAGTCACATGGTTTTGGACTGATCAGTTGTCAGCCAGTAAGAGACATTTATGAGTTCCCATTTTCTACAATGTGAGACCTGTAAAGAAATTGTTTTACAGAATTAAACAATCTTTATATATGTGCACATATATATATATAAAGTAGAAGCACGTCCTCTACTCAAATGTTACAGTTAATTAACTATATAATTAATTATACTATTAATAAACTGTTTGAGTAAAATACTAGATGGTACTACAAGAATATCAAATTGTTTTTTCGTGTTTCTAATCTTTTACTTTGGACTTTTTTTTTTTGCTTACTTGTCACAAAAAGTTATTAAATGTGTAAATAAATAGCAAAGCAGTTCTTAAAGATCACCAAAATGTCTTTTAAAATTATTCAAATATGACAACAACTTGAGTCCAGCGGTAGAATAAAAAAGAAGAAACTAACTAACTCTTTGTCTCAGGATGAAGTAGATTCTGCTGGACGTCCTTATAGAGACGGTGAGTGGAGCTGTCCATGGTGCTGAACTACTCCACTGAGCCACAGACCAAAACGCCAACAGCTTGTATTATCACAGTTACAACATATAACAAATCCATCAAAGGGAATCAGGGCTGTGTATACACTTAATGAAAGGAGGGGAAAATAATAATAATAATAATAATAATAATAAAAAAACCAACACCAGAAGATTTTTAAAGAAAATTTCAACAATGAAAGAAAAATGTCTTCCTGCGTTCTGCATTAGACTGACACTCCTGATCTATTAATGGAGCAAAGTGTTCTTTTTCTTACTAATGGAACTAGTCTAAAATTCAACAAAGAAACCCTGACAGGTTAAAACCACTGCGACATGCTGTGAGTATGAAAGTCTATAAATGAAAAGACTGCAAACCACATTACAGTGATTATGTTGAAGGAAGTGAAGAGACAAGAGTGCTGCTCTCTAATGAGTCACCCTGTCTGATCATGGCCTCAAGCTACAGCCTGCATCTACAACACTGCAGGAACTACATCTTGACATGACATTTACTCCAGTGTTCAGTCTGCAAAACCATATTTTCCATAAAAAGAGTCTGTCAATGGAGCGAGATAATTTTACTAATCTCCAGTGCAGATCAGATTGTTTAAAAGGTTTTCTTGAATCAAGTCAAATTAGTCTGATCTCCTACTGCTTTATCTAAAACGCTTGTACTATTTATTAAAAGGACATAAAAATATATTAGAAACTAGTGAAATTATATCTAAAGTATAATTTTAAAATACACACAATAACCCGGATTGAGGACTGAGACTCCTTACTTTAGTACAAATGTATTAGTAGTAAAAATTATCAGAATAAAATTAAAAAGTATCAGAAGTATAAGTATACTATAGTATAAATATATGATATTAACAGATTATTATTGTTATTATTATTATTGTTATTATTATTATTATTATAATTATTAATGTGTTAAAATGTCATTTGTATCTTACTGTTAATGAGGTAAAAACATTTTCTAGACTGATGCTTGTTCAGTTGAAAAAGTTGAAAAATTAAGGATTCAAAAATGTGTCAGATTACAGCATTATTATTATTATTATTATTATTATTATTATTATTATTATTATTATTATTATTATTATTATTATTATTTGCATGTTAATGTATCAGGCCACTGTGAATCTGCTTTTGGTCAGTAAAAGGGATCCTCTGAGATGTACAAGTGACGTACAAGTGTCATAAACTCAGATAAAATAAAAGGGAATAAGAGCAATAATTACACATACAGTTGCTTGAGTAAATGTACTTAGTGAGTCTGACAAATACAAACTGTTCGAACTCACTCACCCATTGTGCACTGACATAACTACAGCGTCTATAAATACAAATCTGGAATAAATACGTAGTAAATGATTTCCTACTCCACATTGTAAATTCTGAGCCATAAAACGATGCTAAATCTTTTCACAACGTCATAACAGCTGATTATGGAGCTCACTGAGATACAAAGTGCTGCCTGAATTACCTGCTAATGAAGATAAAAACCTGTTGTTGCAAAAACACCCAGTATTTGTGAGGCTCTGCTGGAGTACTGTAATTCTGAGGACGTGTTGGAGTAATTATGGGTGCTGATGCAAACTGAACTGTAAACTCCTCTCTCAGCAGGACTGGCTTTTGACCAACTTCCTTTTTCACAATGTGCCTTAGCAACAATTAGATTACAAGGTTGTTTCACTAAGACCTACATTCATTCATTAGTCCAACTGGATATTTACAGCTGGGCTACATACACTGACAGGAATCTACAGGCAACACACTCTGACATGAAGGTGTAATGCATATTAGTGCTAGAATGACAAGAATTTGTATTTCAGTTTTATTTATGTTGGAAAAATAACAATATATACAGTTATTATGTAGCATCTGATTGAAAGTGTCACATAATAAATGTAGCTAAAGGTTGGTGTGAAATTAGAATGATTTAACATGAGAACATAAAAAAGTATAATTAAATAAACTGCAGCATGTTAACAGCTCTCCAATAAGATGACACATACTGAACAATGTGACATTTTTAATAAGGAACCTAAACTGAGCTCATCTCAGTGACATGTCTTTAACAAGCTCACTCCACACGCGCAGTTTATCGCCTTTACATCTCCAGTGGACAGAATGGAGACACGTCATTCATTTACAGGATGACTCGACTGCCATGTAATCAAATTCTCACCGCAGCCTTCACCTTTCTAACAATGGCTCAAAATCACAATAAAAAAAAAAAACCCTCTCCTTTCCTTTATAGCATTGCTTTTCAATTTCATCTCCCTCCCCTCCCCTTCTCCCTCTCCGTCGCTGTCCCCTCTGTCTCCTTGCTTTTCATCTCTTTCCTTTTCCTTGGTGTTTCCCTTCCCTCCTTCCTCCTCCGCTCCCCCTCTGCCCCCTCTCCCCACAGAGCATTAGCTTGCTGTGGTCAGGCCGCTTGACAGCTGCTCCACCTGAAGAATATCAATCAATGTTGCTGTGGAGACAGAATCAGGCTCTCCTCCTTTATTTTCAACCCCTTGTTCTCTTCCATCACATGTGGCTTTTCACAACAGAACATGAACCACTGTTTTTCTGTTTGTTTGTTTGTTTGTTTACTTCTCTAAAGTGTGAATGATCATTAAGCTCAAAGTGTGAAGATTTAGATACTTAACTTCTTGAACTGTTCTATTTCAGGAGCCTATGTTGGCACCTTTTGCTGCTAATTGCTTTGAGGTGTGACTAATTGAGTTGACGATATGAACCCCAAGACGTCTCAGACTATCACTCCAGATGAGCCGCGCAGACAGGCATGGGATGGAAGTGTCTATCACTGCTAACACATGACAGAAGAGTGAGCACTGTACAAATCAGGCTGCTCAATATAGAACAACACTTGATGTGCTGCTAATCACCACCAAGGTCTCCTCTGTTCATCCATGCAGAAAAACAACTTGGATGATTGCTGTATACATTTATCTCTTATATCATTTGAAATAGAAATAAACAATAAAATCGGTGAATAAAGCGTATGAGAAAATAAATTCTGCTATTCTGAAAATAGGTTGTGATTATATCACCTAGCAACAAATCCTAATAGCGATCCCAATAGCCAAATTATCAGGAGACCAATCACATTCCTTCCTCTAATTGCTTCAATCTACCTTCCCATAAGGCTCACACTCCCACTTTGAGCCAGTGCCCAAACATGGCCCCAGCCCCGCTGCTATACATAACAGTAAGCAGTGAAATGACTCCCCACAGACGCATCATCAGTGGCACTAGTGCCAGGCCCGCCAGCGGAGGGTTAAGTAAATATTGGGCGAAGCATCTGCTCTCAGAGTACCATCGTCTGCCTGTGTTCCTGCCTAGTCCCAGCCTGGTATAAATCACACACAGCAATTAGTGCCACACTGTCCCCCTGCCCTCGTTAAACAACCCCGCCTGCTGAGGAAGCCTATAAACACCAGACACCAGGCTGCACGGATGGAGGATGGAGGGACAGATGGATGGACACTTGAGATAAGGACTGTTGTTTTTACGGATCAGCTGACTTTTTGGAACCAGTGTTTGTAAAATAAACCATATGATCATGATCAGTGTACGTTGTTCACTCTGGTGTTCGGACATTAAAACAAGAATAAGTTTACAGCCACACTGGCAGTCTGGTGACTGGCAATGTCACCTAACATTCACACACAGGTGTTACATGCTGATTGGCAACTACATTTAATATGTTCACCATGTTAATTTAGTATGCTAACATTTTCTATTAGTGTACTAAGTACTAAGTGATGGTGATGGGAATACCATTAGTTTTGCAGATAGGATCAGTCAACTTAATTCTCTGGAAACAACTTAGCACCAGTTGAACATGATTAACTATTGAAATCTGTAGCTCTCAGCAACTTAACAGTGATTGTCTGTGCTGTATTTCATGACAGTCAGTAATTTTAGTCTTAACCACAGTGGTGCTCGACTCAACCAAAGACAGTAGAAGACATTAATTCAAACATAAACCTGATGTAACAGGTCTGAAGCACTGAACAACCAAATATATAGACCTGAAAAAAATCCTTCAATTGGGTTGTGACAGAATCCATTTCACTGTATAAAACAAACACAATGCTGAAAACCATGAGGAAGAGTTGATCCTGTTGGATCAACTTGGCAGATGTGTCCTATTTGCTGTGCAGATAATATGAGGATGTCACCAGGGTCTATCAGGCCATTGATTGACTGCATTGCTGGCTATTTTTGGGTCCTCTACGCAATGCAGGGCTGAAGAAAAATCCTTAACCAACAGGAGAAAATGATGAAGATAAGCAGGTAATTTGTCCCTGTATTTTCTCTGTGGCTATATGTTACTGACTCATTAAGTCTTTATCAAGGAGGAGAGTAATGTTGGGCAAAAGATCAACTGTACAATTAAAACAATGATGTGTGGGCTGAGTGGCTGCTCTTTGTTTAGTAAAAGAATTTCAAATAGGCATAAGAACCATGAATACACGAGGAATGTGTTGTGTAGCAGAAACGTGCAGGGTGACAGTCAAAGACAGAGACAAAGACGAGCTGCGACAGGTGCAGCTGCATCTTCATTTTCAACCGCACTCTATATTTTATAGGATTGATTTAGGATTATGAGGTAACAGTGATTATTTTTCCTACTGCTAAAATGATGTGTGACATTCCACAGCTCCCAACACTGTTAATAAGTTACACACAAGATGTGATGGACGTTCAGCTTTTAATAAAACGCTGAACAAATCCTGCCTTGCAGACAGGGACAGCGGTTTACTGCAGCCACATCTTCACTATAATGGACATCAGTTAGCTACTGCACTGAGTGGCTGTCCTATTTATCATCTCTGCATTGCTCATTGTTTGCTCATTGCTCATGTGCTGTTTATCATCAGTACAAGTGAATGAATTCTAACAGGATCAGAGCCTCCTAGATTTTTCTTGTTAAGAATTTAGAAAAAATATGAAATATGTAACATTCACATAGATCATGATTAAAATATAGGCTTGCTTTATTTCTGCGCAACCATTAGTGATATAAAGAACCAGAACACATTGACAGCACACAGATCACAGATGGAACAAGTGTGGCCTGATATTCTTATTTAGCTTATAGGAGTAAAACAGCATGAGTCAATGATGGTCTAATTTATGACGCATGCTCTAAAAAGTGATAATCAATGATCACTGAGCTGATTTTTATCATTCATCAGCCAATGATCTAAAATACCCAATTAAACCTTCAATGTAATTTAGCTGACAACAGCTCATGAAAGGACAAAAACAGTGGCTGGTGAGAGGAGAAATAGCCATCAGCACCCCTATTACCATATTGCTCTAAATTACCACAATCACTGGGGGAGCATTTAACATGTCACCACCCAGTAGAAAAAAAATAGACTCACAAATAATGTCAGAACGAATGTAACCGATTTACATTCTGCTCTCTTTGTGATTGTGCTACCAGTTTGCTGTTGTGTCCAGAGTAATTAGGAGCTAATGAGAGTGTTATTGGGTAACGGGCACATTTAGTGAAGGAGAGACAGGGACAGGGAGACAGGGAGACAGGGAGAGCACTCAGGTGCAGAATGACTTGTCAAAGGAATGATGCTGTACGGACACTCTCCACTACCGCCGCCACCACCTGACTGCCACTCACAGACGACAAGGCGGAGGAAGGGGAGCGAAGGAGGTGGGAGGACTGATGTGGAGGAGGGGGATGGGGAAAGATGGCTAGAGCCGACTGGGAGTGCTGGTTAGCAGAGGTGCTACCGGTGCAGTAAATGTAAGAGTAAAAAAAATGAGACATGCACTTTATTTTGTACAGTGTGGCACCAGTATCCTTATTCAGAATTATTTTATTTTATGTCTTTATTTCCTCTTCTTCCCTTGTCTGCTCTGAGGTGCCTGCGCAGAAAAGAACTGTAGAAAGAAAGACAATCATGCAACAGCAAGCTTTCTGAACAAAAAAAAAAGGAAAGAAAAAAGCCTTCCTCCAATTCCCCTTCTCTCTGTCTCTCTCAGACTGAGACCAATTCTCCTGTTTAGGTGCATTGTGAGAGAGAAAAAGACGGAGAGAGAGGTGAGCTGGTTACTGTGGCAACCAGGAGAGTGACTCTTAGGCAATGGCATATGCATAGGGAGGAAGAGAGAGAGAGAAAGAGAGAGAGAGAGGGGGGAGAGATAGAGCCACAGAGGGAGAGAAGGTGGAGAGCGTTGATGAAGGGATGCAGTGGAGGGAGGGAAGGGTGGTGGTGGTTGTGCTGGGGGGTGGGGGTGGAGGAGTTAGAGTGCAGGAGGCAGATCAGAGGGAGGTGTCAGTGGGTTACTGTGCACAGAGAGATTCACCCTCTATTTCTACCCTGGCAGAAGAAAGGGAGGCAGAAACAAAAGGAGCTGTCTTTTGAATGGTCGCTGTGCTGGATTGGACTGTCAGCGCTTCCTCCTAACAACCTCACTTAGCTTGCTGCTCCCACTCTCAGACACTTCCTTACTCTGTGTCTCTCTCTGTTTCTCCTTCAGAACACTACATGCTCCAGTCTGTTGCAGGTGATTCTCAGATTGAATTTCTACCACTGAACCTTTGGGATTCAAACTGCTGGACTGCTGTGTATTAAAATGTCTTTGACATTTCAAAGATGGAGTCACCAAATGTCTTTTATTCAACCAACAGAATGAAACCAAAGATGTTTGTGTTATTAGACTGTAGCAGATTCTCACATCTGAGGCCAGAACCATTAAATGTTTAGCATTCATGCTTGATAAGACAAACTTATAAGCAGTGAGGTAAAAGAGAATCTTACTGTGACTAAAGTAAAGCAAACACACAGCATATGTGACAGTTTGATGACTATTCTGCACAGTGGCTGCAGTTCAGTCACTGTGTTCACAGCTGCCAAATGAGGGATAATGGTAAACATTAAAACACAGTGTAGTAGTAACACAAGAAGACAAGACTCACAGTTACACATAAATATTAACTTCACTTTGGCCAACATTGACTAATCACAGTCTTGTTCAGTCACACCAGACTGAATAAAACTTCAGCAGCATTACGTGCCTACTTAAAAGTAAGGATGTGGTCTTAAAAGTTATATACAGCCATTTCATCCACATTTCAAAATAGCAACTGATTGAATAAATTAACTTTCAGTCCAGCTCTATTTTCACTAACCTACCTTCCATCAAGTCCCATTTCTCAATATAAACTTAGCAATTTTGTTTGGATGAGGCCAATTGACCTTTTAACTCTTTCCAGAGGTGCTATGACTTTCCTGGCCTGTTGTGAAGACAAGAGGAGGATGATAGTGAATACCCTCTGACCTTATGACAGGAACCCACAGAGAAACAGACTGCCAGAGACAAACAGAGCCATGGGGTGGGTGTAATGAATATGCTGCCCCCTGTGGTGGGGATGACCTTATAAACAACAACAAACTGTCACTATGGCCAGGCCTGCTGGGAGCTGCCCTCTGTGCAAGGGCAAATGGCCTGGAATTCACCAGACAGGACTGCCAGAGCTCGCAGAAGAGACTCTTATTAGATGTTATAACATAGGACAAGCTCTTAGGCTGCTGTGGTTTATTGTACACTGCTTTTAACAACCAGTCAATCTCTGCCAGAAGTGAAACATTTAAATTCATCCATCAAGCAGCTGATCAGGCCACGTGTGCTGTGTGTTTTTGGATGCTGAACACACCCATCAGTTCTGCCCTTCACTACTGAGCCTATCACATATCGAGGATGGCACAGCCTTTATTCTCATCATAAGTTATTTGTTGTATTTACCCAGGTGGATCATCAAAAGTCTCAGCGATGCTGCTGTGGTAAATGTGTTCCCACTGTGTCGTAACGCTAAGTGACTGCTTTTATTATACAAGACAAGCTACGCCTGCAATCGCTGTGATCTCCGCCAGGCGTTCTGAATCAAACAGCAGAGGAGAGACATCCTTGTGTTTCAAGGGGGGACTTTCATGTCACCATGAAGGAGAGAGGGAAGAGCGGCGGTGGCGGAGGGTTAGAAGTCAGAGCGAAGCATATGGCATCTTGAATTTTGGGCGATGTGATCTGACAGGTTAACTGAACATTTGGCAGGAGGGGGAGGAGGGGTAGCAAGTGGTGGGGGGGCATGGGGAGAAAAAGGGTAGAGAAGAGGTGGGGAAGAGTAGGTGGTGGAATTGTGTATGTGTGTGTGTGTGTGTGCGCACGTGTGTGTACATGCCTGTGTGTATGTATGTGTGTGTGTTTTGGGTGAGAGGGGTAGGTGGGTAAGGTTGCTAAACACTCCCATCTGTTCATATCCCGAGGCACAACAGGGGCAGTTAGCTACAGTCTTATGCAGATGAGGTGTTGCTGTGCTGGCTCCTTCCACTTACAGCGGATATATTATTCAAATATATTTGAATAATAGGAATGGCCGGATGGGGAAACAAGGAGCAGCAGGGTCAAGCTATTTCCTAGGGACCATTTGCTTTTTACCATCAGATCATCACAGCTCCTTCAGGATGTGTGAGTGCCGTAACTATGTCCTCATTAGGCTTTGCCTTCCTCTGGGCACTGGCGTCGTCCCAGGAGAGAGATCTGCCTAACAGGGGTCCTCTATGCACACTGACATGCATTATTTGAGCTATAAAGATATGGTAGGATGCTAAGCTATACCAATAATGTCACTGTGGACTTTTAAGCCTGTGATTATTTTTTTCAGGGGATATCAGTTTTTTGCGCTGTTATTAAAGGTTACAGCCCTTCAACAGAGGCAATTCACAAGTGTTGAATACACAGCATGTAAAACCTGAGTATAAAATCCTGAGTATTGTAATAAAGCTGTAAACAACAATGAAACTATTATCATCTTTAACACTCCGCTTCTAGGAAATTAAAGAAAAAAAAAAGTCCTTGAAAGATTTTTCATCATGTCCCTGGGACTAAAAAGGGGCTTTTAGAGGGTAAGTGAGCAAGATTCTCGCATCACCCACATCCCTGTTCTTAGATACAGTCATGTCATGGGGGTGCCCCCCCTCCCTTCATGAACGCATATTCAAATGAGGATAAGGAGCTTTTGACGGAATGAGGGGGATAGGAGAAGCGGGAAAAACACAAATGGAGGAAGGAAAGCAAAGCCCGGACTGATTTGAATCTGGTAAACTGTCAGAGAGAGGGATTACGCCACCAAATCCCTGGCGAAAATAGAGGCCCAAGTTATTTACTAGCCTTACAACCAGCTGCAAACCATCTGTACTTAATTGTAAGACACAAACTTTATGAAGATCAACTGAGGATTTGACCACAAAGCCTCTTACGCCACTGAATTGGTGTCCCTGCTTCGAGGGAGAGTATGGGCGGGTGCTCGAGACATATTACATGTGCTGTGGAGAACATGGACTCTCTCACTGGTCTCTGTCAGCACCACATCCTGCTTAAGACATACACAAAGTTTGTGTTTGAGAGTAAAAGGCAGATTGCAAGGGTGGGGATGTGTTATACAAAGCATATATGCCTACAGCTCTGCAAAGACAGGCACATGTACAAGATAGATCAGTCTCAACACACACAAACCTAGACAACACATGGCATCACGACCATGGCCAGCATCAAAACATCTAATAGGCTTGAGCTTGAATTCTGCTTTTTGAATGAGACCAGTCATTAGATCTCAATTAGGAATGTAAGTGGCTCAGTAACCTACACTTAACTGTGAAAAACACCATTAAGAACACAATCCTTTGACTGGACATAAGATTGAAGCCCAGCACAAAACCTGCATGTGGCATTGTTTAATGTAGGTCATTGTGCATTATGTTGTTCTTGGCAGCCGTCTGAAGACAGGAGATAAGAGGTCCTGTCCAAGCCACTGAATGGCAGGTAGCCAGTGTAATCCTATTTAACAAGATCTATGCTGAATCTGGGGTGGGGCGTGTTGGTGGGGTCACACAAGGAGCCCGTCAGGGTCAGCTTGTGGCTCTGTGGGTGGTTTGGTCCTAAACATTGTCTATGTTGGAAACAATGTAACCACACTTCCCTGCCTGCATCTGTCCCTGACCAGAGACATAAATACAGAATGAGCGCCTGTGAGCAATGTAATCACAGTTAAGTGTGCATTCATATGTAAAACAGCATGGAGTTTTGCTGGTACATGGATCTGAAGGGAAATAATGACAGATAAGGAGGTGTGGCTTTTCTCTGCAACGGCCTCACTTCTAGGAAACTCAGAGACGGGTTGCCCAAGAATATTGTGGGATCTAAGCTGCTGGCCGCTTTAACTCATTTATTTTCTTCCACTGCGCTAATTCCTCCCATCTCCATATGTTAAGGGGGAGAGGGAGGGGGCAATGTGTGTGGGCTTGCGTGTGTGTATATGTGTGTGTCGGGTGGGTGGGTGGCTGGGTGGGGTCAGGGATTAGGCCATCCTGTCTGGACATACGCCTTGTGTAATCATGCAGGAAGGGCTGGTTGTTGTGCATCTCTGTCCACTATGAGTCTGTGGGCCCCTGTCATAACCTCCAGCTATAACGACCTCAACAACCAGCCCAAGCACATAAAATAACAGTGAGATCAGATGCTGATGCTGTGAGATCAATACACCAACATGTAAACCACAGATAAAGTCAGACTGATAACCTGTTTCATCCAGTCTCATGAGAAGTTTCATGGAGGACCTGTAGTGCCATCAGTGGCTCCTCCTCAGTTTCATCACATCATAACTTGTAATAAACCTCCACCACTCCCTTCACCCCCACCCCCTCCACCCGCGACTCTCTTCCACCTCTCTTCATTAGCAGGTATAATCCCTGATGGCCCATCTGCCAGACGCCAAAGCCACAAAACACACAGAGAGCAAACAAGGCTGAAGGAAGCCTGCCATTATGGGGCCTGTTTGAATGGGCCGACTGATCACTTATATACACGCTGTGTTTGCTCAGGCCCTGCATGGACACACAATGCTGCTACTACAGTACTGCTATTTTCACACAGATAAGGAAGTATTTGAGTGCACCTGCCTCTGGAAATGATAAGTGCATGTGTGTGTGTGTGTGTGTGTGTGTGTGTGTGTGTGTGTGTGTGCAGATCTGAGGGTTTCCTGAGATGGACTCTCATCTACAGATCAAAATACAGGCTTCATGCTGTGGTTTACACATATACTCAAGTTCCTATTTTATCAGCATTATTATTTAATTGTGCAATTGTGCATCAACTATTTCAATCCATCTTCCTTTTTACCAAACAAACAGTGACTGAGACCAGACAACACTAGACATCACTTTGTGCTGTTTCTCTGCAGCGTCTAAAGGCTTCAGCACATTAATAATGCATCACTTCACTAAATGTTCTATTTGCAAACCGAAAAAGGCCTTGGTTAGCAATCAAAAAAGAACTGTACAATGTCTTTTTGTTGTTGTTTTTCAGATAAGACCAGCTTGTCAGACTCAACTGAGACCCAGCACTGTTCTAGCAACATAGAGTGGCTGACACAAAATGGCTGCCTTAGACTGAAAGAGGCAGTAAGCCAGTGCAGCAGCAGCAGCAGCAGCAGCAGCAGCAGCAGCAGCAGCAGCAGCAGCAGCAGCAGTGGCAGCAGCACAGATGGACATAGCAAATCTTTTACTGTTCTTTGTCTCTTATGAAAAAGAAAGATTAACAAATCACCAACAAAACACCATTTGATTGCTTTACCCCCTCTAAGACATCAGTAGTGCACCATCACACCAAGATGTTCGGGGGCTGCAGTATGACCCCCAGGCCAACAAACCAGGATTACACAGTAGAAATGTAATCCTGGTTTGGGGGGCTGAAGGGATCAAGGTCCTAGAAGACATATTGTAATCAGAAGGAACGTCTACACCCCAACAACCAGACCATAAGACAAATCCAAGCAGAGATTTATCCACAATGTCAATTAGAACATATGTTGGGACACATTAATTGACATATAAAGGCGACACACACACACACAAACATACGCACACACACACACACAACACACACACACACACACACTAGTTTTCTAGTCACATTCATACACTTTTTTCCAGTGATTTTTCTCACAGCACAATCCAATTATTCTTTTCTTCATCAAGAAAAGGAAACATGTCAAAATGCATTTTTGACATATTTCATGGTTGCATGAATATATGTATCAAAGGTAATTTCATCTCATAATGTATTCAGTACTGACATACAGTACATGCTTAAAATAAATTTATGCTCACAAGTGTAGGAGGGTGCTAAAAACCACGAAGCTGATGAACTGAGGATGTATGTATGTGTGTGTGTGTGTGAGTACATAGCTGCTGAAGGTCACATGATCCAGTCTCCATTTTGGAGTAGTGTGTGTGTGTGTGTGTGTGTGTGTGTGTGTGTGTGTGCAGGTACAGCAGTTTGTCAGACACATCTGGGACACGCAGAGATAAACACACAACACATAGAAGTTTAAACTAAGCCCTCGCTGACACTGAGTGCACCGAGGTGACAGCTTCAAAAAATCAAGCTCAAGTGATAAAAAAAGCAGAAACTGGCTAACATACAGTGAGCTTAATAGCTGCTGTGAGAGAGGGGCTTATCTTCCCACCACAGCTAATATGAGCTTCTCAATTAGATGAAAGGCTCTCTCTCTTTCTCTAATTTTTTGTTCTATTTCTCAAGGCAATTTATTTAGGGTGGGGAAAAAAAGAAGGAATGGAGCCCGAGCGAACCTTATTGGCCAAAAGCATGACGAGTCATGGCAAGCTCCAACCAATCAGGTGGCGCTGACAGCGTAAACTCAGGCCCTCAGCAACAACACGACTATTTACTGTATGCAAGAGAAGACTCTATTTGGGGTTTGTTACTGCTTGTAAAACAAACTGCACACACAAAAACCATTCAATTCAATTCTTTTCATACGTAAATATAATAAAATTGTTTCATTGTAGTATAATATTTTTTTTCTGCTTTCCTATTATCCATCATTTGGGACAATACAATGTAAAAAAATAACCTGTAATGTAAATTTTAATATCGACGTCTGTAGAAAGAGCAGTGGAACCTAAAATGCTAATGGAACACGTTTCGTTTCCTCTGCTTCTAAAAGCTGTCAGAGATATTTTAAGACAGTTCATTCTGTATTCTGCATTATGGATTAACTCGGATTATGCAAAGGACCCTTCATGCGTTCACTTATCAGTTTAATTTCTTTGTCCTCTGAATTATTTTTTTACACACACACCCTCTGTATTGTATCTCTTTCTATATAGCTGCCAAGTGGAACTAAAGGATTATGCAAGTGTTTCTTTAAAAAAAAAAAAAAAAAAGGTTTCCTCACCTCGGTGCATTGGATCTCTTAATGTTTTCACGACAAGCTAAAATTCTGTTGTAAATATGCCAACGAACGGGAAAAAAAAACTGTATGATTATTTTTAGAATATTGTATTTTAATAAAAGGACAATAAATGTAAATCTAATCAAAATTTTAGATTTGAGATTTTGTTAAAAAAAAAAAAAAGAAAGAAAAATACGGATTTAATGCAATTACCAAAATATTATTACGTTTTGTTTTTTTTTTTATTGAAATTGTGCAGCTATGAAATTTAATTTTGAATCTTGAAAATGAAAGAATTTCTGTTTATATCTATTGTAAAATATTTCAATACTCTTGTCAAAAGCAACATTTAAAAAGATTAAAAATGTTCTCATCTATTTGCTAATTCAGCTTTCAGTTCGCCACCACTAAATAAATATAATGATTTTTTTTTGTAGGTTCAGTAGGTCTGTGTCATTGACAAATTAAATTTATAAAGCTGGAAAAATGTTAAATAACTAAAAAACAAAAAATCACCTTGAATAAAGACATGAAGTGTCTCTCTCCAGTCTTCCCAGATCTTGCGGACAAAACTGATTCTTAATCATCCTTTCTCACCATCTGCTGCTCCACTCTTCTATCAGAGTCAAGGTTACACATCACAGCTTGAAAAATACTGCTGCAGGAGAGCAGCGATACATGACAGGGCACCTGGCAAAAACCCGGGGAGGCAGGAGGAGGAGGAGGAGGTGGGGTTTTTTTTTTTTTTATTTATTTATTATTTTTTTTATTTATTCATATATTTATTTATTTATTTATTTTGGTGGGGGGAGGGGTGGGGTACAAATCCCAGAATACACTCTGCATGCAACATGCATCACAGTACTTGGGGATATCACTTCCCCAGCTGCCTGAGACGTCCATCTATCAAGGTGATTTCCCATGACAGCTCGTCTTGGAAATACCTTTCCACAGGTCACCTTTACACTGGCACCGGCTCTCAGCTGAATTAATTCACTTCATTATTCGTAGTTTTGATTAGCATCATAGAGGAGGAGGAGGACTCAACGTTGGTGTTACTTTCTAACTGACTTGTGGGACAGCTAAGGTCTTCATTTCTGTATTTCTTCAGTCACTTAAGTCTAAATCCTTCTGAATATTCTGAATATTTATTTACTTATATTATCCATCTCTTAATAATATTAAAAATAATACAAGGTAAATTTTTTTTTGGCCTGTCGAGCTGATAAACATAAACAGCTGTGAGTTATTGAGACGTTCAAACGTCTGTGTCAACAAAAGGAGACACTGGAAACAATCACACATCAGTCACTACGATGTGGTGATGTCCAGTGACATTTAATTTCTTGCCTGTCCCTTATTATAAGAATCATCAGGAGCATGTGAAACTGAGGGCCCAAACATCATGAGTCTGCATTAAAGCTCAAGTCATGACCCTTTCTTTCTTTCTTTCTTTCTTTCTTTCTTTCTGTCTTTCTCTCACTTCTGTGCTGTAAGATGCAGTGCAGACAGGGACAGAAAGCGCGAGCGCGAGGGCTACAGAGAGGGAGGGAGGCTGTGAGTGGCATGCATGGACAGCCCCTCTGTCTTTCAAAGACACTGCAGCAGCTGCATGCACGCGATAAGAGCAACCATTCACAGCCAGTTCCCCCTTTTCCCTCCTCCTACACACCAGCACACACACTAATACACTTTTCTCCTCTGCCTCTCCGTCTCTCTGCCACACACACAAACATCCTGACGTTTACATGCGCATCAGCTTCTCTGCAGGTTCTTCCACAGATGCTGTGATTTCAAGCAGCCTTTGTCGCCAGGAAAAGGTCTTCCGTGCAAATCTTTTTTTATTTTTTCGAAAATGATCTCTGACGTCAAAGTGCAGCAGGGTTAAACACAGATGTGATGGAGAGGTGGTGGAGGGGATCACCTTTCTTTTTTTATCCCTCATAGAAAATATTCACAGCAGGTTACTGCCTGATGCCAAGCTGTCCACCACATCAGAGTATTTTTATTTTATTTTATTTTTATCAGTCTCTTTCTGTAATCATACAGAGAAATGAGGATTACTGAACGACATCGCTGTGTTTTAATGACAAATTAGAGTCACTGTGCTCTAAAAGAGGTTCTGTCATCCTGGTAAAATCTCTGAAACAAAACTGTGATTTGCATTATGTCACCTTGAAGATGTTTCAAAAGATGTTTCAGCTTGAATGCATTGTCCATGTCATGTTGCCTTCAGGAAGACAGGAAGTACATCACTGTGTATCCTTCAAACTAAAATACAAACAACCTGCCCTCACTCAGCTGATAAACTGCAGCTTTCTGACTTGTCATTTACATAAACTAGAGCTTCAGGAAAGATGCATTAATATAAATGCACCAACATAATCTTTCTGTTATATTTTTCTTACAATACTGTACATGTGTGAATATCAGGCTGTTCCTGACATCCATGCCAATCACTCTGATCCACTGATAACATCCAGCCCCATATCTATACAGTTCAGAGAACGTCTAAGTGCCGATTAATTGGTGGCTCCTTCCACGATTAGCTCATGTTGCGCTTATAGCTAATCTGTATCTTGGCAGGGAGCCACACATGACCTGGCTCTGATCCAGGTCTGGGAGTCATGGAGGCAGCAGCCATGAGCTCGCCCCGCACAGCACCAAGCAACCTGGAGAAGATGTGCCAAACTGCAGCCCACAAAGGACACCTCACTGTTTATCGAAGATTAAGCAGTGTTTAGTATCTCTCCCCCAATCCGCCTCCTCCTTTTCCTCACACACACACACACACACACACACAGTCACACACACACCAACACCTCAAGCTCACACCCTAATTGTTCCCAGCCCCAAGAGTTTAATAAAGAACAAATTGCGGTTATTGGTGAGCAAACAGCACAGTACGGAGGTGGGAGTGTGATCATCGCATCGCCTGTGCAGTAAAGAGAGAGAAAGGCCATCACCCAATTTAATTAATATCTCTGTCAGTCTGAGGCTACGACTGGAGCAGGCTGTGGAGGGAGCACACAGAATAATCTGATGCTGATTCCTCACAGCACCACTGGACACCTCTATCTATCTATCTATCTATCTATCTATCTATCTATCTATCTATCTATCTATCTATCTATCTATCTATCTATCTATCTATCTATCTATCTATCTATCTATCTATCTATCTATCTATCTATCTATCTATCTATCTATATCTTCATTGAGCTCAGCGAGTTTCTGTGTTTCTGTTTTGTTTTTGTTGTTATTGTTTTTGTAGCCTTATAGCTTGTATGCTGTCCAGTCCAAGTGTATCTACCCGTCATGTTCCCATAATTCTTTGTGGCAGCTGCAGCCAGATTCATGCACACAGGTATTGATTTTCCTCCCAGTTTTTTTTTTTTCCTTCAGCACAACCCTTTATTTATCTTGCTAAGCCCCCTGCCATAGGGTGTGAGGAGAGAAGCAGCTCGCAGCTTGTGAGAGGACACAGTGAATTCAACATGAGAGACGCTTACGACATAACCTGGATTTATTTTCATTTATCTGTTATTTATCTGCCAGTGCTGCTCTGCTGCAGAGTATAATCCTGCTCTGTGTGGGATGCATGTGTAGATATGCATGTGTACGTGTGTGTGTGTGTGTGTGTGTGTGTGTGTGTGTGTGTGTGTGTGTGTGTGTGTGAGTTTGTGATGTCCGTCCATCCGTCCATACAAACACTCCATTCTCCACAGGCCACCTGACCCATTTTTCTGTGTGAATAACAATACTCCAGCCAATCATGGGCAGAGAGAATGACGAATGCTGGAAAAAGACTCTACATCCAGCCTGTCACACGTCAGAGTCCCAACCCTGCCTGTCGACAGAGCGAGGCAGGGATGGAGAGGGAAAAAAAGAGAGTTAGCTATCCTGTCTTTTCCGCTCTCCCTCCTTTCTTCCCCTCCTTCTACGTCTCCACCACACAGGGACCAGTAAAACCATTACCCACCCACCCCCAGCCCCCAGCTCAAGGTTGTGCTGCGCCAATGGCTGCGCTTCCTACATAGTAATCTAAGAAAAGCGCAAACCGACAGTGAGCAAGCTGCAAGGCTGCTCCCAACAAAAGACATCCATTATTACATACTACCTGTAGGCTACGACACACAGTATTTGGCAGATGATTAGCTTCCATTCTACCCTGTAGACAGATGTTTTGGCTACAGTGATACAGGAAAGTCACAATTCTTCTAATAATACACACACCAGCTGTGAAGCAGCAGGCGAAGAATTTAAATCTTTAAACAGCATCCTTGTATTTTTATTGACGCTGTTGTTAAATGTTATTCATGTAACCTGATAACGTCTGTAACTGTTAGCACTGTGAGCCTCCAAGGACCTCTCAGGCTTGACTGAGTGTTTCCACAGCAGCAGTGAGGAGAAGTTGAAAATGCACAGGTCAGCTCAGTTTTACTTACATCAACTGTGCAACTCGACTCACAGACATTTTCATGGTGCTGTACCAGCAGCTGCCTTGACATGAGGAAAGAGGAGTGAAGGAGAAACAGTGGGCACTGTGGAAACACATGATAACGTCCAGCAGCCTTTTGATAGTAGCTCTTGATATTTATTTCAAAGGCCCATTATACACAGCCAATTAAACCGACACACTGCGTCTGACTCGTCTTGCTCTCGGCAGCGGCTGCAGGGACCGAGACTGGCTGCAGAAATAACTCCAACACACATGCCAAATGTCAAGAAACATGAAAGAACCTGTGAAACACACAAGATGTCTCAGCAAACTGCCAGACTGAGAGTGTTAATCTGGAATATTCTGAAAAAATAACCATCTCCACATGCTGTACCACCCAGCAGCACTGAGTGATGCTTAAAAAGAAAATTAAACATCAATCTTCATTCAGTGATGCTGTGAAAGAAATGTGTAGATGGTTAAGGTATATTTACCAGAGCTACTGGTTCATATGTGTGTGAATGAGGCAGTAATAGAAGCAGAAAGTAAACAGGAGAATGAGTAAAAGACGAAAAGATTGAAATGGAGGAGGGAAGACGGAGGGCTGAGCAGAGCAAAGAGAATCTGTGGTGTGATGGCCGACGGCCCTTGTGCTTAGCTCGTGTGCTGAATGAAAAGAAGCCCTCGTGTGTGTGTGTGTGTGTGTGAGACTGTGTGTTTTGGTATGTGTGTGAGAGACTGTGTCTGCAGTAGCGCTGGGGGGTCGGCCCCCTCTCGGCCCGACTGGTGCTGAATGCAGAGCAGGCAGCATCAGGCCGAGGCAAATAACTACAAGGCCTCCTCTGTGACTGCAGCACAGGCGGCACCTGGGGAATGGCCCCGCACGGCAACGCACCAGCACGGCAACACAGCAACACAACACAGCCACGGTATCTGCAGTTCATTACAACACACAGAGCAATGTGAAACACACAAGTCCAGCAAGTATGATTTAAAACCAAAAGGTTTCAGGGTTCAGGGTGTGTTTTTGTTGTAAATGAGCTGAGGTAGGCTAACCATCATTTGGGCCTCAGTATTTCCTGTGATACAAAGTTCTACTTCCTACAGTAATTTCAAATATAGCCCAGCTTGTATAATTTTCATATAGCCAATAACATTAAAATATTCTTGATTTCACCTCATTTTTTTTCCAGTAAACCACATGACTCCACAGTGAACTAATGTTTGCTGAAAAATCAGTCAGGTTCCATTTTACAGACAATCCAGTCAGGATGTGAGTAATCCACCATACAACAGGTCCTTCACAAACACCTGCACGCCCATTGCACACACACTGTTACCCACCATTACCATCACCAGCTTTTTCAGAACAGATCCAGTATATTATACATACACCAGGACACAGCAGAAAGGTACAAACTAACATATTACTGTGCTCATACATCCTCTATTTGCCTCTAAAACTCACAAAATGGAGTAAAAGTTCATTCACACAAAACACAAACAAGAAAAAGTGTTGAAAAAAAAGTGTTGTTCATTTGATTTGAAGTTTGGTTTTCCAACAATTAATCCCTTGATCATTTTTGTCAGTTTAGTTTAGTTTTGTCAGAAACAAGGCAAAAAAGACAAGAAAAAACAAGATGGCCACTGGTACAAATAAAAGATAGTTATACAGAAAATACATTTGCATAATGTTATGAAATAAACTGAAAACAACCCATCGCTTATTCTTTCACTTCTTTCTCTAGCTGCTCATAATAGGTCTCTTAAAAGAGACCTATTATGCTCATTTCCAGTTCAGTATTTTTATTCTTGGACCACTAGAGTAATTCTCATGATTCACAGCTCAAAGAAAGTCCTTATTTGTCTCAAACTGCCTGTTGTACAACCTCTGACTGAAACAGACATTATTAGATCAGACCACGTTCTTCTGTTTGGCCAAACATCTGCCGAGCTGGCTGCCTCGTCTTCCTGCACCTAAAAACTAAGTAACAAGTAACGAAAAATAAATAATAAACAGGTTTGATCAGAAATGAAAACTTAAATCTCAAAATCAACCCATACATGCTTTAGGCCAATTCTAATTCAGAGTATGAAAGTGGACAGAATGAGAAACTGTCTGTCTGGTAAATATCACAACCATTAACTGCTCATTGTAGGATGTGATGGTAGATTTAGTCTTTCAGTAACAATCTATATCTGGAAATGTTGCTGTGTAGTGAATGTCCCTAAGATGTTGACTGAAGTTGAAAACATCTGCTGACAGGAAATACAAAAGGCAATATTCCTGAAAAATGCTATTCTGCTGTCACGAAATGAGCTGACGTCATCTTGTCACAGAAATACAAAAGAGGCTTGATTATGCATTAACATTATAATTTGAAATGTGAAAATGCTCTACTACTTTTTGGCTTTGATCTCAGCAGCAGTCTGATGTGAAGTTTTTTTTATAATGAATCAAATTTAGATCATTATGGAGATTATAATGAATATAATAATATATAATGCAAATATAGCTTTTGATTAATCAGCAAAATAAATGATAAACAAAATGTAAATCTACAGGAAGGAACTGACCAGTGACCACTTCAACATTTTTATCCATCCTGACAATTGTGCCTCTTAAAGAGCCTGTTCATACAACATAGACAGAAGTCGCTCTATTTTGTCCATAAATCATAGTAAACCAGTAAACCCATCACAATCACACTTGGTCCTGATTGGCTCCTCTCTCTGAACAATAACCAAAATCCTCTTAGTCTGGACGGTTTGCAGTCTCTGAATTGATGAATTCCCCAACTCTGTGTGATGCACACACAGATAAATGAACAGTTGCAAGCTTTTTATATTTCTAAACAAAGAAACACAACTGCTTCCACACAGCAGTTAGTCACACAGAAAGTGGTCATTGTTTAAAACCACAACATTGTCCTGCTCTGTATCTTGTATTGAAGTCACAATGTTTAAGTCAGTCAAGTTTAAAGACAGGGCTGCCAAGAGTTTATCCCAGTCCTTGTTTCCACACACGGTTAAGTTACTGCACATAATGCTAAACAATATCCATCTTCATTAGCAAGTAATAGAGTTTAGTACTGAGTTTTTAAGTGGGTAGGACTAAGAGTATAGAGAATAGGAACATTACACAGTAAAATGAAGAGTAAAGTTAAAGAGTCAGTGTTGGAGCAAGAAGTGGATATTTTCTGCAGCGCCGCTATTAAAACCCCAGCCCATAATAAAACCACTGTATCAGACAGCTATAGTGAGCTCTTACTTTTATTGGATGTTCTGACTAAATGCATTTTTCATCATTATATTCCATTCTATTCTAATGGACACGAGGGTGCTCTGAGTGCTGCTTTGTTAGTCTACCCTGCAACAACTCAAAAAGGTCCACGTCCAGTGAGACTTACAGCGTCCTGTCTGACAGCCGCTCCGCATCCGTACACCTTCCAAACTGGAGAGCCACCTCAATTATTCATGTCAGAGACAGAAATGTTGTATTTCACAAAGTTTTTTTTTTTTGTTTTAAGACCAAGTGTTGATATTATTTTTGTTCATTAAAAATTAAAATGTTGAGGCCTGGTCATGGAGATGACGGGTTGAGCCATCTAGTGTTGAGCTGTCAGTCAGTGTGTTTACTGACTCGCAGGCTGAGGTGGACACACAAATACAAAGTGCACTTTAAATGCGTGTGCTAGAGAACGAGGGGAATGGACGGTGTGTCAGTAGGATGCGTGCGCTGAGACGTGAATAAAGACCATTTGCTCGTGGATTCATAGGCTTCCGTCATCCATTATTTAGCGCGGAGAAGAGCAGTGGATTGTTGGCTGGGTGATTTTTCTGACAGCGTTTACATGGCTGATGGCTACAGTTGATTTTTACAGCTTGAGAATAAACACTTTGCTTTGATCGCGTAGAAACTTTTTCAGTAAAGATGACAAATGAAAAAGCTGAATCCCTCAGTTACCTTCAAACTTACTGTCCCAAACTGTAAAACAATTTAACAATTTGATCATGAGGTTCAAATATATAATCATATTCAGAATGAGACAAACAATGTATATCCCCATATATCACATGCTTGGGGCAAATTCATTTGTGGACAATTGAGAGATTGCTATAGATTTCAACATGGCTGATTTCACCTCAGTGGACAAATGTGAAACGTCAACAAAAAAGCAGTCAGTCGCCAGCATTTGCCCTCCATCCAAAAGCAAAATGACATTAGCTCTTGTCTATTGAGTTTGCTAAATGCCCCACATAAAGTGAATTTGCCCCCCAGGGCTGGGAAACAATCACGCAGGCGAGCGTTCCATTTAAGTGATTTGAATGATCGGAGCACTGCAGTGCTTCCTATCAGCCACAGAAATGGGTCAATACACTGAGACTAAGTGACACGGCTGGCAGCCTGCACTCACATGGAAGACCGGGCAGAGGAAGAGGAGCAGGACCTCACTGTCTTTGGGTCAGACAGACGTTGATACACACACACACACACACACACACACACACACACAAACACACCGAGCAGGCAGGATAGGTGTGTAGGTTCAGAAGATCTGCATAGTGAACTCAGGACATACACACCTCTGGAGTCACAGTGCTCATCACATGACAAACAACACTTGTCATTTTTATTTTTTTATTGAGCCACAGTAAACTTGAACATTGAACAAAACTGCCAGATGAATATGGCAACACAAGCAATACAAGTACCACGTGGTATCACCACTAAATCAGATCAATCCTCATCAATCCCCAAACTGTGCGTATAAATATAATCTCTTAACACTGTGACAATAATAAGACTCAGCTCAGCAAACACAAGAATAAGATCCTCTTTAGTAACTGAACACTGACACCAAATATCTAAATATCTAATGACTTTACACATTCTGCAGTGGTTTATGGTAAAGAAAGATGCCAGGACTTACTTTCAGCATTGATTGACATTGTGTCTTTCTCCCAGGACACAACAGTGATGTAAGCCTCCACTGAGGCAGGGATAATGCACTTGAAGACCGCCACATTGCCTCTCATGGCTTTCTGATCCTCCACCCGGACTGTGTAGGGCTCTCGTAGGACTGGGAAGAGAGGACAGAGAGGTGTGTTGTATATAAAACAAGCTAAAACAAACTACTCTTCACAGTGTACCATGGGTGTTAAGTGTAGACATGTCTGTGGAAATTCTCATTCATCCAGGTCATAGTGTCCACTGGTGTTGGGTCTAAGGCAACTGGGCTGTTGTGGTTTCTTGAAGATGTTTCACCTTCATCCAAAATGCTCATTCAGCTCTGATGGAAAGTGGTAGATTCCTAGAATGAAATGTCTCCAAGACTCTACAACAGTCAAGTTGCCTTAGATCTAATAACATTAGCATTGTAGAGATTCATGAGAAACTGACCAGCCTTAATGTGGACATCTTGGCTCCTGATTCTCCCTGAGGGGTTCTCCGCTGTGCAATAGTAGGTGTTGTCGTGGATAAGTTTGCTGAAGCTGGAAGGGGGGATGTGGAAGATCTGAAGGGTGCCATTTGGGTGCACGTGGCGGATCCCTGGCACATCATAGATCTCCTCGCCTGTGGCCAGGTACCAGCGCAGTGAGACAGGGGGCACGCCTGCGGCGGGACAGGGCACCAGTGTCCCTGTGGTGCTGGCAAACACTACCTCTTGCACAGATGCATTGACAAAATATAAGCTGGAGCGTAGATCTTCACAGAAAACTGCAGGAAGAGAAAAAGATTACAAATACAATGGTTAGACACGAAACTCATTTTCTTATTTCCTTACATAAGTTTTTAAATAATTAAAGTGTACAAGCCACTGTTAAACCCACCACATAACACAACAACCAGCACATTTGACAGAACTGTGCTACACTGCATCTCTGTTTTTCACTGTGTTTTTTTTTTTTTTTCCCTGGCTGACCGTTGTGTTTGTGCTCACTGCAGTATAGGAAGGTTGAGGGAGTGTATCTCTTGTTGTCTGTGAACAGACATTGCAGCAAAGGCCTGGGAGCAGCAGCAGCAGCAGCAGCAGCAGCAGCAGCAGCAGCAGCAGCAGCAGCAGCAGCAGCAGCAACAGCAGCAGCAGTGGTGCTGGTGGAATAACAGCCAGGCCAAGTGTGTCTACAGAACATGCAGGTCTGTGACCACACCCTTCCTCTAAAACATACACATCAGTGTAGAAAACACATACATACATAGGTCCAAAGACACACAGTCCTCTCCTGCACCAACTAAACTGCTCCAAAGACAAACACAACCCAGCAGAGTACTTAGAAATCCAGTGAGTTTGATGGCAGTGTCTTCTGGGCTAATGCTCCAGTAATAGAAGTGTTTCTTGGTAAATGTATTGAGCTGAAAAACTTCAGTTATTATCCTGAAATCACATGATTACATCAAAGTGGATACATTATATATTTCAGTTATTCTCACTCAGGCAAACTGTGTCATTTATACTTTCATCAGAGTTAAAATTACACTAGCTTCCACAGCCTGCATAATGTTTAATCTTGGATCTAAATGTGTCATCTCCAATTATATATATCAATTATATTCAATTACACTGTTTTCTGTGGTGTCAAACACTCACTAAGAATCAGTTTCTGTAATTACAATGTGAATGTTGGCAAAAAAAAAAACTGTTGTGCAGTCAATTAGTCATGTTTGTCTGTAGTTTGTCTGTATAGTGTGCAGAAGAGGATGTTTCCAAGTCATATCAACAAATGAAGCAGGTCAGTGTAATGTGATGCACTCCCACTGTAGTAAGTTACTATGCTGGATAAAAACTGACAATGCAACTCTTTTGCTGTAATGGACAACCTACACTGTGGGCATGAAGCCAGGATATGTCTACTGGCTGGATCCCAAGCAAGGAGTGGATGACTTGTTTAATACATCCAGAGCCTTTTAAATATTTTACTAAATAAACATAATGTGGGATCACTGCAGAGCTATATTCATATACATCTGCAGCTCATCACTTAATCTCCTGCACAGTCATTTATTAATAAACTAATACAATATTTACATTTAGCAGTCATAATGCTGATAGGTGTCAGTACAGCCGACAGCACCGCTGTATCTTTTGTTTTTAAAGATACATGCAGATCAAAGCTGCATATTGCTGCAACATAATGCCACATACATGTTCTCTGCACGGCTACATCATTCTGTCTACAATCTACATACTGAAATCAACATTTTTTACAGTCTGTGTTTGTGTGAGGTTTCCCATTAGTTATAATACTTTTACAATTAACAGTTTAATAGCTGATATCGGAGGATGCCAGCTGGTGAGTGCCACAAATGTTCAGAGGATAAACATAACCTTTACACTGAACACTGTTGCAGTGGGTGAAACTTAAAGATTCCCATTCTCTGCAAATATTGATGTTTTATTTTTGTGAGTTACAGTTCGCTGACCCCTCAGAGCCACCATACTAATGAGTCCAAATGTAACAGAGCAGGCTTATTTGAAATATTACAAATTATGGCTGACCGAGCTGAACAACTATACCTCACTGTGTGTCCTCAATAAATACAGTAACTGTTAAATAGATGTATGTTTGTTCTATTGATATCAGTTACATCTCCAGGGCAAAACAAAGAAAAAAAGCTAATTTACATAAGATAATTCTGTGAACGTCTACTGCTAGTGCTACTTCTACTACTGTGAACAAACAATGGTATGGGTGAGGAAAAGGTGCATTACGGCCCTGTAAAACTGATCTGAAGTGGTGTGTTGTGTGAGCGGCCACCAGCAGTCATCTGAGGTAAATATTTCAGGAATCTCTCCCGTATCTCTACACTCTAACGTCGCCTCTCTCCCTCTCGTCTCCAACCCGCCTGCCTGTGCGACAGCTGCCAATCCCCCTCCCTGGAGACCAAACATTTTAGCGCTCCATAAATTCCTAATGAGCGTGCTCAAATCACCGGCCACTTCCACCCACCGGTCGTTCAACCTGTTAGGACAAACAAACATCATGGCGTACACATGTTTCCGCACATTACTGGCGCCACTCTCTTCACACATGCAGTACTCTGAGGAGCCAGGCCTGGAGGTGTTGAAAAGCGAATGGTTGTAGTTGTTGACAGAAACAAGACTGTAGTTTCTTATCCAACAGCTGGTGAGAGGAGGCAGAGGAGTCATGATATCGGACAGTTCAGAGAGTTTTTATTGATCGCCGGTGAAACTTGAACATTAATTACCTTCAAAACACAAAGATACAAAGTGTTGGAGTCAAACACTGAGGTGTCACATTATGAATGTAGAGGCCACCTGTCAACACTGAATACCTGCAGATAAACAGGCTGTTGACACACAGACAGCTAGCGCTCAGCTTTTACTGTCATCACATGACTGCTCACAATGCTGTGCATTGGTAAAATTACAATAGTCAATCATCTGCCTGGAAGCTTCATTTACAACGTGTTAGGTCCGTACTGAGCTTCAGCCTAAAGGCAGACAGATTATTCATTACTTTTATAACCAATTGTACTGTGATACACTGAATAATACACTGTGCACTCTGCACAGAAAAATGCTTTAATAAAGCATTAAATATTAATATACTGTAAATATACAAAAAAAAAAAAAAAAAGCATCAAACTAAGTAGCTCTGTAGCCACACTGATACATGGAGAAGTTCTCAGCGGTTAATTTACAGCCGTGTAATCACACTGAGTAACAGCTTGTCAGTGGTTTTCTCAAGTAGGAAAATCTGCCATCAAGATGGTCATAAAATCTCAGCATCTGTTATGAATAGCAGGGAGCGACTGTGACTGTGTGAGTTATCAGCGGAGTGAAGCTTTTCACCACTATTTAGTTCATTTGGCTGCAAAACAGAATCATCTAAATAATGATATCCCAAATACACACATACTTTTCTGTTGCTGGTTGATTTCTCACAGTTGCAGGTCATTAACGATGCAATGATTCAACCTCTGATGGTTCTTATTTAATTTCATAGAAAGGAGTGTGGTGCACAGTTTACATCTACACTGTAACTGTTTCATCTAAATGTAATATGAGACACAAACTCATCTCACTTGGTATTTCTGGACCTGAAGAGACGTTACTGCTTGTTTTATATCATTTTGTCTCAAGTGCATGTCGTTTCTTTTAGTTTTAGGTCATAAAAACACTGTAAAATGTAATGTGAAATTACAGTAACTTACAGTGTAACATAAAATTACCATCTTCACAAATGCACTGGATAAAAAGTTTATACCTTTGTGTTTTTGTTCAGATTTTGTCAAATCAGCATCAAAAATAACTGATGTGACTCTGGAATGAACTTCTACCAGTTCCTGTTCCCACTGCTCAGATAATAATCATCTGGTTTTTCTGATCTTTACAAAAGAGTCAGGATCTGATGATTATGAGACAGGATACATTGTGAGGGAGGGTTTTTTAATATAAATGATTTCTAAAATGATTTGTAGACGTCTGTCCTCTGTGGACATCAGAAATCCTGCCAACAGTGTAAAGAGCGTGCTCTGCTTATTGTGTGTGATGTCCATGTGCTTCAGTCTGTTATGACTGAGAGGTGGTGTGGTGTGATGGCTGAGAGACAGGTCAATGAAAAACAATACACTGCTGGAAAAGTCAAACAGTGTATTTATATCTGCTTACATCACAAGTGCAATACTGACTGTTTTCTGAAAAAAAAAAAATCTTTGTGAGCGATCATTGTGTGTAAGAGGATGCCATGTTTTACTGTAGTCATCCATCAGGGACTCCAGCGCAGGCAGCGTGATGGCTGCTGCAGCGGCTGACACTGTCTAAATGAGAACAAACAGACATCACGCAGCCTGTGATCTGAGTGCATTTGAAAGGTGACTGTGCGAAGAAGAGAGGCTGCCTTTATAACTGCTTTTGTCTCAATCGGCTTTGCACCAACTCATAAAAAATTGACACCTCCACCACCACCATCACCTATTTCTGGGTGGCTGATTCCTTAAGATGAGAAAAGCCTGATGGACACAAAACCCTGCCAGATCCCAGTAGTTCAGATAGATACAGTGGGAGTGCATTTATTTTTCAGTGCAGTGCCAAGGAAAACAGCGAGGGCGGGGGTTGAGTGGAGAGGCGGGAAAGCTGGAAAGCACTCAGACAGTGACACACAAGGCCACTATTAACAGAGAGAGACAGAACGAGAATTTACAGAAAAGGAGGAGGAGAGGTGTCATGACAGAGGTCAAAGGTTTGGCCCATCTCAGTTTCTGTAACCCTCTTTAAATATACTTTATCCTTCTCTTATTCCCATTCTCTTCATTTCCTCACTCTGCTTCGTCTATTTGTGTTCCTCTCTAACCTTCATCTCTCCTTCACGCTTCTCTGACCCTGTCTCTCACAGTCGGACTTGTTCCACCTTTACACAGGGATACAGGTGCAAAAACACACACAGTGAATGTGCAGGGAAAGAGAGGAAGAGGAAGTGTGTGTCCACACAGAGTCCTGATGTGTATTTATCATCTGCTGGACCTTCACAAGTCCCTGCAACTGAAAGCATCAGAGCCTGAGAACAAAGCGCTGCTGGAAATATAAAGAAAGCAGCATGTTGACTCTGCTGTGTCCTGGTTCGAGTGTAAAGGGGACAGGCAGGGTTGGGGTATCAATTTATAAAAAAATAAAACCTTCATCGCATGTTACCCTGCTTGGACCATTAACACTATACACTCCTTACTGTTTATTCCCTGACAGTTATCTCATAAAGTAGAAATTACATAAACATCATTTGTATTTTAGTGGATTTTATTAGAATATTCAGTTGTAAATTAATAGCCCAAAACAAAGCGGCCCAATTTATCATAATGCTCGCTAGCAAGCAATGGAGACAGTATGTGGGTGGCTGTTGGCTGTCATCAGCTGTGTTTGTGTACTGCACCGTTAAATAATAATCTCATTAACGGCTGTCATAAAATAGTAAGATGTAACACGTACAAATGCGCATCTCACAGATATGTAACGCAGTGGTTTTGCAGAAGGATAAGGTTCATTTTTTTGTGGCTCTATTGATAACGCCAGGAACACAGGAACGAGATCAAAACAAGAGCAGACTGAATCTTGAAACGGAAGATAAAAGATTTATGTGGACTCTATCGATAGTCGGTCAGCCTTCAGCCTGGCTGGCAGATTAAGGCTGCGGTCTGCAACACTTTGGTCCACGTCTCAAAGGATTTCTGTCTCGGCTGATAGTGCTGGTTTTCAGAATTGCACTTTAAAATGAATAATCTTCTTTAGATTCTGGAAGTGCTTACTGCACAGACCTGAAACGTCTGATTGGGCTGTTTCTTTCCTCCTTGTTTCACAATGTGCACAGGAAAAGAAAATCTGTTATTTTATTTTCATAGTTAATTTCTCTATTGTAAGAAATCACACAATCATTCTATCTCACGTTTTTTAATATGGCGTTGACATCACAAATATAGCATTACAATACTATGCTGAAGGAACAACTACCCACTCACCTGCCTATCATGCCCACACACACACACACACACACACACACACACACTCTCACTAACAGCCGCTGTGCCAGAGCATGACTTAATCGACATCAGTTTTCCATGAGACAAAACCACAAAGAGGAAAAAGTGATATTGTTCAATTATAAATCTCACTCATTTATAATAGATGGATTCTCTCTCTCTCTCTCTCTTCTGTGTTTTTTGTCTTAGAAAAGCAAAGGAGGGGCAGGAGGGGAGGTCCTGTTTGGTTAGTGAGGCGGGTCCCTTCTTGCTGTGTGAAATAATGCTTGGCACAGTCCCAGATGTCAGCACCTATTGGTGGCAGGCCCGGCTGAAGCCTCTAATCGTGGATTGCAGGTGACTCCTAATGCAATCCTCCTATTGTGGAGCCTGTGCTTCTGCGTGTGGAGCTCAAGGGCACCAGACACACTCTGGTCAAGGAGGGTGCACGCGGGCGTGTCACAGGCATGTGGGGGGATGGGCGTTAATGTCTGCGAGCCCACAAACACAGGGACTTGGTTGACAGACGAGACAGAGGGGAGTCAACGCAGCCAGTGATGTTGCTGGTTAATAATATTACATGTTGAAATTGAACATCCATACATTGGTTAGGATGGTGGAAATGTAGCAGTGATATTTCTCTTCTGAAAGAATAAAACAGACAAGCTTTTCTTTCACTGTACTCATGAACATCCACTCTGACAATGCCCATCTGTGGTTGCTTCCAAATCACCCAGGCAATTTATTTAAGTAAATGTCTGATCAATACAGGTCCCACTAACACACAACATAAATAGGCCTATGCATTAGCCTGTGCATTAGCCCTCTGATGTGTCAGAGGCTTTTTGCTCAGCCTGTGTTTACCTCAACCAAACACCATTAATCAACTGTAGCTGAATGTGCTTGAGAGCTTTTGTCCAAATGACAAAAAACTCATTGATGCTTTATTTTATTTCATATCATCTTGGCCAACTGCTTGCCGTTATGCAAAAGCAGCCTAATACTCACCACTTCTCTTATGATTTTATCACACCAAATTAGCTATTAGCCACAAACACATCTGCCCTGCCCAGGGCTGCTAATGTATTTAAAGATTAGCGTCCAATTGGCTCTCAGCCACAGTGTGGCCCTCACCAGGTCAGAGATCTCTGTGCTGCTACAGTGGGCACCAGGGCATCAAGACATTAGGGCAGCTCCACTGGGGCAAACAAGCACTGAGCCACACTGACAGCTCATGGCAGGCGATGCAGGTAATTAAGGCAGAGCTCTGCAGAGACCGCCTAGGGAGGGGAGAGTGGGGGCTGGGGAGTGGAAAAAGAGGGAGGGAAAAAGGGGGTGAAGGACAGGATGGCCTCATGATGACAGTGAGTAAGCAACCCACCCCCCCACCCCTCCACGCCACAACCCCTCACCCACCTACCCAATGCCCCCACAACCCCCCGCGCCCTAGGGGCTTACACAATAGACGGTAAAGAGAAGTGCTGCCCTGAGCCGGGACGCACAGATCGGAAAACAGGGTCCCCTCACTCTCCCAAATCATCGGCTCCCAATTTGCCCTCATGAATAATGTTGAACAGAGCACTCAGTGCCATGCAGCCGCGATGTAAAAGCAATGATACCCTCCTCTGATGTCAACCCTCTGGAGGGCGCGAGGAGAGTCACTGTGGAGTGGTTTAGTTGATGCATATAAACGCTCATTTACATGAGCACCATCAGGAGGGGAGGGAGTTCCCACGTACTGGGTACTTTGAAGACCTTAATCAGTTACATCACCAAGGCGGAATTGGGCAAATACTCCAAATCAGATGAGAAAGAGGGAGGGAGAGAAACCAAACAGAGTGATGGGTAAAGAGGTAAAAGAAGAGAAACTCCTGTGAGTAAACAAGCTGTGCTGGCACTGAAGCTGATATGCAAAGACACATCAAGAGAAAGAAGAGAAAGAGGTAAAAACAACCATATGAGGCATTCATGACGCTCCATTACCCTTCCTAAGTGACACAGCATTGAAATGACAGCACGTAGCAGCTTCTAATATTATTCCACATGAATATCAAAGTGTGAATCAGAGCTTGATGTAGATACTGGTTACTTCAGAGCTCTAGAGACACAGAGGTTTGCTCATATGCTGCTTTACAAAATCTACAACTGAAGCCATGTGTGGTCACCCAGTGATGCATGACACTGACCAACATTTTCAGTTCATAGGATCCAAATGTTCTTGAGTAATTTGTGAATAATTAGCTTGATCCACCACTTCGATCCAGACTGAAACATCTCAACATCTGCTTGCACATAATTTGGTAAAGACATCCATAGCTGGCAGTAACTAAATATTACTGATTTTAAAGGTCACCTGACTTTCCTTTAACACCACCATGTGATTGACATTTGTAGTTGTTTCAATAAATACCAGAGATGTATCATTATAAAATATCCTATTATATATATTTATATTAGCATGAAGATTGGCCCCAGGAGGAAGATAACAAATTCCACCCAGCAGCACCTTTAAAGCTCACTTAAAGCATTAATGTGCTATAACATTCTATAATTGTTTAATCCAAATAAAAAGCATCATGACAAACAGGCTGTGTTGTGTGTTACAGGTGTGTACAGGGCTATTTGCAATTGACACAGTGGCTTCTTGAAGTCTCTGCTGCTTGTCTCACTCAAGAAACAGACACACAATCCCCTGTTGTTTTTATGCTACTGTTTTTGTAGAGATTGTACAGATGAAGTATAATGTGTTGTGGTATTATTAAGTGAGATCTCGAGGGGTTGGTGCTGTAGCTGGATTTTGTTACCTTCCAAAAGAGCCAGGCTACAGCAGTTTCCCCTTTGTTTTCAGTCTGCCATGTCACTCACCAACTGCTGCTGTAGCTTCATATTTAATGAAAAGATATGTGAGTGGCATCGATGTCTCTCAGAAACAGAATAAGTGTGTTTCCTAAAATGCTGGAATATTCCTTATAACTGAGGCATTTTTCAGTGTTCGCCTCATCTGTAACTAGAAGTTCTACTTATGAAAGGACCAAAGGCGTCAGTCACTCACAGTCATTGTTGGATTAATTGTCTTGCACATCACAAGCGTGTTAACATGAGCATGGTGCAGACTTCCCAGGTACTGCTGATGTCAAATTTTACTTCTTGTCTTCATTCAGCAAAAGTGCTGGCATATATTTTTAGCAAGAGAGAATTTTTAGTATCAGCTGTTAGTTACTGACTTTTCTTGTCTGAGCAGTTGTACAGTTCTTGACTCAAATTTGCATGTAATATATTGCAGCACAATATGCATGGCGCATGCTTTAAGAGAGAGGGGACAGCTGGCATTATTTCTATTTCAGTAAAATTCCACCCACCCTCTGCTTGCTGTACTGTCAAGTGTAACTGTGACTGGGCTGACAGACAGAGACAGAGAGAGAGAGGAGGTGGATTTCAGGTGAGCTGAGAGGGAGGACATTAAACCCAGCAGGGAAGGATGAACAGGGAGATTAGCTGAAGGAGGAAGGCTAACAGCTTGGAGATCATCTACATGCTACTATACAGCACAGAACAGGAGCCTATAGTCAACATATATATATATATACAGTGGAGTTTTTTTTTTTTTCAGAATCTCTATAATGCACTCAATGACTGACTTGTTTTACAGTGAATATTTTATTCTTTGAATATAAAATAAATGTGATTTATTTTGACATAAGACTGAGGGCAAGTGGTGACTACACATGTTGACATGAATGACTGAAAGCTGAACTGCAGCATGGTTGCTGTGTAAACCACAGGCCAAAAAAAAAAAAAAAAAAAAAAAAAAAAGTGGAAAACTGTTTACTCAAGATCAGGTGGCTCTGACGTGTTCAGTGCATCTGCTGACGTCTGGTCTGACTTGTTTTTCAAAGAAAAGTGTTTAACTAAAACTCGTGATGTGTCCATTTCTGCCATGTGACCGTTTAGTCAGACATATAGTTCTGGATCGTAATCCTGCGCAGCAAAGGTAAGAGACAACAAGTACACGAGGCGCATCTCCACTGAGTCAGGTGTGTGGATATGAAAACTCTGCTTATATAACAAACATGATTCCTTGGGCCTCATTTGAGGTTATGAACCAGTAATCTACACTGGAGAATCAGACAAACAACCTTTTATTAGTTCAGCATTGCAAGATACACAATATTATTCTCAGGCAGAAAATGTCTTTATCATTTGTAATTTTGCAATATTCTGAATTTAGCACCCAAACCTAGAGCATGCAATAAGTGTTGCCTTTAATAGCTACATGCATTACTGACATTGATTTACCTTGTAGCCCTTTAGAGAATATTGTAAAATACATTTCTTACAACAGAACACTGTGTTTAATATGCAAAGTATTAGCAAGTAATTACAAAAAATTCCCAGTGGTCCAATTGTGTCAAAATGTACAAAGTGTTGCCAGAATCATCTTTCACAATAAAAGATCAGAGGGATGTCTGAACGCTTTCTGTCTTCAGCTCTTTAATAATCTACAACAGGGAGGAATTTTGCTTCTCTGCCATGTTGTTTTTATTATTATGGTGGTAAAAAAAACAAAAAAAAAAAAAACAAAGCCATTTGCAGGAGAGAAACAAAGAGGCGAAACGAGCTGGCAGTTGACAGCGGAGGGCAAATCAAAGTCCTGGGGTTAAATGGGACCGTGGGTCAGATGACTAGACATCGTTGCCTTTCCGCTCACAGCCTCTGAAAAATATCAACCCCCCACCCTCCACACCCACCCATCACCACCACCATTCCCTGCCTCCCCTCCCCTCCACAGACCTCCATTTCATCTCCAGTAACCCCACCTCCCTTACTGCTACTATACAAACACAGAGAACAAACCAGTCTCTGCAGATCTGCGTGTTTGCACATCCTGAAGTTTTTATGCGTTCAACATTAGTTCAGTTTAATGATTAAATCTGCCTTTAATCGAGGAGCATAACAGACAGACTCACAATACAAATACACCGTGTAGAACCATTTCATTTAGTCCTACAGGAGACAGCGCTGTTATAAATCACCCTGATGTACACGGTCAATTGAGATCAACAGAGACAGGCAATGGCTGAGAAAATGGCAGCTATCTGCATTAGAGCCGCACTCAATCTGCACACAGACGAGTCATCCTTTATTAATCATCATGTTTTCTGTGATTACTAGACCACGCTACATCAAAAGCAGCATTTCATTTCTGTTCATAACCACCTGCCAGTGCAGCTTTACATACATATCTCCCTGTCCTGTACCTGGACTGTGTGGATCAGACTGCCTGGCGACAAGGAGGGGGGTGCAGCTCTGCAAACACTGCCAGGCAGCAAAATACACATCAATGTATTCAAAGCATTTACTGCCTGGGATTAATCAAATTATAATTTAATCATCTGATCAAACAGCAATTAGCATAATCACTTCTGGGAAAGGCCTGATAAAGTGGAGACTGGAGCGGAATGGAGCTGGGGGCAAGCAACACTTTAATAGAACATTTGCCAGAATGTTTGAAAATGTTACACATTCGTAGCTACAGGAACAGAGCTGGATTTTGAATGCTAATCAGCACGGTTTGGTTATGCCTTGTGAATACGTCCAGCAGGCAGCTACAGGAGAAGAAATTGCCAGTGGGGTCCTTATTTTTTTTTTTTTTTTTTTTTTTTCCCAGTTGATAAAGTAATTTAAAATTTATTACTCTGTTTTTCAACATTTCAACAAAAATTGCAGAATGAATTTATTTGTCTGATTTTATATTGATATATATATTTTTTTCTGTCTGCTCGAGCTGATGAAGCCACACCCTTCCCCTGCGCGGCGCCATATTATCTGTTTGAAATAGCCCGTACATTTTCTGTAGCACGGGGACACGACCACTTGAGTCTCCAGTTCAGAACATACTGTGCTTTCACTAATTGCGCTGTCATTGCCTTAATTGAGGACTCTTGTCCTTGTTTACTGTCCACAGAATTTATGTTGTTTTTTTTTTTTTTTTTTTTGTTGATATAACAATATTGTAAATAACCCAGTTTACCAGCCCACAGCTTTGTTGACACATTACACAGAAACAAAGCAGCTGCAGGCTGTTTCTGAAGTTAGAGAGCTGTCCGACAGGATATTCACACTTTGCATTAGACTGTATGGTCTATGGCTCAAGCAAGGGTCATGTGTTATAAATGGGATCACAGAATAGTCATTTACATCACATGACATATCACCGTGATGAACTGAGTTAAGGGTGAGACACTTAATACTGTTTGTTTGCTTTTTCATTTCCAATCTCTAACAACAATTTAAGACAATAAATACTGAGCATCAATCACAGCTTTTACTGTGAATAATGTTGTATATTATAAAGAGAGAATGAAATTTGATAAATTCTTACAAACATACATTATTTTGGCTATTACATGTTTTGTATTTTGCCGTGCATCTGATTTAAATTTGAATGTAAAGGAAGAGGAGGGTGTGTCTGTGTCAGTGCACGTCCTCTCAGGGATATACATAAATAGACATAAATAGTATTAAGTTGAGCACATATTAAGCTGATCTCTGTGAAATGAAAAAAGGTGTCTACATCCACCCAGGACATGAAGAAAACCCCACCAGGCTGATTCTCTGTGGGGGTTGTTTGGCAACAACTTCATCACCTCAGTAAACAACATTTTCTCTCAAGAGTAACAACTAGTGTCTGAACCTAATGATCATCTCATAAAAAATACATAAATAAAAGCTAAAAATATTCACATTGCACATGTGAAAATTTTGTTCTGGGAACATATCAACTAAATGTTGATCTGACTTCAGGCAACTAAAATCAATCACATTTTCACTCTGGGTTAAGTATTTAAATGTCAGTGCTGACTTTTAGTTTAATAATGAGCACAAACCCTGACCTCTGCATTGAGGTCAAGCTCTGTGTTTGCCCTTTTCACGGCACTTTATGAATGTCACGCTGCATCTGCCAGTAAACATGAATTATTGTAACAAATTGTTTGCATATAAACATGATGTGTAATTTGCAAACAACATCAGAGAAGGACTCCTCATCCTCCCTACATCTATTTACCTCTGGCTTTTCATATCTTCATCTGTGACATCAGCAGTGAAGCTGATTTCTGTTCTAACGTATGTGAACTTATGTAAAACTGTTTTCATGTGGAGCAGGAGCTCAGAAGGAGCAGGAGGCTCCTCTGCTGCTGAAGTATCCGCATTGTTTTGTTTGTTGCTAGACGTTGCATGTTGTCTCAAAACATGAAAGCTAAAAAAGAAAAGTCCAAACAAAGAGTGCAGGTGAGGGTGCTCATTAAAAGAATGGCCTGAGCTCCACATGGCTTAAGTATTCCTGTATTTGCGTGGCCACAGCATTAACCTACTGCCCTATTTTATGACAAAGGCCTACAGACACAACTTACACCACCAACATAATCTTGTTAAGTCACAGGACCAGAGCAAAGACATCAAAAACTTTGGTTCAACAGATTTCTAACATCATTGTCTTAGTGTCGTTTTACATCTTGAAGCGTTTCAAAAAAGATCGGCTTCACATGGTTCACAAAATCTTAAAGACATTCTAGTAATGAACTCTGTCATCTACCACAGTCTAATGAGGCAGCGGCAAATTACTGCTCCATTCAAACTGAACATGTAAAATAAACCAACACTAATATTTTATTATGCTATTATATTATTATACTATATTATGTTGATGATTGCTTCCTGTTTTTTTTTTTTCTGTAACAACTGATCCGATGTAGAACAAGATGTGCTTTACATCAGATCAGTTGTTACATCTGTTGTGGCTGTGACATCAAAGTGAAGTGATTTCTGTCACAATGTTCATCTATGAAGAAAAGTTTGGGAACCACTTATTAAAGCTGCAATTTACATTTTTTTTCTGATTTGTGGCTTTAAGAAACTAAAAATCTCATGCTTCTTTGTAGAGCTCCAATAGGCACAAGCCTCTCTTCTGGTTGGCTGATTGGCTCTGTGTTTTCTGAACATGGACAAGTCACAGGTAAATGCAAATGCAGTTGCTTTTTTAGAAAAAAAAAAAAAAGACTGCACTGCTCTCTAGGTGTTTTCACTGTACAGTTATAAACATTATAAAATTACAGTCCTGACGGCTTGAGTTTCTGAACACAGCGTAATAATGTGAGTATTTCTCTGTGGACTGAACATATTGATACTCTCACAGTATTTATATTGCACCTCCATCAAAAACCTGTCACTTTCTGCAATAAGGGACCTTTAACATATGTTGCAGTATCTGGTTTTCTACTGATTGAAGTGTTTTTCTACCCCATTTGCCTTGACCTTATTAATTCAACTTCACATTTTGCTGACATTTAATAAATCATCACACTGTTCTCATGTCAGATGCATCACTGATTATCACTGGCAAAAGCCTTGTTGTAACATTATTGTCTCTATACTGTACAAGTACAAAGGGCTAAAACTACTTCTATCACTTATACCAACGAAGAAGGCGTGTGGCACTTGATTCACAAAACTGTGAATCTTTGTCTGTTTCTTATTGGATACTAGGGCTATAATCAACCAAAGAAATTCTTGGTCGACTGAAGCCCTGAAATTTTGACTAAAAATTGACTATTTGCAGAGAACTGTTGAGGTATATTTAGACAATTGTTTTTTCATGTTTTAATAATTGACTCTGTGCATGTCCTCGCACAGAGTGAGACTGAACATCGGAGCTAAGCTTTGCGGCGGAGAATGGACTATTAACTTAATATCATTTTTGAGTTTGGATGATAGAGGAGACTTAACATCCAGTGTGGTTGGGGTGTATCTGAAGGATGCTGCCATTTCTCCAGGCGGGTGCGGTTGCAGTTATAAAATGATCATTAGACCAAAACATTGAAATATGCCAATTCTGATATGTTCATATACTCAAAATGGATGGAGCAACCTAACACAGACAAGTTAGCTTACTGTTTTTAGGTGATATGCCGTGTTCAGGGGCGGACTGGGAATCTGTGTGATCTGGAAAAGTCCAGAACAGCCGGCCAGTCTACGGCTGTCAGCTTTTCATAGTCCCGACAGTGCCGACAGCCCTGACACTTTTTTAATTTATATATTGGCCGATAAAATCTGTAGATCAGCAGCCCAACTGACACTGGGCTGGTCCAATCAGCACAAGAGTTCATATTGAAAATATATGAAATTGACAAGACAAAAAATCAACCAATCAGAGTTTTGCTCGAAACAGAACTTATTGACCAATAAATCGACCAGTCAACTGGGATATTACAGTCCTACTGGATACACTATAAAGATTGTTGTGTCTTCATTAGTATGGCTGCCTGATATACTGCAAAGTGCCTGAAATAGCCTTGTTTCTGCATGGAGGACCAGGCTGATTTGATATGATTCCCTGAGCTTTAGATACCACGTAACACAAGCTGACTCTGTGTGTCCCTTTTCCCCCTCTCTTCCTCTCTTTCTGCCTCACTACACACCATCATCTCCTTAAGCATTCTGGTCTGGGTTAAATGAAACCTTTAACAGTTCAATGTGCATCCATTAACATATGCTTGAGTCTACTCTTGTCAGAGCAGCCGAGCTCAGGCGCGAGCACGCACAGCGGAGCAACACAAAAATCTTGACCCAATGGCACTGACAAATCCTGGAGTGATTAGTGAGTCCATGAAAAGCAGCGTGTCATTAATGCCATCTGATATTAATCCTTATGCCTGATTAAAACTACATAATAATAAAAAAGAAATCTGAGTCTGACACCTTTAAGTGCCCAAAAATATCAAGTCAATGAAGAATTAAAGCAATGACCTAAATTTAACCACCAGAATACATGTTAGTGAGTGAAATGGCTCTATACTGCACTCCATTATAGCAAAGGCATAATTACACATAACACATAATGAGAACAATTTGGGTTAAATAACTGTATGAATATTCTAAATCATAATGTGGCAAATACACTGAAGCACCAGCAAATAATCGCTCCGCTCAGCACTATAACACATCTGGATGAAAATAAGAGAATTACAGAATTAATTAGAGATTAAACTTCTTCCTGCTGGCCTACATTGTGTCGAGTGGTGCGCTGATGTTAATGTGCGTCTGAAGAGCTGAACTCAATTGTTGTTGGCTGATGTGTGTTGCTGTGACTCCGTCAGGCCGTCGTGGATCTATGTGAAGTGACAGATGTATACCAAAAGACACCAGTCTGCACAGGCCTAGTTTTCCACTGGCCTTAATGTGACCTCCACACAGGGCTGTTTTGATGGGTCATAATTGGTGAAAACAACACAGTGGCACCAAATCTGGCATGTGGTCATTAAAATTGAAAAGTTCTTCTTGAGCACGGGTTTGTGGATAGAAGCACAATGTTATATGTAAATTTGTTGATGGAATATCTATGCAAGGTATATGTGACAGGATGTGAAGGGGGTGTAACCTCAACCATAGAGGTGACCACTACACATTTGTTTGACTAAATACAACATGAGAGATACATCCATTAAAAACTGCACATTATATTGGTATGAGTCATGAAACAGTAGTAATTTCTAAAGGACAAGTTGCTCTAATCCTTGAAATTTTCAGATAAGCACCACAAGTCTATAAACTAAAGACAGATGTGAAAATCATTAAGTTAGTCAAAGCACTGATGACAGGTGCTCAGGTACTCGAGGGTTTTGTAGCTTAAATCCTCCAAACCTGCTGTTCAGCACAGAGCAGCTATGAGACACTTTCCTGTGTTCAGTCTGTTGCTATGATGATCTGAACTAGAAAAAAATGTTGAGGGAAACTAGATTCTGCTTGATCATTAATCATGTTTGATGCCTGGATTAAGTCATACTGTAAATGCTTATGTTTTAATAAGCAGAGGTGCCGTTTCTCCAGCAGCCCCTCGCTAAACTGAAAGCTAAAAATACACACGCACAGAGTGATACTTAGAGCCAATTGAGGAGCTTTGCTGTATATTTACACAGCTTATTAATGTCCAATTCAGCATGTGTCAGATTTCCCCCCTGGCGTGGCTGTGCAAAAACAACATTATGCCATTTCCCCAATTTTATCTCTTCATAACTGGAATATGTTGTTCCTATTCCATTTAGGTTTTAATAGACACTTTTGCAAGAGCACTTTAAAAGCTCAAGTACCACTGAAGTGAACTCTTCAGCATATTTTACTCTCCACAGCAGTGAATTGTTTATATCTGCTGTAGATGAGCTTGAAAATGTGTCCTCAAATTGGCAAACGGCAATTTAGAGCAAAATGGAGATTGTACAGCAGGTACTATTCATAAATGACCATCACTGATGCTAACTGGAGCTACAGAGCAAATACTGTAGGTAGAATGATCTTTCAAATCTATTTCACACCACATCTGCAGACAGAGACGCAAGATAACATCAACACACGCAAAATCTATTTAAGCATTTGTAGAATTACACATTGAAATTGGTTTAATAACGCTGCCACAGGTAACTACAATATTATCAGACTGGGATCTATCAGCAAGCATCACCAGGGTCACCTGAACTGAGTGCAGTGTTGCTCAAGCCCAAAGCCCACACTGCAACAACACTCATTACCCAGGTCTCCATAGAGACAACCTCAGCAGCCTGCACTGGACCAGAGCCCTAAAAGCATTTATTTCAGGAGGGTACAGCGCTCTGTCCAGAAGAGGTGCAAAATGTACCATTGTGATAGAAGCTGCTCATTAGGGCTAATCTTCACAGGATCTGTCCGGGGGAAGCAAATACAGTACGCAGCACAAAGAATACTGTCTAAGATCAACAATCACTGCCCTTTTATTCTGAATACAGTCAATTTAGCACGGTACAGACAGAAGCACATCACAAAGAGAGGATTGTCATAATGCACTCTGGATAATTCTAGTTTCTGCCAGAAAACCAACATGTAAATCTCTGAATCAATAGAAAAGGTCAGTGTCAAATGAAGCGAGTCTGTCGATGTGAATGGCACCATATCCGCAGCGAGCACAAATGTAGCATTCATCACAATTACAAGTGCTATTGCTCCATTCAAAGTTTCCATGTAGATGTCTCTAGCAGCAGCCATTTTGCAACGCTGTTGCCTGGACCAAAGAGACTGAAAAAGCCATTCACAAGCAAAGCGATAGATCGAGCTCAGCAAACAGACATTTCAGCAGAGCACTGAGGGAGATGTGAAATGGACATCAGTGTCCCCTCTGTCTCTGGGAATTGTCTTCCCTCAGTTACAGAAGCAGTGTTTGCTACACCACCGACCGTGTTTTTGCTCCATTCTCTCCTATAAATAACCACTGCCTTCTCTGAACCCTTCAGCATGGCCACAAAATGGTTTTCCTGTCATCTTTGCTTGACGCATCACCCTCCACTCTCAGTTCACATTGTGTCCACTTTTGATTTTTTTTTAACCCCTCTTCCGCCATCTACCTTTTAAAAGGTCTTCTAAATACCCCAATTTTCTTTTGCGAGCTGATTTCTGCCCCCCAAAACGCGCACATCCCACCCCCTACCCCACAGCCCCTTGTCCTGCTCATACCCCCCCTTCCTTACACACCCTTCTTGTATTCGCTGTAAAAATCAGTCAACCTCAGTCCAGGAAAAAATAAAAAATAAAAAATAAAAACCCAAAAACAAACAAACAAACAAAAAAAACCCCTACAATTGTCACTCAACCCTCTTATGAGGAATTTACTGTGCACAAAAGGTATTTTGCAAGATGTGCACTTGGAAAAGGGTGATAGGGCTTGTCTCATTTTTTTTTTTTCCAATCCAAAATGACTCCATGTCTGTGCTTCTAATATGGCGGGTGCAATGCCAGAAAAAAGCACAGCCAACCTATTTAATCCTTTTTTTTTCTAGAGCACCCTCAACAGATCTAACAGAATACACACAAACATGGAATCATATGTGACACTTATTTGATTTTATTACTTCAAATTATTTTAAAAAATATTTATATTATGGCATGCAAGTAAATGTACAGATTTTTTTTTCAATACGTCTTGGTTTAAGAGAGGATTTCTGAATTTAAAATGAACTTATTACCTTTCAAAAAATTGTTTTAGTTTAATGAAGTAAAGAAGTGAATGTAATTCAAAAGCAGTTTTGAAATTTAAACAAACAAATGGTGAACACACCAGGTAAATGTGCAGATATGTTACAACTGAATTATTTATGGGAAAAAAAAGATGATTTTTCTCACAATAATAATCTATATACATGAAATGATGATTAATAACTCTTAATTTGTACGTTAAGCAAATTAAAATGATGTAAGGAAATGCAGCTGGAGACTGAGGCCCAGTGCAGTTTGATGAGACAGAATTAATTATCAGTTACAGAACAAACTGAGAATTAGGGAAATAATTGTGCAATTTTGTTCTCTAAAAAATGATTGTTGAAAATTTAAACTAAGAAAAAAAGATTCATTAAAAAATGTCTTGTTCTTAGTGCAGCACAGGCTGCACCTATCACTCAACCTACATTTCTCCCTCTCTCTCTCTCTCTCTCTCTCTGTGTGTGTGTGTGTGTGTGTGTGTGTGTGTGTGTGTGTGTAAATACATATGTTTCTATATATTTAAGAGAATATTTATGTTAAATCTTGTAGATGCACGGGTGGTTAAATGTAGTTACAATTAATCCTTTTAAACGATAATGTGGATGTGTCGAGCCTCTAAAAAAGCCTCATGCTCTGCCTGTGTCAGGACATAGCAACAGCCTGTTCCTCCGTTCAATCTTCCAGTGAAAAAAAAAATGAAAAAAAAAAATAAATAAAACAACTGAATCAATATGTTCATTGTGGAGATGCTTGCAGACTATCTAGCAGAGTATCTCTACACTCACTCTCGTGGGTTAATTAACATAAACTTGAAGTTTAACGTGCACAAATGCATCACCTACCATTCAAGATGCACTGGGAAAAGATAAGAGCCAATATCCACATGCCCCGCTCCGTTCAATATCCAAGCTTATGCTTTTTCTTCTTATCTCCCCGCACTCTTTCTTCTTGTTATTTCTTCCTTTTATTTCTTCAACAAGTCAATTGCAACGAAAGAAAAGGGAGCTTGCAAATCTCTCTCTCTCCCTCTCTCTCTCTCTCTCTCTCTCTTTCTCTCCCTCTCTCTCTCCCTCAATCCTTCACGTTGGGAGGAAGATGAAGAGGAGGAGGTTTGAGCTTCTTCCTGCTGCTGATTGTCTCCTGGTACAGCGGGAGATAGTGGGCTGTATGATCCACAACTGTGCGTCTCCCCTTTTTTCGGACTGACCGCACCGCACCGCACCGCACCGCGCCGGGCCTCAGTGCAGCCGTCCCCCCGTGTCGGAGCGCTGCTCTGCGTGGAACATGAGGGAGCTCGGCTCGGTGCGCTCCGGTCCAGGTGAGCTGTGCTGCTGCTGCTGCTGCTGCTGCTCCTGCTGCTGAGTCAGAGGCTGGAGACGCATAGGACACAGTGTCTATGCGCACACCCAACTCCACGGTTAAACAATTAAAACAACAAAACAAAAACAAAAAATAACAAAAAGGCTCCAAAAATGGGAATAAAGAAAAGAATAAATAAATAATAAATAAATAAATTAGAAGTCTATGTGCGCAGAAGAGCCAGACGTGTCTTCTCAGGTAAGAAGGAAAAAATGCGTAAAAGTTGGATTTTGTCGAGGATTAAAAAGCGCATGGAGTTGATTGTTAGCTGTGCTGAAAACTCATTCTCTCTTCGCCGCCTCTCTCCGTCCGGCGAGCAACAAGCACACGCATCTTCCCCCCGCAGCCGCACACACAAACTGCGCACACTGGTCCCTGCGCTTATAACCTGCCCTGCCTCAGAGCACTGTGGAATAAACCCTCGCCTCCTTCTCCGCAGCCGCTTTTCTCCCTCTCCATTGCCTTAAAGGTGCAGGGGTGGGGAGATGGGGGGTAGGGAGGGGGGGGGGGCGCGCACAGCTGAGCCTCTGAAGGAGCGTTAAAAAAAAAGAAAAACCTCTTTCTTTTGTTTTATCAGTGAAAAGACGGATAAAGGTGTCCCACTCTGAGAAGGAGAACTGTGCATTAACATAAGCAAGACAGAATTAGCCCATGCAGGACATCCTTCTGTGGTTTGCTGGCACTGCTGTGGTGTAGCAGGCTGGAGGATGGATGCTGAGGGAGGAAAGGGAGGGAGGCAGGGAGAGGGAGTGATGTAGGCTACACCTGACTGGATGCTATGTAGGCATTTGGTGAAGGGAAAAAAATCTAAATTATCTTAATTGGAGGAGATCAAATCCTGTCTTTTAATGTGTTTTGTGGATAATTTATGAGCCCTGGGGCCGTTTTGGGGATCCTGCCAGCCTTACCCCTGCATTCATTAATTGACCTTGACAAATATAAGCAGCGACCCCCCCAATGCACCAGGGGGCATCAAACGGCAGCCATGTCAGACATCCACAGCCCCCTGCATGTGTTCACCTCCAATCAGACCACAGAGGAGGCTGTGGATGAATACATAGAAACATGACTAAAGCTCTCAATGCTCAGGAAAGGAGCATGTTAATATTTTACACTTAACAATATTTTAACATTTTTTTTGAAGGGTTGATAGCTCACAATGTCAACTTTTTCTATCATTATTTTGTCAGTGTGGAGAGATGAAGGCAACATGCAGTAAATGTTTCCCTTTATCATCAGCCAGAAAGCATCCATGTTACGTTTTCCAGGCATCATGTTGTGATAAGAAAGTCACATTTGCATTATACGTTGAATCTGAAATGATTTTGCAGCCGCTGACACAACACTAACTGCACTGACATGCACTGCAATGTGACTGTTTGAATTTAGCGTGGCCCATTTTTGTGTTGAAATCGCAGGCCAGCCAGGCCTTAGCCCTCCTCTGTCTCTTAGACTTAGCATCCACATCAGACCCACACATGAACAGGCTCTGCACCAGGAACACAGGACCTGTCAGCGCCTGTCTGGCCCCAAAATAAAACAGATCATTATCACTGACTCCAGCCACCCCAACGAAGATGGCAGGGAGGGAAAACGCGCTGCTCCTCACACATAGTATACAAAGTATGTTTTTGTTTGTGTGGATTTTACCTAATCCCCCTCTCCGTCAGTCTCCTTAGCTCCCAGCAGTGATGCTCATCCAGTTATGCTGCTGTGTACATTACAAAGTGAACGCCTCCTCTTCCTCTACCTGCCTCTTTGCAGCGCTGATCTGCAGCCTGGCTCCTTCAGTGCCCCACTACCCTTTCTCAAACGGATTATTATTAGAAACCATACTGTACATATTTTGCTCCACTTGCAGGTAGCTACCTACTTAGACTGCAAAAATGTGGCAAGTCATTAGACAAACTGGTTTAAACATTAACACCTACTGATGTTTCTATTAGGCTTGTGTGCGCCACAGACTGAATGTAATGCAAAAACAACATAAAAACAGGCACACAGAGTTGGTGATTTGTGTTTCTCTGTGTCTTTCTTTGTCTGCCTTGTTATATCCAATCATTCAGCCATATGGTGTCATTACAGTCAACTGTTTATGTCCAGAGATTGGATTAAAATCTGACTGCATGCTCATAAAGAGCTCAATCCCTATTTCTCTAATCCCTGCTTTAACTCTGTGATATGTTGTGAGGTTATGATCAAATCAAAGGTATTATCCTCTTTAAAACCTCCTGTTACAGATATTAGAGGGACTCTTTTTTTGTAGTGATAAAGGTAAATCTGAACCAAAAGTTGTTGTTGTTTTTTAACACATGAGCACATGAACTTGAAACAAAGCTACTGGCCTGATGCAGAAAGTTGAACTGTGTATGCTATGTTACAAAACTGACAGGATATTTGTTAAAATAGAAGTGATCTCAAGCAACAGATGATGTACAGATCTACACAACAAAACCCATTATTTAAAATGTAGCATTACAAACAATATGAAAACAAGATATTTAAATATTTTCCTGGTCATCTTCATTTAATTTTGTAAACATTCATTTATGCATTCCTGCTGTTTAGGCCTGAGAGCATCACAACACAGTTGGATCTCATATTTAGGGCTGAAAAAGACATGAATCCATTAAATAGAACTCCATGAGAAAATAATTGAAATGGTCCAATGTACTCTATGTCCAGTGTACAGCATCATTACGATTCAAAGTTCCTGAAGGAATCCCAGTGAGTAACGAGCACGAACACTGTGATATCAAATTCCTCAAACAACAGAATCATCGTCATCTACAGCTGATAGAAGCTCATGTGCGCAGGAGTCCTGTGGAAAAACTGTCAGAGTAACATCTACTGATACCACCTGAAACTTTTCTTAAAAATGAAGCCTGACGTTCACTGTGGTCAGACATGGACTCTCAGGTCATCACACAGTGGAAACACGTTTGGTGTCAGATGACTCCAGTGTTTCAGGTATTTTTTTTGGTAGAAATAGACTAAAGATAAACAAACAAACAAACAAAAAACATCCAGACTGTTACCAGCTACCAATCCAGAAGTCAGGGTCCATTATGGTCTGAGATTGTGTCGGTGTCCTTAGCAAAGGCAAATTGCTCATCTGTGATAAAGTAGATAAAGTTTTGCAGCAACATATGTTGCCTTCAAAATGAAATCTCTTCCGAGAGCACTCATGTATTTTTCAACAAGACAAAACCACAGACTGCAAATTATAAAAGCAGTGGGAGAGGAGAGTGTGATGCTGGACTGACCTGCCTGCAGTCCTCACCTGTCCCCAGGAGACAATGTGTGCTACAGTTTGAAACACTAAATGAGACGATGAATACGTCGTACTGTTGCACAGCTTCAGTTTTGTTCGCAGGAAAAATGGGACAAAATTACCTGGAACACTGAATCACTTTGTGTCTCCAGTCCCTCAAAATCTTTTAAGTATGTTGCAGGAATATAAATTAAAACGGACGTTTCTTTAGAAAAAGCAATTAAATTCACAAGTTGAAACATCAAATAACGTGCGAATTCGTTGCTTTCAGTCAACTACATGTCAAAAATAAATATTCAAATCACTGTTTCCAGTTTTAGATTAAATGTAACAAGCTGTTCCAACTTTTTTTTTTTTTTTTTTTGCAGTTACAGAAGACAAAAAGCAGACATAGGGAACTTCCTCATTGTTGAGATATTTCAGTCTGAACCAGAGTGGAGGACAGAATAACAACCAGTGACAACTAGTGTGGCTAAAATGTGCTGTACACGGTGAACCACTGCGATGGCTGCATTTACTGGCTAAACAAGCATCCATATTTATTTATTAAAGAATCTTCGAGATATAGCAGAAATGTAGAATAGCTGTTGTAAATAACAAGTACAAAAGCAAACCTGTTCTCATACTCATTATTAAACCCAGAGACCAGAACAAGGCCTATAAATATCCCACACAGCACATAGTGTGACAAACACTTATCAGGTTGTGAGTATCCAGGCTCAATCAGAAACACTACAGCTCATAACCACTGTTCACTGCAGCTGCACAGATGAGTCCAGAGCAGAAACACTGGAGCAGCAGGTTCATATTCTTTAAATCAAGCTCTTTATCCCAGATTCTAAAAATTACATCCAGTTATGTTATTTGTATAAATGAATGCTCTGTTTACTTTCAGACCTTTATGTGTTTGCAGTCTGTAGCTACTCATTTACAATATAATGCATATATATGAGCTCAGCTGGAAGGGTACAGTGGGGAATAATAATATCCATTAATCTTTACGACAAAGAGCTGGATTCCCGGAGGGAAACTTTTATGGCTCGTATTAACAAAATACTCTTGAGTACTTTGATTATATTTAAACAGCCCAATAAAACAGATATCTGATAATGTCTTAAAGATGACCAATGATGGCAGGTTTATCCCAATCTGCAACTCATAAGAAGTAAGAGGGCTCGGCTGCCTGGGTCAGACTGCTGAATAATTCAAACCACGTTATGAGGTAGAAATGGAGAGACAGTAGTCTAACGTACATCCTGAGACCCTCGTTTTATTAGATCATCTTTGAATCCTTCTCTCTGACCATAAATTCTCAATGGAACATGAGACAAAGTCACAATTCAAGTTTAATGAGTCGACATGTCTGCAGAATAAAGAAATGGAGAAATCGTGTTCCCTTTGAGAGTAATTCTTTGCCATTAGTGGGTGGAAAGTGCTGCGTCTGCTTGAAAATAAGGTGTGTGCCATAAACTTTCCACTGCGCATTACACGAGAAATGATGTGCTCTCAAAGCCAATGCAACAAAGAATTTAAAGGACGAAGCCACTCTTTAATTCTCAGCTGTTCATAAACTGAACAGTAACTACCATCACTCTGCAACCTTTACCAAAACATCTTGTTACGTTCTATACAGGTTAATACTGATTAATTACTGAGTGTTTCTGCCTCTTTTGTGCATCATAGAGAGAAGTTTTTGCTTTGTTCATTTCAGGGATGATCACCAAACAACATTCTGCAGCAACCAGCGACAAGTAACTACTAATTTCTACTAAAGCTACATTACCCATTTTCCACATCTTATGTTCATGGGATATAACTATCATCATCAGAGGGAGCATGTGAGGTTTGGCAAAAATCTCCAGTTTGCTTTAAACAAACAGCAAAGAAGTATAATAAGAACAACTACGCATCTGCGTGGAGTATAACTGAGTATAACTTCTATACTTTGTATCACTTTGAGTCAACTGGACCGTGGTCATTTCTTGAGTTTCACCTCTCATCCAAGAGGCTTCTTCAGTTCTGATGGAGAGTGGCATGTTCCCAGAATTTATCCTCTGTGGGTGGTATTCAAGAAATTACCACAGTCCAACTGACTCTGACTCAATCAGAGTCAGTAGTATCAACTACTCAGATACTATGACCTGGATGAATGAGAACCTCCACAGACTTCTGTACTTTGGCAAATCTACTTAATGTTAAATGCTCTCCTCAGATGTTTTAACATTACAATGACAACAGTGTTAAAATGATGACTTTTACCAGATCTATCCTCTACCTTATCTTCTATCTTATTAAGTATTTCTAATTAGCTCAACACACAGTACATGTGAGGTGTTATTCCAGCTCTGGTGTTAGAGCTGTGAGGCCAAAATGGTCTGAAGTTTCAACATGAGAACTAGAAGGAGCAACATGGACAAGAGGAAACATCTTACTCCTTCAGAGAATTTAACTCGTTGTCGTTGTTGTTGTTCTTATTTTGTACTACTACTGTAAAGAAGCCTTACACTCAAATCTGACTGACGCTGGAGATCTTGAGATTCACAGCATTTAAAAAACAAAAAAAACCCATATATATATATATATATATATATATATATATATATATATATATATAATGTTTTGATTGATTGCAGTTGATTAAACTGGAGGAACCTGAATCAAGGAGGGATGAGGGATGAATGAATGTTCTCAAGAGGAAACATTCACACTTGTTATTAAATACTGTTGGTGGTTTATAAGAAGTCACTAACCAAATGTTGATGGATGTATTGGCCCAGTGTTCAACCTGACACATTCACATGATACATTACTGTGATCTCAGCCTTCAGACTATTTGTTAAAACATATACACATACACCGTTCACTGTGTATCTCTACTGCTGCCATTATTTGTGTAGTTTTTTTTCATTTGCTGCATGTTTATCGATTACTGCAGTGCCAATCAACAAATGACTCCACTCTTCTACAGATAGCATGATTTATGTTTGTTGCAGTGATCTTAATATCACCACAGTTATTTCCAAGAGCTGAGAACTAATTTAAAGTGTAGTAGAGCCCTGTTAACAAGGGTGGAAAAAACACTATTTTTCCTTTATTGGTTCCCATAATCACCTCGCCTCATAAGGTAGTGACCAATTGAGTGGACAGGGCAGAGTTCTTGATGGCCCACCTTAACAAATCTATACATTGATTTCACTCATTGACTGCTTTGCATCTCACAGCTCAATGCACTCCTGAACGAGTGCAGAATGGGGTCAATCAGAGGTAATTCTATGGTTTTTGGATTTAAACAACAGGATTCATAATTGAGTTGATTTTTTGGGGCAGTTTGTCATGAATTCACTTTTTTAAGTCCAGGTTGATTTGGAGTTTCAGTGATTTCATTCAGAGATGCTGTGAATCAGCTTAAGGCTAAGATATCAGCACAAGTATCATTATTATCATTATCATTATTATCATTATTATTGTTATCTGACAACTTGGAGGCTTTGTGTTCATTCACATCTGGGTTTACTTCAGCACTAAAAAAATAATAATTCATATTAATTCAAACTATTTTTCAAGTTTAAAAATCAAAATCAAACAAATTTTGACTTTGATTTGAAATTTGCCTCGACTGTACAAAAGTCTGTACAAAACAAAAAACACTTTGACATTTGTTGCCGTAACATCCAGTGTCAGTGTATGTACATCTTATTGGGGAAAAAATGGTGGATTATACAGTTACACTTTTTCAGCAGCAGCAAATTACATATTCCCCAAAAAATAAATACCACTTCTATATGTTGCTAACTGATATGACCTTATAATGACAATAAGATATTTGCCCTAAAGTTGGTGAGCTTTCTATTTCTTTTTGTTTAAGTTTCCTGAATTATTTCAATACATTTATTATTTGCGTAAAGACGCTTTGACACTTTGTTACCGAACAGCACTGAGTTTGTCTGTGTTCCTGCACTGGTCAGAGATCTGGGAAACAAGAGTCTGGTCGACTGTCAGTCATAGAGTAATAGTCAACATCTTTGAGTTGAGACTCTTCTGGTCCGTAACTGTCCAACATGGGGTGGCAGCGTTGCTTAGTAACCACAGCACATGACTGACCTTATCAGTACGGTCATAAAAATGTATGAAGTCCTTTTATTCATTTTCCTTTCTCTGCTGTGTCCCCCCTCGCTCCCCCACCAACTCTGTCTCTTTCTCCCTTGCACATACACACACACGTACATACAGATCCATACACACAGTTCAAATGAACACATCCTAAATAAATTGCTCCTGTGTGTCTGTGTGAGACAGAGAGCAGCAGGATGGTAATGACCAGCTATACCTAACACATGCGACAGACTACATCAAGAAGCATGAAGAGGGTGAGGTGGTGCTGGTCATGGTAGTGGTGGGGGACCCTCCACTGACAGGAAAATCAGCAGTGATACAAGTAAAGTGTTCATTTTTATTGAAACATTTCCATGATGCTTCTCATGATAAAAACACAATGAGTGATGGAGATTCCAGAAATATAATGATATTTGGATTACATGTTGTGTAACCTTTAATCTGTGGTGCTTTCGGTATCACATCACTGTGATCTACTTAGTTGATGTAAATCTGTCTTGTTTACAGTGTCTTAATCTGTCTTTAATCCCCAGAACATATTTATGGAACAAGTATTATAGAGTGGTGGCACAGTGTAGGGTTTTCTGGGGCCGGGAGCAGCGCTGATGAGCCCACACAGGATGTTAAGTACTAAGTCTGTCAGCTCATTGACACACTATCACAGATACTGGCTTTGCTGCAAAGTGCTGTTCTGTTGTTTCCACGGGGAGCACAGATGTTAGCCTTGCTGTCGCCGCCGTCACCATTTTCTTGCCCTAACAACATCTGCACAGCTGTGTTGTCGGCTGCCACACAGAGGCGGGAAACGCCACAACCAGCTCTTGAACTGTTGACAGCTGGGGGCAGGTCGGCACAGATGGCATGAAGGGGAGTCAGGGGACTGACACAGGGCGGAGCGGGTCGCAGGTAGAGAGTTGGGTTCCCATCTGGCCTCGGTGCTGGCACTCTGCCCTTGGGCATCTTCAGCGTTTACTCGACAGAAAACCTGTCAGGAGTTGGAAGTCACCTTGTGCAAAACATTGTTCTCTCTGGGTGCTTTGGAGTGTGGGGAGGATGGTAAAGGTGGTGATGGGGGAGTGAATGAAAACCAAATGTTGTAGTTCAAATTTGGACAGACAGTGAAAAGAACAGTTACTAACTAATTCATTCTCACCCAACGTTTTTAGCCTAATTGTGATCCACAAGATGAATTAACTCAAAAACAATGATGTTGGAAATGTCACATCAGCCGTAGCTGCCACTGTTACAACCACAGCAGCTGTGATTATGTTTAGTCAGGGAAAAACCGCCTTCGACATCTACCTGAATATTTAAAGTGATGCAGTCCTGTGAGCGCAAAGGAATCGTTCTGTTGTTCATGTCTGTTCTCTTCATGTTGTGTACAAGTTTCTTTGAGACACTGTGGGAATACAAATGTATCTGTCTGTTCAACAAACAAGCAGAAAGCAAACATAGCTTTGTAAGACTTGTATTGCATTGTGACTGACTGATGACTGAACTGAGTGCTCTCAAATCATGGCACTGAAGCCCAGGCAGGGTTAACCTCATACATCACTGTAATAAGTTACTAAAGTGTTTCATGTCATTAGCAAATAAGAAACATTAAGAAAACTGAATTAAATGCTGCCAAAATTATACTTGTCTGAATTAAAATGAATTAGTTTAGGTAAAAAGTTTAAAACAAATAACGAATTAAATGTAGTTGTCAGCTTTGAGTGAACGGATGCTATAATAAAATTCTGTGGATGTGACATTTTCCACATATAATAAAGACCAACCCATGGCTGGTCCACAGATCCCACTGCTGAATGCAGAGCAGCAGTAATTACCCAGCTAATTGATTAATCAATTTAGAGAAAACTGACTGTTTTAATAATCAATGAATTGTAAAAGTGCCAAACGTTCCCTGGTGTCAACTTCTCAAATGTAAAGATCTTATTCTTTTACTAAAATTAAAGATGTTTTTAGTAAAAGGCTGTTTACATATTTCACCTTGGACTGTCAGTGATGAAATAACGAACATATGTGTTTACACATACTAGAAATAATGGTGAAACCATTCCTTTTGTTATTTGTAGTAGAATGCACAGTATTTCACCTGAGCAAAGCAAACATTTTGAACTTCATGAGAAAATGGTTTTAACTAACTATTTCTAACTTTCACCACTTACACTTAAGTGAACTGATAAACTGAAACAAACAGAGGTTATGTGTCATTTCAAGAAGTTCTCTTACATTGTTAAAAACAATGAAGTATCAAATCTCAATATGCTAGAAGTAGAGAACAGCATGGCTTTGATTCTTGAGTTACTTGTTTATGCTCCTTGAGTGAAATGTGATTTAACTGATCAAGTTTGTTTTATACTAGTTTGTAACCTCATTGGGATTTTTTCTGTCATTTGATGATTTTCTACTGGATTATTCCTGGCCACAAAGGTTCATAATAATAATAATAATTATTATTATTATTATTACTATATTATTTTAAAGTAAATGTGTACATATATATGTTGTTTTTTAATTTATGGGTTGAATTTGTTTCACAGTTAGGCAAAGAAATGTCTAAGTCACAGCTGATGTTGATTCATTTTTTAAATCAATTATTTTGGACATGTTGAAATTGATATTACTATGGTTGTTATTAGTGGTAGCATACTTTTAGTACTATTTAGGTCTTTGAGGGTCAAGTCAGCATTTCAGTTTTGAGTAAAGACTGAAGCTTCAGACCTCCAGAGACCTTCCACAAAATGAAGCATCAGCCCGGAGAGTGTGACTGAGCAGACGTCCAGATCAGCGTGACTGCTGACTGCAGTGTGGGACATCACCCAGCGGGGGCTCTGGGTATGACCTGGACTGGCTGTCCAGGGCACAGAGCCAGAACACAAGAAAAGCGCTTTACGGATGGAGCATGTGGTCAGGTCATATCTTCTCCTTCTCTCCTCCCCTTCTTCACAGCTCCCCCCTTAATCCCAGCCTGAGGCTCCCTCCCTCTCTTCTCTCTCCCTTCCTCCCTCCTCCTCACCTCATCCCCTCCCCTGTATCCGGCATATCAGGAGGAAATGCCAACAGATGCCCGGTGTCTAAGACAGGTATTATGTTCTTAGAGGATGTCCTGGTAATTCTGTTTTTTTGCCAGGCTGCTGATTATTACCACACTGTTTAGAGATGTAAGGATGAGAATCGGCGTGGAGGACAACAGGTAGCTATATCTGCTGGCTGCATCATGTTGTGCTGCAGACTATGCAAAAACATAGACCTTCAAGATCCAGAGGGGACATATGTCTGTTTGTAGAATACAACAAAGTAATGGAATTAATACTCACAGAAACTCACAGACTCTTAGATACATCTAATAGCATTATTGTTATCAGTAATATTATCAGTAGTATCCAGGGGATAACTAAATGGTATTCAGGGATGTCTAAATGAGAGTGTGCCAACAGCAGCATTTAGTGTTTTATTTTATAACATGTTACTCATCAAGAATTTAAAACCGGAGGAGCAGGACTTCGTTTGCTATAAGAAAATGTGTCAATCATGGGAACTCTGGGAGAAAGTGGTTTGTCAGACCCTGAGGGGGCCACACTGACCTAAATACAAAATTGTCAACAGGAATCCTACACTGACCAACCAGAGGAGAACACAGGGGAAACAACATTTAACTCTGCGAAGGCAGTGTCAGTTAAAACACATCAACCAGGGAACCATTTCAGCTAGTTTAATACTTCAGAGGATAAATGCACGACTGTGGTGAAGAACCAGATAAACTGAGGCTGATGCTTTCTGCCTGCAAAATATATATGATCACGCTCTAAATAAGATGGACATGTGGTTAGTGAACAACATCAGGATTTAAGTAACTACCCATCTCACTTCTTCTGTAAATCTCTTTGTTATTGCTATTGTTTACATGAATGAAGGGTTTAGACAGATGTTTCCTCCTCATTGTTTTCCCCATGTGTTTTTCACAAGTAGGGTGAAACAAGATTTTTAAGATTAAACTTTAACACTTCCAGTAAAGAGGATTTCTCCACGTTCATCTTTTCAGTGATGCTGCGTTCCTGGGCTGAGTCACTGAGGACCGATGCCACTATGTGGTCAGGAGTGGTATTGCAGGTGGAGGCCCGACTAAATCCTGAAGCATCAACATTGATCAAGCTGAATGTTTGTTGTTTGATACAGAGGATAATCTTTGGAGGGTTATTTTACAAACAGTAACTTTTTCTACACTGGTGCATTCTGGTGATGTATCAAACACTAATTTGGATTATTTACACTCTTTTTTGATGGATCAGGGACATGCTGGAGAGTAAAACCACAAACTCTGTCAGACCACCATCTTAAGATGACATGCAGGTAAGACAGTAACGAGCTGTAATTAGACTTCAACTGACAATATAATACATGATTATTTTAAAATGAAAACATACAGAATACATAGCAGGTGGACAAAATAATCAGAACACCTTAGAGTGTAATTACATACAACGCCATTCACTAGTAATGAATACCACACTTGTAATGCTATATATGTATGTGTATGTATATATATATATATATATCACAGTATCACATGTTTGCTTCCAATAGTTTTATAATCTATAGTTATCTATGTTATTATATAGCATAAAATCTTTAAGTTTGTGCCATCATTATTATTTGTCATTATCAATAAATCCATTAATTATTTATTCAATGAACTAATTCATTCACATTGTTTAGACTAAGGTGTCAGAGCAAGTTAAGTTCCAATGGCCAGAGTTTTAGCTACTACTGGGGGCGATGAGGTCACGTCCTCACTGTTATCACTGGAGATGTAGCTGACACACACGCACACACACACACACACACACACACACACACACACACACACACACACACACACACACACACACACACACAAACTATAGTTATGTTAAACAGAAAAAGTAGAAAGTCTATACACATAAACCTGTACATTTTCCAGACTTTTTGCTTGTTTTGTCAAACTAATAATACAATAAAAATGTGAAGTATTTACACTGTTCCAGCAGTACTATTGGATAAATGACTAAAATACTAAAAACACTGAATAGATTCAAATATGGTGAATACTAATGTGATCTCTATTCAATGAAAACCAAAATTCCATCCCATCAGAGAAACCACGCTTGTATACTCTTTTCCTTCAGCACTCACCAGCCAATAATGTGGATATTTGTGAGTAGAATTTCCTATATGACCTTTGCTCTGCGTATTAAAGAAGTGCACACAAGTACATGTGTCGTGAGCTGGGCTGCACCCGTAGCTCGATACTGGTTGACCTACAAAACCAGTGAGAGTGCTGATGTTCATCACAACCGCAGGACCCCGGTGTGTCGTAAAGACTCATGCTGATCTGAGAGTCTATGAGGCTTGACGCATGACATCGACCTCACCAAAGAAAGAGGAGGGTGGGGGGATAAACACATAGCTGCCCAGTAACAAGGGCTCTCTCCTCATTGGCTGTGGAAGAATGTTGCATTGATCATACTCTTTGTGCAAAATGACACATGGTTTTGATCCATGCACACACAGGCAGGATTACTGTAACATGCTCACACTCACAGCAGTATGTGTGTGCGTGCACGCACGGTCTGAGGCTTAGACGTGCACACACACGCGCAATCCTTATCACCCATCACACACACACACACACACACACACACACACACACACATATATCTCATATTCACACACTGACAACGTGTTGGTGAGAACTAGGGCAGAATCACACCAGTAAGCCTCTTTTTTCCTTAAACATCCTCTGAGAATTCAGTTTTTCCCCACCCAAGATTAGCACTTAGCCCCTAGTAACAGCGCTGTCATTGTGTTGTTACACATCACTCACCATGGTTCATACTTGTGTCAACACTGTTTCCTTTCCTCCGTATCAATAATTGGCTGCTTTTCACAACAACGTGTTTATGCCTTATTTAAAAGAGAGCAGGGAAAAGAAGTGAAATTTCAATTTTTCAGCCAACCCCACTGTTTAGCTAAAATAAGATATTTTACATGAGCCATACATCAGCCATGTTTGGTTGACGTCATATAGAAAACCACTTTTTACTTAACCATTTATTTCCAAAATCTTCCAATCTATATTCGATGATAGACCCAATTATTTTGGTCCAAATATATAGACGTAGACATAGAATTTAAATTCATTCCTGTTATTTCATTAAGCAACGTAATATCCCATCATTGTCTTTGTTACTGCCGCATTATTTTACTCATACACAGTATCTACAGTATGTGTGAGCTGACCATACACCACAACAGCATTCAGCTCTGATCTGTCTTCATTGTACAGATTAAATAGATGAAGGATTTATAGCAAGGATTATAGCATCATGAAACTATGCAGTACTCAGCATGTTTTAATCCCATGGCAAAAAAAATCAAATGTATTCATTCATGTAAAATGTATGTTTCAAAATGTAAAATACCAAAAGATTTTGTTAAATTTCCTGCTCAACAGTCAAATGTGTCATTTCATACCAGCAACAAAAAGATCATGTCTACATTGAAATCTGGATCAAATATATGTCAGAAAATAGTCTCAAACTAACATGATCATCCCACAGTTGTCTGCCACCATCAACAAATACAGGTTAATGTGACCTTGACCTTTGACCTCTGGCTATCAACCTCTAACCAGCTCACCCTCGAGTTTGAGTGTGAATGTCTCTGCAAAATGTCACCTCATGTTACATTTAGCATTCATTGCCTCATATTTGATTTGATCTCTTTATCTGGTTGCTTTTCTTCTACTCTAGTTGCTAAGTTGGCAAGACAGACAGACACAACAAAGTAATAAAAACACACCAATTCATGTTGAAAGAGCAACAGCCAATGAGCAAACTAACCCAACACTCAGCAAGAAAACTACTGCTTTAACTTTTAGTTTGGCTAAATAAATCAAACCAACTTGATCACTCGGTCAATCAGTCAGTGACAGACATTCACATTTATAGGCCTGGCCCTGCTGTTAGCCTCCACATCCACTTTGCAACAATCATATGAATTACAGTGAGAAAAATAACTCAAATAAAACAGTTTTATATATATATATATATATATATATATATGTGTGTGTGTGTGTGTGTGTGTGTGTGTGTGAGAGAGAGAGAGAGAGATAGAGAACATACAAGACTGCACCCTCATCTTTCTTGTATGCTGAGCATTTTACCCTGAGTTACAACTGTGAGCCTGGACCTTCGTGAAAAGACTGTTCGCTCATCACTCCGGGGTTCCCTGGTCTTCCCATGCCTCATTTGAGAGGCAACAAGAAAAAGGCAAATAGATGAAAGGCGGTCCCCACAGTGGGAGATGATGCAACAAGGGTCCTCACGCTAAGCAGGCAGCTATTCAAATGAGTGGCTAATTGTGGCATCTGTTAACCCATTGAAGAGGTGTCAGTGCAGCATCATGTGTCTGTTAATTGGTACAAACAGGTAGCAGATGCAGGCTCTGGGATTGAGCAGCTGCCAATTAGTGAGCCAACCTCCATGAGCAGTGATTAAACAGCCAAGCTGATGGAGGGAGATCAAAGAGGAGGAAGGGAGAGGGGAGGGGCAGAGAGACTAGAAGAGAGAGGAGAGGAGGACACATTTGACTTTACCCAAGCCTTAATTGATCCAATTCTTTCACAATACAAAAACAAAAGGATGTTCAACACATACACACGAGCATATCGCCCCTGTATTACAACGTCTGAACTTCCTGAGGAAAAGAGATGAGAACTACTGCCTCTGCTGCCAAACAATTCCCCAGTCTCATCATATTAGTTTTTTTCATTATTGATGCAGGAATACAGCTCATTTCACCCTGAACAGCCATGAAAAAAGCAAACTTATTTCAACACTGGTCATCCGGTCAACTTGTTGTGCAGGTGAATGTGAAGCATTTGTGAAGCATTTTACTTGAGGCCAGTTGTGTGTCAAGGTTCTGTTGTGTAGCCTTTGCAGTTTTTTCGACATTAGGCAGTCACACAAACAGCTTGTAAACAAACTGTTTAAAAGTTAATAGGGCGCCTGGATTGCCAGATAGTTATGGTGCACCACACAGGGGTTTATTAGCTGATCACCAAATTCTGAGTCAAACTTGCCTGTGTTTATATAGAGATTGAACTAGTACGATCTCAGTACGGTTCGCTAAAAAGTCTGTGGCATGGTTTGCCTAAACTGCGCAGTGTGTACACAAAGCGCTCCAGGTCCACTTCACCTTTTTTTGTGCAATTTTATGACCTTCTATACTTCCCTTAGACAGGTCACGTGTCTGCATTCGTAAAGCAGTAGTGAAGGGCTGCATCCGAATCCTTAAGGCGCTTTCACATTGCACTCTGTAGCTGCACCGCTGTGCACTGAATCCCCTTGTTTTCAATTGTTTCCCCAGTGCCAGAGCAGTTTGGCGCTGCTGTGGAGAAGTGCAGAAAGCGTTGCGTTTCCATGCCCATAACCACACCTCCGCCACACTACCGCTTACCGCAGTTCAAAGTTCAACTTGGTTCAACTTTGACTGTGAAATGTGTCACGTGAACTCATGCGACCAAGGAAAAATTGTAGTCCAAACAATTACACAACATGAGCGAGCGGGTAATACTAACTGTCAGCAAGTACCTGGAGCTGTATGATTGCTCCCTATGGTCATAATGGGGTAACAGGAGGAAAGAAGTGATCTGGCAGCACATCACCAATTTATTCTGTTATCCAGGTATTTTTGGCAAGAGTTAATAAACTTGGTGGTCAGTGTTGTATAAGGTGCTTGGTCCCCTAGCTAGCCGCTGGTAATGCAAGCAGAGCCCATTTCTTAAATTAAAACCACATGCTATGTTTTAACTTGCATTCCACGGTCCATATGACATGGCATTAAAATCAACACTAAATCTAACAATAATCATCAAAATAGAACACAGAAAATACTAAGGTCCGCAAAATTGTTGTGGCGGGATCTTTGCAGGCTGTGGTCCTCTGTGTGTCTGGAGAGGGAGATAATATATATATATATATATATATATATATATATATATATATATATATATATAATATTGTAATTCACACCAGGTATGACTACAGGCGCGATGCACACAGCTCAGCAGGTGTCACATCGGAGATCCACTGGTCACGGCAAGTTCGCTGCACCGCACCTCTTAAATTCATTTTCAATGAAGTCCAGTGAGTCATTTTTGACGCTCTTGCAAAGCATCTTGGGAAGGTGCTGCGGCTGTCAGGATAGCTCCGGTGCGTCAAGAAGTTGGGCTGCATCCGAATCCTTAGTACGCACTGCGTACCACTGAGTGCCTACTACTTGACCGTTGCAGTAGTAGCTACTACATAGCAAGCTAGCCAGTACCAGGCACAATTGGGACGTACTACAGCGCCGCCATCTTGCCTGTTTTGTGACCTGGATATTTACATCAACATCATGATTTTACGGCTTGAAGCGGAGGGTTAGCTACCACAGCTAGTCAGCATCACAGTCATAGTGGCAACTTTTTAATCGTATTAATGACGTAAACCACAATGGACATGATTTATTTACTGAAGTACACATGGCTTTTACTGAACAGTGTGCATTTGTGTTTTAATGCCAATGCTTTCAAAGGTTTGTATAGAAACTGTATAGACATCTGACCCTTTTTGCTGTTCCCATTATCCCTAAACAAACATAAAACTATATAAATATCAAAATAGTCTCTCCCTGGCTGCTTTCTCCATTTCCATTCACTAACAAGCACACAGATGTGGTTGTCGATCACTGTTTACTAAAAGTAACTAATTAATCCGAGTAAATATCGGATGTCACTTCTAGCAGGAAAAGTTTCTTCTTCTACGGTTTTTAACCTCCCAGTGACTTTGGGGTAGTGTAGTGTACATCACTTGCATGCTGCATAATCCTACCGGAAGTAGGAAGCCATCCAGGTACATCTGGGTACTACCTACTACTGAAAGTATACTAAGGAATTCAGTCATAGTAGATCATGGCTTAGTCTTTTTTGTCTACTACATAGTAGGCTAGTAGGGGCATTTGGATGCAGCCAAGGTCTGAGAGCTCTAGAGAACCTGGTATGAACAGAAATAGGACTGAGGCACCATCACACCTGAGCCCTCCTGGCATGGTGTTGCCCTCAGGCAACAAACCACCTTTTTGCCCCTCACACTGCCCCTTTAAATTTTTGAAAATAAACCATCACATAAAAAGTAACAAAACAAGTCTGTTACCAATCAAATGTGGTGCTGAAGTGGGTTTGGCCTTGTCTCCGGGGGCAGAGCAGTCCTTTCGGAAACCAAAGCCAGATGGGACACAGTGCCAGCAAAAGGTAAGTTAAATATCACTTTTTAATCATGTTTAAATTTAAATAACTTTGTAGATAAAATATTTCTGATGTGCATGAATATGAGAAGAAGCATATTTGATTAAGATGGTTTTTGTTTTTATTTATATACGAAGGGCAACATTGTGCAGTTAGACCACTTTTTTTAGTGCAATGACAATACACTAACAAAAGTGCAATGATGCTAATGGAATGAGATGGTGGGATGCATAAGTAATAATCAATGTTTTTCTGTTCTATCTACTGTTACTCGCAGAAAATGGGTGCAGTAGCATTTTAATACATGTAAATCAGTGTATCATTCGTTCATTCATTATTCCAATTCCAAAACAAAAAAAAAAAAAAACTTTTTTTTTTCTTTTTACAACCAAAATAAAAAAAACGGAAAAACAAAAACAAAACAAAAAAAAAAACTGACATTCAGTTTAATTTGATTGTGATAAGTGCGCGCACACAATACTGAGCACACACAATACTGTGTGTGGGTGGACTTACTGATAGCCTCGTTATGGGGATTTTAAAGAACTTATTTTTGAACTTTTTGAGAGTGGCAAGATGCATTGGTGCCCGATGCTGCTCTTCAATGCCTGTGAGTAGGTTCTGTTCAGACCACAACCTCCAAAGAAGATGTTATGACTCTGACGCTGAGTTGGAACAAGCAGTGTTGTCTTCTATCGGCGAGGTATGTAACCTACTCTTATCTAAAGTTATGTCAACATTTATATCTCTTGCTTTAGGATAACTTCTTATCTACAAATAGACTTCTGCCTTAGGAACCAACGAACTATCGATAGCTCGGGTGATGTGTGGCATGATGGAAGTAGGTGGTACCAATTTGATGGTGATAGTTATCCCTCATATCTCTTGTTTTGAATCAATACAGGCCACGATTTGTTTTGTATCTCCATAAATGTTTAGTACACACATCTGTCTCACACACACACACACACACACACACACACACACACACACACACACACACACACCAACACTAAATCTAACAATAGTAATCAAAATAAAACACAGCGAATACTAAGGACCGTAACATTATTGTGGCAGGATCTAAGCAGGACTCTACGTAGGACTCTGGCTCCGGTCTTTTGTGTGTATGGTGATGTCCACTACACCTGATCCTCCACCACATCCTCAAAAGGGAAAAAAAAAAAGTGTTTTTTTGTTTGTTCTTGTTTTTCCGTTTTTTTTTTCCATTTTGGTTTTAAAAACAAAACACAAAAAACCAAACATTTTTTTGTTTTTTCTTTTTGTTTTGGAAACTAAATAATGAATGAAGGAACCATACACGGATTCATTTTATCGAGGGAAGATACCTGATCAAGCAGCTAGGGTCATTCCCTCTGACAGTGAAGACAGTGAGCTTGAGGAAAGTGAGTGAGGAAGAGTGGACCACAGAATCAGGTTTGAGGGAAAGTAGCCAGGAGTCTGTCAGTAGAGTAACATACTGTATGTAATGAACATTTTTGTGTGTGTGTGTGTGTGTGTGTGTATGTGTGTCAGCGCATCTGTGGGTAAAAAGAGGTATATAACCTATTCTCATTTTATGCTTCCTTGTTTCTTTTTAAAGGAGATGGCCTGGCTGTAGATCATAAGGTGACATGACTGCCTGGCTGTTCTACAGGAGAGATTGTGAAAGCACTGGCATGAGAAAAGAGGAACAGATGAAGCTTTATACATTCAAGTCTTACTTTGCAGTAAAGGTTTGTGCAAATGTGGAAAGAATCTGGAGCGCAAGGGACGTCGTCCCAGTTCCACAGTTGCTGGGGAGTGATGTCCACCTGTGTTTCACATCCACCAGCAACTGCTTCCTGAGGTTCCATACAGAATAGAAGAGAATGTGCATTATACAAAAGAGAGTTTAATAAACCATTTGTGGTTGACATTTGTTGAAATAAAACCTTTTCTAATGTATATATTGTTGGTTTGTCCATTATTCCACTTATTATATACTATACCAAACCTTGGCATTTTAGTACCTTTGTAGCACCTTGTTCCCCTGAGACAACAAAGTAAAATCTTGCAAATTTTATGAATGATATATGATCAGGGACCCTCAAGTTCCTAAAAACTAGGGTGAAATATTTTTCCACGGTACAGTTTGCCTAAACTGTGCAGTGTGTATATAAAGGGAACCATATGTGAAAACACCCCAAGACTCTAAAGCTTCAGGAGAGGTGGGTTAGATACTATCCTTGGCCACATTATGTGCCCCATTTAGAAGGTCTATTTTGCTTTTATTGCATGGAAGATAGAATAGCCCACTTGTAAAACACATGGATGAAGCTTTTGTGGCTACGGGGTTTAAAAATTAGGAAAAAGCGTCAAGCACACAAAGTAGCTTGAAAACACACAAATTCCAAATGAGATTTTGAATATTGTGGTCAATATTATTGTTAGGGCAATTTCAAGCAATATTCCTCAGCATAGTCTGTTACAATACACAAAACAATTAAAGGACAAAGTGTACCTGCTGCAAATGTAATTATACATGATGCATTACATGTGTAAAATGAGATAGGAGAAATATTATCAAAAAAAAATGCAATTCATTTGTCATTAACAATATAAAATGTAATGCGTCACTGCAGAGTGCTAACACACCAGCAGCAGCAACAACAACAGCAACAGTGTTTGTCTGGAAAGCTTAGAGTTTTGTTGCTTGCAGCTGACCTGTTAGGGAAGGCACCATTTTGGGAAGGGCCAGGTTGGGAAGGGAAGAACTTCATGCTCATAATCCAGTCAGAAAGAAGGCAGCCAAAGACTCAATATTGGCAGCAGGTAGACTTTTCAAAAGCAGTAGCTAGAAATGATTTCATTGTGTGTGTGTGTACCTGGTTTTTCCTACATGTGGGGACCTGCCTCCCTTGAGGGGACAAAAAGCTTGTCCCCATGAGGTAAAAAAAAAAAAAAAAAAATAGGGCGAAGACACGACTTAAGGTTTGGATAAGGTTAGAGTTAGGTTTAAATAAAGGTTAGACAAATGGTACCAACAAATGGGATCTCTAGGGTTTCCAAGAAAGTCTCCAAGTAATGAATGGAAGTCAATGAAATGTCCCCACAAGGCATGAAAACAAACGTGTATGTGTGTGTGTGTGTGAGAGAGAGAGAGGGGGGTGAGGTGGGGTGGGTATTTTCCTGGGTTTTGGTCCTTTGCCAATCACACCTATGTCTTTTGTTAGATGGGTGAGCTTCAATAAATTTTACAACTTTAACAACAGTTCACAGGGTGTTACAAAGGTCTTCTGAAAGTTTTTTACCTGCCAGTGCTTGTCGATGTAGAGTGCAGTGGAAAATCACGCACCCTGGGGCTTTTTCCTTCAGACTGCTGTTAAACCCCTTGTTTTTGCCCATCATTGCTGCGGCCCCGACAGTGCAACATGCGACCAGGTTTTCATAGGGCAGATTGTTGGATGAGAGTCCACAGCTATAAATATATCCTGGCCGGTTGTTGTTGTTTCTTGATCTGTAGACAAAAGAATGTCTTATTTCAAGTCCTCACCATCAATATACTGGACATAAAAATTGAGGACAGACTCATCTGACACTGTTGTTGTTTAGTTGTTGTTCAGCTGAATGGCAAAGTTAACATTCCTCAGCTTCTTGTGTAGCTTGTTTTGGCAATCCGTAGTCAATTTATCAATTCTGTTGTCTGTGGATCTTCCGGATAGTGACAATTACTTCTTCCTCTTAAAATATTTTCGACTTTCACCAGTAGTCTGGTGGTGTGTGGTCTCGTGGTGGATGACTGTTGTAAAGCAGAATTGTCCACTGAAAGAAAAATGATGCATTTCTCTTAGTTGATGCAGTAATCATATTTTATTTTAGTAAAAAAAACACCAACGCTGCAGCAAGATGATTACGTGCAGCATCCCCTGCCCCGCCTCAACCGTGGTCATCATCCTCCTCGACAGACTCTGGCTCCATGATTTCCCCATCAGCCAGACAGAGACTGTGAAGGACTCCACAACACGGCACCACCTCTGGGACAAAAGCAGGGCCGAACTCCAGGGCTTTATAAAAGAGGCACCGCCACCTTGCCATCACCCTGAATGCCCATTCGATGATTTTCCTGGTCTGGGTGTGCTTCGCGATGTAGTGGGTGTGGACAGGGTTTTGGACAGGCTCCCTGTAAGGAGTCGGCAGGCGAATGGGGCACTCCAGACGGGGATACCCACCATCCCCAAGGAGGCACCATACTGGAGGTGGGTAGACCTGGTTAAAAAAAAACAGGGCTGTTTTTCAACACCCTGCTGTCATGCACCGAACCAGGATACCTGACGAAAAAATGTTCCATGAACTTACCCTGGTGGTCACAGATGGCCTGCAGCCGCACTGAGTCATACCAGCTTCCTGTAAGCTGCATTGATGCTCGGTGCTTTAATCCTGATGTGGCAGCTATCGATGGCCCCAGCTGCCACACCAATAGCTGGAGACCCTGCCAGTTGGGCAAAGCCAGCGCTCACCACCTCCAACTCGCCACCACATGGCAGTTGAACCACCCAAGGCAGGATGGCCACCACAGCTCCTGCCATGCTGTGAACAATGTCGTACACTGTGGGCCTGGGGATGTCAAAATGACGTTTTTTCTTATTGAACAGTGTCATTGGGTTAGCTTATTTCCAGAACTCATCCTGACATTTTTCTGTTCTCTGAATTGTAAGTTAAAAAAATCAGTCTTACCATGTTGAATGCAAGTTTATCAAGCTTCTCCTAAGAGGCCCTTCGTGAAGCAGAAAGTCGTCTCTGAACTGTGCTGTGAAAAACGTTATAGGACATTTTTTTTTCGAGGATGATCGTGGTTGGGTGAGTCACTACTGAGGTGGATGAGACGGCTCTCTCATCCACCGTAATTTAGCTCATTCTAACTCCCCTGCACCCAGACCGTAACCTAAACGCTATGCCCTATGCCTCTTTTCACGCATGGAAAATGTCTGTCTAACAGTAGATTGTAGGGTTAGCTACAAGTTTCCATTGATAAATGACAATGATAGACTTAAAAATGTAACAGTACCAGAGCGCCATGGTCAGTGACGGACTGGGAGACTGGATGGGCTGGCATCTGTCCAAATTCCAGATTACCAGTCCATCACAGCACTCTGTGCCACCCATGGCTGCAAGGACAGGCTGCTGCAGTTAACTGTGTGTGTTTTATAGGGTAAAAAAAACATTCTGACCACCAGCCGGTTCGGTCGGGAACAGACTAGCCGTTCAGGACTGAACCTCCATATGGCCAGTCCGTCCCTGGCCCTGGTATTTCTGTATTTTGCCTTCAAAAATGAAATGCCTCTCATACATATCTCATATAGACGCCTGTCCCAAATAAACACAGACTCCGGGCTGTTATTTGCAGCTTTACAGTATATGTAGTCGCTGCATTAACTGCTGTATTAAATACATAATAAATAGTTTCTATAAACAGAATCGAAGAAGTGAATGAAGCGACAGTCGAAACTGTCACCTCCCCAGCACCATTTTAAAACCCAGCGGCAGTTAAGTTTATCAATAAATATAGAATCTAATCTAATTTACACTGAATGCAGAATACTTGCGTTGCATCTCCGATCCGCCGTCATTCAATACCCACCGGATACGTTTTCGGTCAGGCAGCTGACATCATGAGATCTTGCGAACAGGGTGTAGTTTTTATAGTTTCTAAGGGTGAAATGATGTCTGAAAACTTTGACTTCAGGTCCATTTCCACCCATTATGACATTTTCAAAGTGTAAAGTGTTTTCATTGACTGTAATGGGAACGCATCAGATCCTGCCACCCGATCGCAGACACAATGCAAGCGTTCCGCATTCGGTGTAAATTGGGGGTAAGAAGCTAACAAAGATACATAGTTGAAACCGTCACAAAAGACCACAGGGTTTCACATTTAGTGGTGACAGCTACAGATCTCACTCAGCACTGGCCACTTTTTTTTTTTAAATATTATTATTGCAATTAAAATACAGGTTTCATGTTCTACTGTCAGAACATAGTGACTGTTTCAGCAAATATGACGTGACAAATGTCACCTATTGAACCTTTAATGTCTATATTTGAATTAAAAACAGTACATTATAAGAAGTGAAAATGTCACTACAAGTAGTATATACAAGCAACATTTCTTGTTCAATGGAAAAGTTATTGTATTGTGTTGTGTTGTGGTTATACTCTGTGATAGCATTTATACTGTGACTTACATTTCTGCAGATGACAAGTTATCTAATAGGGAAGATCTGTAGAGTTGCACTAGAACAGACAGACTAACCACTGCTTCTACACTGGCCTTTGCATTTTTTATTTATTTTTATTTTTTTTGTCATCTGAAGGTCATCATAGGCACTCCCTACACATTTACAGGATGCAGGGTGAGGGAGGGATTTTCAGTTGGTGACAGTCTACAAACTCACCACTAGATGCCACTAAATCTGACACACTGTATTTTTTATGTATTTTAGTTTGCACACATGCTATTTAAATTTAAATGCTAATTTTAGGACTGAAGTTGAAGTTGTGCTGTTGAAATGTGCAATGACTCAAACACTCCAAACAGATCAGTACAGGGGCCAGGCTAGCGGTGTCGGAAGCAAAACAAATGTGGGTATTCTGGTGTATTTTAACAGGTTGTTAAACACCTGTTTTTTTATTGCATTTATGCAGATGTGCAGGTCGCCACAGAATCAACAATGGCTACAAATCAATTAATTTATTGTTTCCAACACTAAACACAACGTTAAAACAAACAGAGCTCCATTCTATAGTTCTCTCCCCCTCTCTCTCGTGTGTGTGTGCGCACACACACACACACCACGTTATTATTAATAATAACGTAATGAAGCAATTGCAGAGAAGACGATCAATAGTCGGTCTGGCTGGTTTTAATTGACATATCAACAGGTTGACACTGTCAGTAACAGCCATTCTCTATTAGCAAATAACTGAAAAGTAAAAAGAAAACTCAGTAAATGTGGGTGGGTCCAATCGAGTAATTTTGAAATGTGGGGGGACAAGTCACTCTCTGATATAATGGTAGTGACGTCTGTCTATGGGTCAGGCAGAAAATAGTTCTTAAAGTGAAACCAAGAAAAAGATAAGTGATCGAAATGGACACGGGCTGAATAATGTCAACATGAAAACATATTTTAATAAAACATGCAAATCCTCCAGAAAAGTGTGGTCACTGTGTCGTATCTATGATGTTCTGTGACTATGATGGACTTATCATCAAATCAGATCAGGCAGAAGTCATACAACATCGAGCCTCATCGCTCACTGCAACCCATCTACATTACGCCAAGTAATTTTCCTACCTATTTTTGTCACATTTGCTTGACAAGGTGACAAAAATGGAGTGGAAAATTACTCCCTGAGACAACTCCCTGAGATGTGTGGTCCTGAAGATTTTGGATGATTCCCATCTCACCCACTCTTCCTTGAGTATTCCCCCGTCCCCTCTGGACGCCAATATTGAATCAAATCAAATCAAATTTTATTTATATGGCACTTTTCATACTTTTTTCATACTTTTCATAGAAAAACTAAAAACAACAGAAACGAAAACCCAACCCTCCCACCCCAATGGGTACATACAGAGACACACACTCACACTCACAGACAGACAAGTTCACACCCGCACATACTAGCTATCGTCAAAGAGACATGGCCGGGCACCGAGACCTGTGGTAAGGAGAAAGCCACCTCTGGAGGCCGTCCACGCTGAGAGGGCTCACGGCCCATGACTACAGGGAGCGCTGCCACAGAGACAACCCCGACCCGGGCAAACAGGAGGCCCCACACCAGGATGCAGAGCCCTCTGGCTACACGACAGCGCCCCCACAGGTAGACCAAGAGCAGCTCCCATCGTGGTAGGCCCCCCATGAGGAAATACTGGAGCTAAAAACTGAATAACTAATAACAGTAAAATTTGATAAGAAATAGATCAATAAGAAATAAAAAAGAATATAAATAAAGATAGGCATTAAGACTATAAAACAGATAGAATAAAACATGAACCTAAAATAATAATAATAAATAATAGATTAAATATGATACAGTGCCTAATTAAAAAAGTAAGAAAAATCAAAGAAATCAATTAAAAGCCTGATTAAAAAGATGAGTCTTGAGCCTCTTCTTAGAAATATCAACAGTCTCTACAGCCCTGAGGTTCTCCAGCAGGCTGTTCCACAATCAAGGTCCATAATAACTGAAAGCCGCCTCCCTGTGTTTTTGATCTGACTTTTGATCTGACATCTAAAGACTAGTAAAAGAACCTTAAAATTGATCCTGAAGCGTCCAGGGAGCCAATACAGCGATTTTAAAACGGGTGTAATGTGATCCCACCCTCTGGTCCTCATCAGCACTCGTGCAGCTGAATTGTGTAGTTATTGAAGATTAGAGATATTTTTTGTGGGAGACCAGAGAGCAGAGCATTACAATAATCTACACAACAAGAGATAAAGTCATGCATCAGCACCTCCGTATTGGCCTGATAGAGAAATGGGCGAACTCTGGCTATATTCTTAAGATGGTAAAAACCAGTCTTTGTTATGTTTTTGATGTGTGGAATAAAACTAAGCTCAGAGTCAAAAATCACACCCAGAATTTTTACAGATTGTGATGTTTTAAAATTTTGTAGTTTTGGGTAAAAGCTTCTCTCTCTGGCCTCTGTTTTGTCGTGTTTGAGTTGCAGGAAATTTGCTGCCATCCATGATTTAATATCTAAGATCTAAGTTTAAAAGGGCATCAGTTGGCCCTATGTCATCAGGAGACACGGCGATGTATAGCATATAAAGATCAAAAAGAGTAGGACCTAAAATTGACCCACGGGGATCCCCACACTTTATCTCATGAGTTCTTAAGGAACATGTATACATACTTACAAAGAAGTGTCGATCAGAGAGGTCAGAGACAAACCAGTTAAAAACGGTATCAGAGAGGCCGACCAGGCTCCTCAGTCTGTTTAATAAAATGCGATGTTCTACTGTATCGAAGACAGCGGTTGGCTCCAGCAGTACCAAGACTATGAGTTTGTGATTATTAAGTTGCACCTGATATCATTTAAAATCTTTAAATGCCACAAACAAGAACACGAGCCATCACGTCATTTGTCACCAAAGAGTATTCAGTCTCTTAACAGGCACATAGTTGCTTTAAATTACGCATTTTAGTATTTTGTTTTAGAGTTATGTTTTTAATTACAATTATCCATCCATACATCCATTATCTACCCCTTTATCCCGTACTTGGGGTCAGGGGGGTATTGGAGCCTATCCCAGCTGCTTATGGGCGAAGGCAGGGTACACCCTGGACAGTCGCTAGCTCGTCGCAGGGCCACATATAAACGAACAACCATTCGCACCCACATCCATATCTAGGGGCAATTTAGTATGCTCAATTCACCTTTCCCCAACGTTGCATGTTTTGGGTGGTGGGAGGAAACCGGAGCTCCCGGAGGAAACGCAGACACGTGGAGAACGTGCAAACTCCCGGCGCCTGGGAGTCGAACCCAGGACCTCCTTGCTGTGAGGGAACAGCGCTAACCCCTGTGCTGCCCCAATTTTTAATAATATTTATTTTATATAATAGTTTAGTTCTTTAACTAGTCTTAGACTGCTCTGTCCCCTGTCATTGATCATTTTTAATGTTTTATTGTTGTTTTATTGTAATGTTTTATCACTATTTATTGTTGTCTGTGTTTACATACTTCATGTTTTTGGCTTCCCAAGCGCAAGACAAACCCTAGTTCTCCACTAGGAGTTAAATGAATTGCCTGCGGTGGCTGCCAGGCTTTGCTTCATTAGCCCGTTAGTTGACAGAAGCATTCAGCAGCAGGCAACTGTTCTTGATGATCTCCACAGGACATTCATCACATTCGTGTCAAACTGAAACTCAGCTCTTTGTGCAAATATGTTTTATCACAACACAAACAACTTGTTACAAACAAACACAAACATTCAATCTGTAATAGTAACAAGTGTAGAAAAAAATAATGAAATGATACATCCTTTTATTTATACAGTCTTTGAATTTAAAAAAATATGTTTGAGAGCTTCAGATTCAAAGTGCAAAGTGTGTGATAAAGTAAGTCAAATGGATTAATTCATGAGGTTTCTTCTTCATGTCCCTTGACATGTGAGTCACTCATTCTGTGAGAATAAAGAAAACATCAGAATTAGCTATCATCAGTCATGTGCTTATGAACCTACAATCCCTACATCACCAGTTTTGGGCAAAGCAAGTGTTTTAATTCATGTTCAAGCACAACGACGACTAAAAGCATACATTTAGGCCAACAAAAGAACAGCTTCACTGGAAGAAGATTAAAGTTTTGACAGGAACTACCCAGCAAGAATCCAGAAGGAAATCAACAGGAAATACAGAATGTGGAGTGACATGAAAGTGACTAAAAGATTTCACTTGTTTTTCAGATAAATTGTACATGTTATAGGTCACATTACAGGTGAAAAACCTGGTGTAAACCTGCTGTTTAGATTTTTTTACATCTCTGTAGCGTTAACATACTCTACCTGCATTTGTTCATGTATCCAGTGAAGAAAGTAGGTTACATTGCCGTAGACTCCCGGTCTGTTCCTCAAAGCACAGCCAATCCCCCAGCTGGTGTCCCCTACCAACCACCATATATTTCCCTCCTTGACCACTAGGGGCCCTCCACTGTCACCCTGCAGCAGGCAAGAAAAGAGGGTGTATTCAAGTGTGTTATTGTGTGTGTGTATGTGTAACAGAAGACTTAAACTAACCTGACAGGTGTCGACTCCTCCCTCCAGTTTGCCGGCACAGATCATGGTCTGAGTGATGTGTCCGTCTAACACATCAGGCCTGTTACACGTCTCTCTACTATATATGGTCACCTCAGCCTGCTGCAGAATAATGGGGGATGGGCCTGAGAAAAATTAATAATTGCTAGTCAGTTCAGCGAAGCATTAAAAGGCACTGTTCCTCACTCATGCTTAAAGCTGTAAAAAGTTTGAACCAATGATCTACTAAAAGTGAATGTTCAGGCACAGGCTTTTTTTGCTGGGTTCTTGGTCGCCATGGTGCACACTCTCTGCTGTCTCAGCTACACAGAAAGTTGGGTGCACTTCCTTACCAGATGAGCGCAGTGCTCCCCATCCTGTGATCCACGCTTTATGTTCAGCAGCGACGTCCACGCCAACATTGGGGAGACACACTGGCTTCACTGTTTCTGAGGGTTAAACCACCATGCGTTCAAATGATGTTATCATGATTCCTTGAGGTAAAACTTCAATTTTACTGGCAAATGCTTACTTGTAAAAGTCAGAGGTGTGTCAAGCTTTAAAAGGGCGATGTCGTTGTCATTAGTTGTTTTGTCATATTGGTCATGACTGATGATTTTGTTAACAGTGTTGCCTAAGGTGTAGCTCATTGTGATCAAGTTCACATCACCTGAGTACACCTTCCACCTCTGAGGGTTGGAGTAACTGCCATGGAAAACAGAGTGATGTTAAATTGAAATGTACACAAACAACGCAAACTTTGTGACGAATCAGTACAAATGTGAAAACTACAAGCTTACTCTTGGAAGCAGTGTGCAGCAGATAGGATCCAGGTAGGGCTGATAATGGAGCCTCCACAAAAGTGGGTACCGTCAATCTGGAGACTGACCTGCCAGGGCCAAGCTCCATTCACAGCCTGCGTCCCACCAACGACACGAGTGCTGGGGCCTGCTGCACTTTTACCACATTCTAAGGATGGAGGAAAAGAGTTTAATGCAACTACTTTTTTATGGGTCAAAGAAAAACTAGAAATACCACCTTGAAGTCATATGCCTCCACCAACAAGTAGTTGGAGTTGGAGGTAATGCTTAAATTTGTTTGTTTTGAGTCACAGGTCACAGTGACCTTTGAACACTAAAATGTAATCAGTTCATGTTTAAGGTTCAGGTGAATGTGCCAAATTATCTAAAGTTATAGAGCGATCACTGTCCAAACAGTTTTACACATATCACATGATTTCATACATATTGCAGTGCTTAAAGGGGAACTCTGGCTCATTTGAACCTATGTTCTACTGTTAGAGGCGATTGAGTAATGTCAGTTGCCAAAAAATGACACAAATCAGTGCTACGTTTGTGGAAATGTTTTGGTTGCAGTGAGCCTGGCCAGGCGGCTAATAAGATGTTTGATATAGGCAAATACAGGCAAGTGTTTTTTTGCCTTCAATCAGAGATAGTGTAGAGAGACAGGAAACAGGGAGGAGAGTGGGGGAAGGACACTCAGGAAAAGGTCAACGCAGTCAGGACTCGAACCAGCGAACAACTGCACAGCATATACGCCAACGTGGTGTGCCTTAGCCACTGAGCCATCCGGGCACCCTGAGCCAGGTAGATTTCTAACATTAAGTAAACAGTGTTTTTGTGTCACTAAAGAGGCTGTACATCTATTTCGAAGCCCTGTGCAACACAACCACAAGCCTTGCCAACATATCACTATGTCTGTTTAACTCAGTAGTGGTAAAGAAACTTCTCCCTTTAAATCAGCTTCTTACCAATACACGTAAGAGCGACAGCACTGGATGAGCAAGTTTGGCTGTAAAGTAAATAAAGACAAAAAATAAGACAACAAATCCATATTCCATATATCTCCAATGGAGAGAAATAAGACTCAACCAACTGTGGGTATAATGTGTTACCTGTGAGTGAGTTTTGACTGTGTAAGTGAGTCAGGTGTACTCCCAGGCTTCAGCTTCATGTATCCTTTGGAGGATGAAGAACCTGCACTGGTGTGCTGGAAGGTCACATAGTCATGGCTGTAGGACGGACGGAGTCAAACACATGTTGTGCGAATTGTGAACACAAACATACTGTACTTGAAATAGACCATTAAATACAGCTTGGATTTCTGACAGCTATGTCAACATGATACCAGCATGATTTGATGTGGTCGAGCAAATAATCTACCCACTGTGCCTTAACAGTAAATACATGTTGTAGGTCATCTTACACTATTGCTAACCTGAAAATAATGTCAGGACTTCAAGTTCAAGTCAGAAGTTTATAAGCTCGGGCTTTCTAAAACACATAACACAATATATAAAGAGTAGTTAGTTGTATAAGTCTAGTGTGATTAGGTAGTACCTTGTGTAGCCCAACTGCTCACACACAGCTCTGCCATAGTCATTGGACCAGTTCTCAGCACACACAGGAAACCACGTCTGGCTATGTGAGGAGTAACTCTCCAACATGGAGTTGAGGCCGAGGAGGCGAACTGTTGGGTGGAAAGAACTGTTAAAAATAAAACATAACTGAAAATGTGAAAATGTGTGGATGATCTGAGATCTCACAACACTGAGCTTCGTCTTCTCCATGTGAACAGTCTTTGACCCCGTCACACCACTGTGAGTGGCTCAGACATGTTCCACCATTTCTACACGACTTCCCCAGTAAACACTGGTAGTTCACTGCAAACACACACACACACAACACACAGCATACATACACACACCTAAGAGTGACACAGGAAATTTACAGATATGATCATTTCACACAAAAGATCTTGAGCTGAACTTACAGAAGTACCAGAGCAAAAGGCCGATCACTGCCAGGATAAGAAACGTACACAGTAACGCACTCAGGAGGTATTTGCACTGGCATTTCTTTATTCCTGCAATGGAAGATAGAATTTGAGCGTGTAGTCTGTATGCCTTCGAAGATTTACATAAAGTTATGCATGCAAATACCAGGAAGAGACTGAGAACATACGAGACCTAGTGCAGCTCTAAACCTTTGTAAAAAAAAAAAACAAAAAAAAAAAAAAAAAAGAACCTTTGTAAGCTCAGAACAACAGTGAAGTTGCTTTCTGTTGCATTATCGTCATGAAAAAGTTCAAATCCAGAGCTCATTATTTACAATTCACATTATAAATGTCGTTCTGCTTCAAAATATCGAGTGAAACATGAGGTCCAGTTTTCATACAGCCCAGTTCAAGAGGCTCTGGATAATTTAATCGCAGCTGTGTTTCCTCTGCTCTTATGCTGAAATATGAACCTCTGTAAAGTCACTTCATTGGTCAGATACATAACAATAGCTGCTGTGACCACAGCAGATAATTGTAGTACAAAAGCACAGTAGTTGAGTAAACTACTAGTAACTAGTAATAAACTACTATAAAGAAATTTGCACAGTAACTACACAGTAACGCCTATCAAATATTTTCCAACCATTCTTTTCAAATCATTGATAACAGGTTATAGTTTTTTTCCACGACTGACTGGAAATCAGAATTTACACAGCCTTATTTCTTCCTTGTGATATCACGACAAATAAAAATACTACCATACTTTTCCTTTGTCCTGTGTTTTGTGGCATCCCAGGTGTTACAGTGTGATGGGTGCTGATCATTTGGGGAGTCGCGGCGACATAGCTGGGGGTCTCCTGTGGGAGGTTAGGGTATATCCTGTACTGTGGGCTGTATGGAGGAGGTCTTCCGTCATCGTGGCAGAACACTCTGTTATCATACACGGGAAGGTTTGCCTGCATTCAGAGAAAGAAAAGCAGAATTACATATGATGTACAACCTGGCTTTACTATGTATTATGTGATGTGAAAACAGACTAACTTCTCTCGCTCTAGAAAGAGCAAGAGAATGTGCTTACCTGATTATCATTCATAGCGAAAGTAGACTGTCACACCTGGAAAAGGTAACAATTGAATTAAAACCACCCATTTAATATGGTATGTGATGCACTGTGTGGACAAACCATAATATCCATTAACTGGCTGACTCGTCTGTTAAAATGACATTCACAATGACAATCACAAGACTTCATCTAAACACATTAAACATATCATCATTATCCCGTCATAAACTAAGAGTTTCTACTTTTTAAATGTCAAATGTTCTACACTTCTGAATGAAAAGAAACCTACCTGAAATTCCAAATAAACCTCTTTCAGTGCTCCAATTCTCTGTCCCTGTGCTCACTTGTTTCCTTCTCTGTCTCATGTTCACTCCATTCCTCTGTGTAATCAACAGCCATGACCACACCTTTTCCTGCTGTGTGCACAGGCCAGCCTGTTGTGTGCCTCTTGATTCATACAACACTTGAAAATGACGTGAGTAAACAGCAGGTATCGACAAAAGCAGATGCTGATGAGTTAGTGTGATAAGGTGATTTAAGTGAAAACAAATACAGAACCATGTTGATCGAGCAGCGGCTGAAGATTGACTTATTTGATCTCATTAGTAAAACTCAGTGTAGAAACTCACTTAAGCAGTGTGATTATATTGTTATTAACAGGCAATTTAATCCTGTGTATCTTTGATATATTCCCTAGCAAACCAGCATGTGGAACATTTTAAAATCTGTTACTTCATTAAACTTAAAACACTTTCCTTTCACATTCAGTAACTAACATCCACTAGTTTCTCCTTGTTACACGCATGAAGAAAATTTTCCATTAACCAAAGCAGCCAGAACCACAGTGACTTAAAGAGTGGCCGACAGCGGGTGTTTGTTTGACCGACAGGCACCACTAATAATGAAAAAAAGATGACGAGTGAAAAGGCATTAATAGACACGTTTCTTACATTTAGTGAGTTTATTGTCCATCCACCAAAAGACAAGCGTCACCTGTGATTAATCAGTAACATCCGAACAAATGGGAAAGTTGGAGGACAAATATGGACGGCTACATGCCTTTTAGACCCTGGTAATGTTTAACTCAGCAGTTTACGGTGTTAAGTGGACAGAAAAAGAGGGAATGACAGAATGTCTTACTGAGCAGTTCAACTCAGCTTTAACTGCATTTAACAAACATGGGGGATCCTAGATAGTACAAAAACAAACATACAACTCCTTTGTCAACACACAATAACTTATTAAGTTACTGAATAGATACTGCACCAAAAAAGTAAAAGTAAAATTTCTGTATGTGTGAACTGTTACTAATTTTAAAACCATAGAATAGCTGCAACTATACATAAACCTATAGAAAACAGGAGGGTAAAGTCACTATGAACGTCTATCATCGTACTGAGTGGAAAAGGGCAGCACCTAGTGGCCATGTTGAAAATTACAGTTAACTTCCCGCTGCTGTAATAACATTTCAGATGAATCATAAAACAGACAAGCTAATAAACTCGTCAATCACTGATGGACAAATGATTAGTCACATCAGTCCTCACCATCAGTAAATAAAGATAAATAACACAACAGATGTATCATAAAAACTAAAGTATTTATTCATCCATTTCAACACAGAGTTAAATATTAAACAATCTTTTTTCCTTCAAACAAAGGAGTGTTTTCAACCCTGGAGTCATGATGTCATGTTTAAGGCCACTGACATTTCAGCTGTAACAGAATGAGTCTTCAGTACAGTACAAAGGAAGTTCATGGATGTTTTAGCTTTTGGATCCAAACTGTAGTGAACACACACACACACACACACCTAAAGGAGTGTATCAGAGAGAGGGGAGTGGGGGGGTCGGGGGAATCTACAGCTTCTGGATCAGAATAGATGAAGCTCCACCGCCTCCGTTACAGATGCCCGCCAGCCCATATTGACCTGACTTCAGATTGTGAACCATGTGACCCACAATTCTCGCCCCAGACATCCTGACAATGGAAAGAAAAACTACATTAGCAACAATTAAGATTACATTTTGCTTTTATCTAACAGTTTATGACAGCTTAAGATATTGGCTGTAAACGCAAAGTAAAGAAAAGACACATGCTGACAGATCAATAAGTCTGTATAGTTTCAACAAGCTGTGTAAAGTGCAACATTTGTCCTCCTGTGATTCAGATGATGATTATCATGGGTGATTTCCAATGTTTCATGACATGTTAAGACCTATTCTTTACATGTGAGAGCCACATCTGGTATTATTAGGTTCTCCTATCTGAAGGTTTTTTTTGATGAACATGTATTTAACGCATTAACAAACAACTTGTCACAGAATATCTCCCCTTTGTTAGTCTTCAGTCAGACTATTAAAAAAATCATGAATGCTCAGTACAATATACAATTTACCCATGACCATTCATGTTCACAACATAAGACAAGAGGGATATGTGTTACAGCAAAACCTACACACACAAAAAAAAACCCGGGTCCACATCACAGAACCGAGACGAGGGGAAAAAAAAAAGAGAAGGAAAAGATATATTTAGAAAGTAGGACACACCTCGTTCCTCATTCTAACTCAACTGTTCCTGGTTACATCCCTGTTTTAAAAATAATGACCAGCTAGTCTTCAGCCTCAGTTGCTTACCCAATGGGATGTCCCAGGGAAACAGCTCCCCCGTTGATGTTGACTTTTGCTGGGTCGATGCCCAGCATCTTGATGTTGGCCAGGACGACCACGCTGAAGGCCTCGTTTATCTCCCACATGGAGATGTCTTCCTTCTTCAGCCCTGCTGCGTCCAGCACCTGACACACATTCAAAGGGGGAAGTGTTAAGAGGCTGAGAGTGTGGGACATTTCTGCAAAAATAATTTATACTCACCTTTGGGACAGCATATGCAGGAGCGATGGGGAAATCAATGGGTGCAACTGCAGCATCAGCAAAAGCTGTGTAGAAGAAAAAAAAAGTTAATTTGACAGATGGGTGTCCAAGTATATCTTTTCCAGTCCCTAGGTATAATACAAAAACTCTATGCTATATTAGGCATTAGTTTTTAAATACCCCAATATACTGTCCCCAAATTTAGTTGTTTTCAACTAACACACATACTTCTGTATTAACTGGTAAAATAAATGGATCCCATGTCCTATGTTTCACATTTCATCTGAATATCTATCCATGTTTGTGTATATGTATGTGTGTGTGTAAAGCTTACAGACAATCCTAGCCAGTGGAGTGACATTGAGTCTCTTTGCTGCGTCTGCCGTCATTAACACAAGCGCAGCAGCTCCGTCATTCAGTGTGCTGGCGTTGGCAGCCGTCACTGTGCCTGAAACAAAAATAAACCAATCAGATAAACAAAAGCCCGTCGACGCAAAGACGACGCCTTTTATTAATATTATTATTGTTATTATTTTAAAGCACTGTTGACCCAAATGGGCTGTTGAAAGGAAACTGCATATTCACCGTTCTCTTTCTGGAACACTGCCTTCAGTTTGGGGACTTTACTGAAGTCGACCCTCCTCCACTCCTCATCCTCAGACACCACCACGTCAGGTTTTCCTACAACATCAACAAAAGTTGTGCTTTGTTGTATAAATGACAAACATCACTAAGTGTTCAACAAGAAAACAGTGTTACTGCCAATTTACTGTACCTCTCTGTGGGATGCTGACTGGTACAATCTCCTTGGCCAGTACTCCAGAGTCGTATGCTGCTTTGCTGCGGCTGTATGAGCTGATGGCGTAGGTGTCCTGTTCCTCCCTTGTGATTTTGCAGTTTTTGGCCGTGTTCTCTGCACAGTTTCCCTGTTAAAGAGAGCGAGGGAAAAAGCAACAGCAAATATGTCAAATATGTAATAATGTAATGTAATGGAATTATAAATTCACTTTGACAAACAAAGAGAAATAATGATTTTTATTTCCTTCCTGGAAAGGACCAGTCACTGACCCAACATCACCAGAAATACTGCACATTCAGTTAGTGACACAACATAGAATTGTTTGTCTGAATTTCTTAAAGGTGACAGAATGAAAAAGCGTTTGTTCCTCGTGTTTGTTGAAGAACGGTCGTCCACCCACATTCAGGAACATGTGAAAAGTTCTAGAAACTCTGAGCGTCTCCTTTTCATAGAAATTCCTCTTTTAGAAATGTCTGCTGGAAAATGGCTCAATTTCAAAAACGGTTGTTTGTGACATCAAATGTATCTCACTGCGCCCCCACTCTGACTCCATTCCCTCCCCCTCAAAGGTGACTAGCTGTAAAAAGATGGTCTGTCCGTGTCCTGAAGCCAGTGAAAAATTCAACATCCGGGGTTACATTCATATGTGTGGCAGTGAAGGCAGCCGATCAAGTGTCAAGTGCTTGCATTTCATAATGAGGTTGCCAGTTAAGCCTGAAAAGATGTCAAATAGGTGCAAAACCATGCATTTAAAATCCTCCACCCTAAAATATCTTTCTGAGAGAGGTTTTTATAAAGCCTCTGAGGCGTTACACATCCAAACAACATTTTATTGTGTATATGTCACATCATAGAACAAGGATCAAAACCCTGTTCAAGCATTTTGTCACCTTTCAAGAAGAATACCTCTACTGAACCATTCTGAAAAATGTACTGTATTATGAAGTTGTAAAACTAGCAAGGCAACGTTTCACATTAAGTTGTTTGTTACCATGTGGAATTTGTTGTAGACGTCAGTGAGTCCATCCTTCACAATGAGGTCTTCCATCTTCACTCCTCCGTAGGTCGGAGTCTCTCTGGACATCACATATGGTACGTTGGACATGCTCTCCATGCCTCCTGCTACCATCACATCCTAAATGTAGAAGAAATTACCAACAAATGATTTCTCCAGTGTCAGTCAGCATATTATTGTTCCAGGCAAATATGATAGATGTATTAGATGACAAAAGTCAGTTAACGTGACATCATCTACCAGCTTTTGTGTGGCGCTTTTAGCTAGAGCAGTAAACAATATAAATTATGTTGCTGTTGCTGTGAATGATTACATACATACATGTTCAAGTACATGTTCCATCAGCACAAAAGATAAAATACAATTAACACAGTTAGATACAGATCAGAGTCACTAATTAGAGTCCATTTTCCATTGATGTTCCTGAATTATTCCCAGAAAAAACATTATCATCATACAGTCAGTTTGGTCTATGGAATGGAATGTATGGAATTGTATCATTGTGCAGCCACACTGTCTTTGACCACAAAAACCTAATTAATTAATTCCCCTAAATGAACATTTATGCCAAGACTGTCAAAAATGGGACATGTGGACAGTTATCGCAAAAGTCACTTTCTACAGGATCCTTTTCACTGCATCTGTATAGTAGTGTATGTCAAAATAACAAATCTATTTTCTGTGATGTGTGTGACCCAACAAGATAAAGTCTGTGCTGAGTCTGACCTATCATAGTATAAGAGTTTATGGAAAACAAATCTTGTTTTAGTTATAATAAATTCTTTTATTATCTTACCTGGGATCAGTTTTGTGTTTTTAAACACACACAAAAGATTTTTCTCATGGAAAGAGGTTCAAAATGTGAGAGGAAATCACACTGTGTTTTTTTTTTTCCCCAGACAGGTTTGTCACAACCACGTAACTATGTACGTTTCATTAAGTGCAAGCAGCTCCTATCAAGCTGCAGAGTGTCAGTGTATTTAAAGCTAAAGAGTTACCTGATGGCCACACATCAGACTCTGAGCTGCCATCATGATTGACTTCATCCCAGAGGCACACACTTTGTTGATGGTTGTTGCTGGAGTGCCAAGGGTCAAACCTGGAGACAGTCAGAGGCTCTCAGGTTAGAACTGTATACGGTAACAGAGCAGTTGAAGAAAAAATATTAGTGTGGATTTACCTGCGCCAAGTAAAGCTTGTCTTGTAGGAGCCTGTCCTTCTCCTGCCTGAAGCACATTGCCCATGTAGACTTCCTTTACCTCTTCAGGAGCGATTCCTAAAGACAACAAGTCATATTACAACCGTTATAGCCATTTCTTATTTTGTATGAAATTAATATTTTTGGCTGTAGCATATGGTTTAATCCTAGAAAGGTGTTTCTGGTTCTTTTATATAGTTTATTTTTGGTTATGTATTTTGCATTATGTTTGTTATTTACCTCGTGACGTAGATAGGGTCAAAGGGATATGATGGGCCGGTTTTTCTTTGTTTGGGGGAATGGAAATGTGGTCGTGGTGAACAGCACTGTTTTGACCATACTTCTTTGTTTTTGGGCTGGATTAGATTTTTTTTCATTAAGTTTAAGTTTTTCTACTAATTTACAACAACTTTCTGATCATCTTTTTTGACAAATGAACATAATAAATTATTTTTGCAGCGGAACAAAGGAGTGTGCGTACTAATCCAACCGAGACTACACATCTTTCATCACCCATTGGATTTTGGATAAAATCACTACAACAACCATCTTCTACTGATGCAGCAATCCACCCACCCATGTGACTCACTGTCAGAACGACACGTGTTTGTTATGTTATCAAATATAACACCTGGTGTATTGACATGGCCATGTTTGCAGCCCCATTACTCTTTATCATCTGTGTGTGTCTAGTGAACAAGGAAGTCTGGCTAAATGAATGAGGAAACTACTTCTCTACACACCTGCTTTGTCAATAGCTCCTTTAATGGCAACAGAGCCCAGTTTGGTGGCCGGTACTGATGCCAGGCTGCCTTTGAAGGAGCCCATGGGAGTACGGACAGCGCTGACAATGACGACTTCCTGAAACCATCCAAAACAAGCTGCATGGGTTTAACTGTTCAACCCAAGACCCACGGAGACTGTGATTGCATTTTGAAGTTGGTGTACTTACATTGAGAGTGGGGCGAGACGTGTAGGTTCTTGACAGGTACTTGTGAGCCTACAACAAGATAACGACATAGTTTATATTCCAAAAATTTCCAAATAGAATTTTTGATATCATTTTTTATGACAAAATAATCGGTTGTTGGATAAACTAACAAGGTATTAGCGTGTGAAAAAAAACGTAAGTGGCTACAGCAGCTGTTTCGGCTAGCCGGTTCTAGCTTTTTACACTGACATTCAGCTAGCTAGCTGCACTGCTGTAGTTGCTGCTATGATTGTTAGCTTCGTTCTTATGCTGTTAAGAGACACTGCTGTTACAAGGTGTATAAAAGCTGAGCTCGATCTGTCTTCACTGTGAGACGGAAACCTGCTGCAGTCATTAGGTGTTTTCAGTCTGTTACATTCCTATGGTCAAGGACACACACACACATATAACACACAAACAGCTTAGCTGAGCTGATGTGAGTTAACCAGGGCCTGACTCTCACGCTGCTGCAACGACGAGCTTCAGAACGATCGTATAAGACACAAAACGCTTATTTCTACACGGCCACACTTACCAGACGTTTACATATGTGAGTGCGCATGGTTAAAAATCCACTGGATGACATTTTGGACTGAGTCAGAAACTGACACACACACTTGGAGCCGCTTCACCTTCACTCAGGCAGCGGAGGGATAAATATTCCAACCAATCACAGTGAGAGGTGTGTTTCTTCTGACGTCACGTCGCGCTGAGCATCATGGTCAAGGTAGTTTTATCGTAGAAGCCAAATATTCATCTTCAAAAATAAAGCTTTAATTGATAATGGCAAAATGGCCAAATAAATAAATAAAATAAAATAAAATAAATGAAGCTTTATTTTTGAGATAACATGTAAGATATAATATTTGTGTTCACCACAGGAGATTAGGTTACATTACCGAGGGATCAGTTGGACTGGCTCTGGTTTGGAAAACTTTGCTTTGACATCTTTTTTTAATTTATTTTTTAAAGAGAACCCACATTTCTAACTTCATCCACACTGTTTTCTACACATCCTGCTACTGTGTTACCTCACATTAGTGATTAGCAGCAACAGTTATACATCAGCTTCACCTGCAGGTAAAGCTAGTGTAAACTAAAAAAGGTGTGCTCTCACTCTCCCGTCAGCCATTTTTTCCTCCTTTTGCAACATCTCCTCTGAGGTCATGCTGCAAATATTAATGAATTCTCCTCATCACATAGTTAAACCCTATGCTATCAGACATATTCATGATGCAGAAGTATTTCACAAATGCTTATTTATTGCCTTTTAATGGTTAATTAAATCACACTTATTAATGCACACCCAAGAGAAACCAGCTTCTACATGCAAGCACTTATTGCCACAACATTGTCATACGATTTCATAGTGTTTTTTTTTTTTCAAATTATGTATTTCTTTGCGGGTTTCTAGCAGAAGCATATGATAAGATAACAGAAAAGAACCATTGCTATGTTGTATGGTCATGTGCATGTGTGTAAGAGTGTGTGTGTGTGTGTGCATGCATGCATGCACACGTGTGTATGACTGGATTATTGTTTCTTTAAATACAATCCATCCATCTATAGTTGAACAGCATGCGGACAGCTCTTCTACGTTGGTAGTGGTATTCTGTTTGTGTGGATCCATACGAAAAGTACAGGTAACCTGAAAAGACAAGTACATCACTGATATTCAAACAGGGACATAATGCTGCAGCAGAGACAGAACTGATATAGTTGCCTACCTTTGTTCTCAAAAGCAGCATCCACTCTGTAGCCAATCCCAGGGAGCTCTCTATGTATGAACTTTGGGTACCCACGATCCATTTTTCCCCTCCGTTCATTGTAGCTATTAGTGACATGAGGAGGAATGTTCATCAGTATAAGACATCTGTCTATATGTGGATTCAACCCAGATGTGTATGATAATTCACATTACCCACCTCCAGAATTTGTTGTTCACAAAGATCAGGGTTCTGCTTGTAAATGGCACATAGACAGCAGCATCTACCTTGATGACAGATGGAGGGAAACCAAAGTCGCTGAGAGGTTTGGGATAACCAGGTAGAATGGTGCTTCCTCGGATCCCCCAGTATTGATTCCCTGTGACATGAAAAAGTTGAGAATTATTACAAAAAGTACTTATTAGCTCTAATGATTTTTGTTTTTTTAACTGTGTTCATTTTGTACCTTCAAAGAAAATGGCCATGTTGTTTCTTTTATACTCATAGGCAGCATCAACTTTTGTGATTCTAGGCCAAACAGACTGAATTCTTCTTGTGGTGATGCCATGCCAGGAGCTGCTTCTCTTCCAGAAATGTCTGATAAAGAAACACAAAATTTCTAATAAATAGAATGACCTTTTGCAGACCTCTGTCTCTGCAATCTAGTCCAATTCCAGACACCAAAATCAAACGATTTCATGATTCTCAGCAAATGTTTGTGCCAAATTTGAAAGGATTCCCCTGAGACGTTCTTTACATAACACCTTTACAAGAAATGGATGGACAATAAGAAAACATGGTTGTCTCTGGCGTCAGACATAAAAATCCTGCTTTATGTACCAGTATATATCTTAACATAGAACACAGATGTCTCACCCGCCTTTGAAGAAGTAAAGACTTCCCCATAAGGACGTTACAGCATCAAAAATTAGGCTCCTGCTGCATCTGTCTGGTGTGGGTTCATGATCTGGTTTAGGTCTAGGTTGTGGTACTGTGGGCCGTGGGTTTGGGCCAGGTTCAGTTACTGGTTGATCTGATGTTGCTCTCGTTCCTTTAAAAGGTAAAAAAAAAAATTTTTCAATGCAGTTTCATTCACAAATCTGTGAATGATTTAAGAGATGGACTCTGACCATAAATAGCTTGTATTCCTTGTCTGTCATCATCCGGCAGCTTGTACCCTTCTGTGTTCACATACTGGTAGGTAGGATACATCAGAGCTGTCTGCACCTGAGAGTGAGCCAGTCCTAGTGCGTGGCCAAACTCATGAGCTGCCACCAAGAACAGGTTGGCTCCTGTATGGACACACTGGTAAAGTTATTGCATTGCCATCATCATCTATACAATCATATAATTTCAATATCAATGCTTCCTCAATGTCAGCACCCGTTGTGGTCAGAGTCCAGTTCTCATCTTCGTCAAAATGCGTGTCACCTCCATGTCCCTCACCAGGGGAGAAAGCATGAGCCAAGACGCCGTTCTCTCCATCAAATGGAGCAAAATCTCCATGCTCTGGTTTTGACAGAAAAGTAAAGTTATTACTGGATCAGTCAATTCCTTGAAGGAGCTGCAGGTACTTAAGTTGTTACCTTGACTCTTGAACATGATCATAATATCAGCAGTGCCACTACTAATCTGCTGGAAATCCAGAGGAATGACATCACTGTAGATCTGCAGAGCTTTGGCTATGGTGGCATCCACAACACTTTGACTCAAGTCTGGTGTGTAGTCAGTTATCCTACAACAGTGTTAGAGGGGAGAAATGTTTTAAATGTTTCTCAACAGGAGACCTTTTGTTTTATATTTTGCATGAGCTGCATGCAGGGACTGTACCTGTATGTGACCACGGTCTTGTCCCACTTTGGTTGACCATCAAAATGGCCATATCTGGTAACATCTGTGTAACCACAGCGGCGGCGGGCCATGACTTCCAGTGTGTTTGAATCCAACTGCCCAGTCACCTCCAAGCCAAAAAACTCCTGCATTTTTCTGAGGGTGGCTTCAAACGAATCAAGAGAGCTGCGCCACACGCTGTTGGGCATGCTGACGCCCACTTCAGAGAAAAACTGGGACAGATAGTCCTGGGTAAAGACAACAGGTAAAACGGCACATAATGAGCTAACTGATTGTAACTGTGTCACTATATAGTGCATAATAGCTGATTGACCATTAGTTGGCTTTGCAGATCGATAGTATAATAAATGAAAAGGAAAAGGAAAAACCACACTCAGTAATAAACTATCATGTAGAAATGTCTGTTTGGAAAATCCGTAGCTGTAATGAGCATTACCGTTAATTTGTAGTATTGAACTCATGTTTATCATTTGAAATAATTGTTTCATGAGCTGAGGTAAGTGTGCGGTATTATGACAGGTTTTATCTCCAGAGTTTGTTTCTCTTGTTCAGATGTACTTTTCAAACCATGCCAGATGTTTTGCCTTTCCGGAGAAAACAATGGTACTTTAACTCTAAATTGTTCAAATGAACTGTAAAATTGACAGAGGCTTCTGAAAATGGACAAGTGCAAAGACTGAAACTTTAGTTTTTGGCTTGAAGTAGATGTTACAGAATCACAGTGAAAACTTAATGCTCTTACATAACACCAGTAAACAGTGCAGTATTTCAGTTTGGAGAACGCCTCACATTTACCTGGGCTTTAGAGAGTTCTTCTTGGCTGGGTGAAGTGGTGGGCACAGCTCTGCACAATGCTGCAGTCACCACTACCATCACCATCTTAACAGTCAGTGTACATTCCATAATTTTTTTTTCTCTACTGCAAAAAAGAAGTAAAACTGCAGGGTTCTTTTTTTTGTTTTGTTTTGTTTTGTTTTAATTGTTCTCCTTCTTCCAGGCTCCACTTAGATGCAGAGATAGACTGCACCAGTTCTGCTCTGAAACAGTCAATTTAAGTGTTTTGGATGCAAGAGCAGAGAGGGGTGCATGATGGGGCAGTGAAACATTCCTGCAGGTGTCTGAACACGACTGTTAGAAGAACAACACAGAGCATAAGTGCAGCAATGACAGGAAGTTGGACGGTGTAAAAGCTCAGATGAGGTGAGAGATGAAATGAAACAACTCAGACGTGTATGGACGCGATGTTTATCAGAAATTATGCTGTATGCACCATCAGTCATCACAATCACAGTCTTGGTTTTTTTTAAAAAATAGGTATGTGTTTACTGTTACTTTTTCCTGTCACACCTCACTCATACAGTATATATTTTTTCTTACTTGCAAACTTGCATTTTACACACTGTTTAATGTTAACTTGGGTTAAATTACTCAATGCACTGCTGTGCTATTTATCTTTAATGATATGTTTAGAAATTAAACTTGTTTCGCACCCTGCAGCAAACAATGCTTTATGTAACAACAGTTTTTGACAGACTTGAATTAGCATAAAATGATGGCAAAACATATCCTCATCAATATAACACTGACAGCTAACATTGTCACAATAGCTTTCCTTCTTGTCCTGAGAAACATCTGTCCAACTTCAAAAACTTCATGTTAATGAGTTATGATGCAGATTGGTGGCAAGAATTTGATATTTCATCATATGAAGATAAACTAATCACAGATACATTCTGGATTAGCAATATTACGATATTAGCGGTAAAGTGTGTTGGACTGCGTGCTCAGGCTATGGAACTCCTCTGGCTATGTGTGAGCCCAGTCCGCGTGTTCGTTTGAATTGAAGGCTAGGAGAAGATATTCGGTCTCAAAGTTATGTATTTAATAGGCAGTAGATGAATAAAGCAGTACAGAATTCTGGGACAGAGTTCAGTCCCTGCCAACAACAGAGTGTGTCAGTGCACGAAGTCTGACTGCCTGAGCTTTCCCTGGCCCAGTAGTTTTATACAAAGATAAGAAATGCATTGCACAAAGACAAAACATAAGTTGCTTATTCGGATTGGTCGCAGTTGATTCGTGATGATTGGTCTCCTGGGTGGGTAGGCTCCAAGTATCATGTACATGAGCACAGTGTTCCATGCTGCTATCCATGTTTCTGTCCTCATTAACGTCATGTCATTCGTCATTCAACTTAGTGTAGACTATATGGCAGACGTGTCCTTGTGGGGCCTGATCCCACAAGTGCTAACAGAAGAGATTTCCTACATGAAAGGTTTTATCAAACATCTCATGTATGCATTCATGCCTGAAAATGTGACTGAACTGAGCATAGTTATCTGACTATGATGTAAAAAATGTGAAAAAGCAAATTTAATAAGGGTGAAGTATTAAGTTGGATCAACAATACTGACACTGATCTTCACACACAGATTTTCTCTTTATCGCTTTTATTTTGATTTTATACAACAATCAGTACAGAGAAAACATGTGAGGCTGCTCCCAGTAATTCTTCACATGTAAATGCATAGAAGTAAGGACTGAATTTAATATTGAGCTTCATTGTGGTGTGGCAAAATACCTGAGTTTGAAAAAAAAAAATCATCTTTTATATAATCTCAAAATAGTAAGCAAACATAATAGTAAAGTAAACATGGTTTAACTGAGTACATGACATTCAACTATGTTTACAAAGCAAACAGTAGTATATAACATTATCCATATACTCTGAGTACTGTCTGTTTCAGTTATGAATAGATTTAATTGAATTCAATATTAAAAGATATCATTTTTAAAATACATAGATATTTAAATGTGCTCATTTAACACTGTCAGCTGGACATTCTCACTACAGTAGACATAAAGAACTTATAATGGTCTAGAAGTTAGTGCAGCGCAGGAAGTAGCTGTTCCTCAGCACACGGATCAATCTCCCAGTCCTCAGGTCATACTCAAACATGTAAGGTCCACTGTAGATGTAGGTGTAACCTACAGAACACGGGCTCAGCATTAATGTCAGTGATAGTTCAATTAATAGTTTAATATAAGTATTTGCTTTTCAAGGACTTTCATGTACGACTTTCAAGGAAGATTCAAGGACTTACCTCTGTACTGGAGGGCTGCAGTCACGCTGTTGGTGAATCCAGTGAATGTTTGATCAATACGTTTGGGAGATCGTTGGTCCATTGCCCTTCTGGCTTCATTGTAACTAAAGGAACATAAACAGTGATTAGATTTATTCCACACAAGTAAAAGGTAAAAAATTAGCCATTCTGAAATCATAAGTAAATATACTAGCTGAACACACCTGAAGTAATATTTGCCAACAAAGAACAGAGTCTTGCCAGACTGTTCGTCATAAAGAGCAGCATCAATTTTCTTTATATATCTTGGGAAACCAAAACTGGTGAGTCTTTTTGGATAGCCCCGCACTGGAGTATAGCCTTTGTAAGCCCACACTTTATGACCTGTAGGGACAAAAAGATGAAAAATAAGAACCACAACGTAGACAAACTGAAACAGTGCCAGATTTGTGCCTACAGAGGATAATGACAACACAAACCTTTAAAAAGAAAGATCATGTCTGACTGACGGCTCTCGTAAGCAGCGTCAATATTGACTGGGGCACTAGGCCAGAAGTTTGTGATGAGGGTTTGCTGAGGTGCTCTGCTCTGTGAGTAACTCCGCCAGAAAAAGCTGAGGACATAAGCCAGATAGATGTGATCAGAAATTAACCTAAAAATTTTGGATTTAGGTGTTTTAGCATTCTGCTGCAGGGTATGTCTGATACCTGTCTTTAAAGAAGAGCATCTCTCCTCGCAGGGTAGTGACAGCATCCAGGACCATGGTTGAATCACAGGCATCAGGGGTGGTGGGAGGGGGGTTAGGTTCAGAGGGATCCTTATCGGGATTTGGACCTGAAGATCAAATGAAATAAATTAATCCAGAAAGCTCTACATCAGATTGCAACAAAGACCAAACAGCTGAGTAGCAACAGTGCATCAGAGATTTTGGTCAAAAAAGAACAGAAGGTGGAGATGATCCAGCTAGACAGTACTAACCATAGAGAGACTGGATGCCTCTGACGTCGTCCTGGGGCAGGACAAAGGTGTCAGGGTTTCTGTATGAGTAAGTGGGGTACATGAGAGCACCTGGATCATTAGAGTGAGACAAGCCCAGGGAATGGCCGAACTCATGGGCAGCTACCATGAAGAGGTTGAAACCTATAACAGAAACATAGATATTTACGTCAAAACACATGCTGACAGGACAGAAACTCTAAATAAATCAATAAATTCTCACAGCGTAAAGAATTAATAAAGTAACAAACTTACCTCTGTTGGAGCGGAAGGTGAAAGTCTCATCGTCATCAAAATGAGCATCTCCTCCAATGCCGGTAGAAGGTGCGAAGGCATGAGCAAGAGTCCCATCAGGTCCATCAAAGGGGTAAAAATCTCCATGTTCTGTTAAGAAAAGAACATATTCACGTCAGGTCTTGAAAAGAAGGAAAAACACCTGTGTCTGTAAAGTTAGGCTGATACCCTCTTATGTAATGGTGCATAGAATATCTTCCCTAACCTCTGTGGGAAAACTTCTCCAATCACTGACATGTGTGAATGACATGAGGAATGACTGCTGTCTCTTTGTTGTGCAGGATGACTTACAATATGCATCTGTTTTGTTACTGTACAAATGATCCACTGCCAGTCATTATAGGATTAATGTCTCAGAGAGCCTCTGCAGTATCAACAATAGCAGAGTTGTCAACATGGACTCTAGGCAAGACAATACATGTTTATTTACCTGACAGACACAAGGCTGTTCAAAGGAACTTAAGATACAAACTCCTTACACAACAGAATCAAATTAAATGCTTCACTGTGAAATTAAATGACTTGCTCTTTTACATCTCTTTTTGCCGGTTCTGTCATTACTGTTCCATACTGTTTGGATTAATTGTTAAAATAGATACTAATTGTATATGATATAATTAATCTGAGTAACAAACACTGGCCCCACATGAAAGGACTTTGCTTACATGTATGAATGTGTATTAAGACAGGATTTATGTTATGTATAAATGAAAACAACAATAAAACAATACAATAAAAACAATCTGAAGGGAGTCATTCTGAATAATGAGTTCTTTTCAGACAAATATCAAAGACTAGAGAATCCAGGACTTGCAATAAAGTTTTTTTTTTTTTTTTTTTTTTTGTTACATACCACCGCGGCCAAAGGAGATCATGATGTCAGCAGTACCGCTGTTAATCCTTTTGAAACTCAGTGGAGTAACTTTGGCCCAAACCTGCAGTGCTTTTTCTATGGACTCATCTACCTCACTTACAGGCATGTCAGGTGTGTAGTTTTCAATCCTGTGGAACAGAAAAATAGTCAATAACATTATCAGATAGACTTTCAGTAGTTACACACTCTCTCTTCAAGTCCTTCACCTGTAGGTGAGGCTGCTTTTCTGCCACTTAAAATCCCTTCCAAATGTGGAGAAACGGGCAAGGTTGCTATCAGGAACGCCACAGCGGGGCTTCTTCATCATGGCCATGGTTTCATCGTCCAGCGTCCCGGTGATGTGAAGACCAAAAAATCTCTGCATCTCAGCCAGCTTCTTGCTCACCTGGCTGGGCCCTCGCCTAACAGATGGACCACTCTCCTCTGTCAGGTTGAAAAATTTCTTCAGGTAGCTCTAAAAAAACAAAACTAGAAATTAATACCGACTGGCCACTCATTTGTGGAACAATGACAGCTCAAAAAATGCACAACTTAAATACTGAGAATTCAAAGTAAACATACATACCTCTGCAAAGTTTTCATCTCTTACAGCCCCAACTGGTACTGGCCCAGAGTAAATTGCAGCCACCAGGCTTAGAAAAACACACAGACTGAAAAACTTCATGTTTCCTTGTTGAGTACAACTTGTGTGTCTGCATCAGAATCACTGGTTATATAGGCTGAGTGGCAGTGTAGTGGTGTGGGTGTGTTGGGCAATTACACTCCCTGTGAGTCACTGACTTAAGCACTGTTTCATGTATGTATGACATGAGTAGGAGGCTGTGATTGCTCATGCACCTCCAAACAAAAGAATACAAAGATGATAATGTCACATGTGACGAATGTCACAATGTCAGTTCCAAAATCAAACAAGTTTTAGAATAAGATTCATTCAGATTTTAGTTAGTTAGTGGATAGCTAAATAAGGGACATGGAAATATGCTTTGACCAACTGATGTTTTTATGCTATGCACTGATATTTGAACCTCCCTCCTATGACAGTATGACATGAACTTAAAGATGTTTTCCCCTAACTTGTCCCTCTCTGGCCCTCAGGCTGCTATTTCCACTGATAAGATCACCCTGAGCTGAGTGAGCAAACGGACGAGCTGCATCTTGTCTCAAGCAAATAGCCTGTTATCCCTCAATCAAAGCAATGACAAAGCCCCTTTGACTGGTAGTGGATACTGCTGACATATGACTTCACTTCATTATGTCAGAGTTCTGTATATTTCTGGTCATTTCCAGTCAATGTTATTACACTGATTCTTGATGAACTACAGTACAATAATAATAATAATACATCTGTTTTTTTTTTTTTGTTTTTTGTTTTTTTACCTCTATACAGAAGTAGTGTGACATTCTATTCACTTATATCTGTATATATATATCTGTGCATTTATGTATCTATTTATATAACATTGGTTGACTAGGTTGTAACATTTTAACAACCTAATCTACATTCCAATTAGGGGAAAATACCTTACAGTTGCTATTTCCTAACACTGGAGAACACGGGAATGAGCTGTTATGTCCTTGTTGCACAACTTACGTCTCGGGTAGGTTGAACAACAGTTAGTGAGTCAGTCTTTTCAGTTAGTACAAAATACAAATCTTATATTTTGTTGTTTGCCTTTTAAAAATACAGAAAAAAATGAACATTAAAAAATAAAAATGTCTACCAACACTTCAAAACATTCCTTTTATTCACAGCACAGAAAGCTGTGAGTGAATGTGCTGCTCCTTTGCTTCCAGGAATGTGTAAATAGTCATTATTGGGTCATTATTAGGTAATTATTTTAACACCATATTACTCGCTGATATTAACACTTTTTATAACCTTCTGTGTGTTATTCATCGGTGACCTGTTTATTAATCATCTCAATGTGGTTAATGTGGCATTTATATTAGACACACAAACACCCACTTGTGTGCAACATTACAAAAATATGATTGTGTCTGTAGACTGCAAACATATTTCTTGTTATGGGGAAAACATGTGTCTGCTTAATCACAATTATTCTTGTAGATTTTAAGTGTCACTCTTATCCAATCACATATTAGTTTATTAATTATCACTTTCATTGTCATTATTACCAATTCACATTGCAATTACCATCATTTCTTGGTGCTGCTATTATTGAAGAAACCACTAGCCCTATGAGCATAGCTTGTATTATGGCATAGCAATATATTGGTAACAATCAGTCTGACAGTACTTAAATAGTAGTCTCAGATAATGACTTCTGTGATTTTTTTGCAATAGAAATAAAATAAAGAAGATGAATACACTGACACGAGGCACTGAAAAAAAACTTCCATATAAGGATAAATTAGCATTTTTGTAACGTGAAGTAAAATGACTGATAATCCACGCAGCACTCTGAAACTTCCTTCCCTTTTTCTTGGATCTGTTTTTTTGAGTGTTTGAAGCAGCTTTAGTTCAGTTTAGTTTAGTTTAGTTTTTAAAGCTGTTCTGATTAAGATTTTAAGTCAGGACAAACCTACTGACAATTTTCACCTACACAGCTGTTATCACAGGGTCAGTAAAACCGCACAAACATGGATCAGATGCAGATTAACTCGTCAACATCTTGGCTGCCTATGTAAAAATGGTGCATCATCGTAAAGACACAAGCTCTGCGAGTTTTAATTTTGGGCAGAAAAAGAGAATTACCACAAACAAATGGAGACACCTAAATGAGATGGACTTTTCTTAATGCAGAGGAAAGTTCCTTGGTCTAAATGTGTTATACAACCTGGGTACTACCCTGGACATGAGGTGAATCCATGCCAGCATCCTGTGTTTGTTTAATTGCATTCTGTTTAATCAGATTTAATAATTATAAGATCAATTGCACTTTTAATAATTATAATAAGACCAGTCATAACAATATATTTACATGTTTATGCTGTTGTATTATTTTATATTCTGGGGGAAATTTGCAGTCCTTTACGATGAATTTGTAAACTTTAATAGGCCAAAACGATAGCCAGTCAGAGCCAAAAAACTGTGATAAAGGGAGAATTTAACATCTAAAGAGCTAGAGCCACAGTTATAATCACAGTCACATTTACATATTTAATGGTCAAGTATGTACACATGTATTTGCTATTTGAGATATTACTTTAATAAGGACATAAGTCTGTTGGATGCATAAAATATACAGAATGTTATACTTGTATCTATTTAATTTTTGTTTAATTCACCATATTCCATATTCCACCATATTCTTTAGTATATGTGAAAGATACATTTATATAGCTCTGTTTATATTCAGGTTTAAAGTGTTGTGTAATTATGTATGTGCTTTTTAAACAATTTTGCCAAGTGTTCATTTATATTTCCTCTTTTCAGGGTGTAGTACATGCTGTACAACACTACATTACACCATACAAAGCAATGATGTGCTTAAAGTTTGCTGTTCTGCCCCCAAGTGGTGAAAAATTGATTAATTTATGATGATGATTTTTGCATTTTCACTACATGAGAGGTTTTCCATAAAATGCAAGGCATTTGTGAGTATTTGTAAACTGCTAAATACAATGTATTGTTGTTGTTATTTTTAGTTTGGTGAAGGTAAAGTACATTACATTACATTACTGTACATATACTGCATGTATATATTGGATCTGTTGCCATGAAGTTAAGTTCAGACGTCATAAATTCTAATTATCCACTTCAAACATATTACCAGGTTAAGCTAAAAAGGTAAACATGTTAAATTCTAAATTTCCTAAATGGCTAAATTCTTGCCATCTGTATATTATTAGCAGTTCTGTGTGTTTATATTGCCTTTATTGTCTTTGCTATTGTTATATTTGGCTGGTCAGTTATAACCATATACAAATGTGAGCAATAAAAACTATTACAGCAAAGACCCTTGTATTAATTACAACAAAACATATTCAAGATGTTCATAAGCAGCTTTTATTTATAAATATTTGTTTACAAAATTAATGGACCAATTTAACTTGACTGTTTCACATTTTTTGAATTTTGAAAATACATTCACATTAAAAGCAGTATCAGTATAAACAGGAGCACAAATGTAATCAGAAAATAAATAGTGAAATCAATGAAATTAAATAATGTTAATTAAAATTATTTAAATAAAATTTAATTAAAATTATATTGTTTAAGAACTTAAGAACAAAAACTCTCACAAGAAAGACATGAATCCATCATATTCCATCATAATCCATCAAGTGTGTAACAATGTGATTGCATATGATGAAATATATAATTATATTGTTATGGACTGAGAGAAGCTACACAAAGCACCTTGATATTAAACTGATCTAGTATTTATTGCAGCGTAAGAAGTAGTTGTTCCCCAGCACACGGAACAGCGTTCGGGTCCTCAGGCTGTACTCAAGCATGTTGGTTCCACTGTAGATGTAAGTAAAACCTGCACACACACATGTCACATATTAGCTTCTGTTGGGTAAAGACTGTAAATGTTTTCTGAGCCATGAAAAACTTGATTTCTACTCACCTCTGTACTGGAAAGCTGCTGTCACCTTGTCGGTCACTTCAGCGAAGACCTGGTCCACGGGTTTGGGGAATCCCTGGTCCATTGTCTTCTTGGCCTCATCATAGCTGAAGAAACCAGACAGTAATTAGCACAATTCACTGTTAAAATATTCATCAGCAGCAGTGGCCTCAATGAACAGCAGTTCAAGTGATTTGAACATACCTGTAGTAATCACTGCCAACAAAGAACAGAGTCTTCCTGGTGTCCACATCATAGAGAGCAGCGTCGACTTTCTCCACGCTGCTGGGCAGACCAAAACTGGAAATCTGCTTCGGAAAACCCGAGATGAGATCATAGCCACTGAAAGCCCACACCTGACGACCTGCAGAAATGATTAATTTATAAGATGAGGCTTTTTAGTGAATACGTGGGAGACTTGAAAATAAGGTGACATTAGGAGATTTAGGTGAACACAGCAAACACATACCTTTAAAAAGTAAGACACTGTCTAATTCTTGGCTTTCATAAGCAGCATCAATATTGACTGGGGCATTAGGCCAGAAGGTTGTGATGAGAGCTTGCTGAGGTGTCGGGTTCTGAGGGTGGCTGCGCCAGAAGAAGCTGAGGACAAAGACAAGTATTTTCATATAGAAAACCACTCATAATCAACTTAAACATTAAGATATATGAATCTTCAGCAAATACAGTACCTATCCTTGAAGAAGAGCATCTCTCCTCTCAGTGAGGCGACAGCATCCAGGACCATGGTTGAATCACAGGCATCAGGGGTGATGGCAGCTGTCGGTCCAGGTGGAAGAAGATCCTTGTCAGGGTTTGGACCTGTATGTTAAAAAAAAAAAAACTCAATGTCACACAACTTAATCATGTGGCCTTGATGAAATCTGTGCATTAGTTCTATGGGGATGATCCAGCTAGACAGTACTAACCATAGAGAGACTGGATGCCTCTGACATCGTCCCGGGGCAGGACAAAGGTGTCAGGGTTTCTGTATGAGTAAGTGGGGTACATGAGAGCACCTGGATCATTAGAGTGAGACAAGCCCAGGGAATGGCCGAACTCATGGGCAGCTACCATGAAGAGGTTGTAACCTACAACAGAAAATGCACATTTAAGTCTCAGATAAATAAGGTTAAAACATATCGCACACACTGAAAGAGAAGGTAACTAAAAAGATAATACTGTACTTTATAGATAACAAACTCACCTCTGTTGGAGCGGAAGGTGAAAGTCTCATCTTCATCAAAATGAGCATCTCCTCCAATGCCAGTAGAGGGCGCGAAGGCATGAGCAAGAATCCCATCAGGTCCATCAAAGGGGTAAAAATCTCCATGAGCTGTTGAGAAAAGAACATATTCACATCAGGTATTCTAAATCAAAGTATAGATTCAAAGAATTTTTCTAATTTATATACAAACTTGAGGTAACACAACCACTAATTGTTTTGTTTGTTTGTGCTCACACTGGTGGCCAAAGGAGATCATAACATATTCACATCAGGATTTCTAAATCAAACTGTATAGGGTCTTTTGTTTTTGTTTTTGTTTTGTTCTTACCACCGCGGCCAAAGGAGATCATGATGTCAGCTGTACCGCTGTAGATCCGTGTGAACCTCAGTGGAGTAACTTTGGCCCAAACCTGCAGTGCTTTTTCTATGGAATCATCTACCTCATTTTCAGACATGTCAGGTGTGTAGTTTTCGATCCTGTGGGACAGAAAAATAGTCAACAATATTATCATGTAGACTTCCAGCAATTAGTCTTTCTAACACATTGTCTCTTCAGGTCCTTCACCTGTAGGTGAGGCTGTTTTTCTGCCACTTGAAGCTCTCTCCAAATATGGAGAAACCAGAAACTGCTGCATCAGGAACGCCACAGCGGGGCTTCTTCATCACAGCCATGGTGTCATCGTCCAGTTCCCCAGTGATTTCGAGACCAAAAAACTGCTGCATCTCAGCCAGCTTCTTGCTCGCCTGGCTGATCCCTCGCCTAACAGTTGGACCACTCTCCTCTGTCAGGTTATAAAATGCCTTCAGGTAATGCTGCAACACAGAACAAAAGAGACAGATACTTGAATATCTATCAAAATTCAGAGACCTAAAAAATCATAGAGCACATTTATCAAAAAGCACGTCAATCAAACATACCTCTGCAAAACTCGCATCAATATTAATCTGCTCTGGTCGTGGCATGCAGTAAACTGCAACTGCCAGACTTAGTAGAACGCTCAAAGTAAAAGTCTTCATGTTTCTTGTTGAATACAACTGTGGTTTAGTGCTGGAGGCAGCTCTTATATAGGCTGAGGATTGGCCATAAGCAACTTTACTCTTGAGAAAGTGACTCATGAAATATTCCTAATAGAGGATGTTGGATTGCTCATTCACTAAAAAAGTTTCCTCAAACAGACACTGTGATGTAATAACAGCTTCTTACGTACAACACACTGTACTTGGATTGGCTTAACTGTATTGAGTGTGGGAATTAATGGCTCTAGTACACATCAATGAAAAATAATGTTTTATAGATACAAAAGAATAAAACTATTTGCACCAAAACAGTGAAAACAATAACAGACTTGCACGGGAAACAACAGGTAGATGTGGCATGGAAACTGTAGCAGTTTATTTAAAGATAAAAAATACAATTTCAGCATGTTGATGAAGGAACACAACTAAATGCACCTCATGATGATCATGTTTCTAGATTTTTAAAATGTCTAGATCAATTGAATAATTTGGGTCTACAATCAACAGAGTCATTTTCACTGAAGGTTGTTAAAGTGGTTCAGGAGTTCGTAAAATGACAAAGAAATAAACAGGAATTGAAATAAAATGTCTGTAGCATATGGCATTACTTGAAACATACAGTGGAGCTGTACTTTCAAACTATTCAAACTTGACTTGGAGCACAGTGTAAAATTAATGACTGAGGCTCTTACAGTTCTTTTTTCTTTTGCTTGTATATGACAAAGTAATAATTGGAGCTGTCTGTCATCATTAATCACAAATTAATCATCACTTCTACAAATAAAACCTTCGTAACAGTTGATCATTCACCTGAAAACTGTTTTCAGAACCCACATTACAAAATTCAAAAGACCACAATCTATGGCAGTGTTTCCCAACCACCTGTTTTACCAATGAGCCACGGCACATATTTTACATTGTAAAAACCCCAATGGAAAACCACCAAACAAAAATGTCACAAAAAGTATATATAGTGAAATACATTTTCAGTAATTAAGTTAAACTGAGCAATTCCCACGGCACACTGATATGCCATGGCACAGTGATTGGGAATCACTGATCTATGGTAACGTTCACTGATTTGATAAAAAAAAAAACATTCACATCAGTTCATTCCATCACATATTAATGTGCTGTGCTACATAGTTAAATATATGTTTGTGGAAAACTACATTTCAGTCAGTTACTTAATATTGGACACTAAGAACTATATGACTGTATGATGAAACATATTGTCTCAAGGTAAATGATGCACGAGTTGTCAACACAGACACCTGCGCAATTTTAGTGTCTTGAAACAAAAAAGGAACTTTTAAGCATTTTTTTAACATTATTTTTAGTGATGAACAAACATCTCCAGCAGAAACAGTTAAAATCACATTTGTCACATCATTTGTCACTGTACTTTACAACAAGGTACAAACGCATGTTATAACATCTCTATATTACACACTGCGGTAACATTTTCAACTACTTCCTTACTTCATCGTTTCTCAAAGTAGTATGAGGTATATTGTGGTTATTGCTGAATATGTGGTTTTGTAAGACTTTTTTCGTGTCTCATGCAAACGCAACAGATTCACAGCATCATCATCAATAATGTGCAACCAGAAAAGGCATTGTGGTTAAACAAGTTTGTAAATGAGAAAAAGCCAAGTCTGTGACAGATAAACCAGTCTGTCTACTTACACAGGAAATTTACTCATCTAAACCAAGTTCCTTCCTTCAGTTACCTTGTAGCCATAACAAACAAATCACCTTGTACAGTATTTCATATATTACACTTAGATTTGATGCTCTTTTTACTTAGTTTCTGAGTTTATAGTGGCTATATATGGGAGTTTAGAGTTTGTCAGATTACCTGTGATGACACCTGCACTAGCTCTTTGTGTTCTATATTGTTTTACTTTACTTTGTTGTTCCATCACCTTTCACTTCTCATGAACAATTTATAGAAATCTTCTGTTTTATGGAGTGTGATAAACCAATCAATAATTAGTTTTTTGAATAGTTGAACAATAATAAACATCTTCAATTGTAAACTATGTTAACTGACCTCTCCCACTCTTGAGCCAATGTATGAAAGTATCAATTCATATCAATTATTTATCCTTTTATCTATGCAGGTGACACGAGTAATGGCTATTTCGTGTCTATATGGATGGGCAACCTGTGCAGGATGAATCCCACCCTTGCCCAGAGGCAGCTAGGATTGGCTCCGGCAGCTCAAGTCTTAAAAGGATAAGTCATATGGAGAATAAAAAATAAACTGTAAAATAAATGGTAGTGCATCTGCTTCTATCTGTTGTACCTGGGTGTAGCACATAAAGGTAATAGGGTATCGGTGGTTTCTCTGTGTTCTTACAATACCCTCCCAATGGGTTTTTTGGGGTGATGTACAGTTCTTGCTGTGTCATATTCCACCAGCAAAAGCATTGTGGTAAAACAGTTTATGAATGAGAAATTACCAAGTCTGTGACAGCAAACCAATCTATCTACTCACACAGGAAATGTATAAATTGTAATTACATCAGTACCTAAGAGGGAAGTAGTCTGGTCTGGTTTGTTCTTGTTTAGACTCATATGTGCATAACAAACTGAGGACGATACGTAAAATTTATTAGATATGTGAGCTTGAATACTGGTGGGCTTTTAGAAAAGTATTGCTAATCAGTCTGTTCATCTTAACGACAGAAAGGTGACTGTCAATTTGGTTCACACTTTTGCCCAGTAAGTATTTTCTGGAAGACCATTTTAAAAACAGCATCAACAATGAAATTCTGTTTTTCCTATGACCTTTAGTATCACAGACACTGATGCAGAAATCTGTATGAGATAGTAGTGGGCCATGGAAAGAATACTTCAAGGATCTCCTCAGCGCCACCTGCACCGCACCTGCCACCTTATTCAAACTAACCTCATTAGAGTATGCTTTTACATAAATGTACCCAAGTAGGTTGTTCTAAACTAGCCCCATATGGATGGATGGGTAGAAGGATGGATCCCAAATGATGCTATCAGAAAATTTCAAATTGAACTGAAGACATAAAGAGAAAAAAACATTTACATTTTAATTTAACAATTAAATAACACGAAAATGTAACTACATTCATACATTACACATTCTGTTTAACTATTTACATCAAGATTAACCTTTAGACTATTTACACATTTAACATTGTACAACATATTTACACATTCATAATTATATTTATAACACAGCTAACAACAACAGATTACACTCTTTAAACTATCTACATTTGTCCCAAGTATACTGACTGTCTGACTACATATTGAAGGGTATTTGAAACAAGAAATGCCTAAGATTGCATATGAGTGGCAATATGAAAGAACACAAACTACAAACAATTATTTACATTTACATAGACAGAAATGCCATATTTTTAACAGTGTTTGTGTATCATAACATCAACAAGCAAATAATGCAAAACTATTTGTACTGTAGTGAAGTACAAATAGTGATAATAATTAGTGATGCAGTGCCTCGCATTGCAAACTATTGTTTTTCTATGTCCCTTATTCCTGTTCTGTACACTTTTAAATTCTTTAAAAAGATACTGTTCATCGCACACAGACAAATTATACATCAAAACATGCGTCTTATCAGACTTGCTATGCTATTATTTTTTTTCAATAGAATACGAATTTTTGACATAGTCGTAAAAAATTCACAGTACATATCCCATAGATAATGCATGGGAAAAGGTGAAAAAAATCACAAATTCTCAAGGTTTTTCAAATGTCTACTGCTCTGGCATCCTTTCACCTAGAAACATCATTAAAACTTTGAATATAAAGAAAAGTAAATGTAGGCACAAGTCTTGTGTATTGACGTGGCATTCAACATTTTTGATAGGTTGTATACTTTTTGATCAGTCACAGATCAATGACCGTGATCAATTTGGGAGAAATTCAGACTTTATAATGGTTGTGTGTGAGGCAGAATGTCCACATCAGAGTCTATGCCAGAGTGTCAGGCTTTCAGAAGTTTACCTGAAATGTTTTTTCTTTACACGGTGCTCACAGACATAAATTTCACTTTACACGTATAATTAGTGATGCTGTGATATGCATTGCACACTGTTGTTATTTGGGGAAAAATGCAAATTGCAAAAAAGTAATTAATTTTCACTTCATTTTATGAGTCTAGTTGGGCCGTTTCAGAGTGGTAACTCTCTATCAAAAAATACAAAATGTTTAATGTTTTTTAACATTTCATCTCAAAGAAGAATTTTTTTATAAGAAAAATGTATTGGTCCAGCTAGGGGTATTATACTATAGTATTTTTTTTTACCAAATTCTTCACACGACGTGCCAAATTTTCACCCTGTTACAGGACATTCTCATTTCTATTAATAACTGTTTTGAATGCACAGTTATAGTAATATTTACATTTTCTTAAAGCTACAATGTCCCTTATTTCAACCTTATTTCAACCTCCAAAATGAAGAACATTTTTTTCTCACGCCTCTCACATATGCAACAGACCAGTTACCCAAGTGTTTTCCAAGGAAATCCCAGACGAGCTGAACTCAAGCTGAACTGACCTCTTATTCAAAGGTTGTGGCTCTTTCATCAAAAACACATGACCTGGTCAACTCTGTACTACGTAATGTCCTCTCATGGACTTGGCCAGTAGAACTTGTTAATCCCTTTCTTGTGCATGCGTTTCACTTTAACATTATCGTCAACCTCCATGGTGATTCCTGGGTAGGGCTCACCATCGTAGTTGATAATGTACCACTGTGTACCACTAGTGTTACCACTAGTGTTATCTTTTGTGATGTTCTTAGGTTGTGATGGTCCTTCAGTGCAATGCAGGCTTGCCTTTTGTCCCAGGCTCACCTCTTTCAGGCCATAGCATGCACAGTCCAGTACACCTTTGTCTGTCTGTCAAGGCAAGTTATGTTCCAGTTATATTATATACGGCAAGTTATATCCCTGTATTTAATTGTTCCTTGAGAGAAACTGAGGACTTGGTTGATTTTCATGGTTCCTTTGACAGGCACAAATGTTGGTGCATCCATGATTTCTTGTACTTTCCTCTCAACATCGTCTTCTCCCACAGAAAATAGTTCCACTGACGTACCCATATTCCTCAACTTGTGGATGAATTCTGCGTTTGGGATTTCTCCTCCATGGCAGACGATTGTGTCAGCTTTATAGCCCCCCTAGCAGTATGTTAGAAGTTCACTGGCGCAGTCAGGTCAGCAACACACACTCTGTTATCCTTGACTCAATAAAATAAAATTAATGGGAAACATTGCAATTGCTCTATGAACTTCTATGAATCTTTATGAACCTCTTCCACGGGTAAGTGCGTGCCATGGTTGTGTTTTTTTACAGTCTGTAAACTGAACCGGAAGTACATCAGCTCATATGAAACTTTTGCTAGATCTTGCAAAATCTAGCAAAACCTTGCAAAACCTCGCCAATACCAATATCTTTTTTTTTTCAACCCTTTTTTTCCCCTATTAGGACCTCCATACTTAGTAATACATATGAAAGATACATTTCTATAATTCTGTTTATATTCAAGGTTAGAGTGTTAGAGTGTAATTTTGTATGTGCATTTTGAACAATATATCATTCTCAAACTACCAGAGAGGAGGCTGTGTTCAAGTGTCAAGTGTTCATTTATATTTCCTCTTTTTAAGGTGTAATACATGTTGTACAACACTATATTACACAATACAAAGCAATGATGTGTTTAAAGTTTGTTGTTCTGCCCCCAAGTGGCGAAAAATTGATTAATTTATGATGACAATTTTTGTGTTTTCACTACACGAGTGGTTTTCCATAAGATGTGAGGCATTTGTGAGTATATGTAAAATTCTGAATACAATGTATTGTTGTTGTTATTTTTAGTTTTGTGAAAGTAAAGTACACTATTTTTTTTTTTTGATTTAAATAAAGACTCACAGCTGCAGTTGTCAAATCACTCCGTATCTCTTTTCCTCGCTGTGAGTTAAACAAATACTCAGATCTGTTTTTTATTTTGGAAAGAGGGCTGTCTCATTTTGCAGAACATTATATGTGAGATGTGACTCCAGCTGAAGAACACATGAGCCAATATGCTTCTCATGCAGGTTTCAAATTAGCAACCATTTCCTGTTGCAGACTGTATCTGCATCCAGCTTTCATATACTATAAGCTGTGCAGGAGGGTGCCATGGATGACAACATGATGCTACAGTTGGTCAATCAATCACTTGGTCATGACTGATATATCTGATATATCTATAGTATAGTGATATAAGTCAGGATCGTATAGAGTCTGTAAATACTGTACATGTATATATTGCAACTGTTGCAATGAGGTTGGGTTCAGACATCATAAATTCTCATTATCAGCTTATGACATCTTACCAGGTAAAGCTAAAATGTTAACCATACTAAATATAATACCTGCTAAATTCTTGCCATCTGTATATTATCAGCAGTCCTGTTTGAGTCCAGTTTTACTTGAGAAGTGACCTACCTGTTATGTGCAGCTGGATTTTAGAATTAAAAAATCGTACCACGTTATTGCTATTGACCAATCACTATCACCATCATCATCCTCAGACTATATGTATGTATGTATATATATATATATATATATATATTGTCCCCATTGTCTTGTAGGAAACTTGTGAACCTTCAGCCCAGTCTGAGGTCCTGGGCACTCTAGAAACGTTTTTCTTTAAGGATATCCTTGTACTTGGCCCCATTCTTATTTTCTTCAATTACAATCAGTCGTCCTGTCCCTGCAGCTAAAAACACCCCACAGCATGATGCTGCCACCACCGTGCTTCATTGTTGGGATTGTATTGGGCAGGTGATGAGCAATACCTGGTTTTATCTACACATACTGCTTAGAATTAAGGCCAAAAAGTTCAGTATTGGTCTCATCAGATCAGAGAGTCTTATTTCTCATAGTCTGGGATCTTTCATGTTTTTTTGTTGTCAAACTCTAGACAGGCTTTCATGTGTCTTGCACTGAGAAATAGGCCCTGTCGGGCCACTCTGCCATGAAGCCCCGATTGGTGTAGAGCTACAGTGATGGTTGACTTTCTAGAACTTTCTCCCATTTCCCCACTGCATCTCTGGAGCCACAGTGATCTTTGGGTTCAACTTTACTTCTCTCACCAAGGCTCTTTTTCCCTAATTGCTCAGTTTGGCTGGATGACCAAAGGAAGAGTAGGAACGAGTAAAGAGTAGGAGTTCTGTACGCCCCAAACTTCTTCCATGTAAGGATTATAGAGGCCATTGTGCTCTTAGGAACCTTAAGGGCAGCAGAAATTCTTTTGTGACCTTGGCCAGATCTGTGCCACAATTCTGTCTCTGAGCTCTTTGGGTTAGTTCCTTCCTCCTCATGATTCACATTTGCTCTGACATGCACTGGGAGCTGTAAGGTCTTATATAGACAGGTGTGTGCCTTTCTTAATTATGTCAAATCGTGAGATCATACGTACAGATCATTACATATTATGACATTTGCATTAACATTGTGCTTTACAATTTTTTATATACCCAACCTCAAAATCTCAAAATCTTCAATACATGATTATTTAGCTATTACTGTCGACCATTTTCCAACAATACTTAGCAAACTTTGGTATTTTCTTAATGTGTCATGGATGGGGAGTTTTTGGGAGCTATAATGAGTGCAGGACATAAGGATCATACAACAGTTATGTGTGGATGCTAATAGTGAATGAGATATAACAGCCATATGAGCATAAATGATACATAAGTAAGAATAATAAGTGCTCGGAAAACTATACAGCAAAGAATCTGATACAAATTACAACAAAAGATATTTAAAATGTTCATAAGCAACTTTTATTTTATAATTCATGGAAATAAATTAAATAAAGTTAAATAAAATTACATTACTTTAAAAAAAGAACAAAAGCACTCACAAGAAAGACATGAATCCATCATGTTCTGTAAGTGTGTAGCAATGTGATTGCATATTATGAAATATATAATTACATTGTTATAGACTGAGAGAAGCTACACAAAGCACCTTGATATTAAACTGATCTAGTATTTATTGCAGCGTAAGAAGTAGCTGTTATCCAGCACACGGAACAGCGTTCGGGTCCTCAAGCTGTACTCAAGCATGTTGGTTCCACTGTAGATGTAAGTAAAACCTGCACACACACATGTCACATATTAGCTTCTTTGGGTAAAGACTGTAAATGTTTTCTGAGCCATGAAAAACTTGATTTCTACTCACCTCTGTACTGGAAAGCTGCTGTCACCTTGTCGGTCACTTCAGCGAAGACCTGGTCCACGGGTTTGGGGAATCCCTGGTCCATTGTCTTCTTGGCCTCATCATAGCTGAAGAAACCAGACAGTAATTAGTACAATTCACTGTTAAAATATTCATCAGCAGCAGTGGCCTCAATGAACAGCAGTTCAAGTGATTTGAACATACCTGTAGTAATCACTGCCAACAAAGAACAGAGTCTTCCTGGTGTCCACATCATAGAGAGCAGCGTCGACTTTCTCCACGCTGCTGGGCAGACCAAAACTGGAAATCTGCTTCGGAAAACCCGAGATGAGATCATAGCCACTGAAAGCCCACACCTGACGACCTGCAGAAATGAATTATTTATAAGATGAGGCTTTTTAGTGAATACGTGTGAGACTTGAAAATAAGGTGATTAGGAGATTTAGGTGAACACAGCAAACACATACCTTTAAAAAGTAAGACACTGTCTGATTCTTGGCTTTCATAAGCAGCATCAATATTGACTGGGGCATTAGACCAGAAGGTTGTGATGAGAGCTTGCTGCTGTCTTGTGCTCTGAGGGTGTCGGCGCCAGAAGAAGCTGAGGACAAAGACAAGTACTTTTATATAGAAAACCACTCATAATCAACTTAAACATTAAGATATATGAATCTTCAGCAAATACAGTACCTATCCTTGAAGAAGAGCATCTCTCCTCTCAGTGAGGCGACAGCATCCAGGACCATGGTTGAATCACAGGCATCAGGGGTGGTGGCGGCTGTCGGTCCAGGTGGAAGAAGATCCTTGTCAGGGTTTGGACCTGTAGGTTAAAAAAAAAAAACTCAATGTCACACAACTTAATCATTTGGCCTTGATGAAATCTGTGCATTAGTTCTATGGGGATGATCCAGCTAGACAGTACTAACCATAGAGAGACTGGATGCCTCTGACGTCGTCCCGGGGCAGGACAAAGGTGTCAGGGTTTCTGTATGAGTAAGTGGGGTACATGAGAGCACCTGGATCATTAGAGTGAGACAAGCCCAGGGAATGGCCGAACTCATGGGCAGCTACCATGAAGAGGTTGTAACCTACAACAGAAAATGCACATTTAAGTCTCAGATAAATAAGGTTAAAACATATCGCACACACTGAAAGAGAAGGTAACTAAAAAGATAATACTGTACTTTTTAGATAACAAACTCACCTCTGTTGGAGCGGAAGGTGAAAGTCTCATCTTCATCAAAATGAGCATCTCCTCCAATGCCAGTAGAGGGCGCGAAGGCATGAGCAAGAATCCCATCAGGTCCATCAAAGGGGTAAAAATCTCCATGAGCTGTTGAGAAAAGAGCATATTCACATCAGGTATGCTAAATCAAAGTATAGATTCAAAGAATTTTTTCTAATTTATATACAAACTTGAGGTAACATAACCACTAATTGTTTTGTTTGTTTGTGCTCACACTGGTGGCCAAAGGAGATCATAACATATTCACATCAGGTATGCTAAACCAAACTGTATAGGGTCTTTTGTTTTTGTTTTTCTCTTGTTCTTACCACCGCGGCCAAAGGAGATCATGATGTCAGCTGTACCGCTGTAGATCCGTGTGAACCTCAGTGGAGTAACTTTGGCCCAAACCTGCAGTGCTTTTTCTATGGAATCATCTACCTCATTTTCAGACATGTCAGGTGTGTAGTTTTCGATCCTGTGGGACAGAAAAATAGTCAACAATATTATCATGTAGACTTCCAGCAATTAGTCTTTCTAACACATTGTTTCTTCAGGTCCTTCACCTGTAGGTGAGGCTGTTTTTCTCCCATTTGAGGTTGCCTCCAAACGTGGAGAAACCAGAAACTGCTGTATCAGGAACGCCACAGCGGGGCTTCTTCATCACAGCCATGGTGTCATCGTCCAGTTCCCCAGTGATTTCGAGACCAAAAAACTGCTGCATCTCAGCCAGCTTCTTGCTCGCCTGGCTGATCCCTCGCCTAACAGTTGGACCACTCTCCTCTGTCAGGTTATAAAATGCCTTCAGGTAACGCTGCAACACAGAACAAAAGAGACAGATACTTGAATATGCATCAGAATTCAGAAAAAAAAAAAATCTTTTAGCACATTTATCAAAAAGCACGTCAATCAAACATACCTCTGCAAAACTCGCATCAATATTAATCTGCTCTGGTCGTGGCATGCAGTAAACTGCAACTGCCAGACTTAGTAGAACGCTCACAGTAAAAGTCTTCATGTTTCTTGTTGAATACAACTGTGGTTTAGTGCTGGAGGCAGCTCTTATATAGGCTGAGGATTGGCCAAGACCAACTTGACTCTTGAGAAAGTGATTCATGAAACATTCCTAATGAGAGTAATAGAGGATGTTGGATTGCTCATCCACCAAAAAGTTTCCTCAAACAGACACTGTGATGTAATAACAGCTTCTTACGTACAACACACCGTACTTGGATTGGCTTAACTGTATTGAGTGTGGGAATTAATAGTTCTGGCACACATCAGTGAAAAATAATGTTTTACAGATACAAAAAAATAAAACTATTTGCACCAAAACAGTGAAAACATTAACAGACTTGCACGGGAAACAACAGGTAGATGTGGCATGGAAACTGTAGCAGTTTATTTAAAGATAAAAAAACACAAAATCAGCATGTTGATGAAGGAACACAACTAAATGCACCTCATGATGATCATGTTTCTAGATTTTTAAAATGTCTAGATCAATTGAATAATTTGGGTCTACAATCAACAGAGTCATTTTCACTGAAGGTTGTTAAAGTGGTTCAGGAGTTCGTAAAATGACAAAGAAATAAACAGGAATTGAAATAAAATGTCTGTAGCATATGGCATTACTTGAAACATACGGCTCTTATACAGTGGAGTAGTACTTGTAAAATTAATCATGACTGAGGCTCTTACAGTTCTTTTTCTTTTGCTTGTATATAACAAAGTAATAATTGGAGAGTTTTGTTTAGGTGCTTTGGTGAATGAAATTCCTCAGTCCACTCACTAGTCTGTCATCATTAATCACAAACTAATCATCATGTTGTTGTCACTTCTAATAAATAAAACCTTCGTTTCACAACATTTGAAATGAATTGTCCTGACTGATTATAGAAAACTTGATGCCAACAGTCAGTCATCCAACTGAACAACTGTTTTCAGAACCCACATCACAAATTCAAATAAGCATAATGTTAACTGATTGGATAAAAACATTCACATCAGTTCATTCTATCACATATTAATGTGCTGTGCTAAATATATGTTTAAATATATGTTCATAGAAAACTACATTTCAGTCAGTTACTTAATATTGGACACTAAGAACAGTAATTAGTGTATGATGAAACATATTATCTCAAGGTAAATGATGCAACAGTTGTAAACACAGACACCTGCGCAATTTTAGTGTCTTGAAACAAAAAAGGAACCTTTGAGCATTTTTTTTTTTTTTTTTTATTATTGTTTTTAGTGATGAGCAAACATCTACAGCAGCAATATTTGAGTAAAATAGAAACAGTAAAAATCACCCTTTTCACATCATTTGTCACTGTACTTTACAACAAGGTACAAATGCAATGACATTATGACATCTCTATATTACACACTGCGGAAAAATTTTCAACCACTTCCTTACTTTATTCATCATCTCTCAAAGTAGTATGAGGTATATTGTGGTTATTGCTGAATATGTGGTTTTGTAAGACTTTTTTGTGTCTTTTCTGTCTTGAAAACACAACAGATTCACATCATCATCATCATCAATATGAAACCAGAAAAGGCATTGTGTTTAGACAAGTTTTTGAATGAAAAAAGCCATATCTGTGACAGACCAGTCTGTCTAATTACACAGGAAATTTACTCACCTAAACCAAGTTCCTTCCTTCAGCCTTCACCTTGTACAGTATTTCATATATTACAGTTTAGATGTGATGCTCTTTTTTCTTTGTTTCTGAAGACCAAGACTGCTAACATGGTGCTAAATCCAGGCCATTAGTTTTTCTTATTTGAAAAAAAAACAAGAACTTGTAGTTAAAAAAGTTGAACTGAAAGTTTGATATTGAACTTTTTTTCAGTTGCAAATTTAATGTTTTCCATTTCAAATCACAGTTTTTGACTCTCAGGTCTTTTTCACAGATCGTATTTTTGCAGTTAGAGACTTTTGGCCCTGATCTGGTGTCAGGTATAACATATTAATAGGCACAAAACTATGAGGAGTACTGCCAAGAATAAATTCAATCCCACAATGTTTTGTTTGTAGGGCAAGTCTGGGATTTTTCTTTGTCCTATTCTGTCCCTCCAATAAACATGTGAAAAAAAAAAAAAAAAAAAAAAGGTAACATAATCCATTTTTTTTCAACAATGAAACTATATTCTGATTATCATCTATTTAAACTGTAACTGCGTCAGAACACAGTTACCTATAATTTGTGATCTAAATACATAACATTGGTACATATATTCCATTTCTCTCAACACTCTGCACTGTGGAACTGCAATGCCATGCATTTGAGCCGCTGAAAAGCTGCGGACAAATGCTTTTGTTTTTATTTTTTGTGTTTACAGCGCACTGTGCACGACTTCACAGGCACATGACGTCACTGATTTGGTTGGTTGTAGTGTGAATCCTGGACTAACAACTTGGTTGTTTATTCAGGAACAATGATTAGTTGGTGAAATCAGATCATGCCAGTGTAAATGTGCCTTGATGCATTTGGCTTTTACAGCTTTACAGTCAATGGTTCTACCCCTCATGTTGATCAGTGTCAGGTGTCAGGCAACATGTGATCTCATGTCGATCCCAGATTGTCATATAATTTACTGAAATAAACAACACTTAGTCTTCCACTGAACCATTTCCTTGTGAAGCAGCTGCCATTTTTTGCGGATCGTTGATCCATGTTGATACACACTCAGTCATCCAACAAAACAACTTTTTTTCAGAACCCACATCACAAAATTCAACCATCACAATTTTGTTCATAATGTGGGTCACTTATGGTAAAAATAAAAAATAAAAAACATTTGATTTCCAAGTTACTTAATATTGGACACTAAGAACTGTAAAGAGTCTTAAGAAACACATTATATCAGGTAAATGATGCGACAGTTGTAAACAGTTTTGGTTTTTTGGATTTTCTTTTCATGAATGAGAATTAAAAAACAATTTGTTGTTTGATTTTCATCTTGAAAATGAAAATTGAAACACAAAGCCTTTTTCTTCTTCAGTGTCAAAACTTTTGAACTTTTAATTTTCATTTTCTATTTCATTTAAAAAAAAAAAAAAATAAACAACCAGTCACCAGAAATGGAAAATCTGACAAAAAACATGGCAGCTGTCATTTACAAGGCAATACCACAAGCAGAACTCTTCAAATCCAAATAAGTCCAATAAGTGGACCTGCTCTGTAGGAGAAAGCAAAGTTTTGAACGTGCAAGAGATTTCTGCAGATGTCAGGCCTTGTTTTGCCATGTCTAAAATTATATCCAAATAAGGCTCCAAAAACATTTTAGCCTACAGAACCACAGGTAGCGCTCATTCATGCTCGTGCCTTGTAAATGACAAAATCCAGTGTCTTTAAAATACCATGAAGCCCAGTGATTACAGGCTTTATTATGTAATCAGGATGATTTTTCACTTCAACTCTAGATTTCATAGGCAGCATCAAGTGTTGTACACTGTCAAAAAGATGAATAAATTGTGAATAAAGTGAATAAATTTAACATAGCTGCCTTCCATAGTATTGATACATGGCACTTAAACAATTGAATCTGTTCTTTACATTTAACATTATCACAAACACCTACTGTAATGGAAACTGTTTCTTGGAAGCTGTGTATTTATCTGTGTATCTAATATTGAAGCCAGTTGAGTCTAATAATAAAGTGAGTTAAATGCAGAACTAAGGCTGCCAGTGTCAACATCTACATGAATGTTGAAATCATAACCAGGTTTCAGTAAGACATAATAAGTCAATGGTCTGATTATAAAATCATTCATTAACAGGGATTTAATGTGATTTAAGGTGACCATATATTTAAAAATCCACATTTAATAGCCTTTTTTTTCTACTATAGTAGCTATATTAATCTTTGTTAGGTTTCTATGAGTAACCTTCTGTTGTGAATGACGTGTGCATCTAGTAGAGGAAAAGGTGGCAGTTAAGTTTAAAAGTAAATGTACAGTGCAGGTTAGTGTCAGAAAATAAAGGCTGCAACCCTCCAGGACCCAGACAAGCCTCCGATTTCTCATGCCAGAAAAAAGCCTGTTTATATTCAATCTGATCTAGATGTTGGGCCTGACAAACATCATTAGCAATTGATAAATTTTAAATGTGTAATAAGTGTAAATGTGTAATCATAGTCTTTTAGGGCAGTGGTGGCCTGGTGGCTAAGGAAGCGGACTTGGGTCCGGAAGGTCTACTGGGTCCCACTGAGGTACCGTGTTCAGGGGATGAGGGCTGCCCCCTCATCACCTAGGTGTGTCATCCAGGCCTAACAGTGTTTATAGACCTTATATACCTTGTTGATTCTCAGCTGCCATAGTTGGAAGGATTGTGTTCTGTAACAAGGCATTCAGTGCACCTCAGTGTAGTATTTCTGTTGAATTAAACTTTTTTCTGTTGCTTGTGCATCTTGAACTTGGGCTTACTCCGAAAAGTTTTAAGATGCTAAATATTATACCTGTCAAATTGTATATTAAGTTACTGTATAGCAGTTCTGTGTGTTTATATATTGTATTGCCTTTGTAACTATTATTATTATAAACATAATCAAATGTAAGCAATAAAATAAAATTACAACAAACATTTTTTTTTTGAAAATGTTCATAAGCAGCTTTTATTTTGTAATCAGTGAACCAATTTATCTTGACTGTTTGACATTTTTTGAAAGTATGGTCATGTTAAAAGTAGCAACATAAAATAGCAACATAAATGTTATCAGCAAATTGTAAATGGTGAAAATGATGAAAGTCAAATAGAGTTACATTACTTTAAACAAAGAACTACAAAGACTTTAAAAATATTGAAGGTGCTTACTGAAGCCGTTCACAAGAAAGACATAAATCTATCATATCAACTTATATCCATATGTGAAAGTGTGTAACAATGCGATTACATATTATAAATATAATTGCATTGTTATGGACTGAGAGAAGCTACACAAAGCGCCTTGGTATTAAACTGATCTAGTATTTATTGCAGTGTAAGAAGTAGTTGTTCCTCAGCACACGGAACAGCCGTCTGGTGCTCAAGCTGTACTCACGCATGTAGGTTCCACTGTAGATGTAAGTAAAACCTGCACACACACACGTCACATATTAGCTTCTTTGGGTAAAGACTGTAAATGTTTTCTGAGCCATGAAAAACTTGATTTCTACTCACCTCTGTACTGGAAAGCTGCTGTCACCTTGTCGGTCACTTCAGCGAAGACCTGGTCCACGGGTTTGGGGAATCCCTGGTCCATTGTCTTCTTGGCCTCATCATAGCTGAAGAAACCAGACAGTAATTAGCACAATTCACTGTTAAAATATTCATCAGCAGCAGTGGCCTCAATGAACAGCAGTTCAAGTGATTTGAACATACCTGTAGTAATCACTGCCAACAAAGAACAGAGTCTTCCTGGTGTCCACATCATAGAGAGCAGCGTCGACTTTCTCCACGCTGCTGGGCAGACCAAAACTGGAAATCTGCTTCGGAAAACCCGAGATGAGATCATAGCCACTGAAAGCCCACACCTGACGACCTGCAGAAATGAATTATTTATAAGATGAGGCTTTTTAGTGAATACGTGTGAGACTTGAAAATAAGGTGACATTAGGAGATTTAGGTGAACACAGCGAACACATACCTTTAAAAAGTAAGACACTGTCTAATTCTTGGCTTTCATAAGCAGCATCAATATTGACTGGGGCATTAGGCCAGAAGGTTGTGATGAGAGCTTGCTGAGGTGTTGGGTTCTGAGGGTGGCTGCGCCAGAAGAAGCTGAGGACAAAGACAAGTACTTTTATATAGAAAACCACTCATAATCAACTTAAACATTAAGATATATGAATCTTCAGCAAATACAGTACCTATCCTTGAAGAAGAGCATCTCTCCTCTCAGTGAGGCAACAGCATCCAGGACCATGGTTGAATCACAGGCATCAGGGGTAATGGCGGCTGTCGGTCCAGGTGGAAGAAGATCCTTGTCAGGGTTTGGACCTGTAGTTTAAAAAAAAATAATGTCACAACATATTCATGTGACCCTGATGAAATCTGTGCATTAGTTCTATGGGGATGATCCAGCTAGACAGTACTAACCATAGAGAGACTGGATGCCTCTGACGTCGTCCCGGGGCAGGACAAAGGTGTCAGGGTTTCTGTATGAGTAAGTGGGGTACATGAGAGCACCTGGATCATCAGAGTGAGACAAGCCCAGGGAATGGCCGAACTCATGGGCAGCTACTACGAAGAGGTTGTAACCTACAACAGACAATGCACATTTAAGTGTCAGATAAATCAGGTTAAAACAAGTCACACACACTGAGAGAGAAAGTAACTAAAAAGATAACACTATACTTTATAGATAACAAACTCACCTGTGTTGGAGGTTATGGTGAAAGTCTCGTCATCATCAAAATGAGCATCTCCTCCAATGCCAGTAGAGGGTGCGTAGGCATGAGCAAGCGTCCCATCAGGTCCATCAAAGGGGTAATAATCTCCATGAGCTGTTAAGAAAAGAACATTTTCACATCAGGTATTCTAAATCAAAGTATAGATTCAAAGTATTTTCTTAATTTATGTACAGACTTGGGATAACACAACCACTAATTGTTTTATTTGTTTGTGCTCACATCGGCGGCCAAAGGAGATCATGATGTCAGCTGTACCACTGTAGATCCTTGTGAACCTCAATGGAGTAACTCTGGTCCAAACCTCCAATGCTTTCTTCAAAGACGCATCTACCTCGTTTTCAGACATGTCAGGTGTGTAGCTCACAATCCTGTGGGACAGAAAAATAGTCAACAATATTATCATGTAGACTTCCAGCAATTAGTCTTTCTAACACATTGTCTCTTCAGGTCCTTCACCTGTAGGTGAGGCTGTTTTTCTTCCATTTGAGGTTGCCTCCAAACGTGGAGAAACCAGAAACTGCTTCATCAGGAACGCCACAGCGGGGCTTCTTCATCACAGCCATGGTGTCATCGTCCAGTTCCCCAGTGATTTCGAGACCAAAAAATCTCTGCATCTCAGCCAGTTTCTGGCTCATGGGGCTGACCCCTCGCCTAACAGTTGGACCACTCTCCTCTGTCAGGTTATAAAATGCCTTCAGGTAATGCTGCAACACAGAACAAAAGAGACAGATACTTGAATATCCATCAGAATTCAGAGAACTAAAAAATCATAGAGCACATTTATCAAAAAGCACGTCAATCAAACATACCTCTGCAAAACTCGTATCACTATTAATCTGCTCTGGTAGTGGCATGCAGTAAACTGCAACTGCCAGACTTAGTAGAACACTCAAAGTAAAGGTTTTCATGTTTCTTCTTGATTGCAACTGTGGTTTAGTGCTGGAGGCAGCTCTTATATAGGCTGAGGATTGGCCAAGACCAACTTGACTCTTGAGAAAGTCACTCATGAAATATTCTTGATAAGGTTTAAAAAAGTTTTCTCAAACGGACATTGTGATGTCACACCAGTTTGTTACATACACACACATTATGCTTGATATGGACGTAATTGTATTGAGCGTGGGAAAAATTGCTCTTGCACACATCAGTGCAGCTCATTTTAATTAATTTTATTTATATAGCACCAAATCATAAAAACATTTATCTCAACACACTTTACACAGAGAAACCCAACATTTCCACAATAAACAGTTGCAATGAACAGTCTAATCCTATAGCAACTTAAATAAAACTAAATCTTTTGCAGATACAACAACAAAAAAGTAAATAAATAAATAAAACTATCTGCACCAAAACAGTGAAAACAATAGCAGGCTTGCACAAGTAGATGTTTCATGTAAACTGTAGCTGTAATTCAGACACAGTTAGAAATCACATTTATTGCATCACTTTTAAAAACCAATATAAAATAAAAACTTTGGAACAAGATACAAATATAATGTCATTATTACATCTCTGTATTTTACACCAATGTAAAGTTTTCTTGGTTCATTGAGTGGAGGATTTAACACTGTTTCAGTTACTGTTTTTCCACCAGAGAAATACCAGAGGATCAAGTGTGTCTCTCATTTTATTGTAGTTGTCTTGTTAAAACAGGATTTTCTGTTGTAATTTTGTCACAGCATCACAGTTGTTTGGTGTTCTTGGAGGAATGTTTTTTTCAGACTAGCGAAGAAAAACTGGTACTGATTCTTGCAGGTGAGTCAGGAAGGAAATGTTCCATTTCCCCCATGAAATGTACTCAACCCATAAAGTTAAACAAAGGCTAACAAACTGTTAGGCTGTGATATACAAAAGTATATCATCTGCAAATGCTCTCACTCATCACTTCCAAGCCAAAGTCACAGATGCCTGTCTCATTAATGAATAGTTATCTGTAGTTTGTGTTATGCTTTCCATCAAACTAACATTAATATTACTCTGCCCTCACACACAATTGAGACTGGCGCCAGGCCGCCACAAAATTCAATAGGATAAATGGTACAGATAATAGATATATGGGTGAAATTAAATAATTTTAACCCAACCAAGCATCTTTACATTAAATACCTATGCTCTACCACAGGAGTAGACATCCATCTGCTTACAAATAAGTGCACTGTGGTAAAAACTGGCTAAAATCTAGCTAAGGAAAGTTGAGATCATCCTATCTATCCTATTATGACATTCAGAGTTTGTTTTTGGTGCTTGTCATTCTGATTGAACCTACTCTATATATAGTTTAAGAACTTTGGTACAACACTAGAATACCACAAAGTCAATATACTCTCAGTAGTATTAACAGATTAGTTTTGGACCCAGTTTACATGCTGATGCCTAGGTGGATTTAATTTGAATTAAATCATATTCCTTGTCATATGTATTATTATTAAGTATTTATTAATTCTATGAATACTTAGCCAATAGTCACAATCCTAACGATTGGCATGATCCTACCAATGCGTGAATTCAAATGATATGCCTCAGTCCACTTTGATTTTTGGGAGTCAGTCTGTCTTCTTGAGTTACAAACTCATTACACTTACTAACGGCCCCTCTACCCTATTCCACTACATTTGAAATGAGGAGTCCTGACAGATGATGTAAAACCTAAAAAGACAACGATAACATTCATGTTTGTAATGTGACACCCTATCACATGCATAACAGTTTTGGCCTTATCATCTTTTCCATAGCAACATCCATTGATTGAACTGTTTTGAATTCACATTCAAATTAGTTCATTTCACAACATATTAATTTGCTAAACAGATAAAAATGTGTTCATCATGGAAAATCTTTATCAGTAATATTTAACTTTGAACACTGAGTCTAAGGTAAAAGCAACACCTGTAAATGCAGACATTCAGATGAAATTAATCAAAATAAAAACCTTTTTATTCCCATAACAGGTGACAGATAAATCTGAAAGGGATGCAAAGAAAAATCCTAAAATACATTTTACATCCGTGTCAATACAAAAAATGAAAAAATATACAGCAGCATTTCAATAAGGCAAAAAAAAAAAAAAAATTGAATCACATTTGTCACGTCAACTTTAAAACTGAATAAAACACAAAAATTGTACATTGATACAAGGTACAAATGTAAAACCACCATTAGAACACTGTATTACACACCGAGGTAACTTTTTGTCTTTTACATGCTGACATTATTTAGTAGTTCTCTCTAAAAAGTGGGAACTGTAAAGTACACTGTGGTAATTGCTGAATATACAATATTTATATCGGGTTCATTCCTTCAGTTATCTCCTCTCTGGCAGTACCTCGTTGTTCTTCTTCCAGCAGTCCAGTAGCTCATTAGCATAGCTGGTGGAAATGATGCGCTTGGAGTTAGAGTCATATTTGTAGAGCATGTTTCCTTTGAAGAAGTGGACGAATCCTGTGGGAAAACAAATTTCATTCCTGTCAATAATCGAGTATGTAAGTATGTAATTGTATGTGTATCATTTCTGACATTAAATCATGTAACTACTTCTACATTTTAAACACTCCATACAAACTTTTACAAAATTAGCCGAATTAGGACAGTTTTTATTTTTGTTTGTTTATATAAAATGCATTTTATATTTAAATATGAAATATTCAGCTTTTAACAAATCAATTTTGCACATTAAAGTTGTTTAAATTCTAAATTCTAATTCTCTTTGAAGTGTAACTACTACTACTGTAGCTACAGACTTCATTTCAGCTTCAAACAGGTCACAAATCTTTCAGCTACTCAGCAAGTTTTTTTCCATAACTTGTACAGCTTTAAAATATCACAGCATCAAGTTTCATGCTGTGTTATGTTCAGTTTTGCCTTGTAAACTCCAATGTTAACTGACCTCTCCCACTCTTGAGCAAATACAAGACAATTGTCACTTTTAAAACTGCCACATTTTTCACCCGACACGTAATGGTCTCCAGCAAAGTTTCCAGATGGTCAATGTGGAGAAATATCACTAAGACAGACTATTGTTTTTATGTTTATGTTTCTTGCTTAGTGAATACCTCAGTATTCATCATTTACAGGCTCTGCCTTTATTGACACAGAAATTATTTTGGTTGGTTGATTACCATTAAGTATTGTTCAGTCCCATATTCATAAATACAGTAAGAAGCCCACCATGATTCCTTCAGAAATTATATTTTCGAAATCACTTCAATATTCTTCTACTTTTTTGTGTCAACAAACAACGTTGCAAAAAGCCACTTGGTAAGTCAGAGCTGCATGTTGTAGATTACATTAGGCTAAGGCTGTGGGTCAGTAGATAAAGCATATTGTCCACTAATAAAATTGTCATTGGTTAGATCCACCTGTTTGAATGTGTTATCAACAAGTGAATGTGATTTGCATTGTAAAGCTCTTTGAGTTGTCACAAAGACTAGAAAAGCACTTTATAAACAGTGTGTGTGTGTGTGTGTGTGTGTGTGTGTGTGTGTGTGTGTGTGTGTGTAGTACACTGGTTTGATATATTCACCCTCATAGAAGACAGCTGCATCTATTGGAGCTGGAATTCCTGGCCACATGTTCTCTATGAGTTTCGGTGATCCCTCCATCATCTTCCGCTGCTCATTATACCTGGTAAAGTATTCAAAGAAGAGTATTTAGCGTCACAGCACTCACCCAACAGGTGGGCTTTTTTCTGGGGAACATGAAGCTCTTGCTGTCTCTCCTGCCACCAGCAAAAGCATCATGGTTAATCAACTTTAAACCTACATTGGGTAACAAATAGAGTATGAGGATCTTTCAAGGGTATTAAGTTCTGTTCTAGCTCCTTTATTATTTCCTTTGTTATTTCCAACAGTAGCCCTGTCTACAGTCAGCCTTAGCATTCTACAGAAATCTCTGCAATGTTAAATCTGTTATGATGGCTGATAAGGTGAAAGGTAGTTTATTTTGAAGAACCCATGAGAATGTAGCAAGTTAAAGTAATCATCTTGAAACTTAATAAGGACTGTAGGATACATAGCCTAAAGATGTAATTTCTTTAAAAAAAAAAGAGAGAGAGAAATCATGTGTCTGTTGAGGATAGAGAACAGACTGTTATTAAGTATGGAGACATCCTGTGGACATGTGTGGCTTATTCCACTGTAAAACAACTTGATGCACTTTACTACACTACAATGCATTTACTCTTAAGAACATTGTTGCTACAGTTTGACCACTCTACATAGCACCATGTTTTGAGGTTAATGACCTCTCCAGAGTTTCCTCTGTGGCTTCTGTCCTCAACCATAACACTCCAAAGAAAACTGTCTAGCTTCACCACCAATAAAGATACTGAATACTGGACACAAATATGAGATACTCTATGAGATATAGAATTTAAAAGCTCTCCCATTTTATTCTTTTTTTTAAATAGTAGTCTCCAACAGTTAAGATTGAAAAGATTCATAGCATTCACTCTATTGGTCCATTTGGATGGGGGTTTACATACTTCCAACACTCTTGGCCAGTGAAGAACACAGTGTAGCGGTCATTTCTGAAATGGAGAGCAGCGTCTACAGATTTTATTCTGGAGGGAAAGCCCAAGTCTGAGATGTTTCGAGGAAAACCTTCCTCAAGATTTAATTGCCTCAGCATCCAGAACTGATGACCTGAAAGAAAAACACTACTGTCACACATTTATATGTATTATATCCACTGCACATATCTACTTATTGGGATAATATATCACAATATATTTGGGCTATGGCTTTATTTTACCTTTGAAAAACACCATGATGTTTTTCTCTACATTTTCATAGACAGCATCCAAGAAGAAAGGTATGACGTCTGGCCACAGACTGCTGATCAGAGTGATTCTTGTTTCATTAAACTGAGCATGTTTGCGCCACATGAATCTGGAAAAGCAGAAAATTATATTAAACACTATTTTAGTTATCGTTTCCTTTATAATTGAACTATGGCTTGTCTGTCAACCTTCATTATGTCAATATACTGGAATAGTTTCCATACCTATCTTTGAAAAACATGATTTCCTGTTGTAATTCTGTCACAGCATCAAAGGACAGATCTTGATCACACTTGTCGGGTGTTCTCGGAGGAGGCTTTTTTGAGACTCGTAAAGGAAAACTGGGACTAATTCCTGCAGGTGAGTCAAGAAGGAAAGTCCCAATTTCACAGATGCAAGAAAACCCTGTCCACTGAAATATACTCAAACCATAAATTCAAACAAAGGCTAACAAATGCAAGTAGACTAATGTACAAAAGTCTATCATCTGCAAATATTTTCACTCTTCACTTCCAAGCCAAAGTCACAGATGCCTGGAACATTACTGGACATTTGTAGTTTGTCTTTCCATCAAACATTAAGCAGAAATCATTGACACTTATTAGCCAACATTGTCATTAGGTGTCCATGCAACAGAGTTGCAGTATCCCTATTGTTATTCTAGGAATGATTATTATTATTCTGTCGCCCTAAAAGTGTCTGCCCAGGACGAACTGCCAGGGTGACAGGCACCTCTCAACTAGTTGAACATGTGGCGCTATAATAAGCCAATTTATGTTTCGTCTTCTCGAGAACCATGTGCCCTAGAAATAAATAATTTCTTTGTCTGATACCTTATTTAGCCCTGCTTCAAATTCAGTAGGCCACTCCCATTTCTGTCTGCCATTTTGAAAAAAATTACACATCAAAGGAAAATGGACTTTAATGCCTATAATTTTTGAAGTATTAACCCAATCTTTATGAAAGTTAGCAACCGGGCCAGTCTGTGCCAGGGCACAGACCCCTTTATGATCGCTTGCGATCATCTAGTTGTATGTTGATGTGTTTTAAACAATACACATTATATGTCATAATATTCATATTACACAGTATTATGTCATATTATGTCATAATACTGCTAACTCTCATGTATTCTGACCTGCAGCTAGTAAGGATTAAAAAGAAACATCAGTTCAGCCAAACACTGACTTAAATGCAACAAAATGAGTCAAGACCTGACATGTTCTCAGGAAATTGTTTAAAAATGTAAGACTGTGATGTCTAAATCAATCTTTGATCATAATGTAATCAATTCACTGTGACTGAACACATTTCAGCAGAAAGAGGATGTTGTGGTTTATGCGTTTCTGATTCTGATCATTCGAAGAGATTACTCATCAATATTTTAAACAAAACTATGTATATGTGTATATGTATATGTGTATACAGCCTGTATTTGTGGCACATGCTAGAGACCACCATTTTCTTATGCCCTTTGCCAGCTGACGTGCTACATCTGAATGTTCCATGTGTTGTAGAGAGCATGCTGTGAAATGTGAGTGCCTGTAAAACATTGTACATTTAATATTTTACTGTAATGAGCTGTGGTTGAGTATCAATTTGGTTCTTTGTGTTTTATTTCACAATATAACCAGAGTACACTGCAGTATTTTTTTATTTCTTTTTGATATGTTTCTGTAAATGTGAGTAAATGTGACTGGTCTGGCATCTAATTCCACTAGCCCCACATTTTAGTGTTATCTACAGCAAACTATTGTGTCATCAGTTAACTTTGTCATTGTGTCATTTGTACATGGAAAAACCACCCAGCATATATTTGTGCATTTATTTTAGAAAAGACAGTACGTTTTCTAAATATACCTCTTCTGAATCCAGATGAACTTACCATACAGATGTTGGACGTCTTTAACATCACGGTCAGAAAGCCGCAGCTTATATTTAGGGCTAAAGTTGTATGCTGGGAACATGATGGCTCCAGGGTCGGATGAGTGGATCAGGCCAAGTGCATGACCAAACTCATGAGTTGCCACAGCAAATAGGTTGAAACCTTGAGCAAGAACATAAATCATGTGAGGGTTTCAAGGTTACAGAAAAAGTTGTTAAGCTGCACATGAGAATGGACACCAATGTAAACTTGAATGTCAAAAACAGTATGTCAAATATTTACATGGTGTAAATTTTCCAGTACCTATACTATGCTATCTAAATTTCTTATAGTCTATTTAACCTAATAGAGAGTTTGCAAAATGCTTTTGTGGTAAAGTAAGATGAGAAGATGGATGTGACTGTTACTAAGTCTGTTACTACATGCTTGAATACAATCTGAAGCCTGAAATATGGAATTATTTTCTTAACTCTCGTACCAGTAGAATTAAAGCCCCAGTCTTCCTCAGCGTCAAAGTGCACATCTCCACCAATACCACTCCCAGGCAGAAAGGCATGAGCCAGGATTCCTCCTTTTCCATCAAATGGTGAGCCATCTTCATGGTCTGCAACAAACAATGCAGTCAGCCATTATGTCTTGTTACCGTCAGAGCAACTTGAGATGCTATTTATCTGAGGAGATCTCATTACAGCTCACCAAGTTTGTGGAAGGAGATGGCAATGTCGACCTCTGTGTTGTTCCGCTTGTAAAATTTAATTGGCGCAACACGGGACCAGAGCTTCCATGCCTTCTTAAAGATTTTGTGTACCTTTGATTTTGAGACAGGGAGGTTGGAGTCAGCGATCCTAAGGAACAAATAAGAAAGAATTTTACAACAGTTTAATTCATCTTAACTAAGTTGAACATTTAATGCGCTTTGCTTATTTCACTGAGCAGCAGTGGATAGCAGCCATAGTCCATTGGTTGTTTGAGTGCACCTGTGTGATTCATGCTGAAATATCTCAATAACTCTTACTTAGATTTGTACACAGATGATGAAAACTTTGGTGATCACTGTCTGACATTTGTGATTTTGAGTAAAATATCTTGACAATTGGACCTACTGACATGGAAAGTGGTACAGGCTTTAAATATGCCCTCTAGTCAAAGTTTCAACTTAATGTGTTCAATAATTTGCTTATTGGCCAAATAGCTGAAAAAATCTACCTCACCCTTACTTTGTGTTAGTGTTAATTAGCAAAACAAAGTGAGCTAACCACTTGAACTACAAATGTTTAGCTGACCTGCTAAACATCCAACTCTTACTACAGTCATTGTTGCTTTCTGATGGTTTCTGACCTGTAGCTGAGAGTTTTTCTCTTCCAGCGAACTGTGTCGCCAAATTGTTCTACGTCTGACAGTCCACAGCGTGGCCTCTTCATGGCTGCCAGAGTCTCTTTGTCCAGCTTTCCACTTGAAGGTAAACCAAAGAATTTCTGCATCTCCTTGAGATTATCACAGTGCTCATCCCTCCAATCAGCGCCTTCCCCTGTGTATGCATTCCTCTTCTGTCTCCCTGACTTGGGATGGTAGCCATAGAAGTGCCGCAGATATTCCTGGAGATGATGATAATGATGATTATAATGATGATGGTGATGATACAGTAAAGGTGTGTAAAATGGTGTTTTACTACAGTCAACTAAAAGGTGACTAATATATGCTGAGATTTGATGATCAGTCTAACAGTTACATGCAGCCTCTAGTGGCTTGAACGCACATTTCCTCACACTGTCACGCTGGTTGCGGAAGAACAGTCATTCATGAAATGACTACAGTCTTTACAGTAAACATTCCAAACATTTCGTCAAACCTTTAATCTTGTATTACACACTGTATACATCTTGCTGCTCATGTAATTTTAGGTGTCAGCAGCAGCTGTGCAAGGCCTAATGACTCTGTAGCCTCTGACTTCGAGATCACTGCAGCTCTGTAAACATTGGTACTATAATCTTTGCTTTCTTCACTTTACACCTCTGGAACATATTTTGATTCTTTGAGATTTTTGGGATGTTTGGGATTTTGTACATGAGCCCAAGGGAAATAAAATGGTGTGACACAGTTAATGAGCACAATACCTGCACAATATGAGGATAAAAAAGAGTTATCATATAATCCATATATGGACACCAACAGCACCAATAGTATACCAATAGTAATAGTAATCCTATCAATGTGTGTATAACACATAGATAAGGTTACAAATACAACTACTACTGCTAATAATAATGATAATAATGATAAAGAAGTTCATAAGAATAAGAAAATCTGTTTGTTTTTGATTAAAATAAAGGTTTTCTTTTCAAATAACACATAAAAAACATTTTTGGTTTCCATACCTGATGCTACATGTGTTCACTGTGTACACTGAATTTACCAAAGTTTTGTCCTGGCACAATTTCTATAAAAATACACACAAAACACTTAACTGAACACATAAGATATGAAAACAGTGTATAATTTCAGTTAAACATTCAAGAACAATGTTGTTCCATCATTAAGCCAACATTTAATGGGACGTCTGACAGTCATTAAATATATTTTACTTGGCAAATGCTGTAATCAGGTCTGACTCTGTGTGAAGTTGTGGTAGCTCATATATTCTGTCAGCTCATTTATCACAAGATAAGATCCGCTTTGCAGACAGTGAATCTCCCACTGTCACCCTTTTCTTAAGAAGTTAGTCTTGTCAGACAGATAACAGAGCCAAGTGGCAGCCCTTCACACGGAGACCTCATTAAGACCCAGTATCCCAGTGTCTTATCTGACAAACTTGATTGTTTCCAATCTGATTTGTACATTACAAAATATGTTCAAGGCACAACCAGCTCTCACTAAACACGGCTGATACTAATTCCAAATATTTTTATTAATTGTTAAATTAAAGATTATTTATTTCCTCTATATGTCAACAGTTCTAATTTATGTAGTAAGTCACATACATAATAAACAATTCTATAAGCTGGGCAGTTCATCTGATTTTAAAATGAAATAGCCAAATTAAATAAAAGCTTTAGATATTTTTTGTGCCTTGGATTTTTCTTTTTTCTAACTTCATTTGCATTCACGACCCCAATGAGCATCTTCAATGCATCTTGCAGAATTTTGATTTTGCCATAGTCATATGGACTTGTGGAAAATGACTTGTGGATCCATATACAGTATTTTTCTGCAAGGTGAAATTCACTGGTTCAACAAATCACCACTATACCTGAGCAGAGCAGAAGTAAAGGGGCTTTAAAGCTGTCTGCTTTAGACAGCTTTATACTGAGCTTTAGACTGCTGTCAGTCACCGATAAGTTTAATTCATGCATTAAAAAAAAAAAAAAAAGAAACAAAAAAAAACAAAAAGAATCATATATCATGGATAAAAGTAATAAATACCTCTGCAAACTCCTGGTCAGCTTCAGATGGTCCCACATTAGTTTCTGTGGACAGGTCTAGGGCACGAAGAGGCAAACCTGTTACCAGAATATCAACGGCCATTAGAAGAGTCAGAAGATTCAGCCAGAGCATCTTCATGTTTTTCAGGAATTCCAGCAAGTCAGCGTCTCACTCTGTAAGATGTACAGCTGCTGGTTAACGGGGCTGTGTGCAAAGCTGGTACGGGGACAACCTGTTAATTATCTGTGAGTGCTCCTGTCCCAGCAAGAACAGTCAGGTGGCTGTGTGCATAGCAGGGTCTTCTTTTATGTCTCTTCTGCAGATGATGGATCAGTCCCAACTGGCCCAAAATTCTGAGTAACATCCTGTGTCAATTTCAGATTGACTATTCAAATCATTTAATCAACATTCCTCAGTATTCAAAATGATCTGTCTTCACTGGAAACACAGAGCTGTCCTTGCCTGCAGGTGGACAGAGACAATAGACACAATATGCTCATAGGTTGAATTAAAATAGCATGAAGAATGCACCAAAGATTAAAAGTGAGATTTCTTTTGAATGATGGTGTGAAGGATAATCTGGTTGTGGGATCTACAGAACTACCTGCAGAAAACAACTTCTCGATAGTGTCACAGTAGTAACTATGCTGACAGAATTATTGAGACATATCTATTCTTCCAAAACAGATTCACACAAACACACACACACACACACACACATACACACACACACACTGTGTGATACATTACAAGGACAATCCAGTCCTGAATTTCTTTATTTGTTCCACCTAAAACATCTGTTTACAGCCACATCATGGTTCGCAAGTTTTGCATATTGAAGATGCTGCTACAATGCTATTTTGTGGCGGCAGATAATTGAGGGGTGTAAAGCACAGATAGACATTCTTGTTTTAGCCTGTAGATATTATTTTACTGAAGTGTTTGCAAGGTTTGAAAGGAACAGATTAATTGTGTGGTATTGTGCAGATAATGATCATTCCGCATAATGATAATAAAATATGAGAAAGGCAATAAAAGATAAATTAAGTTTAAATAATTTTGAGCAACAAACACTGAAAGGATGATTAATGACTCGGGTTTGGTTATATACTGTTTTGAAAAGATAACATATCAAAGGCTGATTATTGTGACGCTAACAGAGTTGCCCATTATGAAAGAAATCCACAGGCCTAAGTGGAGATACAAAAGTTGTGCAACAGCAAAAGTTTATTTCCTTAAGTCATATAGACATACAGGCATGTAGTTTGCTTCACATGCACCATTTTAGGATTCCAAAGTGATTGAGATTAAACAAACCTGAGTATTGGTAATAGTTTGATGTTGAAGATTAGTATAGTGATGCAATATTACTGTAATTTTGAAATGTTTCTTTCATTTTTATCATCGAGGCTTTCATTTTTTCTTTTTTATTATTTCAGTCTAGGTTTCAGACAGCATGAGTTTTTTTGTTTGTTTGTTTTTATTTTTGAGCAATTAAGAACTACAATGAGTTTTTATTTAGTTTGTCTTAAGAGAGATTCACATTTTGAGGAAAGCCTTAATTTCACCTGCTGCTGATTCACATGTTTACACTGAACTGGTCCGGTCCAAGCTTGTGTGTCCTTCTTTGTTCTTCTGATGTGGAAAGTGTTTCTGTAGAGAAATAATCACTTAAACTCTGCGTATCCATCAGACCCAGGTCTGACAGCGGGAGTGAGAGCTCAGAGTGAAGGTCAATAGAAAATTGTTCAATCATGGGGAAATCCAGACACTGGGGCTATCCAGACACTCATTTACACTCAGGTGAAAGTGTATGAGAAGGATATGTATTTACAGAAAGTTTAAATACATATAATTTTTTTTTTTTTAATTTATTACATGGATACAGAGTAAAGTAGGATGAGTGAGCAATTTTTACATAATGAATGATAAATATTTTTTCTTAATTAATTAATGTTGTAATGTAATGTCATAATATGGCATCTAGACAATTGTAAGGGGCCAGTGCTCCTGTGTCCCCAGATGATCAGCCACATGTTTCTATGGCAGTGGCAACACGGTGGTTCAGTGGCAATCACAGCAACACGCTGGTTTTCTTGGGAGCTGAAATCACCAGCAGCCCTCCACGATACCAGTAATATTTTGATTAGATGCAGGGACTTTGTAGAAACTAAAAATGAAACAAAAACCATTACAACGTCCACTTCCGAGTGATTCTATAAGACTGCAACAGCCTTTATTCTGCATCCCTCCTCTGATTGGCTGTTGCTCTGTGTCAGTCGCTTCCAACTCCTCCACTTTTCTAACATGACAGATATCCAGTGCCAGTCTCCAACGAGGTCCTGGAGGCCTCTGATGGAGTCATTACGGCTGTTCACACATTATGATCATTAGCTGATGTTTCGCCAGCCATCAGAGTCCACGAGACACCACAACTATCAATCATTGGTAAAGCTGTCTAATGTGAACTAGGCTTTACTGAGCCTAGTTCACACTCCAATATTATTGTTGGATTGGTCACATCAGATTTAGAGTATAATAGTCTTAATGGATCCCACCAGAAGTTTGCATCACCCTCAATCCCCAACAGATTTTCCACACTCACACTCACATGACTTATACCACCAATAAGCTTCCAATGTATGATGTGATGTGGTGCCTTTCCTCTCTCAAATTTATGGCCTCAACAAAATGAGGCCATGGCATCAAGCTACATTAAATAATTAAAGTCTAATTTCAAATGTGTAACAGCCTAAGACAAACATAAATGGTAAACTCATTAGGTTTAGGAACTGAACCATATTCTTGTAGAATTTCATACATTCATGTACATACACACTTATTCACTTGTGCTCACAATGTCCATGTTTACATGTTTTCAGACAACTATTTCAGCAATTAGCACAGTTGGTTGACAAGATGGTGCCGTGATTGTACAGTGGCTCTTTTCTTTGCATGAATGGGTGAGGGTTGGGTGGTGTCTTGGTGTACTATTTGCCAGCAAACAAGAACACTGCAGAGGTTAATCAGGACAACTCACGAAATGATTGGATGTCTTCTCCCCTGCTTTGAAGCAATTACTAACACTGGCTACCTCAGCAGAGCCTCAGCCATGATCAGAGACTGTCTTCACCCAGCACACCATTTGTTTTACTTGCTACTCTCTGGGAAGCACTACAAATCAATCAAAACCTTGACTAAGGCCAAAACCACCATAGGCCATATACTTGAGACATTTGAGTCAGTGAGGAACAGAAGAGCACTGAACTAGCTTTTCTCCAGCATTGACAATCCGTCCTCTCCACAGGACACTACAGAGACAGTGAAGCCCCTTCTTCAACAGACTCATCCAGCTCTCCTGTCAAAAAGAACTACCAGTATACAGGAAATATTTCCTTTACTTCACAGTAGCTCTTTACAACAACCCAACTCCGCGTGAAAAATGAAAACTCACTGCTGAGCCACAAACCTTGACTTAAATATATAATATGTATGGATGAATGTGTTATGGATGTGTTTTTTAATGTGGCACAATAAAAGATCCAATAACAACAAAAGCATTCTTATACAGGCACACCATAACACCACAGAGGCTGCTGGAAGAAGTAAGCCTCTTGGTGCTACATAACTACAGATATGTTAGTAGTAAAAGAAGTTTGCAGGAATTTGACCTCAGAACCTTAAAGTGCAGTAAGAGAAAAGTAAACAAAGAATTACTGTATTTGTGCACTGACACAATAAGGTGAAATTTATTGTGTTCCATAGATCTAGGGTGAAGACACAGAAGTGGGTATTGTTTCTCATGAATCTTAAATGTTGCAAGCTGTTTATTTCTCACACTGATTAGCACAGAGATAAGTTGTACAACTAGTAAAATAACCTCTACCTCTGATGAAACTCTAAGTGACTCTAGGTTGCAAAACCAGTCAAAATGAAATAAACTTGAGTGTTGGTATAGTTTAATCTTGATGATTAGTGTATTAGGGCAGAGTTACCATAGTTTTGGTTTGTTTTATCATCAAGTTTCTCAGTTTTGCTTTTCATTTCAGTCTCATTTTAAGACAGAGTTTGTTTGATTTGTAATGTGGTACAACATTTGAAAAAGCAAACAAGCTACTACTGAACTACTAACAGATATGTCTAAGCAGTGGTGTCTGAGGCAGCACTTTCAGGTAGTGTTTTCATTCAACAGCTCTGGCACTTCAACAAGTGGGGCATTTCCAGCATGACTTGTCACAGCATTCACAGGGTGAGTGTGTTTTGCAGCTGTGACTCTCATCTGTGCCAGGACAATGACCTCAATTACGGATCTCAATCTAATCATATTTAAGTTGGTACAACTAATCCTGTGAGTCAAAAGAAGTGGGAGCGGGGAAAAACCTGCTAACAACACCCGCAGGTCTTAACTCTGAGTCACAGGTTCCTTGCTGTCCCTGCAGGCAACATTGGATTAATTGTTCGATTAAACTCATATTACTATTATTATATGACTGATCCCTTGTTGTTTTGCAATAACTGTGTAATGATTTAAAATCTTAGTTCTCACCTTTCAGACACTGCATGCTGTTTTTTTCCAGTAAACATACACTACATACCATGCGGGGGAAAATTATTTTGACTTGACTTTGACTTGAGCAACACATTAATCACACACATTTGTGTCAACCTGAGTAGAAATGAGTATTATATTTATATATGTCACCAAATGTCCAAATCCTGCCAGCCAGCTGACTCAGGAGGGGGATTTTTCAAACTGGTCACCACATTTTGAGTTTGTGTTTTCCTCCTTTTCTCAACACAGTCATGAAGTTGTGTGAAATCCATGAATAAAGATCCATGTAAAAATCCATGTATAAAGCTTCACTACAGGTGGCATGCACGTGTGTTTAAGTTTTTCAAACTTTACCTCAATCAGCTACATACTCTGATCAATAGTGTGCGCATGTGTTGTGCATCAATAACATCTGTTTTGTTGCAGATGTGTTTTTGTGGCATGCTGTGAATTGAAATTCCATTGAAAATGTGCTTGTGTTTAGAACGACACTCATGGAGAATGACTGCCTTTATTTGTGGAGGAATGCAGTCTGGCCTATGTTGTATGTTGTAATTATTCTTTGTCAAAACTTGCTCTTCTTCTGGTGCGAGTGTCAAGAGACTGTCAACAGCAATTTCAACCAAAATAATACATGGTTACATACTGCATGTTTTACTTTCAGAAAAATAGGAGCCAGAAAAAATAAAAGAAAGATGAAATTAAAAAAATGAAAGATAAAGAAGATGGACTATGATACTGTGAGAAACTCTGAGAAAGAACTCGAACATGTTTGAACAATGTAAGAACTGTGATGTGGCACAATGGTGTTTTGGTTTTCCTCACAGCAAAAAGGGTCTGCATTCAAACACAAGCCAGAGCCTTTCTGTGTGTAGTTTGCATGTTCTCTACGTGTGTGGGATTGGCTCCTGGACTCTGAATACTATACGGCAGTAGCTTTATGGGGACTTGCGGGTCTGACTGTCATTTGATCCCTATGCAGAAATACTTGACAATAAGACCTCACACTGTAACAGCACATGTAGATACAATAAAACCAAAGAGAAAACTGACAGTGTGTAGGGCCAGAATCTGTTATGACAATGCTCATTGTCCTAGCAGCAAGCAGTAAATGGGATTGGTAAAGAGACTCAGTCTGTGTGTCACAAGCACGCTTCAGCATTTATTTAGTAAAAGAACAAACAAAAGTTACTCACAAAGTGAGTAATTGTCTTTGAGCTTCTTTTGGGGGTAATGAAGAAAAACATTGTTGTCATGGTTATAGAAGCTGGTTGTGCTGGTGACTCCTTGACAGAGACATGGAGTGAAGTCTTTTATAATAAGAATGTAATAAAAATGACAAAAACAAAAAGACTTGTATTGTTTTTCCTACAATTTTACTGTGTTCTCCTAATACATGAACTCTAACATGTAAATAATGAAATACCCATGAAAAATCCATGTACTCACAATTTTCTTCTTGCATTTCCTGGTCTAATAGTGAAACAGTACACATCAGTAACTGACAATGTAAATAACTTGTGTCTTTTATACGTCATATTTCCTGTCTGGTTTCAGTCAGGTCACTGAACCCACAAGGAGCGTACAACTTCGGACTTCTTCTACATCCGGACTGAGAAATGGAAAAGTCTGGTGTTACAGACATCCTAGGACTATTTTTGGATGATAATGAGTTCATACTTTGTGTTGATAGCAAAATCACGTCAATTGGATGAGTTTTGAGAAAGTTTGTTTTTTTGCGATTTCAACCGAAAGATCTGCACAAGATAGCATCAACAGGACAACAACTTCTGGTAAAGTACTGACTTCGGAAAACAATGTTCTATTGAATCTGTCTGTTCATTTGTTAACGACACTAAGTTAACAATACTTGTTTTTTTTTTCAGTAACCCTCTCCTCACTACCACAGAAGTCATTTTTTTCAGTCATTCATTTTTGAGTCTTACAGTGGTTTAAAAAATGCCTTGTTTTTAAATGAATGTCTGGTCTGCGGGCAACAGACCTACATGCCAGACAAGCACCCAGCATTGTGTTTATCTGCACAAATCGGTCATGTGTTTTCAGTATAAATTGACCATTCTCTTCTCTTGGGATGTTTCATCTTCTTCCTCATCTTGGTGTAGAGGTGGACTTGTTTGCTTTTTTACAATCATGCTGAACTATGCAGTCTATCTTGATTTTCTCTGGAAGTAGTGAACAGTTGTGTGAGTCTGACTCATGATACTGGGGACTGGAGGGACTTTTATTTGATCTGCAAACCTACTGTGTGTAAGTATTTGTGTTGTAAGTGCTGGTCTACAATGAAGCAACATAAAACAGGACTTCCTCAAAGCGCCACAGTTTCATCGGCCTCGGCACAGAGCCAGGATGCACTTTTTGATGTGATGGTGGTGTAATGTTGTATTTCAAAAGCGTGGTGTTTTCTTACACCGTAGCACAAGTAGTGGTCTCTCTACAAATACTAGCTTGCCCCATTTAAAGTACCCTGATCTGTCAGGGTGAGAGGAGCGTGATGATACTGCCTGTTAAATGACTGCCACACCTTCAGTCAATGAGTCAGTTGCAGTAACATCACTTGTTTGATATTATGCTGTACAACACTGTAAATAAAGCATTTATGAGTCACATTTTAGTGTTTGATTGGTCATACATACTCAGAGGTCTCTGTCTGCACCAAATCAGCCCTGACCCATCAAATTTTCCCAGCAGAACATTGCCCCAAGAATCAAACCACCTCCACCAGCTTGTTGTCTTCCTATAATGCGTTGTCGTGGTTTCCCCAGATATGTGACACATACGACCAACTCAACAAAATCACATTGGAATCACATTGGTTTGAGACACCTCCAACTCCAAGAGGACACAGACTAGCCCTCACACTCTGGTTTTTGTCAAAGTCACTCACATCTCTCTGCACATTTTTCCTGATTCCAACATCAACATTTGAGAAAAAAAATGTTTACTTGCTTCAGGGTTCCCGGAGCACATCAGTGTTACTGAGCAGTGCTGTTCACAGGACATTGAGCTGTTTGCTGTTAGTGTTTAGCTGTACTACAATCTGAGGGAGTTCTTGCAAATCATTGTGATAACTTGCTGTCGGCTGATGCTACAGATACCTGTGAACTCTGTCGTGTCCCAGCTGAAAACATCGCACCCACAAGTCTTCCTCCTCATCTCTGGAGATTTACACCTTTTCTTTTTTATACAATTTATTTATTTTCTGTTAACTTTTTTATTTTCTGTCAGTTTATTTACATTTTTTTTTTTTGCACTGCCAAACAGATAAATTTCCCCTTGGGACACAAATCAAAATATTCTGTTCTATTCTATATATTCCACCCACTCAAACTTTATAATCAGTGTTATTCACTTCAGCTTTCAGTGTCATAATGATATGGTTGATAAGTGTTTACCATGTGGTTTTAAAACGAGGAAGGCAGACAAACTGTCAGAAACATTTTTATTTGACAACACAGGGAATCATGAAAGACTGGCACAATTTGCTCTTCTGGCCTCATGATATGTGTATTTTCATGATCAGCTACAGTTAAAATCATTGAACAACCTGCAACTAAAATGTTGGACACGTGAAATGAATGAGAGGTCAAAGAATCAGGTGCAGACTTTGCATCGGAAAAAGTTATCGTTCATCCGCTTGATGCTTTAACTGCTCATAACTAAGGGGCACGTTACAAAACACAAGGGACAACTTGAATATGGTTTATCACGAACATCAAGGCAACTTGGATTACACGGTAAGGTTAACAATAAGGCACCCTCTTTGATGACTGCTCACCTCTGCTGAAGAGCAGTGATAACATACATTGAAGGTTCCACACAGACATCTGAACAACATTAATACTCATCTTTCATACACTGTTATGTGCTTAGGAAGGTAACACTGGATTTAAGCACTTGTTATACCCAAGTATAATAAGAGTTAGCATGAATGCATAATTAAAAATGAATATGTTGCCTCAGGAGATATTACAGCACACAGCAGTTTAGGAGGCCAAACAAATACAATTATCTCCATACAACAATGACATTGTGCATCTTCTAGATTACCAGTTACCATCACATATCCACAGATTCACAGTAACAAAACAAATGTTGCCAATAACAACAAAAAGCCCTTCATTCAACACCACAGATCCAGTACATGAAAACTGAGGCAGAGATCCTCAGACTTTACAGCAGTTAGGTAGTTAGTCAACAAGTGGTGGCAGACTTGGCAATGTCTGAAACAAGCTGGAAATTTCTGCCACCTAGTGGTTGTATCATAAACTGTTCCACACCTCTATAAGGTGTGCATGTGCCATTATCTTCATCTTAAAAAGCCATGGTGCAAATAAATAAAAAGCACTAATAAATAAAGGAGTAATAAATTAAATGTAGTGTCGTTGTGGGAAGATGTTGAATACAGATAGTGTAGATAAGGAAATGTCAAAGGTCTTCAGTCAAGTATTTTTTCTGTTTACTGTCATGACAGATACTAAGGAGGCAAAGAACAAAAAGCTTCCCAGATGTACACCGTTCTCTACAGCTTGAAAAGATGCTATCACTCACATGTGTTCCATTCACTAATCTTGGTCCCTAGACTGAATATTAACAATCATAATTAGTAAATATGTATATATATATATATATATATATATATATATTTATGTTTCTTAGCTGGCTTCATGAGCTGGGTTTGCATCTGTTCTCTCACTGCTCTATGTGCTTGCTGAACACAGCTCAATACTCTAAGTTTATGATGATGGTGTGATAATGGTTTTTGCATGTTCGCGTTACAAACACACCCTCTAGTTGCTGGTCAGAATCCAATTGAGTGGTCTTTAAACCTGAAGGTGGCTCACTATGGGCTGGAGGAGGTGGCTCTAAATTCTCAGTCCTTCACTGACCACAAATCTATGTTGAGTATCACTTTAACCATTGTGAAAGCTTAAACCTCAGCTGTAAAAGTGGTCCAACTTGCTCTGTATAGCTGTGTTCAGTTTAACCTTAGACAAAATGAAAAGTCATTGTTAACAACAGTATATGTAGGAGCTGCATGTGTCATTTGCTTTCAGTGAGGTAAAACATTTTCTAACACCTTACACGACTGTTTTAAATCCCAGAGCAACTTTGGCAACAACAACAAAAAAGAGAAATCAATAATTCCAGTCTTCATGTTTTGATGGGAAACTTTTCAAGTAAAAAATTAAGCTTTAGCCAAACAAAGTAACTTCTGTCTTCCTGTTGAGACAGCTGAGCTACAATAACACAGTACCACTGTAACTTTCTAGCTGATATCAGATGTGTAGGGAACACACCCAAAAACAATATGGTAATCCTCTAAAAAGGGGATGTGACAACACTCAGTTGTAAGTACAGCTCTCTCAGCTACTTGTGAAACTACATATAAGCAATAGTCTTAGTTATACGTCAGTTTAAACATTTTTGCAACATTCACAGAATCAAATATACGATGACAAATATTCTAATGTCAGTTCTCTATTAATCCCTTTTCCCAAACCCTGATCAAGCTAACAACCATAACCCCTTCAACAGTTACCACTGCAACAGACTACATGTATTTGCATTGAAAACATATGCGCAAACTCAATTGAGTTACAGAAAAGCTAGTCTAATAAATTATGATTGATGAGAAAAAATCCTCCATTTCTTGAAACTGGAATCAGTGCTATACTGTACTTAGTAAATCCCCCCAGAGCAGAACCAAAGGCTCCATGGGTTGGTGTCTTGGGGTCCACCTGCCCGCTTCATGTGGCCTGAGTTCCCAGCAGTGGGCACTGGCAGGTCCCTGTGCCGATGGTGTTGGGTTATGGCAGTCACCATCTTTCAGCTGGTCCCCGTCCCTTCAGTTCAGCTTGTCTTCTGTGGTTCAATGTGCAATGTGGGCCACACGCCACACAGGAACTGAAACAAAGATATCAATCAGTGGTCGACCTCAAGAATGTATGTCAAAAAACATGCAAAGGCTGTGAGCTGGACATACCTTTACTTTTGGTCTGTACTTGAGGTAGGTTGATCTGATCTGCAGGCTGAAAGAACATGGACATTTGACTTCAGTGTTCATGAACGCCACGCTAAAGCAATCTCCTTCTACTGAAACAGAAGCTTTACCTGAGAAGTATGTGTAGGTAGGATCCCAGGCCTGTGAAGATGTGCCACCAGGCATGGAACTGTGTTACTACTCCAACACCAGGGGGCAGTGTTTGTCTACTGGCTCTGAGACACAACAGAAGAAAGTTTTAGCTTATGAACATTAGCTCTGTCTAATTGTTTTTTTTTTTTGTTTTTTATCAAAATCCAAACGTGCACTATGCAGATGGTAACATAAAATAATCCACATAAAATAAAATAAAAAAGAAATAACATAAAATAAATGTTCTTATTCCATATTAAATACGCTGGTACTGACATTACTGTGAATTTTCAAGTTAATACGTCCCAACAAGACGAGATCCTCACCTTAAAGAATCACAGAAGATATTGTCAATGTTCCACAGCAGGAACCCTAAGAGAAAAATACCTAGCGATGTGTAACACAGAGGTCTGAGCCATGGGTATACCCTGAAAGTGAAATAAACGACCAAGAAAAGCCCCATAGCCAAGTGTTAATTCACTGGATTTAAATGAGCAATTGCTCCTTTGATATAGTATGATGATATGGTAACCACAATTTGAATGCTCTGTGCTCCTGGAAAACTTACCACGTAACAATGAAGATGGATCGCATCACTAGGCAAGCTACCAGAGCACCATACATGACCTGAAAACAAAGGAGCACTTATATGGTTTTGAAACAGAAGAGAAGCAAGAAGTTTACAATAGTTGAAGAGTTGATCAATCTGAGCTGTGCAATGAGAGTGAAAGTAACTACAGCCAATTACCAGTGAGAACTTATTACAGCTACAGACGTTGAGTTCTTATTGCCAACTGTCAGTGGACCAACTAATTACTCAGCAAACTGATGCACAAATGTTAACTCTGCTTTTTATATATAAATTTAGTGGTTCAGTATTCTCTAAAATGTCCCAAGATGAATCTGAGCAGTCACCAGAATATAATAAATCTGTGAGACATAGTCATGTTTTCATTTTTATGACATTTTTGTTCTTGAGAAATACTGGGGACTTGGATGTGGCCTCATCATCAGACTAAACTGTATTCGTTTTCACATCATTATTTCCGTGATTCAGGAAAAATGAAAGTGGACAGTGATGTCTGAAATGAAATCTAAAGAAAATCCAGTCTGCAGGCGCCACCGCACACAGCTCGCATCCACACAAGGTCATAAGACACACACACCATTTGAACCAAACTGGCTCACTGAACTCCAGCAGCAGCAGTTTCAGTCACTTTATAAACCACCTAGAACAGTGTGATCAGTAAACAAAGTCAGCTCCAAAAAAGTAAACAAAGGAAGCTTTGTCACATTGTCCTTTATGCTTTAAGGCAACACACACACACAAACGAGACTCAGAGCAGGTGCAAACAAACACAGTCTAACAGAAGTTATGTCTTTCAAGTTTGTGTGGTTACTCCATTTGGTTTTAGGGTTATGAGGTAACTAGTTTCTTCTCTGGGTTGTAATGCTGAGCGTAGATCTCAGACTATTATACAGTGACATTCATTTAGCTTTGAAAACATTAGCTTTCCCATTCATTTCAAAAGAGAGTTGAAGTTTCATCAATTATTTAATAAGACACTGTACTGGTCAGTCACATGTGGATTGTCTTGTAATAATATATAACATTAATGACATATAATATGTAATATCAACACTGTATGACAATATCAGCACTAGTGACGGCAAAGTGCAGCTTTAAGAACCAGTGAAGCTTTAAATAACAAGATTCATTACTCAGAGCTCAGTCTGGATCTCTGAGTCAGAGAAAGCTGTGGTGCAAAATGTTTCACAATCAACCAGCACATGAATCTTCTTGAAGCAAAATATCAATAAATAAATAGCTGAATAGATCTGTTTGACAAGATCAACACTGTGTGATGTGGATGTTAGTAAACACCTTCATACAGAGAGGAAGTGAATAATTGCAGACTCATGTAAATGCAGACACACACCTGACACACTTATCTGTGCGTTGTGGCGACACTCACAGATATAATACATTTGGTCGGTTCTGGCACTAACCCTAACCATCGCAAAGGGATGTGCCACTCAAACCTAACAAACTTAAATTTTAACCATAACTTCAACAAAAATGTCTCAAACAACCTGTTATGGTTGAGGACCAAACAAAATGTCCTCAATGGTTTAAAACCAAAATTTGTTTACACAACTAAAGGCAAGTGTAAGGCACACACACACACACATTTTGTGTGTTGTGAATCAAGCTTTGGTACAAGCTTCACCCTAAATCTTAACAAACATTTAACTGATCATTAGCACTTTCACAATATGAAATAAAATTTCACTAAATGTTGCATGTTGCACATTTGCTTTTCTATGAATTGCTGTGTCACTGCATCTTTAACAACCAGCGTGAACAAGACTTAATTGTTGCATGCTGTGCTGAAAAGTCCAGTGTTTACATGAAGTAGAAACACTGAGCCCTAATAGCAAACAATGAGCAAACTGAGCCAGGTGATATTGACACAAAGCCACGTCTTACCTGATGAAACACCGGCTCCTTCCATTGTAAGTACACCTGCAACATATAAACATAGACACTGCTCAAAAGGATATGTCGTAGGTTTCTGATTCAGTTACAATATGATTCAAAATAAATGTATCATGCCGAGAAAATGAAAACTCACCACAGTCACTGTGACGCTGAAGATTAATAATAGTGCAAGAGGAAGCAAACTGATGCCGTTGTCTTGCTTGAAGCACTCATATCTGAAAAAATAAATATGTTGACAGTTATTAATACTGAACATTAAAGATAAAGAACAGAGAGCAAATAACAAGCTGAATCCAGAATAGTATCAGTGGTTGTATTACATACAGCACATGAAGATGACACGCTGTACTTTCTTAAGAAGGATCTATTGATCACTAAATGATTCGCTGGTTCAAGTTACAGTCGCAGTAAATTTGTTTTCAGTGACCATCAGATTTCCACTTCCTTCAACCGCAATAAATCTAAAAGGTTGAGCCACTTACAGACAGTAGACAAAGACGCATGTGCTGTAAATCATCGGCAGCTCGTCCAGTAGCTGAACACAAGAACATAGAGAGAACACAGATGTATGCGCTATTACGTCGCTCAGCAGATGTTTGACCTCATGTCATAGAGTTTCAGCAAGAAACACATCTCACCTGCATCTCATAGAGCAGCGTCATGTGGAAGCACCAGGACCCAACACCAACAGCTGAGTGACACACAACCCAACAAAACATTAAAACTGAAAACAAGACATTCTCATGTCCATGCATCACTGACAGTTAATACTGTGTAAATGGATAGCCTGCGAAAGCCTACCTATGATATGTGAAGAGAAACACACTAACCTGCCAGTCCGAGGAAGGAGAAGATGTAGCGAAACTCAAGGCCATCGCGAAACGTCTGGATGGCCCCACAGATGGGAGGAAGAATCATTATCAGGTTGCTGACAGTATTCCCTGTTCAGAAAGACACCACAGATGAATTAGAAGTGACATGCCCGTGTCTGTGACTGGGACACGATGATGGCAGCGAGACAGCCGGCATTACACGTTTTAACTATTATAACATCAACATGAATGGTATCTTATTACAGAGAAACCTGATCTCTGCATGGAGTTCATACACACACACACACACACCTGCTGCTGTTCATTGCCACAAACAATTTTCTGTTGTGTTAATTCATAAAACTTGAAAACTGGAACTGTCATTTTATGTAACTATGTAACACTAGTAATGAAGTAGTATAAGTTTGCATTTACAGGTAATGGACAAATGGGCAGACAGTCAATGACAGATGAACTCCAATACAATTTTGCAAATGTTTTTGCACTGCAGTGATAAGCTGATTAATCATTTATATATTTGAATCAGTGAGTCATTAGCTGCTTTTTGTACACAATGTCATTGTGTGTTTCAGGCTGTTGGTCAGACAAAACAAGATGTGATGAGGCCATGCAGGGCTCTAGGATATTCTGATGAGTTTTTCACTGCTCTCTAATGTGTTATGTGTTACGCTATCACATCTGGTGGGGCTGCTCTGTGGTGACCCGGACTGGTGCTGCTGCCGTTTTTCGTATCGAAATATGTTACTGACTGAGAGATTAATTTGTTAATAAAAAAAAAAAAAAAAAACGGGCAGATTACAGTACGTGTTAATGAAAATGAATCTTAGTTACAGCCATATCTGTTTTATCATGTTTTGTAAGCACTGTTTGTACTGTTGTCAGCACTAATGGTTCGTATATCTGCAAACAGCTTCAAAAACTGCAGACAAACTGGGGAGTGGAGATGAAAAAAGATTAAACAGTCTCCAAGACTTTTGCCTTATCAGCAAGCGCGGCCTATGGTTGAACTGTTGTCAGTGTTTGTGTAAGTAAACGTCCCCCCCAGGCCGCTGCTACAGTATGTACATTACAGACTGTTAAAACATCATCAGGCCCACAGGCAACCTGATAAAACAGTTCAACACTGAGCCTAACCTTATTCAGGCTAGGTGTGGCAAAATCAGGTGTAGAAAATATTCAAGCTTATCAGGATGTGACTTCATATGAAAGATAATATGCTCACTAGTACTCTATTAATCAACATGACACCTAAGTCTTTATCTGCAGATGTCTGATAAGGGTCAAGGCGAGTCCTTGACTCTTGACCATTTAAAAACGTGTGGACTTTGATTACTGATAATAAAAACACACAAACCATGACTACTACAGCCGCATGTTTTGATTTCACATTGCAATGGCAACTGGAGACACTGTGATGAGACGCCAGTCTGTGCCTCTACCGTCACCATGTGCTGATGTTTGAAAAAGCACACATCAAAAAAGGATTAAGGTCGTGGTGATATCTCTTTACCACATGAACAATGCCACATTCCAGCCATTGTAACCTGAATCACAGTTTCAACGCCAAAAAATCCTTCTGTGGCTGAAAACAATTGTCTTTGCTGGGCCAGCATGTGGCGTGTCTCCTAACAAAAGCTTTAGACATGCTGCACTAACGCCAATGCCAACGTATATAAAGGATTGAATAGATCATATATACTCCACAACTGGGCTTAGAGAAGGAGGTGGCACATTTTAGGTGAAAACAACAGAATGAATGACACCACACAGGAAAGATCAAGCAGTAATCAAACTTAACTCTGACCCACTTGGCTTTTGTTTACCTATGACTAACTTTTGCATCAGTTACCCTGGCAGCCATAGATAAAATGACAACAGTAAATGGGAGGTGGGATCATATTCCCCAACATGCAGTGAAACTTTACTCCTAAGTGTTTGTCTTTAAGTCTGCAATGATTCTGTATGGTCAATGAATATTACAGATTAATGCATTTAAATACTTCAAAGCAACTGGCTGCACAATAATGACTAACATTTGTTTGACCAGTGTCGCTTGGTTTAAAGCTTCAAAAGAAAAGTATGTGTCACTGTGAGTAAGTAGTGTGCCACATGTCATTTCTGTAAGTCCAGTGTGACTCTAACGATGTTTTAACAAAGATAATAATTCCTGAGGAACCAGTTTTTATCGTTTAGACAAAGCCACGCGGCGCCGACAGTGTGAAAGAAATGTTTTATCAAGTTTGAGGCGTAGTACGGCAGACAGGGAGGGAAACACTGTGGACCACGTCCCGGAGCTGTCGGTTTGATATACAAATGACTAGTCAATGTGGAGACATGTTCATTTACGATATGACTGTGATAACCTTGGCTAACACTTGCTGCGCCAGGCGGAATAATAACATACAGGGGAGCTGTATGCAAAACAGCTCGACACGGCGCAGGTGGACTAGTTTTCTCGTAGCTAGCTTCACTACTTACAGCTCTAACGTTACTTATTGAAATACCGATATGAGGTAATATTAAGCTAATGCTAAGTAACCGGAGATCCACAGCAGTCGAGCGCGATAACACGAATCCAGTACATAATTATTACATTATTATTATTATTATTATTATTATTAAAGCCGCTGTTCATACTTCATGTTTACGTTACGTACACAGTATGGCTGTCCTCTCCCCAACAGCCTGCCCCTTTTAAACGACCCCTCATTCACATTGTTTTGTTTGTTTGTTTTTTTTGCGTAAATGACGCAGTTATATTTCACTTACAAAATTCCGCGATGTAAAAAGACACGACATAATTTTCCTCGCACCAGTCCAGCGTTGAGGTCGGTCGCCCCCAGTATCCTTGCCTGTCTAACGACGGAGCCATGATGGAAGAAGAGGAGGAGGCAGTGGTCGCGCTAACGGATTTGTAGTCCCATCACAGGCAGCACGAGCTCCCCGCGAGCCCTCCTCCTTCTCACACCCCTGCTCCTCCTCGCGCGCGAGGGAGCGGCAGATTACAAAGTCCAGTACAACCACAGCTCCACTGTGTTACTACAGTCAGGACACACCGGCTACCTGACTGCTAATGCTAACGCACAGCACATTTAAAGCATATTGTCTCATTATCTCTCTGTTGATGTTTATCCTGGTTTTAATCACGTTCAGAATGTGACATAACTACCTCAATATCACATTTAGTCTTAATTATTTATGTGACTTTATTTCAATTTCATGCATTTTTTTTCCACATCATATACTTCAACTAAGACATTATCCACCCTGTAGGCCTCCATTAAAACCAGAAAAACGATTTGAATGTTTCACAGCTGAATGAATTATATTAAGAAGAAAGGAAGAACACACAACATTTTTGTTTCCTACACTTTCGTCTGTTGTGTATTATAGTATAGTATGTATTTAATCTGATACTAACTCAGACATATCAGTATTAATTTAATTTATACATTAGATGAGTGATTAGTCATTCATTCAGACTGTTCATTCAGTCTGTCACATTATTTATTCATTTACAATAACAAAATCATTGACAGGTGAAGTGATAACATGATCCTTTCTTTACAACACAACGGTCTGCAAGGCCAGCCCTTCCACCAGCAGCACTCCCCCAGCAGGAGAGTACGCCCTCCAGCACAACAGACACCGTTAAGAGATAGTTAGAGGAATGGGACAAAGAGCCCAATGTGTTGACTAAACCTCTAAACTACCTAGATTGCAATCTAGGCAGTTGAGATGTGCCAGAACAAGCCAGATCTACGCCAGACACCGCAGGACGGCCCCAGAGGCTCTGTGTCCACGTCCTGATGGGTCAGAGTTTTATCAGGACAAAAGGTGCCTTCACAGTTCTGTCAATTGTGGTTAATCCATGTACACAAACTTGTCCTTATTTATGTAGTAATTATTTTATGAAAAACATTTCCGGGACGTTTACAGCAGTGCTGCACTAATGCCATTTTGGACAATCAAAGTTATTTACTGATACATAACATTTACTTATTGAAAAGTAAACGTTCTGTCTCAGTTATTTTAATTTGTTATATTGTAATTTTTTCTCCCTAATATCAGTATCAACACTGCTCCCTAGAATCCTATAGAAGTCAAACCCCAGTATGTCCTATAATATCCATAGAGGGATGTGTAATATGTCAGTAACATGCTTTCTTAAGGTAAACCTGCACACATACAACATTATCTGCATCAGGATTATGATTTACCCTGATGTGGATAATGTTAATAATTGTAGAAGTTTGTCAAATGATGTGATCAGTGACTTTTAAATTATATGTGTTGCATCCTGCATCTTCCATTTCATGATAGATGACTGATGATGTGCTTACTTTGTTTAAAAGTTGCTGGGTACAAGATTTTCACATATCATGCCACATAACTAGTTTCATTGAAGTTGTAATGCACTGGTCAGACTCAAGATGGTGACATTGTTATATTAACAACAAAAAGCAAACACTGTGTTCAGGAACATCTACTGTGTTACACACAGGGACACACTCATTTGAACACTTGAAAACATTTGCATCATAATTATCCCTACATTATTGCTAATGTAGAAATTGGATGTATGCATCATATCAATAATGATGAATTTTAAAATCGAGTTTACACGCATTTATCCTTTACAGAAAAAAAAGTTCTTGCCACAAGTCCAGATGTCCTCTAGGTGGTGTAATACACTCAAACATTTTCAACATATTCAACACTTGTTTACTGAAGCTCCAATCTTCTGTTTAACCCTCTCATTGTCCTTCTTCTTCCTCTTACATTCATGTCATTATTCTGTTGATTTTGATTCATAACTACTTCTACATGCTTCAACAGAAAAACTCCACTCAATATATTCACTTCAATTAGGACATCATAGGTTGTCATATTTTCTAAAATCATTTTCCATTTATTAAAATGACTGGAGGAGTTTATCAAATTTTCACAAACTTTCTCCTCTTCAAAGTCTAACTACGCGATCGCACCTTCAGCTGCAGATCATCACGTCATTTCAGCTTTAAACAAGTCACAGGTCACGTAGCTGCTCAGCTTAGATTTCGATTTTTGATATCTTGCAAATTTTTTTTTTTTCATTTTCAAAGATAAATTTTTATGCTCTTCTTAAAAAAAACAATTTTAGAGCTTATTAAGGTATGGGGGTAGGTTAGAGCAAGTCATATTACCTGCGATTTCATCCACTTGACTCAGCTGGTTTTTTTTTTTTTACAAAAAGAATCAGCTTCTGTTGATGAATTGTCAAAGATTTTGGACATAAACATGACGTATGAGCAGCAGCTTTAATAATAATATAATAATTATGTACTGGATTCATGTCATCATGCTTGACAACATTAAATCTCACAACTTCCCCATAGACTCATATCACATATCAGTCAGTTTTCACTTTACACAAATGACAAACGAAATATGTAAGTCTTCAGCCATGTCTCACAAACAGCTCACAGGCTGGAGGTTGCTGATGTGGCTCATAGGAGCAGCTGGATGTCCCCAAATATTTTGTTGAGGTTTAAATATTTAGAGTTTAGCATTAACAGGTTAAGTTGACCATAGCCCTGCATGTCTATCACATTCTTTGCTGAAGGAAAGTTACACAATTATTCTCCCTGGTATTTTTTCATGTTGTTCAGCTGGAGAATCCCACTGGAGGCCTTGACAGACCTGCCCAAGGCTAAACTGTTATTACAAACAGAAATATCAAAAGACAACTTGTCTGAATGAAGCTGCCATCTTGGGAAATTTCAGCCACAAACATCCAATCTTAAAACGAAGCATTTTTCACATTTTTATTGCAAAAACAGGAAATCTGTAACAGCCTGAAACCATGTGTGCACACACTTGTGCAGAGACAAGTCATTTGGATCGTTTGCCAGTGTAGATCAGTGCATTCAGGATAGATCAATAGGAGGAAAATCTGAAGAAATAAAATTGCGTGTTGAGGAGAATAGTGCAAAGAAAAACACACATGTAGACAGATGGAATTTCAAATTAAGAGCAGCAACATTTAAACTATGACACTAAAAAATAATTTTGTCAAATCAATGAGCACCGTGAAGTCACTTTGGTCACAACAGACAGTTATCACATTGGCACATAGTGATGATAACATTTCACAGGGATTCTCCACCTCTTACTAAAGTAAACTGTGCAGTTACATTTTAGGCATTAATCAGGGAAATACATAATGTAAGTCTTCAGTCCATAATGTGATCTGCCAATAGACAAAAAATACATATTCACCAACAAATGAAGGGTGTGCACAGCTGTTTTTCTTTTTGTAATGGAATGCAGTTGGCACGGGGCGTAGGAATGCACTTATATTTCATATGTGACTTCTCTGAGCATATAGCAGAAAATCTACACTCACACACACACAGTCAGACATTTTTAGAGGACAGGACTAGGTCACAACTCATCTCTCATCTTTTCACCCTTTGGCCTGACCATCCTGCCTATAAACAGGATGGAGTTTGTTTTCTTGTCCTTCACCAGAAAGATGAAAGGATGATCGACATAGAACAGCTTAGGGTTCCTCAGCTTGTCTGTACCAAAGATGCTGGCATCTATATCATTTCCAGGAGTGTCCCACTCCATGGCAGAGGCATGGAACACACTAGACAGGTAGAGGTCCTTTTTTCCAGAAATATTGGAGAAGTCTGCTTTGGATTTATCCACAGCCTCCGTCAGGCCCAGCTCTCCAAGATGTTTCTAAATACAGGCGGAAAAACAAAGTGTGAGAAATACAGACTGAGGTGCAGTCATGTTAATCCACTGAACAGCTCTTCATTTCTTATTTTTTTTACCTGCAGGTTGTGACTGACTTCCATGCTAATTTTGGGCAGAGACACAGCTACTGCTGTCTCCTTCAGCTTGCTCATCCATGTATCCAGCTGCTTCTTGTTCAGCATCTTCTCCAGCCTCTCCAGAGGTTCCACATGATAGGGCATCACGTACACCAGAGTGGACTTCTTGTGAGCCAGAGGCATGCTCAGGATGGACAGCTTGTTAGCGCTGTCATCATAGAAGTCATAGAGGCCTGAGAAAACAAATTAAATGTCTTTGACAGTGAAGCAAGTAGTTTTTTCTTGTCTGTGCTCCAGGTATATTTACTGTACTCATGTCTCAAATAACATTTGTTATGTTGTACGTCCACCTAAATAAGACCAAGCAGAGGTCATAATGAAGCTGTTGTTTCTGTGAACATGTAATCCTAAAGTAACAGTCTATGGGGAAACGTCTTGGGGAATATGCTGATATAAATGTGCCTTTTACTGTAACTTAGCGTAAAGAAAGTGTGTTAGAATTTGTGACTGCTGGTTTGTAGGAAGCAGTGTACAAAACATGGAAACACTCAATTATGGAAATGTTACTTCAGTGTTTAGTACAGAAGTATACTGAATACTAAATACTAAATAAATAACATACTAAATAAACAACAACAACAGTTACTTTACTAACATATAACAACAGGTATTGGATCCTGATACAGACCAGGAGGCTAGGTTATATTTGGGAACATAATCTATTGTAAAATGATCATTTTCTATCACAATCTTTATGTAACAACATATGACACATTAATTATGGAGCTTTAAAAATGCTTACAGAGCCAGACCAGCTGTTTCCCTTTTGATTCCTGTCTAGGTGCTACAATATGTTAAGACTTTTTACCTTCACATTTATCTCTCCACATAAAGCAAAATAACTATTTCTTAACTTGTTAACTTAGAGGATTGTGTCCTCCTACCTGTGCGGTGCATCATCTGCACTGACACTGTGAAGCTGCGTGACACCATGAAGCCACGGTTATCTACCATCTGGTGATGGAACTGTTCATCCCAGTGAGCTGTGGAAAACAATAATTAACTTTAAGATCATTTAAAAGACTAATAGACTGGAAGCAAGCTTTCATACACACTCACGTTTAAAAAACATAGCATTGATGATCATGGCTCCATCAGTATTCTCCACGTTCTTTGTGACCTCTGGCACTTTGCCGTCAGTAGACTTGGATGCCCACTCATTGATTGAGTTCAAAGCACTCTTCTTGTCCCTGAAGTTTATCTTAGATTGGTCACAGTTGTAGTGTTTTTTGCTGCTCTTGACAAAAGTGTCCACAAAGTTGACAGTGTTGGGTCCATAGAGACGGTTGCTAATCTTCCAGGTGACATTTCGGGTCTTTGGGTCGCTCACCTCAGTCAGAAGCTCCGCCAGACCAGAGTGCAGCTGCTCGTCTTTGACTTTAGCAGCATTCAGAAGGGTTTTTACCTGAGAAGCAGTGGTCGCCTTTCCCCCTAGAGCAACCAAGCCCAGAGAGGAGGCCACCACTACAGGAGAAATGAGGATGTTTTCCATGTCTTTCTCCTTTGCCATGTTTTCGTAGAGGCTAAAAGCCAAGTTGACACTGTTGTCAGCCAGGATAGTAGCATGGTTACTGAGGACCTTGTCTGCCGATGCTGAGGTGGCAGCTGAGGTTGAGGTGGCCAGGAGGACCAGGGCTATGAGGTTTGTCACCCACATGATGTAATACTAATCAGAAAAAGCATATGAGAGAACATACATGAGGTGCTGCCATTGATATTTGATCTATGTTTTACTAAAACTAAAAGACTAAAATGCGAACCCAGCAGTTCTTTAGGATAATAGCAGAGGAAAGTGGGTTTGGCCAAGCCATTCATTCCCCCAGTAAACCTCAAGGCAAGATTTACATAACAGCCACGTAGGCAGCTGCAGGATGTATCTGAGCCGAAACACCAGCCAGCTACATCTGATTTATTCACGTTGGCAAAACACAAGATTGAAGATTTGTCTGGTTGATGCACGCGCACGCGCACACACACACACACACACACACACACACACACACACACACACACACACACACACACCCTTACAGTAGGCCACGTATATAGAGGTGAGCTGTATTGTATATGCATCATGGCTTGATATTCAGTTTCCTGGGCATGTTTTAACAGGCTCACTGAGACACAGGCAGACAGAGATGGAGTGATATCTGACTTTAGAGATTGTGCCATTCATCTACATTATTTTTAACATTGTACCTTTAATAGTATTTTTATACTTGGTATTATTTTCTGTGATGTTGCTAGCAACGTTAGATACATTAATAGATGTATTCATCCTGACAGATGAATACATCTATTAAAGGCTGATAATGTGACCAAAATATCATCTAAATTTGGTTTTTGATACTTTAGATGTGGTCTTCATAGAGCCTTATCTAGTTCTCTTCAACTTAGACCACTGAGACAAAGCCATCACTCTTCAGTCTGTTACATACCAGTGATTCATCTCATGGGACATGAGACTTAGTTTGAATGAATGGAGAGAAATTCCTTTGTGCAGTTTAAACCCACAATGTCCTTCACAAATGAAATTAGGTCAAAAGTTGCAGTCAACTCAGTTTTTACGTGTGAAAATGAACATCCCTTTAGGAACAAATAAAGTAGTTTAGATTGAATGTTTGCATTCTCGTGCATTTCTGATTTAGTGCATTCTGCTGCAGCACTTTATTTAAAACAACAACCAGGGTGAAGCACCCTTTTTCAGTCTACAAAAAAAATAATCCACCACATATAACTGATGTGAACTTGTGGCCTTTTTTCTCATGCCTGGGCATTTCCCACCATTTAAACACGGCTCAGGATATTCTCCCTCCCCCAACAAACTCCCAGCTCCCTGTACTTTTTTCTTACCTTATTAGGTTCTTTCAGCAATTCAGCTTGTCGTCCTCAAGCTGCTTGCACCCAGATCCCCCGTCACTGATCTTCTCAACGTGAAAATAATGTCCCTGATGGTTGAGGGCAGAGTTTTCTGACACGGGTGCAGAAACTGACTTGCCAGATTTTCAGACTATGAAAACTCTCCTCTGGAATCTTATTTCCAGACTGGTCCCTCCCACAGTATCCTGGGACACAGTGAGAATCCTCCCCCGCCAGGTCCTAAAGCCTGAAACTGTAGACCAGACACTTAAAACCCAGTGACCTGTAATAACATGACCCCTCATTACTGATTATGTTTGAAATGAAACACAGTTTCCCTTTATTTTTTATAGATTCATATTTTTAGGTATGTTTTGTTGGTATTTACATCTAATTTGTCGATGCTATGGAGGTGTCTTAATGTAGTAACCAGTCACATACAGTTTTTATGGAATTTGTCATTACTCTGTTCAGATTGAGTGATATTTTTGGTGTGAGCTAAATGTTTGGTTTGACTACAGTGTTAATTGATCTTTATTCTTGACTCTGGGATTTAACTGCCTTTCATGTTTCTTCCCTTCACTTCCTTTAACTCTGTAATTACATTTCTGCTGCACTGAGGAGGGGGTGCAGTCTGAAGGTTTAAAGTGAATTAAACCAACATAAAACTTTTCTTTAATTCTTAATTTTTTGGGCTGTAGTTTTTTGGGAAGCACTCTTTTACGTATCCACAGTATGTGGATAACTTTTTCACAAGGACAATCACTCAATATTTCTATAGATTTTCCCTTAAAGGCCTTAGCACACATTTGATGCCCTTGGTCCATAATTAAATAAATTCAGTTTTTTGACAGAGACAGATATAATAGTTTACATGACATAAATATCATAACTATATCTGTCTATTCCTGTGTCAATGGAGGATCAGGAATTGACCAATGTCTTATTACAAGCAGAAAGTACTAAAAAGTACTAAAACATTTATCAAACATGTATTCATCTGATCATATCGAAGTAAACCCAAATGTAATGTCTCTATCTGTGGATATGTAGTCTGACTAGGTCAAACATCAAAAACAGAATCAGACAGAAAAGACAAAGCATTTATTAATATATGATAAAAATGTACTGATAATGTCTGTGATCACTCTGAAATTATTCTGAAATCACACTTTTATGCTGTTGTAAAGTTAGGAGGCTTGGAGGACTTTCAGGTTTGGCAGTTAATGACCAAATTAAGCCAACACAGCAACGGCTGAGACACTGTTACTTTGGTCCAACAGAATCTGTGTCTTTTAATAGACATTCACTTCTTGTTTCATGCTCTCATCTGTCATATCTCAGGCCTGCAGATGATATCATAGTATTTCTATCAGTAACTGAAGCCTTGAGATCAAGATTATGTAATGCCAAGAGAATGACGGGTTAAAATGATGTAAAATAAGTGAGCTGCCTCTTGAAACATAAGACTTCTGTAGGGAGCTCAGGTCACATTATGTTGGCTGCACAGGCCTGTCACTAGTGGAGGGAACATTGAACTGCAGATAAAAACAGTTCATTTAACAACATGATTAATAACCTCAAGCTACATGTGTGATACCTCAGTGTTACATTACAAACAAGAGTGACTGTGTAAGAGAAGTGGTTTGACTAGGTCTGGTGCTGACCTTGGCAGTGACATACTAAAAGATGCCAAAAGTCACAAGTCATTATTTATGGTTTCTGTGACCAGCTCCACAAACAATGTTGACAGATTTGAAAAGTAGCCAAGATCAGATACACATGATGTGTTCTGATGATTCCTCCTGATAACCATGTCAACACCTTTATCATCTTGTCTGTTAGAGTCACACTCCCATCAGAAGCATACTTAAAGTAATGTAGTAACATTTGCAGATTTATGATCTAATGTAGTAACATTAGATCACAAACCAGTGAAATGTAAATGTAGGGACCATGGGAACTGAACGCCCTGTTGTCTGTTTTTTTCCCATGAATGCTTCCTTGTCTTCCTGCTGCTGTGTGCGTGAAGAAGTGGATCAGTCTGCAGGAAGTCACAGCAGCAGCGGATACATGTCCGGTATTAACGCTGCTCCTGTTCTCTAGAGCTTGTTCTTATTTCTGTGCAGCCTGGGAGCCAGATGGAAAAAAAACGTCATATACATCTGCTGTTAATGCAGCAGAACTAAAGCATGTTGTTGTTGTCTCCTTTTTCCTTATATAAAATTTTTGTCTTACTGCTTTGACAGAGCTGTCTGAAAACTGAAAGGAAGCTAATGTGTCTTTTTAAGGGTGGGTGCTTCATTAAGGTGACAGGTTGAGATTTAGGACCTGGAGGGGGCAGATTCCTCTCACTTTGCCTAGATACTGTGGGTGGGACCAGCCCGCCTTCCACAAAGTTGAGATGTTTGCAAAATCCTCCTCCTCAGGCTGCAGAAACTATTTTCCCATAATGTAACTGTAATAAGATCCTACACAGCCTGGTAGATGCTCGTGTCTTTCAAATTCCACGACCCAGTTTGCGATGCAGGCTTTTGCTATCGCTGCAAAAATCATGAGGGTTATTTTCTCAGATCATAGAAAGCCTGTTCCTTATTTGGAAAAGACTGTGTTCATGTAATTATCTAATATTACATATCTATATTTCATTATTGTTTCAATACTTCTGATTAGTTTTGTGTTCATGCAATCAAGACCAAACTGCTAGAAAAGACAACACGTTTTCCCTTATTTACCATGTAAGTATACTATATATATATATATATATATTACTATATTAAGTCAAATGTATAAACCATTTTTTATGATAATAAAATAATTTATGAATTCACTGCAATAGTTTACTGTATCAGTTTTTCCATCTGGCCATTTCGTGCAATTCCCTGGTGTGTGCTGGGAGCTCGGATATATATACTTATCTATATGATCTCCATGACCACGCTGTATTCAGTGTATCAGTAGGTTCAGGCGCCCTCTGGTGTCATGAATTGTAATTGTAATTGTGTGTCTAACTTTTATTTTAGTACTGGAGATAATTCCACTGACCACTAGAGGACGTCACGTCACAGAGCTGGTTAGAAATAAAGGAGGCGCGCTCTCGTTCCTCACTGTCAGGTCTAATGCTACTGTTACTGTTATTTCAGTGACGTTATGATGAGATTAATTACATGTACAAACTATTATATGAGTTTAAAATAGTAGTTAAAGTTTAGCAGGAGGTTGTTGGGTTTTATGTCAGAGGTGCCTTTTGAACTTGTTTCTACATTTTACTGAAATTACATTTATTTTAGCATTACAGGTGAAGTAAATTCTTTCATCTGTAACAGAAGTTGTACAAGTTGCAGGACCCGTTAGTGCCCCTGCTAAATTGTTTAGGATTAAAGGGATCTGACGTAATTATCCCCAGCTAGCGGTTAATCTCTGACTGCTGGGCCTGGAATAGATCTCTTACAAAACGTTACTCATCTGCTCTGCCTTTTTGCCAGGTGTTGGCAACACACAGCCTACAGTGATGTTCAACAATGAGGTTTAATTGCTAGAATAGTCTGGCAGCTCTAACATGAAGAGAACAGAAGAGCAGAACACAGCAGAGTGAATCAAGGCGGGATTTAAAAAAAAAAAAAACAAGCATGCTCTTCTCAACATAGAGCAAAGGCCACTTCAGGTCATGAAAGCTAAGCCTTGTGTGAGGAGATGAAGAGGCTAGGAAAAGAAAATGTTGAACCAGTGAGCTGAATCTTTTCAGACAGTTAAATGCTCAGACGATCTCTGTAAATATAAACTATTCAAACTACTGTAAAATAGCAGGGATGTTGTTTGTGATATCTCTACACATAACATCTCCACTCTGAGTCTCAGAGTTTACATCTGTTCTATGGAAACTATTATTCTCAGTGTGGTGCTGTTCCACCAGCCCTCTCCAAACCTCCTCTCAGTCTCTTTCTACACCTGCTGGATTCTTTCCAGGAGATGCCAACATTTCCTAGAGCTAAGGTCAGTGCTAACCCACCATCATGCTGAGAGGTTTAATTAAATCATTTTCTTTTATCCCTCTTGATTTCTCTTTCATGACTTCCAGTCCTAAAACACACTGGACTTAACCCCCTGAACACTTCTCATCTCTGTTTAATCAACTCTCCCAAACAACAACGTGCCTCTCTGCTGTCAAACAGGAGTGGACACGGTTAACAGGAAGTGCTACATATCTCAGATGACTCCAGGGAAAACATCTCTCCTCCTCCTCCTCATCTATCTCCTCTGTTTTAGGTGTCTACCCCCAATAAATTTTTAATATCCACAATGCCAATTTTATGGCATAAGATTTATGTCTGTAGGAACGGCTGAGTCTGAATTCTAATGCTTTCATATGTTTGCAGTGATGTTTCCATTCACTTCAAACATTAAGCGTACATTCATCTAGTGGTCTACAAACAGAACGACAGCTCCATCGGACGATAAGTCATGCATTGTTTACAGACAAATATCACTTTGTAACACAGGCAGAAATCCTCACGTTGTGAATGAAGTAGTTCATGTAAAACCTTAGCAGCTTAACCGTGGAATTATTTTTTTCAGTTGAACCAAACTTGAATTTGTTCATAAACACCTCAGCCCATATATAAGGTCACATAAAATATCTGGTTGATATTTTTGATTTGAAGCTGTCAAATATTGCTTTGGCTTGTAGCTTTTACTAGTTTCCAAAAATCATACTTGTCTCTTAACGATTTGCAAAAAGTCATCCACACCTTTGTTACATCATGAGTGTGTTACTGTAATGACCTAGACATCACCTCTCCTTCTCCTGTCCATTTAACAGTTGATTCACAGAGTCTAAACACTGTTTTCAAACTATAAATGAGTGAGCTGCAATTTATCACTGATCTTATCCTTTTACATTCAGCTCATTGGTTCTACATGTCCCTCACTGCTTGGCCTTTGACCACTATAACTGTGATTGTCTTGCTGGTTTTAAAGCATTTTTTTAATTAGATTATTAGATTCAAAAGTTACTTGGTCTCTTCACACTTTAAAAAGCAACTCCAAAAGAATGCCATAGTTGGCATCATTACCCTCCAGGTCCACCTGTGATGGTACAGTTGACTCTTTAACTCATGTCCCTTTCCAGGGTCAGTGTTTCTGCTCAGGTCTGTTTACCTGTGACCATGTGACCGTGCACACTGTAAAAAGTGTCTGTGTTCAACAGACACCTGTTGATTGTGTGTTAGGGGGGTGAAGCTGTTCTGACCGTTCACTTCCTGCAGCGTGCGTCACAGCTCCGCCCTCGGCTCGGACGGATTACAGCAGTTAACTCTTCTGTCTGGGAGCTGATGGCAACTCCTGTCTCATCCAAGGAGACACCGTCCTCTCACTAACAGAGACACTCACTCACTCACTCACTCACTGTATTTACATGCGCCGCTGCTGCGTTCAAACCAAGCGTTTGCAGCGACAAAGAGAAGTTGGCTGATGTGCGTCATCGCTGCGTCTCATCCTGCAGCTCAGAGGAACTTTACATACTTGTCACATGAAGTCCCTTTTTGAAGAAACAACGTCATGTCAACATCGGTGGAAATTAGTGACTAACAGTCGCTTTTGAGGTTTTTCAGCGTTTCGGGAACAGCAGAGAGAGGTGAGGTAAGTGTTGGTGCGCACTTTATCGGATTATGTCCAGAAAACCTAATCCATGGAACTGTCACCTGGCACATCAGATCGGTGATATTATGAGTCAGTGACAGTGAATTCAAACTTTTCATATATTGTCCACATTTTCATTCAGAAACACAGACGCGTCTTCCAACATGTGCATGTGAGCTGATGCGTTCATTTTCTGAGCAACTTCAGGAACCACAACCGTGTTGTTAGTTTGATGCGAAGACACATTCAAGAACTTTATTGTCATTGTGCACAACGATATTACAGTAGGTGTCATCCTCAAATCAGTGTGCCTGTTGCAAAAAAAAAGTACAGATAAAATATATATATATATATATATATATATATATATATTTATATATCAAATATAAATATTTACATTTTCAAGTTACACGCAAGAAGAATTGAACAGGTTTAGACTATTATTCTACATTGCTAAATGAAATGATATATATACACAAGAAATAATGAACATGAACACACACTAAAATGAATCATTGATATACCTCCATTTCCTATAATGCATTAATTAACATCTGGTTAATAGACCGTATTTTAATGATACAGTTTATCGTCTTTTGTTGTTATCTTTTCTTTCTCACATATGAGGTTCATCTTTGCAAGACAAGTGAATCAGGCCTTGGTTCCACTTGTCTGTCCCAGATCTGGTTAAAGAAATGTGTCTGACCACCTCAGCTTCTCTGCAGAGTCACTCAGACTAAAGTCATGTTTGATGAACCAGTGACTGACACATGTTGCTTGTGGCTGATGATGTGCAGGTCTCAGTGTACGCAGCTAAAGTGCGTCTCCTCTCACCACCTGATGGACACAGGTTAATGACAAAATCTGCGACAACAGCTCATGCCCTCATTCACCTCCTCCTTCTGTGTGGATAATGAGCATGTGGCACTAATGGAAACTCTATTTTTGGCTAAATCCACTGAAAGATTAAGGATATTATTAATGCATGCATATATAAATTTCATGAAAGAAACGACAGTGACCGAGATAAAAGGCTAATAATAGAAAGATATTGCTGGGGCTCTGTGGCAGTTGGTTGGATGAGACAGTTGGATGAGACTGGATTATTGTATTATTATTCAATGAGCACATAATTCTAACTCATCTGACAACTTTGACATGGCCCGCAGTCCCCAGTGTCAGGACAATAACCAGGTGACTTCTAGAAGCTGGCAGGGAAACGAGGCGAGTAGTAAAGTCCTCTCAGGTAAACAGCAGGCTCAGTAGAGGAAACTGGCCTGAAGCCAGCTGAATGAGACGCCGGCAGGAAGCCCACAACAGACAGGTAGCTTGGTCAAACAGGTGAACCTGGGTGAATTAAAGTTGGTTAATAATTGGATGGCACGTTTCTGCTTCATAAAGCTACATGATGCTGGAAAATCTAACAATAACATAGTTAAAACAATGTCCTGGAACAGTGGAGACGCTATAATGAACACGGTATGTAACAGAAGCTAAAAGAACAATAGAATTTACATTAAAAATTAATACAGACATTAAACCTGAGAGTCCGATCAACAGCACAGTTCCTGCTCCTGTAGGTGCAACAACAAAGGAGCCGACACTGCTGACTCATTACAGCACACACTGATCTACCACATCATTTTGTGACAGTGGGACTTTGTGAGAAATGACATTTACTGGGGTTAAAAAGTTTCTGTGCTCACTGTTCTCGGGACTGTGTGTGTGTTCTGTTGCTCACAGTGGTTACACTGTAAATAGAGTTTGTGTTGAAGACTGTCCTTACCTAAGCCATATTGATAGTTTATAATGGCAGATTCACCTTTTCTGTCAAGTGTTGATGTGTGTTGAGGATCCTGTCACTTCCAGTAACAGTTCCATTTTTCTTTGGATCTCTGTAATGATAAACATAGCAACAAACACAGCCTTTGTTACCCATCAAAACTTTGTCCACACACAAACACTCACCTTTGTCCCTTTAGTCTTTAGTTTATGGTGACTGAACCAGAAAAGCAGATACGTGAAGACACACTTTTAATGACTACATACCAGACATAATACATGTGGAGTTATTTTCATGATAAGTGAATCACTCTTGATGAGCTGTGTGGACAACACTGCCACAGAGACAATGGGCTGACCTGGCTGGAATAAGGTCTCTGTGATTTCAGCTCCAGTTGGCCCTTGTTTGAGGTTCAGATGAGGATGTGAATGCTGGGAATCTGCCAGCTGCTCTGAATACAGGAGAGGGTTCCCTCAGGCCGGGGAGTTCCCATATAATAACCAGGCAACAGTGAAATGATGAAGATCTGTGAGGTATATGCACAACAGTTTCTTCCTTCTGAAGGCTGCTTTACTCATTAACACACACACTTCCACCATCCCCTGAGAAAACCTCAATGGAACAGACAGTGCATCTTACAGTTCATTTATACTGTAACTATTATAACACATATGACACTCACTTCTCAACACACTCACACCCACCTTGTAGTGGACTTTTGTTACTTTTTCATGTGTTTTCATTTTATTTTTGTACAATGATGGAAAACAATGATATCCAGTTCTACTTTGATCAATAATCAGCTTTTCTGCATCTGGAGAAAACAATATTGTTAAGGCCATATGATGTCATCACCAGGCTGTGGTGGATGTTTTGAGATGGAACAACAACTGTAGAATTATTCTTGAAAGTTTTGTCACTGTTGGATTCTATTTGCATGTTTTGAATCAGTCTAATTCCTGTGACATTTACTGCAGGTTTTCATGATCCAGAAAGGACAAATTTTTGCAGCAAGTTGCTTCAGTGTTCATCACCTCACAATAAGGAGGATTTGGGTTTCAACCTACAGGCAACATGTTTGTGTGGAATTAACATGTTTTGCCTGGGTTTCTCCCATAGTCCAAATCCCAAACACATGCTGGTTAATTGCTAGGTATGACTGTGTCTCTATATGTCAGCTCTGTGACAGACTGGGGCCTGCCCAGGGTGAATCCTCGACAGCTGGGACTGGATTTTGAAACCTTTCACTGATTTGGTGAAAAAGCTTGAGAGTCATCAAACAGTTAGGTTAGCAGCTTTAGCACTGACACAGACTAAAACATTCAGCCCTGTCCCCCCGTATGATATAATCTCTCTGCTCAGATAAGGACAAAGGAGCAGTTTGTTTTGTTATGGTCCGTTGGCTGGGAAACACACCCTTATCTACCTTTATTTGACTAGGAAATTGCCTTTCATCGCCACCTTTTGTCAAATGAAGGGCAAAGAATGTGATCAAGAGAGTGATTTCTGTCCAGAAAAACTCATCCTCTTGAATTGGTGCAGAGAATCAGCTATTGGAGGGTGTTACTGTGGTTTTGACATCACCAAATGACCTTGTTTCAGTAAGGGATGTGAAGATCAGGGTGGGCTTTTTAAATTGCCCCACCAACCCCTCTGCAGTTCCACCCCTGCTTTACTGACACAGTGGTCCCATTGAAATGAATGAAGAGGCCTTGTTTTTCTGACTCGGTGCTATTGTGGATGTGACTGCAGCATCAGAGGTGTACATTTCATCCATCTTCTCTTGTCATGTGGTTAAAATGCTGCCTGTGGGGGAACAGGAGCCCGTGACGCTGACACTCGCAGCTGCCCCTACGGAGCCTTTCCAAGTTGTCCACAAAATCACACTGATGGCGACATCCTTTAAGACAGTGCTGCTGTTCACTGTGACAGTAGGTTGAGTGACCATGTCCTTTCAGTCCAGCTCCACTTTTGACTTTGGTTCAGATGATAGAGGAAGTGCTCTGTTGTCCATTAGTCCGCCTCCCACCTCGCTGTCCAGCAGTGGCATCTATAAGCTGTTCACCCACTGAGCATCAGGTGACCTTGTTTGTTATAGTCAGTTATCCTTCATGGTTTGCAACTTTAAAGTGTTTAAAAACTGTCTTTTGGGGCTCACATTCATGTTTTGCCACTTTTGATGAGTGCTTTCTAATCCAGCTGATTGATTTCACTGTGAAAGTCCCGTGATGTAGAGTGAACAGTATTTACGTGACTAAGAACAGGAAGAAATGTAAAACACTGTGATGATTTTGATCTATACTGCGTGGCTCTTTGAACATAATAAATCAAGAAATACAGAAAGAGCAATGTTTTTTTTAATCTCATCATCAACATCTTCACAGTGCCAGTGATACTGATACTGATGTTTGGTTGTTAACGTTTCCTTGGTTCATCATTATGCTAACACGTGCAAATTAGCACTAATCAGTTAATTTTGCTGGAATTTGGTCACAAATTAACATTTTATGCAAACAAATTGTTTTGACTTGATAAAGAAGCTACAGGAGAAGTCAGGGCTTCACCAGAATCTTTGAAATTGAACCAGAAAGTCAGCAGAACTGTCATTGAGCAGGACATCAGGGTGTGTTAGACTGGCTGTCAGTGCCAATATTTATGTTTATGTAAATATCATATACATTTCTCTTGGTTACACGAACCAAAAATGAGAACATGTGCAAATCTTTTGAGTTATATATGAGCCCGAAAACAAGAGACACCAACAGCTCTTCCAGACATGAAAACAACAGCTTCTATGCCAAGACATTTTTACCTTCCACCACGGCAACAAGCTTTTCTCTGAGGCAGGGATGAGTTTGAGGACAACATGCTGCTTTGTCTGACACTGTTGTTTATTGCTTTTCCTCTTGTTTAAGGATTAAGTCATAGCCATAGATAGGCAGTACCTACCAACCAGTGCCAGTTTTACCACTTTTCCACCATCATAAATCCTTAGCAGGGCACAAGCTGACCCAGTCACTGTAAAACATGAAACATATTATTATGTCTGTGTGCCAGACATGACTCACCATTGAATAGTGAGCATGTTGACTTCCTCTCACAGGTGTTGTTACTCTCAACAAGGCCCAGGGCTATCAACAATATGCACACTGTTTTGTGAAAATACACCAGTATGTGAGTGTAAGTCATAAACGTGAGCTGTTTTTTGACCTCATCCTGTGCAGTAACACTTTGCTTCTCTTCCACAGGATTCCCAGTCCTGTGTGGGATGTTAATGGACTGGTGGTGCGTTGAGGCTGAAGGAGCATGGTGAAACACCAACCCTTACAGGTCTACGAGAAGCAGGTCTTCGTGTCCTTTGTCACTGGGATCTATGGTTGCCGTTGGAAACGCTACCAGCGTTCCCAAGACGACAGCTCCAAGGTAAGAAACCTCTGATCCTTGTGTATGATCATCATAACAACTATCAGATATGTTACAACTAAACAAAACAGAACTGTATACCATATTGTTTTACTGCACTGCTGATAAATGCTTTTATCCAAAGTAACTTAAAGGTGAGGGACAACTCTGTGATCAAGTGTTAGATAGATAGAGTTGGATAAAACAAAGTGTGAGGAGATGAGGTCAAAATGGATGTTAGATGTTAGGCTGTTAGTTGGGAGAGAAGATGTTCTCAGAACAGATGTATCTTTAAAAGATTGTTGAAGATACAGAAGGACCGATCTTGGTCCTCCTTGGTTCTCAAACATGAGAACAATCTGGGCTGAGATTGTCTTGTGCGCAGGGATGGTGATGCAGAACGATGTTCCTTCAAGTAGAAGGTGCAGATCTAGAAGTCTCTCTGCAGGCAACACAAGTAACTTAGTCACTTAGGCATATGAAAAAACTGCCACTGTACAAAGTAAACATAGGCATAGACATCATCTTTTACATGTTCATCACACTGTAGATGTATGAAGCATGGAAGAAGAGAAAGCATTAATTAATCATACACACTTTTGCCTAGGATATTTATATTTACATTTGTGTGTGGATAAAATATTACTGCTGTCTCTGCAATAAATGAAATGAAAATAAATAAACGATAAGAACAAGTGGCGGATATGCTGAGAGAGATGTGTGTGTGTCTGGTGTCTACTGTTCAGAGATCATGTAAGATGAACGGAGTATGGTGTGTGTGTGTGTGTGTGTGTGTGTGTGTGTGTGTGTGTGTGTGTGTCCAGTGGCTTACTGTACATACTGTGGGACAGAACAAAGGAGAGCCTGATAATGAGATCACACAATCCTGCTGAGGCTGCACTGAAACATGACCATACCTCAGGAATGAATGAACACTTTTCCATTTTGTGGTTCTGAAGGCAAAAAAATGGGGTCAGTCTTTGTGGAAGGCAACAGAAAACAACACAAAAGCAAACTTCAGTGCAACAGGCTCTTTTTGCATCTTGTATTTCTCTTTGCTTTTATCTTTAAGTGTCTTTTATCATTTAAAATCAACACTTAATGATTCGATAATGTTGTTATGTTTGTCATGTCTTGGGGTCAAATGTCCACACCTCCTCTTCTGGAATGAACAGGATATTTCAGAGAAATGTCATTCACTTGGAATTAAAGATCAAGTGACGTTGTTGTTTTGTTGTTTTTAACTAGTTGACATGGCACTTTAAGGCCTCTTTGTCACTACAACACTCGGAAATGAAAAAAAAAAAAACATTTTGCAAGTACATTCAGTTCAATTCACATGGGCCATTATGAAATAACGTTAGTGATGCTGTAACAGCTAAAGTTTTCAGATACACAGATAAGAAAGCAGGGACTTATGCTATAAACTTTACCTGGTTCACATATTATGCTCTGATTTTCAGCTTTAAAACAACCTGTCATTTTGGAAACGGTGTCATCATTCTTTGGGGAATCTCATAGACCTTGGAGGAATTTTAAGATGTTCTGTTCAGAGGGAGAAATAATGATGAAGGTGCAGCAGCGACAAACCACTTTGAAAAATGCCTGACATAACACAGACACTGATAATCTTGGTTGTGAGTTTAGGGTTTGCAGAGCACTCCACACAAACAAGAAAACTGGCAATGTTGTGTTTGCTTCATTGTATAGCCATCAGAGTTGATGTGTAGCTAAAACATCAACATCCAATTTGTCTAATGACAGATAAACTGTTATCTTACCTGACATTTGTTACTGCCTTTTAAATCAGTAGCTTCATTCATTATATTATTTTTGAAAATTCCTGTTGGAATCTATTTTTGAAACAAACCCATTACATGTTGATGTCATCCTAATTTTTGCTCTGACATTCCTGAGAGACTTTTTGACCAGGCCCTTGGTAACTGTGGAAAACAATCTCTACAATAAAGCCAGCAAGAGAATCAGTGCAGTGTTAGAGTGTGGAAAGCAGGGCCAGACACCCAGCTGTGTCGGAGACCCACTGTGCAGCCTCAGCTCCTGCTGCTGGATGTCTTATTATCACAAAGAGCCAGTGGCTCGGCCACAAATTAGGCCATTTACCCAACGTGTGAATCAGCCACTGATGATATGCTGAGGGAGTGTACCGCTCTTTATACAAAGTTTTCACATAGTCACACACACAACAAGACATAAGCAGAGAGGCTTGCATTCATTCACTGAGATAATGTGTGTTTACACTGCAGTACAGTCATGTTATTACAGACACTGTGTGTTTTCATCCTCAGTGCTTCTGTGTTTCGTAGTTCATGTTTGATGCTGCAGAGTTTTACAGCGTCTACAACCTGCAACTTTACTCTTCAGCAACCTCATCTCCAGCTGAACCTGACAGCCATTGTTTAGTGAAAAGGTCAGAAGACAATCCACTGGCCCTAAATGTAGGTTTAAGTTTGTCCCATTCTTATGAATGTGATATCTCAAGAACAACATGAGGCAGTCCTTTTAAATTTGGTACAAATGTTCCTTGGACTCATCCACTGATTGAAATTTGGTGGTCAAAGGTCAGATAGGTCACATTTTTTTGCCATAACTTCTTCATTTATCCACCAATCAACTCTGCAACTCGACTGATTGATGGAGAAATACTCCTGGAAGGTGATAATTCTAGTTTATGATATAAACTGTCTACTTTTGTTGTTCACAATGTATGTGTTTTCACTTCTAGTGCGCAGTAGCTATGATTGTATTGAACATTCTGATAATCACATAAAGATTCAGGTCATTGTCATCTAATCAACGGTTGAACTCTGTTATACAATATAGTAAAATATAGAATATAGTAATGTAGTATACATAGTATACTGTATATTCTATACACTGCATATACATATACGGCCATTTTCATTTGCTTTATTGACATGCATGTTCTGACCTTGTCTGACACAGGTCGTCGGTGCAGCATTTATCAGCAGAGAGGAGAAGCGGTAGCAGGGAGGTTGGTCATATGGTGAAGTCAGCACATAGATCAGGATTTATGAGGCTTCTGGGAACCTGCAGGTCTAATTGGAGAGATGGAGGGAGACCTTGTCGCACTTAAGAGAAAGTGTCAGATGTCACACGGCTCCTATGAAAATGAAGTGTGCTGCACTGTGAGCGTGGCGAAAAAAATAAAAGGAAAATAAGACATGGAGCTAACTGCCACACTTTGGACAAATGGCTGAGAGGAAGTGCTGTATAGTATATACAAAAATGTTTGTGTATACTGAAGCTGAAGTAATATGCCAATGTAATATTCCTTGTCACAAATTAAATAGCAGGTTTGCACTTACTCCAGTATCGTGTTGAGTTTCTAATCAGAGGTGGCAGAGAAGCCACTCATCCTACTTTGACAGTGTTTACTGAGGAAATATTTTCTTCACCAAAGAGATTTTCTCAGCTGAGGATTACTTGAGCTGTTAGTCACAACCTTCATGTGACCCCAGAAGTGACCCTGTGATTGACACTGAAATAATCTTAATCTGCCAAACAACAGGTCTCTGAACTGACATAGACAGACAACAGGGAAATGTAAAAAATGTTTGTATTTGGTTACATTCTCTGAGATAATTAAGTGTCACAGATCACCTTGTTATCAAATGCAATCTCACCAGAGCTGGAGTAGACACCAGAATGTATGATCAGTTGAAACAGCATGGACATAATGACATAAAGGGCAACATTTTGTTTGTTGTTTGGTTGCACCAGCTAAATTGACAACGTGACTCTGGCTCAGTGCCTCATACTCATGTATAGTCACCTGACCTCTAGGTTGTTGCTAAGCCAATTAAAAATAGCCCCTGGTGCTCACTGGTCATATCCCAACCTGTACTGTCATAACTTTTGTGGCTACAACAGGTTAGGAGAGTTATTCCAAGACCCTTCACAAACCTTTCTGCAGAGATGCCACATCTTTACTAGCACGGCCATTTGCAGTTTACCTGCACACACGTCTAATTAGTTCCCAGCCGCTTATATAAGCCACTGGAAATGGTGTGGTCCAGGCACGGTGTAGTGCAAAGCTGATCAGTGTTCAACAGGATCTGTTGACTGGCCTATCATACTCTACACCTCCCCTCACATGGCATTAGCTGATAATCCTGTTAACTACTGAAGGAAAGAGTCCTTGACTGCAGTACAATCTTTCCTCACTTTGTTGCACACTTTGTTGTAGATTGACCTGTGGAAAACTGAATTGTAAATCTATAGTAAAAGCCACATTTTACATAACAAAACAAAGCCATGAGATCTAAAGCATGATAAAAGTGTATGGTGAGGCAGAGATCAGGGCAAAGGTATAAAATCATTTCTAAAGCTGAACGTTCCCAGAAGCATAGTGTCCTTGATGGAAGAGTTGGCTGTCAATCCAAACCAAGTCAACCAGGCAAGTAGGGCCAGTGATTGAATGAGAGCACCACAGTCACTATTAATGTCAGACGTCCTCTGCAGAGGTGGAGAACCTGCTGGTAAGGCAGCTGTCTCAGCATCTCTCCATCAATCAGGCCTTTATTGGAGAAGGACTAAGAGTCCTAGTGCTACAGACTTTTACATCCTGTGCTATTTGCTATTTCTTCTACTGTTTTCACTCTTTCACTTCCACATTTTCTGTTTCTAAAAGTAGTTTCACTTTTTCCATCCTTGAGAACAGCAAATATTCGACTGATAAGTCATCTCTGGAAAGTGTATTGACCAAGACATTAACCACTGTAGTTCACAGTGGGTCTTACATTAATAAGTATTTATTTTGAATAACATTAATTAATGACTAAATTAATTCCACGTTAAGTTTCTTAGTGTCATAGTTTTGTCAGTCCAGCTAAATTTACTCTCTAACCATGTAAATATATATGGAAGTTAATTTAAAAAAAAAAAACAGTAGTAACTGATTTTAAGGAGGACAGGCACACAATACAACATTAATTTACACTTTAAAAAGTAGATATATTGCACCTGGATGGCTGAGTGGTTAAGACGCACCACGTTGGCCTATATGCCATGCAGTTGTTCGCCAGTTCAAGTCCCGACTGACTCGACCTTTCCTGCGTGTCCTTCCCCCACTTTCCTCCTTGTTTCCTGTCTCTCAGCACTATCTATATATATGTTAACTGTGCTACAGTAGAGTTACAGCTACCTTATCATTTGTTTTGATGTAAGTGCAGTACTTTGTGTGTTTGGAAACGGTTTGTGTCATGTTGACACGCAAATGAAGACATATAACAGTGCAAACAGTCATTTGATTTGAGAAACAAATTGATCAAGGCCTTAGAGTGTTCCTACTAAACATAGCTGCTCACTACAACAGGACACTACACCACAAGAGGAGAGAGGGTGATGATATCAGCTGGTATGAAGTTCAGGTGGTGATTATCTGTAGTTTCATGACAGAATAACCTAAAATATTGACTATAGAAGGCTAAGTTTCTTCTTCTTCTGCATCATCTCTGAAATCTCAAAACTGAAAAAGTCCAACAGTTGTGTTTTCCTTTTCAGTGGGAGTGTACATGGTTCATCATCTTGTGCAGTTCTTTCCTTCTGCTTCTCTTCTGGGCCTACTTCTGGCTGGTGGCTCAAAATGATTTTAATGATTTCAACTGGTGAGTTTTCCTCCTCTGTGACACAGTAAACAGTTTTTCTCTTAACCACCAGCAAGAGTGAGCTTTTACCTCTTCACGCTGCAGGTTAGTGTACAACCGCTCAGGAGAATGGAGGGACGAGACCATCCCCATCCTTGCATCCACCACCGTGGGATTCAGCTACATCACCTTCTTACTGGTGCCAGTCTCTGTCCAACCTTTCAGTATTAGTCCACTTATTTATTAGTGCAGCCCTAACTCACTCCATCTTGATTGTTTTTCAGATTTTAGCTCTCTTCCATATCTCATTGGGCCAGCAGCTGAACCTCTACTGGGTCCATAAGGTGCTTTGATTTACATCTTTTAGTGTTGCCATGAATTTGCTACACACACAAACACTCACACACACTCACAGACCTGAAGAAAACCCGGCATCATTACTGTGTCTCATCTCAGATTGGAGTGTTAGCGACACTGCTCACCACTATCTCTGGTGTCGTGTCTGTGGACGATATATGGGGAGAAGAGTGGGACATCGTGCTTGTATCTCTGCAGGTTTGTCTGAAAGTTTACTGTATGTTTTCTACGATTGCGCTAAAATGATATAGTGGCACTTTTACATAAAGGTGCAATCCAAAAACTCCTAAACTTTTTGTTTTAATTTATCAATCAGTAGTTAAGCTCACCGTCATCTTAAAAAATATGTTTTTGGCCATAACATATATACCTTATAATATACTGTATGTACTTAAGTCCGAAATGTCCTTAAATTTATTCTGTTGTACCACCCTTCTGTCTTTGTGTTCTGTCACCAGGCCACAGCACCATTCCTGCACATTGGAGCACTAGCAACAGTTACAGCTATCAGCTGGTTGGTAGCTGGCTACGTGGTCCGCAGAGACAGATCCAGTAAGTGCTGATTGGGGATCTTTCAGATAAAGACCAGCAGATGTTTTATTTAGCACTGGTCCTAGTCCTGAGATCAAAACTTTATTTTAGCTTTTGTCAGGTTAAGTCTTTCATATGAAATTCAACTTTGATTACACTACTCCTGAAAAAGGACAAGGATGCATATGATGCCGTCCAATATCCCTTATTCCATTAGAACCTAAAGTTTTGTCTAAAATCCTTGAAAATACACTGGACAGAGTGATGAGGTCTGGTTGCTGATTTATTAACATCATGTGGGCTCAAATTCTAATTTTCTATTTACTGACACTTTGCAGTGCCTCTGCATTTAATAGAGTGGAATGGGGTTAATAGTTCAGAACCTCAGAGATTTGGGGATTCAGAGAGATCTTTATTATTATTACAGTTGTACAGTACCAATGGATATGTGTCACCATACTGATGATGATAACTTTCCTGGAATGGCACATAAGTCATCTGTCTGTAAATTGATATTTTATGCTGATGATGTTCTTTTGTTTGTGTCAGACAGTTTGATATCTGTACTATCACTCTTAAACATAATAAACTCTTTTAAAAAAAAATCCCAGGCTATAAGATAAATCTGAAGAAATCAGTCACTGACACATCTACACTCTTTGAAGCTGGCAGGTTGAAATGACCTAGGCAGGGTTCACAATTTCTTGGTATATTGTTTCCACTAAAAGTGCACAATATTGTTAGAGAGACTGGCAATATCTTCAGTTATACCATATGTTGCAAAATGTAGCTGGGTCAAGTCCACAATTTCCAAAGTCAGCAGATAAGTCAAACAAAATTATTTGAGTCTTGGGTGAAGGACATAAAAACAGATTATTCTCAGGAACTGGAAGACAACTGGGGCACTTTCTTTCATGGCTGGGACAAGCACCTACATATGAAAGAAGGTGATATTGAATGTAAAACAGGACAGATAAATATCTCAAGTGGGGCCTGTTTATTACTTCCAAAACCAGATCATGGTAAAAATGCAGATGTGTGTATGAAACAATATATGTTTCTGCTTCTTCCGCAGAATAACGGTGACTTCCTGGTAATTACTATGTATCTGTGTTTTTCTTTTCTTGTTTTTTCTTGTTTAGGGGTGGGGGGGTTGATTTAAGATTATGTACAATCTTTTGTTTGTATGATTTTTGTAAATGCAAATCATAAAAAAGCAAACATAGTTGACTGGGCTACTGAGCTTTTAATTTAGCACAATCCTGTTGTCATGAGAAGCTAATTATACCACTGCGTTTAGTGGTTGGCTAAATATGGCTTTAAAATAATATAACATTGCTTCATGTCTTAATGTTAGGTTGCCTCTGTTTCGGTGTGGTGTAGCTTGAGGTGTCTCTTCAGGTTTGACATTTTGCTCGCAGCTTTGTAACAGAAGTATTTCTCTTCCAACAACACATGACTACATACTCACTATTTCTCTGTGTAGTGTTGTATTTGAAGGTGTCGCAGACCCGACCAAGGCAATGTTACTATTTTCTTTCCTGTCACTGTATGTTGTCAAAGCTTCTACAGCTGTAGTGTTAAACTTTTATTTCACTTTGTTAAAAAGAACAAATCTTTTGGGTGGATGAACTGAAGTGAATCACTCCCCAGAACGATCCATTTCTTTCTTAGTGCAGTCAGTTGTGAATGAATATGCACAGAGACTTGCTTACACAGTGTGTTAAAAGTAAAGGAATCAATACTCACTGAGTGATTCAAGGTATTTTGTGCATAGAAGCAATAGAATCTGTTCAGTTCTGGTTAAGTGATTCAGCAACACATATGCAACACAACACAAGTGGCATATTGAAACAAGTAACAACAGAAAAAAAATAGAGAATACTAAGCAAAATACTAAATTAGGCAGAAGCAGTGATAATAAAGACAGCACACTGCTGAGGCACCCACTGGACACCTTAACACACTATAGTCCATTTTGCTGAAACGTCTTTACATTGAGTGTCATGAGACTTTTCTGAAGACCTACAGTGAGTGAAAAATGTAAAAGTGAAAACTGACTGATCTGTGTTGGTGTTCAAGGGTTGGGAGCTGTCAGTTAACATTGGAGTGTATGGAGCATTTGAAGGCGTTTCTTCTTGATCAGTGACTGACAGTTCAAAAACTGTAAGTCCTGTCGATTAAGATGTCACTGGATGAAAGGCACGCATATGATTTATTTATCAGAAGTGAAAGATGTGGGAGCAAGAAGATACTTCAGATATATGCTGTATGGATGGATGCTAGATTGATTTTCCAGTGCTTTCCTCTCATTGTCTGAATTTCCGGCATTAGCAAAGTGTTTTTCCTATGCTGAAAATCTGTGTGGTGACCAGGTCTACTAACCAACACAAACAAAACTAACAATGTAGCTGTGATTGGCAGAAGATGAATAAAGTGAATCTTAACACCCTCTATCCCTCACTCTTAGATTTCCAGGTGATGGTGTTGGTGATCTACATCATCGTCCTCATCGCTGTGTATTTAGTTCCGCTCACATTCACCTGCCCCTGCATCATGGATCGCCACAGCCTCAAGCCTCGACCAGATATCATTGGCCGACGGGGTGCTCCTATGGTGAGTTGGTGCTTTGCCAGACCTCACTGTCTGATCCAGTTAACTGTTCAAATGGATGATGCGTAGCTCAGTGGGGAGACAACGACACTGCCAAGACCTGTCTGCTGTTCATTTCCTGCTGATGCTCTGGATAAACGCGAACAAAAATCTTTACATGGTTTTTTCTCTTGAGAATCACGTCAGTACACCGCCCTGGGAGATCAGTTTATGTATCTGAACGTGTATCTGACTGTGCGCAGCAGAGTGTACAGCCTCAGTGCACAAGCCTCTTGTTGTCAGGCTCTGTGGGCAAGTCAGCAACTCAGTGAACTGTCATTTCACAGCTGGCCAAGCAAATACTATTCCAGATGACTGAACAAGTGTACCACCATGTTCAGAGTGGTGTTTTCCTGCCCTCTAAAGGCACACACACTCACACACACATTATAGACTTGGCTAAATGAATATGTCATATATATATATATATATATATATATATATATCCTATACTCCTCCTAGCTTTAGAGCTTTAGCATCATGTTCACAAGTTGGATGTCACATTCGTGTAAACAGGTTATCTAACCCTATATAACCCTTTAAGGAATCACTACTATGTGGTGAACATGATGATAAGATTTTTTTTTTTTTTGATGGTGAAAGGTTGAAGGTCAATATTACTCTGACCAACACAATATGTTTTTGCCCATAATTTCATCAACATTAACCTATACCTTAATTGATGTTAAACTCTAAAATTGACATTAAAATCTGGTCCCAGTCTTAAATGTTGAATGTAGTTCCTGTGTTTTGCCATTATGGGACACTATTTGAGCTCATGTAATCTTTTTTTGAAGTGAAAATTTTAATGAACACAATTAAGAAACAAACATAGTGTTTTGTTTAAAAGTCAAACCTCTGTTTAAATCAAACTTGTCTGTTTATATGTTGTCCATGTCTTATGTTTTTATCACCCTCAACGTGTGTTTTCTACACACAGTGACTGACAGTTTGTTTCCTCTCTGCTCCAGCTGGCTCCAGAAAACACCATGTCATCCTTCAATAGAGCCCTGCAGCAAGGAGCCAGCTCCCTGGAAGCTGACGTCACCATCAGGTCATTAATCACTAACTAATAATATTTTAATCCTGACTTATCCATATTTAATAGATTCGATGTGCTCTGACGTTCACATAGTGATCCCTCTGCTGAGATACAGTTTATTGAGGAATAGAAACGATGAAGTTAGAGATGATCAGCACTTTTCTCTCTTGCTTATTATCCACTGCTCTTCTGATGTACGTCTGATATTTTCCTTCTACCAAGATATAAACTAAGCCATAACTGTGCAACATTTTCCAACCGCTCTGTCTCTCACAGTGTGGACGGCGTTCCGTTCCTCATGCGAGACCACACTTTGAGGCGAACCACAGATGTCAGTAAGGTCTTTCCAGCCAGACAGTTTGATGACGCCTCTTTCTTCAACTGGACAGAGATTCGCTCTCTAAATGCTGGCCAGTGGTTTTTGGAGGTACTGAAATCACATCACCTCTGCTCAGTCCACATTATTTTAAAGTTCACCGTCGCTATAAAATTGATTTTTCCTTTTAGTGAAACCACATCATTCACAATATTCTTTTATATAAAACAATGATACAGAAAATAGAAAATCCAAATGTTTTATTACATAAAAAATAGATTTAACTCAATGTCTGGCCCTGTTGCTTTTCTCTTCATCCAGAGTGACCCCTACTGGACAGTGCACACTCTGACAGCGAGGGAACGCACCAGAATCAGCAACCAGACAGTGTGCAGCCTGTTGGAGATGCTGCGTCTGGCAGCCAGGGCCAACAGCTCCGCGCTGCTCAACATCCGCAAGCCCCCACCTGAACATCCGCGCTCCCGCAGCTGGTTCATGGACACACTGTGGGCTGTGCAGAAAGCAGGGATTTCCCAGAAGCGGGTGAGGACTGTAGGTCCTTTCATAGTCATCCTCTGATAACATAAAGGTGCTGCTTGTAGTCCTGTCACTGGTGTAGGCAGCTGGCATTGCCACAGTATATTAAATGCACATAGTAAGAAACTGTGGAGAATATAAAGGGAAAGTAACGTCATATTGATAATTTAATTTCTACAAGGAGCACCTTTTAACTTCTTCTGAATGTGAAGCACATCCTGGACTCTATCTGATCAAGGTTTTTCCATCTCGTCATGTATTTCTGCCAGGTAACGTTGACCCCTGACACGGACAGGGGAAAAGTCCGGGGGCTTCAGCAGACCTCTACTGAGAAGCTGTCGGTGGAGGAGATAAGGCAGAGGGGGATTACAAGCCTGACCCTCCACTATAGCAAGGCCAGCCACAAAGATATAAAGTAAGAGCTACGGCCAGGAAACAAGAAAGATACATCATCCATGTTCTCAACAATGTTATTGTCTGAAAAAAATGGCTGTATTTACTGTGTTGCATTAAATATTCAGCACTAATAAAGCAAGTTAAAGTTTCTGTTGAAACAAAATTAAAACCATCAGCAAACTACACAACCATCATCAGACTGTGTAAATGTGATATGGCCTAAAAAGTATACACAGCACACATGTTCAATATTTTGATAAATATTATAGATCCTACAATGTTTCTGTGTTTCGAATGCATAGACTGGATTTAAACTATCGGTGTTTTTCTGTGAGTTAAAAGGCCAGGACCTTTGCTTTTAACACTGACATGTATTTTTTCTTTCCTCAGGGAATATCTGGCCAATAATGTGAGTGTGACCGTGTACCCAGTGAATGAGCCCTGGCTCTACTCCATTCTGTGGTGTAGTGGGGTGCCTTCCGTGTCCTCTGACGCCCCTCACATCCTCCGAAAGGTGCCTTACCCCATCTGGCTCATGGTAAACAGCTTTCCTCTCTCTCATCTGGCATCACACACACACACACACACACACACACACACACACACACACACACACACACACACAGATACACGCATAGACAGGCAAGGTCACACAGCAAGACAAGAGGACAGCAGGAGAGAGGACAGAGACTGACGAGGGCCCAGCAAGACTCGAGGGCAAGGACGCAGAGTAATATGAGGCAGCTCAGCGTGGTGTTGGACAACAACAGGACCCTGGGAAAGAGTCCGAGACAGGTTGAGACAAGGGCACAGATCTGAACTCAAAAGCAGCTGTCAAGCAGCTTTTTGTTTTAGTCGGAGCCTTGTGTTGGCTGCAGGACACGTGCATGTCGATGGTGACCTCCAGTGGCACTGACTGGAAATGACTCTTCTTTGTGTCTTGTCTTGCAGAGCCAGAACATGTACGAGTTCATCTGGATCACGTCAGATCTAGTCTCCATCGGCATAGTGATAGGAATTTTCTGTTTTCAGAAGTAAGTACAGTCGGGGATAGTCACACACAAACACAGACAACTACAGAGCAAGTTAAAGTATGAGAACCTGAGAACCAGAAATATTTTAATCTGACCTCATATTTATTCTCTCACCTTGGTTATTCTAAACTGCAGGTCAGTTCTATATCTGAAGATATAGAGTAGAGGGGCAGAGGGTGTAGATGACCTGGTGTAAATGTTCAAGCAGCAAACATGAACTATTTGGGTGGAGAATGAGATTTTTTAAAACACCAGTCATCATTAATATTGTACAGTTGGCCTTACTGTCCTATAGAAGGAGAGTCAATGATGTTTTGTGTTCAGCCCAGAAGAAACCATAATGTTCAGTATGTGTCTGTTCAGATGTTCAGTAAATGTGACACTGTGCTGAAACACATACACATATTCAGTGTTAGAAAAACTGATTGGACCTGAGCTTCAGTCTTGTTCTGTGTGTCTTTCAGCTGCAGCACTGACTGTTGTTCTGTTCTTTTCTTTCTTTTTCTTTCCCTTTGTTTTTGTCTTTTGTCTTCTCAATGTTTCCTTGTTTGTCCTCCTGCTATAACCTCTCTCTGTCTTCCTGTCCTCCCTCTCTCTCTCCCTCTCTCTCTCTCCCCTGACATTCTTACTTTGTGCTGTGCTCTTCCTGATCTGCATGCAACCTTCCTCTGCTGCCCCCGGCATCTGTCAGCTATCATATGATCAGGTAACTGCTGCCACTGCCTTGCCCTATGTTTCTGCCTCTTTGTCTGTCCTCTTTGTGCTTTTTCTGCCCAACTCCCAGAGGCTGATTCTCTCCTTTCCTTCCTTTCACTGCACCAAATCTATGTCATTTTAGTGTAATGGTGCAGCTGAAATCACTGCCTCATGTGGAATCATGTGCTCACATGTTTTTGTGCTGGGACAGGTGGAGGATGAGCGGGATGCAGAACTACAACCCTGAGCAGATCATGCTAAGTGCTGTGGTGCGACGATCCAGTCGAGACGTCAACATAATGAAGGAGAAGCTCATATTCTCAGGTGCAGCTCTGATCATGCTCAAACATGGAAATACTGCAGCTGGCAGCAGTATTTTTATAAAAAAGCTTTGTAAAAATAAAGAAGCTCCTGTGGTGGACACACACCTTTAGCTACAATTGACTTAATACAGTTTCATAACTGGGTGACTGTGGCAAGTAAATCAGACAGGTGGGAGAAGATCTGTGTACAGTCTGTGATCTCACCACATGATGGTGCTAAAATACAAAAGTTTAGATTAAGTGTAGCGTTTCATCTTAAGGTGCTAACCAGTGAGAGGCTGCGGTGAGGTTTGTGCAGGTAAAACAAAAGTCCTGTTCGAGATTTAATGTGTGTGTTGAGGTTTTCCATTCCCTGTCTAAAGCCACAAAAGGAAGAGGAAAGAGAAGCACTATGGTAAAGCAGCTACAGTTTAAAAATGGTGCAAAAATGTACAGTGCAGTGTAATGTAGATGCAAAGATGCATCCTCATAAGAGTTGTACTCCAGCCAGTCGTACTTACTAAGCAGATCTCTTTACAGAAATAATTCATACACTTAATAATGATAATTTATTGATTCAGACATTTAATAGTTTAATCAAAAATATCCCACATTGATTTTTTATAAATCATGACCATTGCAAAATCAATGTAAATCTTTTTATATCATCTCTGTTCTTCTCATTTGTAACTACTTCTAAAGGCTTCAACCATTCAGTCTTCAAAAGGTTCATCTCCATTAGTACAATATCAGATGTATTCAGTTTTTATATATCTCACTCTTAAAATGAAATATTCAGCTTTTAGTGAACATATTTTTCCTCATTAAAATGAATGAAGAAGTTCTTCAAATCCCCAAAAACCCTTTTTCCTCTTTGAAGTGTAACTACTTCAGCAGACTTTCAACTTCAGACTTCATTTCAGCTTCAAACAGGTCACAAGTCTTTCAGCTGTTCAGCTGATATTTAAAATTTTAACATCTTTTTTACAGCTTTGAAATATCACGAATGAAGTGTCATGCTAGTTTATGCTTAGTTTATAATGGCGGCGTATTGGAGCAAGTTGGAATGTGTTACATGACCTGTGACATCACCAACTAACTCTTCAACTGTTTTTCTTTTCTACATTTTTATAATAATTGTATAATTTAATTGTGGCTCCTGTAGCTTCTTCTGTCATCTTCTGTTTCTCCAAACAGTTTATAGGTGGAATTGTACAGAAATTTGTGCTGTTTCACGAAGTGTGAGGCATTCATTGATACAACTTTTGAACATGAAATGTTCTAAAAGAGACAGAGACTCCAATGTTAACTGACCTCTCCCACTCTTGAACAAATACAGGAGAATGGTCACTTTTAAAACTAACGCATCTTTCACACACAAATGACATGTGTAGGTCTTGAGCAAAGTTTCCAGATGGTCAGTATGGAGAATATCAACAACATGATATCATCATCATAATATAACTAATATGTAATAATATAATAATGATGTATATATATAACTATTTATTTATTTTACTTTTTTATTTTCTGTTAATCTATTTTATTTAATGCTGTCAAACAGATAAATTAGACAAAAAATAGACAAAAAAATGTATTCTATTCTATAATTCTATATTATTCAGTTGTATCTCAGTAGTGCTTTCTCTATATTAAAACTGCTTCTACCACACAATTTTCAGGCTCCACCTCTATTTACACAGAGATCGTTCTTATTGGTTGATTACTTTTAAGTAGTGTTTCACTTTTCATTCATTAAAACAGCCAGAAATCCCACAGCTAGTTCTACAGAAACTGGGTATTGAAATGTGACATACTTTGACAAACAAAGTGTGTCAAAGTATTTGAATACTGTCCAGTAAAGTTAGCGAGTTACAGCATCATTAACATTTATTCTCTTTTCAGAACTTAACAACGGGCTCAGCAGCACAGAGGAGCTGTCTCTGTATCCTGAGAACGGTTATGCACAATACTCTCATGGAGGCCACAGTCGCTGAACAACATGCACGGAAAGGGATGGAAAATATGACTGGCTCTTCATTTTCATGTCAGAGCGTTGACTGTGATGGAAAATTATTTTCTTGTGGGAAGAAAAAGGGAAACCAGTCTACTGGGCAACTCACATTGGAAGTGATGACAACATGTACAATAAATGTTTCCATTATATGGCCAGTGTTTTCAATAATTGATCACCTTCTCTCCTGAATTTATTTATACAATCTTTAATCATCTAACACCTGATAGATAGTGTTTTTTCCAAAACTCTGTGTTAAACTGTCAGTCAAGACCACAACTACTCTCTGAAATAGTTCAACGTTTACTTTTAGGTTTATTTAGGAAGTCATTTAGTCACTTTCACTGTCATCATTTACGTATGGTTAGAAAATCATCACTGGGAACATAAGGCTATTTATGTCAATGGTGTCATCTTTTATCTGACAAACAGGAAATTAACTCACTGAGTCACTGAAAAGGTGAAAATGTAATTTGTTTTTCTTTGTAATAGATATTTTTATATAGAAACGTAGTTTTCTTGGAGCAGAAAAGGAAAGAACCTCATCGTGTTTGTCACTAGAAAATCCTCTCAGTCAACATTACTGGATAATTGTAGTTATCTTTGTGGTTATTGGGCCAAAATTCCATCTAACCATTATGAAGAATTTCTGAGTGACCTTCTCAAAAGTTTTTTTTATTTGAGCTAAAACAAACAAACAAACAAACAAACAAACTGTACTCTTGTATTTTTCAATGTCATTGATTTCACTGTTGTTTTATAACAGAGCAGATGAGCTGTGTAGTGTTCTGTAATATACACTGTTGTAAATATGATGAATCCTTTTACATGTTTTTATTTTTTCCCTGTGGGAGGATTTTCATTGGTTGGATACATAAACAGTATATTTTATGTTTGCATTTATTATCATTATTACTCATATCCTCTTGAAGTGACAGACAGATTAGGAGAAATGTTTCTGGGGTGGGCGGGGTAATGTCTTTCTGCCTCTTTTCAGTCAGTCTATGACTGATTTACTTTATAGGCATATTTAGGTATTACAACTTTCACATGGCTGCCTTTTTGTTAAATAATTGGTAGAATATTGTAGATGTTTTTTGTTTTTGTCTTAAAGTGTAATAGAGGCACAGATTTCAGACTACACCTACGTGTTTAGCTGCAGACATGTTCAATAAAAGTGATCTTCTCTCCTTTCTCAGGTTGTCTTCTATGAATCATTTTAAATTGAAAAGCAAATTAAAATACTGATAATGAAAATCAAACCTGACAAAATATTGGATTCACTCAGAACATTGGGGTATTTCAAAGGTCTGTGTGTTGGATTAGGTAAAATCTAATGGCAAAAGTACAAATAATGGTCCAATGCTATTTTCATATCACCTGAAAACAAGAATCGCTGTTGACATAGAATGAGTCTTTCATATTTGCATCTGAAGCAAGTCCTCTGCCATGGAGTCTGGTTACAGTAGTTCTACAGTATCCCACAATGGACAAACCAAATGAAGAGGGTCTTTTGCATTTTCATGTTCCCTGGAGGCCACTATAGTTTCTCCTACACACTTGGAGGAGGGACAAAGCAAATCATTTACAGCTAGTTGTAATGTTCAACCTTAACACTAGACGTCACTAAATCCCACAAACTCAATCCTACTCATATTACTTAATGCATATATGGATGGACAGATGGATGGATGAACCAAAATGTTTCAAATATGGAAATAGATGTAACAGCATCTATGTGAATCATGTTAGAAGTGTAAATGTTATAATGTCTTCACCTGCACCGTGTTTCTAATTAATTCTGCGCATAAAAATGACAGATAACAAAGTAAATGTTATTAGATCAGAAAAAAATCCTCCACTATCACATTGTGAATTATATCAAAGTGATGGCATCATGTAGAGCCACAATGATGATTCAGTTCATCATCATCACTATTAAAAATGTCATTTTGAGCTCATTTTAAATATGTTATTGACTAAAGACTCAAAAAATAATTGGCACATTAACTTATAATGAAAATAACAACAGTTTCACTCACACTTGTTATTGATAGTGAAGTGCACCAAATGAGCTGTAATGTCCTCCTGTATACAGTTATGAAAATGTAATTGTGCTGAAAAGAACACAGATTTAAAAAAGAACATATCACGATTTACTAAATACATTGGCATTGTACATTGGCAGTAATTACACTGTTGCAATTTATTTTAAATCTTTTGATTCACAAGTCATGCGAGCAGCACAGTGAGAAGTCAAACAGGCGTTATAAAGAATGGATTGTTCTCATGAAGTTGTCATCTCAGAGGAGAGAAGCTGCTCAGAGGGGAAGTCAAGGTCTGAGTCGTCTGCGTTGTGGTCGGGACAGCCGGAGTCTCTTGAACAGTTGTTCATATCTGCCTTTGTTTTCTTACCGGGGGTCTCAGCCTCCTGATTGGCCTCATTCTCCAGCTGACTATCAACTGTAAATCAGAGAAGACGGGTTGGTTGGATATACTGTCAGAGAGTTGAATAGACAAGCAGCAAGTAATCCTTTATTGTTCCTGCACATTATGGCTGAACAGCCTATCTGTCTGCAGCTACTGTCCTTGCATGTGCTGCTCTATTCTCAGAAATGCTCTTTGGGGTTATCCTGTTATCCTTAACCTCTTTAGTTTGCCTCTTTAGTGGCGGAGATCCCCTCCCAGTCTTATCTGCTAGAGGTGTAATGTCACTTGTCTCTTTTTCTAACTGAATCCAAAAGTCTCATCATATTTTTTTCCAATTTTATCATGTCACAAAATGTACATGATGACACTGTCCTTGTATGACCTCTTCTCTGTTTGCCATTACTCACAGCTCAGTTGCTGCAGGGATTCGACAGCGGCGAGCAGGCGATGCCTGTGCTCTGGATCAGTCATGTTCAGCTCCATCAGGTGATGCTCTCTCAGCCTCATCAAATCCTCCACAGTTTGGTAACCATTCAACAGCAGAGATGAGGAATACGCCTGATAAAGTGGAAAAAAAACCTTATTCAGAAGAGAAGGAACAACCTGTTTGTTTGGAGGATAAAACAAAATACAAAGAAAAACAACATACCTCCAAACTGAGATGCCTTAACACTTCCTTCACAGTTGATTTGTGTCTCACTTTGGGGGTTTGTGTTTCCTCATATGTCTCCGGACTCTCCTCTGTCAGTACATCCACATAAATGAACTTGAAATTTCCAATTCTGCCATTCAGCTGGCCTGTCCAGATTCCCATCGGGGGCTTAGAAATGATGTCAATCACATCTCCCACCTATATAAAAGTTTAATTTTCATTTTATTACATTTATTTATTGGTGATCATGTACAAAAACATCATACCTCCAGAGATACTTCATACCAGAATTACTTTCTAGAACAATACATTGAAAAAGTATGACCATTAAAGAGTCCAAAGAGTCTACCACTACAGTGATTTGAGCTAAATGCTAGTGTGTTTATGTCAATAATATCTTATATATTAAAGCAATATTAAGATGCAGATGTTTTTGCAGGTTGTTTATAGTATTTACAATGGTCATCATCTTAGTTAAATGTGTGCTAACATTTGCTAACTATCACCATCATAATCAGTATTTAACAAATTAAAATTATAATTCTAACAAATTAAAATTAAAATGACAGATCATCAACAAAGTCATCAACAGGTCATCAACAATGAAGACATGATTAATTTGTTTGAAATCTATGAATATCTGTGCAACATTTGGTCTGTCAAAAGCTTCATAAATCTGCTTCAACTTCACTAGACTCTCAGTGCCACTGCCACTGGGCTGGCTGAAAAAACTTGTGACTGACATCTTAAATCTATGTAGGTCTCCATTCCTATCATGACACAGCCAGTAATACATTATCACACACAGATTATTGTATTCCATTGACTTTAACACTTGTTTACCTTAAGTTTGAGGGATTCTGTGTCATATGGACTTGGCACATGGTCCGTATGAACTCTGGCTTTGCCCCAGTAGTGTCTGGTTAACAACAGATCGTCCTCCAGCCTCAGACTACCTCTGTTACTGGAGCAGTCTGACCCACTGGTGACTCCACCTGGGGAGCAGCACACAAAGGTTGGGGTTCAATAATGTGTAGAGCTAATTACTGCGTTGAATTAAAGCACTTTGTGATTGCCCATGTCAGTAACAAGATTGTTTGGGTGCAGGGTTTGCTGTGTTAAAAGGTTACTGTGCTTCTACAAATTAGTGCACCCAATGTGGAGTAACAGGAGTGTACAAATGAAGGGTTACGTCCTTCATCAGGTCATGGTGTGGGGAGTACACTTAGAGAAGATGCTTACTTGAGGAGCTTTGTCTACTGTTGAGGCTATAGAGGCTTTCCAGTGAGTTACTGGACTTCCTCTTTCCTTCAATAAATGGTTGTCTGTCACCAGCATCCTTCTTCCATGCTTCATTTTTCTGGGTGTCTCCATTCTACATGGTAAAAAAAAAAGAAAAAAAGTCACATTTTATTCTCTTATATATGTTCTTTGTTCTCTGTCATTTATTGTCTCCTACTGCCACCAAACAAAAGAGAAAGCTAACCAACCAGAAAGCTTACTCAGAGCGCTAAGCTGCTGGGTTTGACTCCTCGTGTGATGGAACAGCTCAGTTTATGCTGGAACATGCAGCTCCTCTGGCAACAAAACACTTAATCCTGCAAGAGTCGCCTTGCTTTTTATAGCTTAGACCTATGGGAGACATGTACCGTGCATAATCCCAGACAACCTGTGTTCACCTTCTGACTTCCTGTTCTTCTTATAGGGACTACAGGGATGGGTTCAATGGTATTGCATCACAGACAATATGAATTCGAGATATTTCATATTTTTCTGTTCAACTTCATGTAATTTGTAAATAAAAATAATTTCCTACTGTTTGGGCCAGAAAAGGTGATTGTTTCCTGTTCTTTGTGCAAAAGCAGCTTCCAGGAAAGGCCTGATCCTTCAGATGATACAGCGTCAAGTATCATCATCATCTACAGCTGATAGAAGCAAGTGGGCTCAGGATTACTGAAGTAAACATCTGTCAGAGTCATATTCACTGATACCAACTGAGACTTTACTGAGCCAAAATAAAGCCTGGTTTTCTCTGTGTTCAGAAGTTGACTTATGTGGACTAACTGAACTCAGAGGCTATGGTATCATCACACAGTGGAAATATGGAAAGACCAATCCAGTTTAGTTGCATAGAGTTTTATCGATGATGTAAGTATGAGTTGCCATCAGTCATTAACTGATTGTCTTTTGAGTATTAACTGTGTTAATCTGTGCATTAAATCATCATGAATTATGCATTAGCTGTGTATATTGTTGAGTGTGTATTTTGTAACATTACTGTAGCTTATACAAGTGCTACTATACATAACATCTGTTAGCAGTTATTGTTACTGATAAATTGTCTGTGTTATTGTTAAAGTTGTCTTTATTTTTTCATTTTTCTTTATTTCATTATTTCTTCATTTAGTATTACTGTGGTCAGTAGCAGTTCATTTGCATGAAGGAATTCTAATGAAAATCAGGCCGTTCTGAGGGGTAGAGATGCAGGCAAATATGCCTAATGTGAGAGGTATTTGTAAAAAAATTACTTTAGAGACATGTTCAGTGGAGCTCATAGAACCATGTTAACTTGTTGTAAAAAGAGCATAATATGGGACCTTTAAATAGTCATGTATTTTTAAATGATGACAGTGGTTTTGAAAATATCAAATGAAAACTGTTAACATGTCATTGTCATATTGTTGGTTTAGGTTGTGTTTTAGAGTCGTATTGATGTATAAAGTGGGTTCATTTGACCAGATAGAGTGGGTGTGGCCTGTCAGTCCCTCCTGCACTGGTGTGTAAAGGCCTGTCTCTGAAATGGTAAACGATACTTTGATTGATAGTTTGCAGCCTGGCAGAGCAGGTGTGGCGTTGACAGCTGTGTCTAGCTGCTAACAGATGTTATTTCATTAGGTGTGAACCACAGCAAATGCAGGGTGCCGTGAACTTCAAACTGGTTGTATTAACATGAGCTTCGTAGGGTGCTTGACATACGATGATGGCTGTCAGAGCTCTCTGTGGTGAGGCCTTGACGTGCTTCCCGTCACTTTGTGATGAAGTCTCCATTTGCTCTCCCTGTAGCCTCGATTTGGTTGGATCACCATTCTGCTAATGCATGAGAGCATACTGTAAACAGATGGCTCTCCTACAACTGTACAGCATACATTTTCCTTCTAAACACTGGATTTGGTGCAGTATGTGGAGGGAGCCTGAGAACATTAAATTGCTAGATGGTTTAGTAGACACACTGAGGAAGTTGGTTCTCTTACCAAGCAGCTTCCACGATCCTGTGGTTTCATTAAAGGCGAGTGTCCGAGGATGTCAAATCTCTGAAATCTGGTCAACTGTTTGGGTAAAAGAGAGATTAAAATCAGTGTTTTATTGTGACAGATGGACATATTATGTGTGTGTGTGTGTGTACTGTCCCCCTGACCCCACAACACAAACAGTTTGTCTTTATCCCTGTTTATGGCCTGCAGAAATTAGGTTAACCACCCTGAGTTAATGTATTGTATGTGTTGTATATGAAGGACCTTGTTTCACTGTGTCATGTGCAGGGAGGTTCAGTTATTTTTGCCACTCAATTTTTTACAGTTTATTCCATCCTGTTTAATTTTTTATGAGCTGCTGATCTAAAGGTCATTAAAGGTGTCATTAAAGGAAAGAGAGTATGAAATCAGTGGTTGGCCATTAGCTTCAGTTTAACAGTCATTTAGCGCTGCACTCAGAACATCTGTTACACCGACTCTTGGATCATTTCCCAGCATTGACCGTTACTGAACTGAGGCCTCGCTGTCACACACTGACCATTAATGCCTTAATCCTTTGTACTAGAAACAGTTTACAACTGTGGATATGTTCACTGCTTGTAGTGCATTGTTTCCTATTTATTGATGCAGACATACTGCCAGATGCATACTAATGCTGAGGCAGATGTTTTGGGAATATAACAGTGTGGTAACTTATAGAAATATGAAATTATTTCACCACTACATGTAGCAAAGATAAGACAAGAGTCAGTCTGGCTGAATGCGGAGTTAAAGGATCACCAGAAACTTGTGTGTGAATACTGCTACAGTCTATTTCCTGTTTTATCATCCTCCACATATAGTTAAAAAAAAACATTAGAATCAAAGGAGCAGAGGCGGACATATCCAGAATTTGTCCTAAGCATGGGTTAAACTCCAACGCTTCTGGAGCTTACATTTCCCATAATGCAACTCAGTAAGCATCTTTTCTTGGATGCTGACTCATGAATGTTGTAGTGATGAGACTTGACGAAGCACAAAGAGCCACAGAAGACACTTTTGTGCTCTCAATGACAAGAAAATGAACTTGATGTAAAATCAGTGGTGTCCCATTCCTGACCTGATGTACAACTGTAACACTGCTGCTTGCTCCACTTTAACTTATCAAGTCATAAACTATAATATTATAAATTATAATACAATGGACAGATGACTGTTATCAGCCAGTTGCAGCAGGATGCTCTGTACACTTCCATCACAGTCTTACGTAATGTCATCATATTTGTTTTGTTTTAATGTGCCTATAATTATGCTATTATTAAATATCAGTTTATGAGGCATCAGCGGTGCTAACTGAGGCTGAAAATGAAACTGAGCTGTAGCAGCTTTGCTTCAGAAAACCATAAAAGCAATTTTAAAAAAACAAGTATTAGCTTTCAATTACAGTTTAGTTCATCTAAATGTTCCCTAAAGAGCTGTGAGGTACAATTAGAAAGTCAGGCACTGCAAAGCACACTTTAATGACACAGGTCTGAGAGCAGGCTGCATAGAAACAGCAACAACAGAAAGCATTAGAAATTTCTGATGTATTTTAGAACAAAAATACAGATATTTAAAGATCCTATGTGTCACATTTTATCATAACCCCATAAAAAGGGTCTGCCTCCCATAACTGAAATGGAAATAAGGTTATATATTCCAGCATGTTAATCTTTTTCAATAAAGTATCCTGCTGTGTTCAGAGGGATATTCCACTGCTCTTTAGTCATTTAGGACAAAATTAAAATATTGAGAACATCTACAACTTTCAGAGGGAGAATCTGCACAGACAACACTTGTGGTTTAGCTAGCTGGGTTGTAATTTACTGAACCTTATATCTTACTGGGCCCTGTGGGAGGTGCAGATGTGTGATGGAGCGGGTCAACGGTGGTGGAGACAGACTGGGCTGCTTGTTGTCCAGCTCCTGTATCAAACTCTCAAAACGATCCCATTCTTTGGTCCTGGGCAGTGATGTGGTGCTGCTGCAGATCCAACGCTTATGCGGCGCCTGGTGGCAGGTGTGGTAGAAGGAGCTCCAGGGCTGCGGACACTCAAACGGACTCCACAGAGGATTTCCAACCGTTGGCCTGCAGCTGTCATCCTCCTCTAGATCTTCATGGCCTTTGGCCTGTTGCTGCTGCTGTGGTGATGGAGCAGTGCAGGAGGACTTTTGTGTTCTCTTTCCCAGGCTGATGCAGGTCAGCATCGGGTTGCTGTTACCCAGCACATCTGACATATGATCTGAAGATTAGCAAAGATTATATTTGATTATAATGCAGTTATGTAGCTTCTCTCACAAGCTGAAGAACACCACCTGCATTAACTCACCATTATCCTCACACGTGTTCTCTTCTTTTCTAGCTCCACCCTGATGTCCCTTCTTTGTTTGCACCAGACTCTGTAGCTTCCTCGGTCGTCTTTTGGTTTGTATGGATTCTGCTGTGTCAGCTGCAGATTCACCAGCCTGTAACAAAGAAACAATATGTGCATTCAAAGCAGAGTGTCCGACATCCACAGCATCAATTACAGCACTACACTTTTCAATGCTTTTAGCCAGGTTGAAAAAATAGTAGTGTGCATTAAGTAAGCACATTTACTCAAGTACATGTTTGAGATACTTGTACTCAATCTTTTTCTAGGGGAGATCTGGTCAAGATGGTAGAATTATATGTTCCAGACATGACAATACTGAAAAGTAGGAGACAGTAGGACACTGAAGGTTCAGCTCAGTCTGAGATACAAAGTTCTTTCATTCAATTTCTCTCTACAAAGCAGACACTTAAAACTTTCCACCTCAGCCCATACCCTGAGGACAAACAGCTGATAACAGCTGTGACCTTTAACCTCAGATTAAGATATTAATTTTACATTTTATACACTGATCACCCTGTGAATGATTATCTTATTACAAAGGCACCTGTTAGTGGGTAGGATATATATCAGGCAGCAAGTGAACATTTTGTCCTCAAAGTTGATGATGGAAGAAAAAAAAATTGTGCAGAATAAAGTTGTCAGTGACTTTGTCCAGAACCAAACTGTGATGGTTTAAAGACTGAGTCGGAGCATCATGACGCAGGTGCTCATGATGTTATGACTGATCAGTGTCATATATCAGTCACATCATTGTGTCATTTCATTTGTTTCTTTATTATTTCAGTGTGTTCTCATTACATTGTCTACATTACAGTATAAGTTTCACCCTGTACGATCCAGCTTTTTTCATCCAGTCGCTTCACTATCACTTTTCTCCTGTCCTTGCTGCCTGGTTGTGATGTTCTCATCTCAACCATCAGTTTGTTGGCATGAAAAGCATCAAACAGCACAAAACCCAGGTGTCCCACAGAACGCAGGGCAGATATAAAAGGCCCTTGTAAAGGAGATTAAAGATTATAAAGCAGATTGAAGTGGACAGTGGATCTGATTTGGCTGACATACAACTGACCTCCCTCATGTTTACTTTACATTCACTTCTTACTTAACCTCCCTCCAAACTTCACGAGCATGAGACATTTGCCAGATTTTGCTGTTTCACTTTACCATAACTTTACTGTGATATAAAATAATCGATTCACCATGTTTTTTCCCTGTTACATAAGCAGACTGTGGAAAACACGTGCACTCATATGTGCACAAACATCCAGGTATTCTCAGTATCTACTGTATGTGCCAGTCTGTCACACACAGCCATGTGTTTACAGGATTAATTATCATTTGTTCTGCTATGGTGAATGTGTCCGCATGTGAACAACAAAATCTTCTCCTGTGAAGTGTGAAAAATTAAACTATAACAGTGATGCTCTACAGACACTGGCACCGTTTTAGATAATAGAGTAAGGTTTACTTTAACATTTATGTTGTTTTTGCTTCACCAAAGTCATCAGACTGTGGCTCTGCTGGAGACTGAAAGCTGCTGTGAAGTGACAGTAACATGGTTTTACCTGAGCTGCTTGATGTGTCTGTGTTCTGTCAGAGTTCACCTCCTTCACTTTGTCACCTCTCGTCAGCTGGTTGCTCTGACAGGGAGACTCACACGTCTCTGTTGGAACAGTCCACACATCAGACAATGATTCATGTCCTTAATGCATTTTTCATTTATTCAACACTTCAGGTAAAAAATACCAACCACCACACACTCTCTCTGATTAGTTCACATCAACTGTTTTTTTTAGTTTGATCTCTAAACTCAAAAGAATGTGGTTTCCTGAATGTAAGTACTTTGGTTTGCTCATGTAGATGGTCCTTACCTCTGTTCTGGATTTTCTTTTGATGAGATAAGTCCTTCTTGTCGCCAAGTGACACCCAGCAGGAGTGATTAATGTCTTTTTCTGCAACAGACAAGCAGGTTCAATTTGTAATATAAGAGTCTGAGGTTAGCCCTCACCATCTGCAAGACGTAAATTTGCACCAACCTAATGTTTCATTGTCCAAGAGTGATGTTGGTACACATGACCTAAAATGAGAAACGGAAATGACAATTTAATTTCCTAATGGGATCTAAGTTGACTCTAATGAGTGAAAGAGGGGCAAAGAAAAAAAACACAACCAGAGAAAATCAATTAAGAGACGCTGTGCATGCTCACTTAAGAAAAAAGATATTACTAAAGAAAATGAGCTCACATACCTTTTACTGATCCCTTTTAGTTTTATTGCAGTCTGAGGTGGGTCCTTGGGGAAACAAAGACAGACATAACTTTTAGTGAAATTAGTAAGGAAAGAATAAAAACTGCAGCCATTAGCCAGCATCCTGATCCTTGTAAAGTAATGTTATACTGTAAGAACACTTGCTTAACATCAGTGTGTTGATGCTGCATAATATAGGAACACATTTATTTCTTCTCTTGGCAAAAGAAGAGAAGTAACAGTAACAGATATATAGCAGCCTCCTGGTTTTCCTAAACTTCTTTCTTGGCTGTTCAGGGACCATTCAGCAAACTCAGTTATTTTAAATATTTGGAAACTGGATCAGGTCTCGATTAAAGTGACATCAAACTTACAGAATCACATGGATCAGAACACCCCCGCTCAGGTTTACACCTCAGTAGAGCAGGGCTGCACTGGCACTTGGGCAGGACTTCCTTCTGTGTTTGGCTGTAGGCTGGTTCATATATACTTTCTGTTGAGCCCTCCTGAAAACAGGAACAATCCACAGTTTGCATTGTGACATCAAACTTAGATTGCAAATACACTGAATCACTCTTTAAACTTCACTCACTCTTTAAACTTCACTTACATTTAAACTTTCAGACTAAATATATCCTATTGTTGAGGTTCATCAAGGTGGAATTGTCTGTGATCGACCAGTGGTCCGACTACACAATATAAAATCAATGAAAAGCCTCACATCAGGAGCAGGTGAGCATGTCTTCTAATCTGTGCATTTGGCATCTATGCTGGTGTAATTACTCTGTGTGTACAGCGTGTCACTCAAACATGTAGAATCAATATCCATCACTCTTTCCTGTACTATTTTCTTTTTCATTTTCTCAACCAGTGTGTCGTGCATGTCAGCAGTCTGTCATGAACACACTCATTTAGTCAGAATGTTTGGTCATGTGTAAAGACAATGCTGGATTATGTTCTGTGGGGGTAGAGAGGTCTACTGTATGCAACATCAGGTCAGAGATTGTCAGTTGTCCATTAGTTTTATACAAAATTCAGCTCCCAAAAGAGTAGAAACATTTTCAAAAGGAATTTATATTAAACCTGTAAAATCCTGAATAGTCATACATCCTTCCCTGCCACACTTTGGATCCCCCAAGGCTCTATCATGGACCAATTTTATTCTCAAGATTTGGCATTTCTTTCCATCTTTGTGTTTGACACAAATTTGATGTAATTCAATTTCAGTTTGTAGACAAACCTTTTTGAAAACTTACGACCTGTCCTCTGAATGGCTCTTAGACAAATTCAAGGTATAATTTTCTGTTTTATTTTGATAGTCATCCTTTTTGTGGTCTCTACTTCCTGCCGGCCTTTTTGCCAATTACCTGTCCTGCCCTGATGAGTTTCACTTGTGTCTTGTTAACTCCACTTTACCCGAGTGTATTAAACCCCGAGTCTGTGTCTGTTACCAGAGACTATTTTTGTTCCTGGAGGATTTCTTGTAGTGATCCTTGTGTCCCTTCCCATTTGTTTATTTGTTTTTGGATCATTTTGCACATTGTCTCTTTTTCATTAAACATCAGACAGCCCTCGTGTGTCTGCATGAAGTTTTTCCTCTTGTGTTCCTGGTAACAGCCTCAAAAAAAAGTCATTGGCCTTGATAATCAGCATTCACACGTATAATACTGAAAACCTTGGTAAAATTGATTTCATTCTCAGCTTTGAGCTAAATATGAACAAGCCTGTCCAATGCTGTTTTTATCATCTGGAAAATAAACAGAAACAACAGTAGACATATTATATATTTCATTTTTTCATTTTCATGTGATTATGTTCTTCATGGTCTTCTGACAGATATGTATCAGCCAAAACTCACAGAGCCCAAACTGAACAAAATATTGTAGTTAGATGAACAGAATGTAAGAAAAAAAAGATTACCTTGAGTAAAGATGCCTTGAGTAACTCTATCAGTTAGTGAAAGAGCTTTTATTTTAACCTTTAAACACTTTATGACCTGTGGACCTGAATTACAGTATTGGCCTCTTACCACCTACTGACGGTTTAAGGCAGTGGAGCAGAAACCTGTTGGCTCTCCTCATGTCAACAGACACAAAGCTTTTACTGTTTCACTCAGACTCACACAAAAAAAAAACAGAATGTCATTTTAAACCACTTCCTAAAACCTCGGTAAATGATTTGGTAAGATGTGTCTCTGATTATTTCAATTTTTGTAAATTTGTAAATCTCACACCCACACTGTACACTGTATCACACATACTACTTTAACTCTGTGTTGCTAAATTTAGGATGTTACCTGAGATTAAAGCACCAGATCTGACTCTGGGTGCCAGTGCCAGCATGGTATTAACATCTGCTACTATAAATTGTTACTAATCTTTTACTTCAACTCTTGGAACAACAACTACAACTTAAAACAATCATCAGTGTAACAAATGCAGCCATGTGACAGAGTTTGCATTCATCAGCCATACTAAACACTGGTCTTATTCTTCAAGGTTAAGTTACACTGTTGTAAAATGTATCACGTTAACACCATTATTGTATATCATATAGTGAAGATATTACATTTACTGTTATACTTCACCAACACGATCCCAAAAATACAAACACAGCAAAGTAACAACACGAGTTGTATGGATCTTAGAAAGAAGGAAAGTTGTTTGCAGTTTTGTCTCGTTCCCCAGAGAGCTCATTTCAGATCCTTGTCAACAATAACATCAGCGGTGTCTCCCACTGTGGCACACGCAGCCTCTGCCTCTGAGGCTGCAGAGAGTGAACAAGCGCTCCTGACAGACACATCTTAAAAAGTACAGCAGCCGAGAAGATGATGTATCTTACCAGTGTGAAGCAGAACAGGTTCATGTTTGAAGGTCTATGCCAAAGACAATGGAGCCAAATAGAGAAGAGCCTCTGGGGACGCACAAATACACTTTCACATGCATACATACGCCCATACACACCCCCTGCGTTGTAAAGCCTCATGCAGTGCCCGTGCTGTTACCACAGCCCAATGGACTAATCCTAGTTTCAAATCCCTCAAGTAATCCAATAGATGCAGTGAGCCATCACTGTCCAACAGCAGCCTCAGAAAGAGCCAGGCCACCCGGAACAACAAGACAGTAAACAACACAGACCGGCTTTGTTTGGCATGCATCTGAATGGTTACGATAATGACCTGATGCAGTTCATAATCACTAAGTGAAGTTTAACCTCTAGAGAGTATGTTTGCTGGAAAAAACATTAATTTCTTCTTATCGTCATTATTTGTTTTTATTCAAGCAGAATGCATATGTTAAATGTCTGCAGGGTGGAGTTTAAAATTCAACCAGGAATACTTTTAATTCTATGCAGAGAAATAAATTTGATAATCTGGATAAAAACATGTCTGCACCATTTTCCACCCAGCGCTATCATAGTGATTGAGCCTATTTCAAACAGTGGGGGTTCCCACAGGGAGGCTCGAGAGACGTTTACCTGTTCTCAGCACAGTGATACTTGAGGAAATATCCATGTTTCCCTCTGACAAATCCCATAAATCTCTAAACACAAACCTCTTATCACAGTTTCTTTTCATCTACTCAGAGGATAAACATCGGTTTAAACCTTTAAGTTCCAGCTCTTGCTCTCTCCAGGCAGTGGTTTCACCGAAGAGGCCTTTGAAAATAACATTATTACAATTATTCCTGATGTCAAGCTCCATGTTAATCTCCTCTCGAAAGCCCACCCCCCGCCCCCGTTCCTGCCCCTAGTACAGTTGTCTACACCTTCTCCAGCCCCGATGTCTTTTTTTTTCCATCCGGAGATAAAGGGACCTTTCATCTTGCTGTGATCACGGCTCCGCAGCAGAATTAGGTCAGAGAATGAGGACAAGATTTCTCTGGTAATAAGAAGCAAAGATGCTACTTATATTTTAATCTCTATTCAAGAGTCTTACTGCTGATCCAAAATATCCTGTATTTCTTACGGTCTCATCTCTGTCTTTATAGAAGGGTAATAGTGAATCACTGGAGTGCCAACTTGTTCACATGCTTTTAATGTAGATGTGGGACCCACAGTAATGGACACTGAGCTCACAGGAGACAGATTTGAGAACAGAATGTTCAGAATCGAAGCACCAGTGTGACACTAAGGAAAACTCTAGAATGATATTAGATTTGTATGTTATTCCTTATAGTGATAATATTAAATACACATCTACAAAGACAGCACTCAGTTATACACACAGTGATTCATAGTGACACACACTTCCTCCAACTAAATAAAGATAAAAATGGAGATTTATTGTATTTGGTGCTAAAGAAGGAAGGAAGCTGTACACTGCTGCACATCATGAGTCCTTTTTTTTCTTTAAAGCTCAAAAACCAGGTCAGAAATCTTGGCGTTATCATATTATCACTCCCACATCAAGTCTGTTACAAAATCTGCCTCCTTATCTAGAAATATAGCAACAATGGAGAGGATTCATGTCTAAATAATGTCTAGAAATCAACTAAATCGCGCTTTCATTTCTGGTAGGTTAGACAACTCAAACAGCCTTTTCTCAGCTTCTTACAATAAAAACACTGAGGTGGCTACAGCTCATTCAGAAAGCTTCCGCTAGAGTTTGAGCACAGACCAAGAAAAATGAACATATTTCACCAGTTCTCAGGCCTCTGCAACTTCTAGTTTCTCAGAGAAAAGACATCAAAACAATGAGTCTTGGGTCAGGGTCTAACCCTCCAGACCACTACTTATGCTGCACACAGCTGGAATTAACTTGAATAGACTGAAACTGAAATCTAATAGAAAATTGAAATATTGTAAATAGAAATTAAATCTTAAATAGAATCTTAAATAGAAAATGTTAAAGGTGTGGTAAACCCTGGCCTCTTAAAAAAACAAACATTTACATTCACCTTTTTTAATTGCTTTGTTTGTTTGTAATTGCTGTTAATAACTGCACTCTGACTCTGACACACAGTTTTTATGTGTTATTATTTTTCATGCATCCACATCTAAACTTGCCTTGTATAAAGAAAATCTTAAATTTGTTGTGTGTTGTACAGAAGAGTTTTGAATAATTGCAACTTTGTTCATTTATTTTATTTATTTTCATATTTGTCAGCGGCTGGTTTACAGAACATGAAAGCTGCTGTGTTGTCAGCGTCATCCTGGTTCACACTCACCCAGGTACACGCACTCATACCTGGACGTTGCCCAGTTCAACCACTTGGCCACTGATCTCTTGGCTGCTGAGCCACTGAGGATCGAGCACGTTGCTCAAGGGCGCCTCAGCAGTGGTAGTGGCTGCTTACCGCTGTAACTCAACTAGCTTCGTAATCCTCAGAGTAGCTGTTAGTATTACAGCATATTAAACATGTTACAGCTGCATATTTAACATGTTACGGCTGTGGCTGCTTTTAGATTCTGACCCCTGCTACAGAACATCTGCCACAGTCAGATTTCTGATCTGGTTTCATGCATTTAAGCTTTTTTGGGCTTTGATATCTTGTTGAAAAATGACTTGTACTTAACTAAACTTGACTGAGCCACGTCTCAGCCACAAAACATCCCTATACTGCACTGTTGGTGTCTGTGATTTCACAACGAGACATTCCAAAAAGTTGAATCAAAGCTGTTTGAAATCCCCACAATAATCTATGTCTATGAATTATTGTCACTATGATACATTCTTTGGGTATTTCAATGAAAATATACATGGTTACACCCATAACAATGCTGCTTGGCTTTTAAATATTATTTTCATTCTTTCTGCTTATTTCCAGCATTTCCTGTTTCATTCTTACATCCCTAACATGTTTATATCCCGTGTGATCATCAGTCCTGCCTCTAATATCTTGTACCTGTGTCAAACTATCTGTTTCTGGTTTGTGATCCTGACTGTCCCTCTGGCCTTGTTTGACAGTGTCTTTTGTCTAACTCACTACAATGATTTAACAGCCAAATATACAGTAAGTACAATAACAGCTGGGATGCCCTAAAGACAAACAAAAAAATATTTTTCCATTGCTGTTTGTGTTTGGAACAATTCATGGATGTCTGAGCACATGAGATGTTCAAGCTTGTGCCATTTCCTCACTGTGAGACACATAAAGGAATTTGAACTGATCGGCTTCATCATGCAGATATTTTGTTTACAAATCATGAAAGTGTCGCTTAGAGCCACTGTTGGTTTGTGTGCCAGTGTGCTGCCCTCTACTGGGACCTGTCAGGAATACAATTTACTTAATTCACATACTCAGCAGGATTGTATTTAATCCCAGAATGTTCCCGACCTAATAATCAGCACTGACAAAACTAGTCTCTGTTGTTTTGTCCCCAGATGAGGCTTGGATGAAACCCTTAGGCTGTGTGAGGGATAAACTCTCACACAGATAATAAAACTCTCACCACTGCTTTTAACTTTACATGTTAAAAAAGACACGTCACCTGAGTCTGTGACCTTTAATACACAAGTAAACAATTGTTTGGCAGCCGCCAGAGTCTACAGTTTACAATTTACAGTGTAATTTGATCAGAATAACTTAAACAAATCCATTAGTTTCCAAGTTCAGTGTCAGTACAGTAAGGAAACAACAGTCTTCTGGTTCTGAGCCTCAGCTTTACATTAAACCACATCTCTTATCACACGGACAGTGGACAGTAAGTGGCTGTTTTACTTTGCTCCTGTAGATGGCAATGTCACACCTACTGATTTTAAAGTGGCCCTGAGCTCATTTCATCTGTCATCTACACTGTTAATATGAGCAGCTCTTATTAATAATAAGAGGGGATGTGATAAAATGTGTGGAAACTGACAATTTTGAAATGCTGCCATTCCATAATGTTAAAACCTCTACACGTGTTTATATAAATTTTTGAATTTCCTTCGGTCGTGTAATAAGTTACAAAGGAAGCACACTACGCTCTGAGAATGGAGGAATGGCTGCCATGGGATCTTATATTACTTGCATAAATTTTGTCCAATGCAGCAACAGTTATTCTAGAAAAGCTTAATTAAACACTGTAATTCTTCCTGTGACAGTCTGAATATAATATGGTCCATCAGTTCCCATTACATGCCTTCCACTGTGTGTAATTATAACATCAAATCACAGCCACACCTTCAGCCTAAAGCTGCTGCTTTAGGTGAAGTTTGACCTCCACACTCAGGCAAAAGTACAATTCTCATTCACTCTGACACGCTTGTCCAAACGGGGGATGGAGACTACACCTCTGACCTTTCTCCCAACCTCCCGTTTACCCAGCATTCCTGCACTGACCTCTGACCCCAGGACACAGAATCTAAGCCCAGAGGCTACGACCCACCGCCCTTTATTGCGACCTTTTGAACTTTTGACACCCTCAGTCAAAAAGTGAAACAGTTTGTCCCCTTGGAATAAATGACCTCTCGTCCCCTTGTCTGGCAAAGGTATGTGAGTAGGTTGACCCCGCTCAACCTTTCATTAGCGCTTCCTTTTATTACACTGCTTCCTCCCCGCTGCTTCGTCAGCACGTCACAGGATGGGGGATGGTGCAAGAGGGGAGAGCGAGAGAGAGAGAAAGAGAGAAGTGAAGTGCTGGGGAGAGATGAGAAAGAGGGAGGCAAAAGAAACCTAAAAGAGAAAGCAAGATATAGAGGCGGAGAGAAGGAGATAGGGACGTAAAAAACGGGGGCAGAGATAGAGCCGAGGAAAGATAGATTGGCAGCATCTGCTGCGTTGACTGAAATGTCACCTTTAAATGGCTTCCCTGTCCTTGATGCCAGACCTCCCTATCTGATCTCCATTCTCCTTGGGAGTTGTAGTTCTGATGACTTATGTAGGACACAAAACAGGTCTCTTATAAAATATAGCAGCAGTTGAAGATAAGCTTTCACCAAAGGGAAGAAGCATTTCTCATGCGTCCTGTGGCTGTGTAAGCATTGCTGAAATTGACCATTTGAATGTTAAGTCAAAGGTCACTATGCCATGAAAGAATAAGATAATTGGATTTTGTGTCTAGCTGAAATCCTGGGCGATGCATCCACTCACCTCAACAACGGTAATTCTGTTTAGCTCTCATATGATATAAGATTTGTTTTCTTAAGCACCGCTGGTACAGTAATACACCTCTGCTCATCCTGAACAAATTTAGTTTAAATACCTCAATCGGATAGACATTATTTCAAATGTGGCAATGGTGATTTAGCTTTTATGTTCCCAAATAATATTCCCCGAAAAAGAATAAAAAGGCCCAAAAATAGAAGAACATTTATAGTATTTCACATAAATCTCATGCAGCTAAATCTGCCCTGAGGCAGGAACAGCACATCCACATCTGGAAGGTGGCAGATTATGTTAACTGTCACTTGACATGAGATGCAGTTGACATGTGTAAGGGATATGTTGTGTGTGTGTGTGTGGGATGGGGAGGTGGGCAGAGGGGTGGAGGGGGGCGTAGCATTTTGGGGTGAAGTCAGATCATGCTGACATTGCCTCCATGTGGTGGCCTGCCACAGGGCACAGCGGTGCCACACTTGATGTCATTTCTATCTTAAATGTCACTCTCAGTAAGCCCATCACCGTCTTACTGGCTCGTGTCCCCAGGGCCACGTTCACCCTTCAACCTTACAGTAATCTAGTGAAGAGAAGAGGGCAGCCAGACCTCGTCTGCGGCTCCATGAGGCCACTGTTTATTCCTCCTTTACATAATCTATTGTGTCACTGTAGGTCGTTAAACTCAAAGATACGTAGAAAAATATAATGAGGCTCAGCAGGCTGGTGACAGCTGCATTATGGGAGCTTACCTGCACACTTGATGTGTGTTCACTGGTCTTACTGTTGGCCCTTAAGTGACCTTTGATCCAGCGTGACCCTAAGGTCACAAGGGGCCCTTTCATTCCCACTGCTGTGGTGACAACTGGGCTAATTACCCACACCGTTACTCTGTGGGGGCCACAGAAGGAGTTAAGGCTGTAGGATGACAAACTGCTTGTGCGCGTCTACTGCTGCTGTTATGTGCAGCATTCATTAATGAGTACAGTGCTGTACGGGCTGCAGCCTATCATAAAGGAAGAAGCCTGCTGTTAATATGTTGACTTACAAAGCAGTTTGTGTCTCATTGTGGTTCTGAACAGAAAAGGATTTACAAACTTAACACATGAATTATTCAACTGCACATCCATTAAAATGGCTGTTCAGTTGAATAAAGCAGATGATGTAACCATACATTAAACTCTGTCAAAATAAAGACTGGAATTCACCACTGAACCTGAAAATAGAAATTTTAAAGGAAGTTGAAAGTGGTTGTGTGTTTTTTTTTTTTTTTATCAGTTTCCATTTTAGTTAAACAGTTGGTTCTGCATTTACTTTTCCATTTCACCTCTATTTATCATCCTACCACTTTCAAGGACATACACATACACACAACACAGTCACTGCTCGTCCATGAGGTGGTTTATTTTTTTTTTAAATACATTCCTCTGATCGGACTGATTTACTCATTTGTAAACACTGTGCTCCCTAATGGGCTCATAATTTGATTCATTTATTGATGAATGAAGTTATTCACTTGTGCGTCTTCTAGTAATATGAGTTTAACATGTCAAATTATTTATAAATCACTCTCTCAGATTTTATGTGGACAGTGATCACTGCTGTTCTCCTCAGTTCTGCAGAGCCTCAGAGCAACTTAAAGCTCATTTAAGTACTTTGACTTTTTTTTTGTTCACTGTCACTGCTCTATAATGCTTCGTTCAGCCTCAGCAGGCAGCTGTTTTCAACAAAACTCTCCTTAAACCCACTGTGCACTAACATGCCCAGTGCCAAGAGGCAAACAAACAAAGTTAGTGACTATCTAGTGAACATAGTGAAGCATTTAGCTGCTACAGAGCCAGAGATTTCCCTCAAGGCAAACCTAAAAGAGTGTACAGTTTGGTATATAGTGGACTTAAAATTATCAAGTAGTTAGAAACAAAACTCCCATATGAAATGTATCCTTATCATGTCCTAGTTTAATAAACCTGTCTTCTACTGACTATGTTTAAATATTAAAAAATTGTTTTCACAATTACACTGTAATTACACAATTATAGAGGCAAATGTCATCTCTTCTTGCATCATGTTAAGATCATAATAAACCAAGCAAAACATCTATGAACTGAGTCACAGACAGGAGGTGGAAGGCGAGTCTACAAAGCTCACTAAACTTTAAGTGTTATATTTTGTGTCTCTGGTCAACAAAGATCTTTCTCTAAACCTTAACCAAGAGTCTGAACACAGCCATAAAACTTTTTTAATAATGTTGTAGTCATACAAGTGGATGGTGTACAACAGGACTGGATAGTTTGGTCAAAAACAAACATGTTACAACATCTTACTGTTACACACATTATGAATGTTTTAATGACTCACACCAGCAGTGGCACTTCTGGTCTAATACTTCTCTTTCACTAACACTTCAAGCAACAGTGTTATCTCCTGGAAGACATCAAAATGGTGCACACAGGTTAGTAAACTCCTGATTCCTGCATTAGTTGAAACAGCAAATGCAGCAGTGGTGGAGGTGAAGAGCTGGATGGAGGCTGAGAGATTAAGGGATGAGATGCTAGAGCTTGCCAGTGGCTTTAGCATCTGCCCAGTATGTTAATGGAGCAGAGGTTAGCACCATCACCTCACAGCAAGAAGCTTCTGGGCTTGAACCTGCAGAAATGGTCTTTCTGTGGAGAGTTTGCATGACCAGTCCAATGAGTTTTCTCTAACTTCTTCCCACAGCACATAGACCCACAGGTTCGGTTAATTGGTGACTTGAAAATTGCCTGTAGGTTCGAATGAGTGTGAATGTTTGTCTGGGCCTGTGATAGATGTGTCCATGGTGTACCTCATCCACAGTCAGCTGGGATTGGCTTCAGTAGCTTCAAGGGATAAGTGGAGTAGATAATAGATGGATAACAGTCACTAGCAAACAGTGTCAACCATTCTTGCATTTACAGGACAAAAGTTTATAACATAGACTCTGAACAGCAACAGTTCAGGGCTAGCTTCAGTAGCAAAACAAAGTCCTGACTGAAGTTTGACGCTGAACTCGTAATAATTCTCCTAATTTTGATAAATTAACGCCTGTTGAGGTAAATGCTGGCTACCTAGCCATAGTAAAATATAGCACCTAAGTGGAACAAACCGTTCCAGCGTAATCACTCCAAAATAAAAGTGCTTCATCCTCTCTTTCCTCTTTTGTCACCTCCTGTGAGTGTGTAAGTGTGGCTCATGGGTGCATCAGCTCCAACTGACAGCAGAGCACAGAGATGTACCTTCACAATCTGCTTAATATCCATTGTAGAAATGCAGCTTCTTTGTGAAAGAATAAAACTCTCCTGAGCAGATTACCTCTCCACAACACAGGGTGGTTGTGAATATTGAACGTTCTGTTTAATCATTAGCACAGATATATGTAGCTGTGTTGTCTTTAATGTCTCTCTGTGAGCAGGTTGACAGCAGTGGAGGGAGTTTTCAGTCAGCTGCAGATCAGAGGTGTTTGTGACTTAAAGCAGCCCCTTTTACACCGCATCTGCACAACTCATCCACTTCATCAAAGACAATAATGAAACGCTTCCGTATGACATCTAAATATAGAACTCAATGAAAGTGGTGTCAAAAAAACAAACAAACACAAAATAGATAATCCATTTGTGACCCATTTCTGTCCCTGTGTGAGTTCCATTGTTTGGAATAATGATAATAAAAAAATTTCTCCTCCTCAGGCACATAAATATCTACAAAGCCCTCGTCACTGACAAAGGGTTTGTCACTGTGGGACCACGGTGAAATTAGGACTCCTGTACAACAGGAAGTGTGTACGATCACCAAACACCCTCTACAAAAAAAAAAAGGAAGAGGAACTGTGGCTTGTTGTACCACCAGTGTGATCCCACTTCTAATTTTGAGATTCCCTCCCCTATGCGTGCATCCAAGTGTGTAAAGCCAAAAGCATTAGTGCTGCCTCTCTGATCGCACGGCAGCACAGGAAGGACATTGTCACCATGTATTTTTAATGGGATAGCAAAATAAACCTGTTTTCTGGGGAGCAATTAGCCATTCTTCCTGCTCAATGTAAATTAGGAAAAGCTGCATAAAAGAGGCTTTAAAGGCCTGAAGAAGGAGCAGAGGACACAGACAGGATCTCACATTAACACGTGGCTCGTTCTTTATTACTGGGACTTACACAGCTCTTTCTCAATTCCCCTGTAACCCCTGCATGAACTGCGCTGCAGCCACTGATGCTCTACGCACACCTCTGTTTCTCATCTCATCCCTTCATTTCATGTTATCGAGTGTGTTTGCTGGCTTTGTGTTTTCTAAAGCGGTTATGCTGCTGGCAGGGAGGATATCAAACACCTCTGTCTCTCTCATGGCAAGCAACAGAGCCCAGGAAACCTCTTCCCTGCTCTGAACCACAGCACTGACTGTCAGGAGAGTTCAGATAAAACACAGGATTATGACTACAGTCAAGTGGTGTGGACAGGGCTGCCAGGGATTCTGGGCCACATAAAAAGATATAACACTGGGTGCCACCACATCCCAGCAGCCTATCACCACCACAGGCCACAGCAGATATATGCAACACATCTATACAATGGAATTCACTATCTCTATCACAACCTCTATAAGAGATGTGCTGAAGGCCACATTTTACGTTTTGAACAACAGGGATGAAAAAAAACCAGATTGAATAGCGTTCACTATATCACCTATATAATACAGCAGCTGTAAACATGTTGATGGAAAATAGAACACAAAATGTAACAATATAAACATGAAAAGGCCAAAAATGTGGTGCTATAGTTAAGGTCACCAAACAATGAATTTAAATATTATATGATGTTCAAAATAAGGAAAATAATAGCTAATAACTGTAGATTATTTAACAAGTTAGCTGGCGGGGTATGGGGATGAGTCAGGCCATGGGACAAATGATTTAGTCTTAATTACTAAGAGACTAAAAGAGAAGCAGAATATAATCACTCTGAATTTTCTGGTAAAGATCTAACAGATGTTAGAGGAGTAATAGGAGGCTGAATCTATAAACACAAGCTAACCTAATAATTCTCACCACTCTCACCCACCTTCCTTTTTTTCTCCTGTCTTTCTTCTGGTTTTTGGAAGGCAGATTTTCTTGATAAAGCTGAGCCATGAAGCTCCACTGGGACTCCTCACTCAAAGTTCACTGCTAGCAAAGGGGTGGTTGGGTGGTATGGTGCAGAATGAGCAATACAGAGGGTTTTTTTTTCTTTTTTTTTTGCCACAAACATGAAAAGAAAGAAAAATCATTGGTTTTACCATACTGTAAATAAATTATTCTATAGATAATAAATGGTTAAAATCACAGGCTCTTAAAACTGATGATCATTTCATCATCTGGCTCTCTAAGGAGTTTCGAACTTCATTCATCTTTAGTGTGATGATGCTGCAGTTACACAAGGAAAAGATTTTCGATCACATGACAAATTTGGCTATTTCTCACAGGCTGGTGGAAACTGTGCAGATGCGATGGATGTGATGTTTGTCACTTGTACAGTGTTTGGATGGAGCTTGTTTGCAAAAGTGAAAGCCGAGTGCATAGAGAGGCCTCAGGGACCGGTGATGTGCTGCTGTGATGCTGCCTGACATCTTCCTCAGAGGTGTTTCAGGCAACAAATAGCAGGTCTGTCTGCTGTCAGCCTGTAGGCCACCTGGGGGGTCAGGCCTGACACTCTGCGCCGTGACAGCACAAGCCCCCCCCCTCTGGTCCAGGGCCAGGCTGGAGCCCCAGAATGCACCGAGAGCTGTCACGGCCGATGAGGAGTGACGCTGGTGAGGACGGAGAAAAATCCCTCTTTCCTTAAGGTGCATTGAAAGGTCAGGAGCCCGGTATCACTGGGAGAATTACTCACCATGCTGCCTACCTTGACATCAACAAGCGAGCCGACCTGCGGGGAGCAAGCGAGAATGAGACGAGGGGAGAGAACAGGTGGAGGGCTGGAGAGCGGCGGCAGATAGCTGGTGAGGGAGTAATGAGTTGGAGGGGGGGTAGACAGGATGACAGGGTCAGGGGGAGGTGGAGAGGCAGGTTGAGGTAATGGGCTATAGGGAGCGTATATGTGTGTCCTACCGTTTGAAATCCCAGTGTATGCGTGTATATGTGTGTATATGTGTGTGTATGTGTGTGTGTGTGTGTGTTTGTGAGCGGGAGGAGTGGGGGGGGGGAGTCGTTGAAGACGTCTTGCCCTTGCAGCACTTCATCACATTCAGTTTTTTATCCATGCTTCCTGAACTTCCACTGCCTTTTCCGCTCCAGTTGGCTCTCAGTGGACAATGCGATCAGAATGTCCCTGCATGTGCATTGTGCGAACACGTTCCGGTCTTTAGTTAAGATATCAATGGTGTGTGTGTGTGTGTGCGCGCGCGTGTGTGTGTATGCACCTCCCCAAGGTCAACACCCTAATGAGAAATCTCTAGGGACAACAGTAATTATCAAATAACTAAATTCAAAGCAGCCAAAGTGCAATAATTACTCGTGGGCCTAAAGCAGAGCTGTTACAGAGTTTGACTACATCCCAGATTTTTCTCCCAAAATTCTTATTCACAAAGTCTGAGACGATGTCAGGTGCTGTTAGCCTGTCACTTACAGTCAGGGCCTGCCACATTTGAATTCTGGGACCATATGCTACTTCATACATCCTCTCTAATAGCTTTACTTTTCCATCAGAGCTGTCTTACTATCTGACATAATGTAGTTATGCACAAAACGTTCACTCAATATTCAACCAAGCACTCGCTATCTGACTTTACGGCTGTGTGGCATTCTCTCAACCTGCTCGCACATAACAAGAATTTAAGCACAGGAGCACTTGGTATTTGACTGCTCTGAATAGCATGGCAGAGAGCTGAGTGTGGGATTGAGATTGATCAGCAGTGAGACAGTGGCGGTGCCGCTCTCGCTGAGTGTTTCTGATTTTTTAAGGTCACCCTCACTAGAGCCAAAAGGGCACATCAATTTTAGAGCCCTCATGAGGAGGCACTGCGTCTCCTCCTCGATCACTCAGCCCCCTGTGGAGAAATGACATCTGAAGGTGCACTTGATTTGTGCGAAACCCGGTACCGTGCATGATCGGAATAAAAAATAAACAGACACAACCTGGGCAAACAGATGGATGGCGCCTCGACATGCGGTGCTAAGACGGCTTTGGAGAACATGGAACAACTGGAAGGCGACTGATTAGTAACCTGCAAGTTGTCAGAAACAATATGGTGCTCTGTAAGTCATACTTACAGAGCATTTCCATAATATAGTACAGTAACAGATTACACACAACTTCTGAGAAACAAGCTCCGCTGTCACAATAAACATCATAAACACACTGATTTCTTCTTTCTACAGTGAGAAAGAGGAAGAAAGAATGTTGTGAACCAGGAACAAAGAGTTCACTGTAATAAAACCATGACTGAAACTTGAATTTGGACGTTTCCAAAGTGAAATGTGCAATTTCATAAAGTGTAATTGGCCCCGACGTGACCTGCCCTGCTCTGGAAACATAAAGGTCAAACAGAGTGTGAGGCTGCTCAACATCCACATCCAGTTACGCACTTTTGGAAAGCAGTACAAGGACAAAAACAATGAGGCGTTCATCCCCGAGACAGCTTCAGGGAACAGCAGTGAGTGGGAGGAGAGCGAAAAGATAACATCACAAAAAAAACACAGACAAGGAGAGGGAGAACGAGGGAGAGCAGGAGGAGGAGGAGGAGGAGGAGGAGGAGGAGAGTCATCAGAGATCAGGGTGACCCTGCGCCACTCAGGAACATGTTCTGCCTATAAGCTAAAGGAGAAGCCAGAAGTTTGCCACTGAGTAATCTCTCTGCTGTCAACGTCCCAGGGACTCGGCCTTGGCAGGGATCCTGCCACGGCGGTGAAGGGCCATGGCGCCCTCGAAGCTCCGCCTATGACACGGCTGAAGCATGTGTAAGGAAAATGTTAATCCGAGCTGAGAGTAAATGCACACTCATACAGGAAGATGTTATCAGAGACGCTGCAGTCCGAAGTGTCCGCCAGGCTAACCTCGCACACCACGGGGAGAATATTTACCATTTGGGTGCCAGTGTGAGCAGGGGAAAAATGCTAACAAAAACATCACAGCAGATGGTGTCTTGCTTTGATATATGTCAGGTTTAATGAAGCCTACCTTCCATCAAAGTAAAACAAACTGACTTAAACCGAGCAAGACTGACTAAGACTTATGTTACACTGAGGCAAAAAAGAAGAAGGAGCTGTCACAGGGGTCACAGGCTTAAAAACAGTTTAACGATGAGTTACCAGTTCAGAATATGACCCTCAGACTGATGATAAACTGACAGTTTCCAGGCAGTTTTAGCCAAAGCATGTCAGCATGTCAGTTTTGGTGAGTACATTACTTCAAAATTGACTGAAAGACTGAAATATTTCAACAACTACTAGTTGAAATTTTCATTCAGTATCTTCAAGTACAGTTGCACAGTGCCATGAGTTACAGCCTCCTAATGACCATTAATATAAATCAGCACCTTACACAAACACATTCAATAAAAAATTAGGATTAATTGCAGACCAGCTTTATCCAGGTGTACCTAATAAATTGTGTGTGTCACAGCGTTCCTTTTGAATTCATGGTCCAGTATTACATCAGGTCTCTAACAAAGAAGTTCAATTATTATTATTATCATTATTATTATTGATTTGATAACACAGCTGTGACAAGTATATTAGAGGATGGTTGTTTATGACTGCATCAAATATTCAACAAATTCCAGAAAAAGCTTCAGTTCATCACTGTGTTACTCCAGATTTCCTGTAGCACTTGTTCCCAAACCTGCTGGCTTCTACTACTACTTCTACATGATTTACTACAGTCTGTAACGTGGTTAAAAAGCACCACTGTGTAATTACTCAACAATCAATTCTATTTGTATCTATTCTATTTGTAAGGGTTGATCTCCAACACTGCAGTGGTGTTTACAACAGCACACAGGTAAATTCACATACAACACTTTTACAGTTGCTGTTCATTTATATTTTTCTGTTCTTCTGGTCTTTATGAATTCATTGGTCATTTGTTGCATCAGTGTGTTCTGAAAGGAAGGTTAAGAAGAAAGTGTTTTGTTCAGGATTCCTACAGACCAGGACCAAGGCTGAATGTCTGTGTCCCTACAGACCTGAAGCCCCTCAGGCCCTGAACTTTCACAGATGTAACTGACATCAGATGGTAAATGACAAACTGATAAAACAGGAATGACACAGCATGTAGAGCACCATATTATGTTACCTTGACAACACCAAAACATGTGTCTTACCTAAGCGTTTAATGTTTTGCACCTTCTTCACAGCCACATATTTAAAGCCTGACTGGTGCTACCTTACTTTTTTATGCTTCTGGACTTTCCCTGGTAATCCCCATGTTTCACATCACATCACAACACTATGAACTATTGGTAATTCCCTTTGGCAAAGTCTGCAGGATTCCTAATTTGGGTAAAGTGATGCATAAAGGACTCAGCCAGTCTCTGAGGTGGACATCAGGGACTTGATAACTTGACACAGGAACAGACCCGAGTCCTTGTAGACTTAGTAGAAACATGACTCAAAGACTGTGAGCCAGACATCGAGACTAAACCCGAGAGCTGAAGTTTTTAGCAAATGTTACCCACACAAGAGGTAATTCTACTAAGTATCTACAACAACAACAAATAGGATCAACAAAAAATGCTCAAATACCCATGTCGTCTGTAATGAAGGACCATGTCAGCCAGTGCAACACAGTGTGGCTCATTGATGAATTTAGTAGAAAACAAGAGCTATGACAGATTTATATACGTGACTTATATACGTGACATTTGTTGATAAAATTTTAAAATATGGACCATCTCAAAAAATCAAAAAAAATGTATTATTATTATTATTATTATTGTTATTAAATGAATGTGCAACCAGGATTGAACCTGGAATCCTGGTTTGATGTTATAATCTATAAAGTTACCAGTTTGCCCTGGTACATCCAGTTTTCTGCACTTTGCCTCAGATCTCATTGATTTAAATTCAATATTTGAATTTGCACCGGATTATCATAAATGCCCTTTTCATCCAACTTCTTAAATTATTCCCTTCCTCCAAACAGTATTTTACCATTTCTGATAAGTTTAATAAAAAACATAACCTCATCCATTTCTGCATCACCCCAGCTTCCCCTCTGATCTTATGCAATTTATTACTAAAAACTAATAGTAAAGCTGGACATGTTGATTCGATGCTGAGACCATCCCCTAAACAACCTACACCTGCATGTTGTTCATACAACAAACTGGTTTCAGGAAGTCCAACCTTCTGCTTCAGTGGCTGAACACACCCTAACTGCCAATGTCTGCTCTCTTTTCTGCATCTGCTTCAATCCTACGCAGATGTGTAAACGAATCTGTAGCTTGACCCCCTGAAACCCTGCTGACCTCTCCCTTAAGTCCTTTGTTAGTACAGCAGCTCTGTCGAGTACACTGTCATTTGCATTTTAGAGTTGTTAAACAAATACCCACCCGTGGCTTCTTCTCCCTGCCACCCACTGTGACCCTCCTCCCACTCTCCTCTTAAGTCAGCCAAAGGTAACAGCAGTGATACAGTGCTGTGAGAAGAGGGAGGGCAGCTCCAAATGTCAGCCGGAGAGAGCGGGGTCAGAGGTTGAATCATTCATATGAGTGAGAAGAAGAAACACTTGACAAAAGGGATGAAAGTTAAACCATCTCTGCAGCATTGCCAACATGTCAGTGACTCCTCAGTTTGTTGGTGAATGTCTCAATTTAATGATTAATAAAAGGCTCACTGCAATACTGTTGATGACATGAAACTGTAAAACTACTGTATATGTATGGAGGGGCAGGCAGAGGGGCATATTTTTTTGCCACTAGGCATTTTTGAAATGTGGTATGGTCTGTGCTGTCAGAATCTGATTGTGTAGGACTGCAGATCAATAGCCAGCTATTGGGTAGACAGTGGCGCTGTGCTGCAGTGCAATCGGGGGGTTTCCTCTGGGGAGGGATAGGTCACCAGAGGTGTGGAGCGCTGGGCTACTTGTGTTGTTTAAGATGGGAGTACAGGCGAGCGCTGTGTGTTTGTGTTGCAGCTGCTGATGCGTGAAATGGAACTCAGGTAGCTGGGTGGGCCTCAGGCCTTCACTGTATCTTCCGCCAAGTGATTACTTTACTCCATTGATTTTTCTCCCTCCTCCACTGATCTGAGAAGATCACTGGAAAGAGAGGGAGGGAGAGAGAGAGAGGGAGAGAGGAACCATTGATTGACCTAGTACTGAGATTCGACGATTGACAGCAGAACCTTGAGTGGCAATGCTCCCCCTTAGCCCACTAATCTATGACTGAGATCCCCGGGACATTCAAGGTGTACTGTTTTATAAATCCTTACAGATCGAGGCCAAATCCTTTCCTATCCAAACACGCTGAGGCATTGCTGACACACTGAGCACGCTGTTAACCATGTCTAACACATGCAGCCCTATTAGAAACATATTCTACTCCGTGTGCATTGGGTTCAACAGTGCATGTACCGTGTTTGTTCCTTTCATGGTCTTATCGGGGTTTGTTAACCTGGCCAGACTGAGTAAATATATTCATGAGTTTTTAAATGGTTTATTTTTTTTCCACACGGCAGTGCATCTTTCAGATAGCATGGGAACTTTTACCTCCAAAGCAGATATAAAAAAGAAAAGAAACAAACCAAAAATACAACAACAAAACAAAAAAAAACTCATATCCAAAAGGTGGAGGAGTATGATCATAAGCTACCATGGCTTTGTATTGTACATGTAATAGCTAAGTGTCTATTATGAGATGATTGCATTTTACTTTTATTATCACTTTCAGCTCAGTCTGGAGGCGATTGTCTGCCAAGGCCGAGGCTGTGGCACGCTCTGAGGTGGAGTTAACTTAAGTGAGATGAGTCACAGAACCTCCTGTAGGAGCATCCAGCATCGTCGGCTGATAGCCTCAGCATGCAAATAACTTCATTTGTCTTGGAGTTGCATGAAATTCACGGATGAGTTCATACAGCACTCTGTAGAAGTTTATACAGGCAAGGAGCAGTCTGACAGAGTATCTTCATTATTATCTTAACATGTAATAATATATTATATGTTATTATATATATATATATATATATGAATTGTTATTGATAACATTATTGTTACTGATAATTTCAATTAAAAGACAAAAACAATGATGGATAGATCTAAAGTATGGTTTATGAAAAGTGACTGAGAGCAGTCTACTGCACATACTGAACAGTGTATACATTATCCTCCTGTAGTAAATACTCACACCTACATGTGAGTTAATCCGTGGCTGGAAATAATCTCCAACAAATGCACTATTTACTCCTGGTTTCGTGATGTTTTCCTAAAGCAACTAGTTTTTAGCAGTTATCTAACCATTTCTGAATAAAAGTACAAGCCTGAAACCTGTTTTTAACAGTTTTTAACAACAACCAAAACTGGAAAGAAGAATAACTGAGGGACAGGAGATGTAGAGTTAGTTATGGGATTTGTTGTCAGTAACAAAAATATAGACTATTTAATATTTTTCTCATGTTTTCTCAAACATGAGGAAACAGTCATTTTAGTGAGTGATGATTCCCTTTCCAGCTCAGCTCAAACTTCATGGATTTCCTACGAAAAATTGTATTAGTTTAAATTTTTTAAAGTTTGGTCCTTGGAGCTACTGTAACGCCTGCATGTGTGTTCCAACTACTTCACTGAACTGCAGCTTGCACCAGTGAGTGTGGTGTGTCAACACCATCTGCCACACTGATATCTGTTTAGTGCTGTCTTCAGCATTGAGTTTGTCTTTGATAATACGCCATTAATATGATGATGACCAGGCATACAGTGTAAAACAGTTGTTGCTTTGTTCAGAGAGGGAGACAGAGACAGAGGGAACTACCTTCACTTTGGACAGTGAAGTGACAGGTTGATGTTAATATGATGTCTGTATTGACTGTACTGGAAACACTTACACTTGAACAATAGGTGAGACGTCCAAACTGTAGATGACCCCAACCGTAACCTGTAAATAGCGAAATGACAAATTCATATAATGTTTTTCTAGTCTTCAAGAAAACTTAAAGTTAGGAATAAAACCAGCAACCTTCTGATCAGTTGATCTGCTCCACCTCTACAGCCACCACCAGTAAAAATTTTACTCACAACATAAGAGTCACATTAGAACTGTTGGAGAACACCACCTAGAGCCACAATGACAAGCACAGAGACTCTTCTGTGCAGTCTGAACATGGGTACACTTTTGTTTTCTCTTCATCAATAAAAGACTCAGACATCACCAGGGAGCAGGCACTGAAGGCAGCAGCAGAGGAAGCTGACATGTTTCTCTGTGCTGAAGCTCTGCTTTTGGTTTATGGAGCCTCCAAACCTCACTTGCTCAGCACAGTGGACCCTAAAGTGCATCTGAACTCCATCAAAGTCCATGTTCCAGCGATACGTTTGTTCAGGGATTTCAAGTGAAAAAAATGAACCTGGTAACATGGAGCTGAAATGAGAACCATGTGAAGTCTCTACTGTGTAATCTCTGACAAAATAGTTGTCATCAGTCATTAGTCAAACTCATCAGTGTTTTACCATTTTTGCAACCACACCTGTTATATTGATATACATAATATATCAAATCTACAAATTACTTTGTCTTACATTAAAAAACTGACACAGCTGTTGTCAAATATGTCTACACAAACCACCTTCATGCTAATAAATTAATATATGCTATGCTATTAATTATAGATATATAAAAACTCAAATAAAATAAAATAATTGAATATGTTCTATTATTCCTTAATGTATTTGCAAACATGAAACTTTCCACTGGCTGTGGATCACATCAGAAGGTATTAGTTTGTTTCCTATCTGATTCCCACTGAGCCTGTTTTTCATTGTATTCAGAAAAATCAATCAAAATCAATCAAGTCAAGCTCTAGTTTGGTTTGTTTTATTCTAACTGAAGTCATTTTGTGCATCGAGTCTAACATCTAAGACTTAATCTTGGTTTGTTAACTCAGTGCACATATTTTACTTTTGCAATTTCAAACTTTTCTAAACTATTTTATAATATTTACCATACAATTTTAAAAAATCCGCCCAGAACCATCTGAATTTGAGACTCACTTCCTGATGCTACTAACTGATGGTGTCAGAAAGAAGTTCAGAAAATCTTGAGATTGTGAGATTATGTATCTGCACTGAGCTAAAAAAGAAGACAAAGATTAATTGCTTGTCCAGCTGTGACACAGGGTGACATCATCTCAGATGCAACAAACCAAACAACACTGGACTTGCAAATTTTCTGAATCCAATGAAAAACTGCCTCAGCAGGACACACACATGAAGATCTTCATGTCGACATATAACAACATTGCCAGTGTAGTGTCAACAAGTAATGAACAAAAAAACAAAACCTGTGTTGTAATAAACCACAATTCACCATTAAACCATGAATGAGTGAGTAAGTGTGTACATGTGGGACTTTGTGGGTTTGTTGTTAACACCTTGGGAGTCGTTGAGGTCACGTGTGAGTCGTTGACTGGTTTGGTCGTCATGTGAGTCGTTAAAGTCACATGAGTCGTGGTGTGAATGGGTGTTGTGCTGCTGCCTGGAGAGGGACCTCAGGACTGCATTACATGGCTAATAAAGGCTGAGTTAAGTGGTGTTGTAGACCACCTCCTCTGTCCTCAGATGAGTGTCCCCTGTCCTTCAGACGCAGTTGCAGCGCTGACACCCAGTGTGACCTTAAGAGGTGACTGAGAATATTCACAGATTTATGCAAAATCTCAATCTGCACCATGACTAGTGAACTTGCCAGTCTGATAAATATACTGGAAGCACAATATCTATACCTCAAATGTAGTGGAGTAGAAGTATTTAATAGCATAAAATGGTACTTGATGGTACTAAATGTAGCTATATTAAGTTACTCCCTGTCACTGGGGCCAAGCACTTGAGCAGGACATGTGGCTGCAGTGGGGGCTTTAACATGTGATACAAGAGCTGTAACCTTCCTCTAACAGAGCAGTCACTTTGTGTACAAGGTCATCCTGACACCTCATAGATGTCTATGGATCTCCACTGACAGAGTGATGGGATCCTGAGGAGAGACGTAAAAGATTAAATCACAGGAGAATGCGACACACACATCAAACAACAGTCACTTCTGTGTGTAAAATGATTGAGCAGCTGAAGTTTTTATCCTGTGAGAGGAGCAGATCTTTGTCCGTGCAGTTGACAGGGAAGGTCAAACACAGCAGTGTTACTGGAGCATCATTAGGCGAGGAAACCATGTAAAGGCCACCGTCGTAATTAAGACCTGAGACCTGCACTTAACATTGGCACACTCTGGGTCTGGAGAGTGATAAGTGCTTGATCCTGATCAATAAGATGCACAGCCCCGTTGCCACTTGCAAAATCAATATTGTTTTATTTGCTGTTACAATAGGCTTGTCTGGTTGCAAATGAGCTCTGAGCTGCAGAGTTACTTTGGAAGTGGAGACCTTCCCCCAGACTTCTGACCCAGTCCACCTTAATGAAAAGGCCAATAAGCGGCTGCACTGGTGACCTCAGCAGACATCTGCCTGAGGGAACCCTGCAGGACAAATCCCCAAAGGTGGGTGTCATTATCTTTATATATACACAGTCAAATCTACATGCAACATCCTCAAATCGACCATTTGCTCCAGTATATGAGTCCATTAGGGTGGTGTTTAGCAACTGCAGGGCGCAGCTGGAGTAATGGCTGCAATGGGACGTTATCTTTTTATAATGTCAGGGTGGAAAACAGTGTCACCTCGTAGCATTAGGACTAACTGCAGCGATTAAGGTCTCGCCAACGTTAATTCCTTTTGACACCGCACAGTCTTCAATATAATGGAGCACATTGTAGCCATTAATCCTCCTCATATGTTCTATAGATACAGAGGTGGGATGAGTTAATCTGGATTTAGCAAACACGAGTCCTAGCATTGAATCTAATTGTCATGACGAGCAAAGATGGGGACTGGAACAATGATTTATAAGATAGGAATCGGCCAAGTTATTGATGGTGCTGGGCAGTTAGAGAAAAGGGTCTGGATGAGAAGGTCATTCATACACTCAACAAATCTATTCATTCAGAGAAAATGTACTGTGTCCTTCCACCAGGCGAATCATAGATCATGCTAATGTACTGGCAGATTTCACCCTCACATCTTTACTTGCTTTCCACTGTGTGTAATTTGGGCTGATATCAGACTCATCAGCTCCCACTGTCACACTTGGGGCTTTGTTTTTGTCCTTTCGTTGTCAGGAAGCGCCAATAAAGGAGAGGAACTGGTGGCTGCTTGTTTTGTGGGGACATCACAACATTTTTTTACTAACAAGTGAAAAAATCTTTTTACTAAAAACCAGCACATGTACCTATTTGACCAAATAGAAGAAATTCAGGTATATATTTAGGTGTATATATTTTTTTAATTAGGTATGCATCCAATGCTTTGAGTAGACATGTTTGGTTCTTACTGAAAATGTTTAAAGGTTAATGCTGTCAGTGTGGTCAGTTGAAAACCTGTTTGGATGCTGAAAATATATTACATGATATCATGCAGCAAGATTTTTAGAATGTTGAAATCACTTTATCATGACAGAAGATGTGGGGGAGTGGAGGTGCTAACACTAGGCATAGATCTAACCCACCTAACTGTCATGCTACATAGTGTTTTTTCTTGGACTCTTTGTTAACTGGACAACATCAGCCTTTGGAGAACCAGAGAATGTTTCTTGAAATCTACATGGGCCAGTTATCAATCGTGTATCATTGTTGTACCATGTAGTGCAAGTGTTGACAGGGTTCAGAGGTTACACAGGGCTATCATATGCTCCAGTTACAACTGCACCATGGGAATTGAAAGTGTTTCTTCCAGCAACACCATCCCTCAAATATCAATCAAATATTATTAAGATAAAAAGCCCATCCAGAAACATATACAATTCAAATACTATTGTATTCCAAAAAATTTAAATTTAAAACATGCCAAAGATAAACACAAATTTATTATTTAATAATTCTACTAATTAAAACATATTTTTTACATGTATTGGCACTGTATTATTGTTTAGCAACTTTATTGCCATTCCATTATATGTACACTTCACATGTAGTATCTGTAATATCCGAGTGACGACGATGTCAGCTGTTATCTCTTGTATCGCACAGGTGTCGGCCCTCCATGTTTGTCACGTTCACCTTGCACTGACCTCACCATGCAAACTATTCCAGGAAAAGGACAAACAGGAGACAGACTGCAGCTCGGCTCTGACTGCAGCTCCTCCTCCAGCACCATCATCCGCCTGTCACTGCGGGGCCTCGTGGATTCTCCATTATCACCAACATTCATACAATCAAATCAATAATACTGCACTTAAGCCTTGTTCACTCCTTACAGGTTCAAACCGTCCCTGCTCTATATACTCACAGTCTCCACCAACTTCATTACAGCGCCGTGCCAGAATATATTTGCCGCCCCTGCTGTAAGGCTTTCCTTCCACATGCCATAATTCACCCCAGTTTCACCTATTGGGCGCCATTTTGTCTCAGCCAAACAGCAGTGCTAATAAGGCTCCATAGCTCTCTGTGATTATTATCAGTGACAGGCGCGGTCAGGGACCAGCAGCTCTCTACTGCCCCCCCTGTACTTCAGATGCTGTAACCCACTTGCCCCTACGGCTCTGACTGACTCACCCTCTTGCCCCTCTGACACACCAGTACGCTGCATGAACTTGTGGTGGCACAGAGGGGGGGTGCAGAGGTTGGCTGCTGCCCGTACCCACAGCACCGCCTGCCGCAGCCGGGCAGCCAGGCAGTCAAGCAGTCAAGCAGCCAGGCAGCCAGGCCTTCCACGGCCCTGAGGCCATTCTGTCTGTTCAGCATCTCCCTTTAACCTTCATCTAGGAAACAATAAAACAAGAACAGAGAGGAGGAGAAGGAGGAGGAGGGAAAGACAGGGTGTGAATTTGTGTGTGTGTGTTCGTGCTCAGAGTATCTGTGTGGGGGGAGATAGAGAGAGATGCTGTGGACATTTGACACATCTCCTTAAGCCAATGTCTACTTTATTATCTTTGGCAGTCCTTATTGGTTGCACTAATCAAGTGGAAGGCAGTAGCACTGTGTCGGGGGCTAACACACTGCGTGTGACAAATATATTATTAACTGGAGGGAGACGGGCGACCTTGGCCGTGTCACCTGAGGACCCCGCCGGCACTCGCTCTGCCAGCAGGAAACGACCTTCATATTAAATCCCTGCAGAGGTCAATAAACTAAATAATTCACAAAGGTTATATGCTTTGCAATGAAATCTGCTAAAAGAGTGAGAGATAGGGAGAGTGAAAAAGAGGAGAGATGGCAAATCTTTTAACTTGTAAGCAGCAAATCGAGGACTGGTGTCCTTGTCAGCATGTAGTCTCTTTATCATTGGGGGGCGTTTATATGAGCGTGTCAGAGGACGATGTAAATCCTGAATCTCTCTCTATTTCCTCACTGCTGTCACTCTTCAATCGATCCGTCATTCTGTGGCAGTGGGAGAGGTGGTGGGGGTTGGCCAGGAGGGAGGGAGTGAGGGAAGGGAGTGGAGGGGGGGTCAGTGTTCTCTAATAACACAATAGCCTTTTTTAACATAACAGCACACACAGCTCTATTTATAACCACAATGACAACCTGTAGTCGATCAACCCATCGCTTTAACTGTGCTTAACGAAACCTTCAGGGAAAACTGCTTTGTTTCACCAGTGAATCTTATTTCCCGCTGAATAAACGTCTCATGCAGCAGCACACGTCTGCTCCGTACCCCGTCACTGCTTCTGCCTTGGTGTGGGCGACAGCTGCGTCCACAGGCGCTATGTTTTCAGGCTGTCTGTCTGTCCGTCCTATTCTCCTCACCGCAATATCTCAGGACCGCCTGCGGGGAATCTCTTCAAATTTGGCTCAAGTGTTCACTTGGGCTCAAGAATGAACTGATTAGATTTTAGAGGTTATAGGTCAAACATAAAGGTCACTGTGACTGTAACATTCATGCTATTCTTGTGAATTCAATACATCAGGGACGCCTGGAGGGAATCTCCTCAAATTTACCTCAAACGGACTTGGACTCAGAATGAATGGATTAGATTTTAGTGGTCAAAGGTCAAAGGTGAAGGTCACTGTGACCTCATGTCTGTCCCAGACTTGTGAAAGCAACATATCAACAACGTCAGGAGGGAATTTCATTACATCTAGCAGAAAGGATCAAGTGGACACAAGGATTTTGTTGCTAAAGGACAAAGGTCAGGGTCACTGTGGCCTCACAAAACATGTTTTTGAACTCAACTCAAGAATTCAAATGCTGTTTATAACAACATTTCACATAAATGTCTAAAAGGAGTAGCATGATTAAGTGGTGACATTTTATATCCAAGAGGTCAAAGATGAACATCACAGTGACATCATAATGATCTACCGAAAGCCTTGTTTGGCTATAATTCATACACCATAACTCATAAAAAGGAGAGGACACTGGTCTGTGGTGTCCTCCTGAAAATTGTGTACAAACCTCAAATCAGAAAAAGTTGCAACAGTAAATCTAAAACTGAATACAGTGATGTGAGTATTTCTTTTTGACCTGCAGTTCACTGAAAATAAAACAGCACAGAACTTGTTCAAAAAATTTCAAAGACATTTAAAAAGAGTTTTAGGGGCTGGAAACACAAATTGAGTCAGTGTTTCAGGTGTAATTTTGTTTAATCCTGGAGTTGTGTAACAATGCTGCACCACACATTCTCTACTGAGACAGATCAGGGCTGTTGGCAGGACAGTCCACACTCTTAGCCTTTCTGTGGCCTTCTTCCACAGTCATGTCTTGGTAATGTGCAGTCTGTGGTTTTCATTGTCTTGTTGAAATATGCATGAATGTTCCTGGAAGAGAAGTCATGTTGAAGACAACATATGTTGATTCCAAAATGTTTATATTACTGTTGCTCCTGGAAGCTGCTCTTGTAGCAGATTGGGATACAATCACCTATTTCACATCACACTACTGATTTCACCTCTTTAACAGCCATATCTGATTCTGTTTGTTTTCATTTATTTTTTTGCAAATAAAGTTGACAGGAGAAAACATTCAATATCTTGTCTTCATTTTTTCTGCAACGCGATGCCACTCAAAATAAATTTAAGGTTAGAGTCACTGTTTTCCTTTTAAATTTGCATTTACAGATGTCCTTTTCTACACCGAGGTTGTAGAACCTCTGTGTTGCTGAATAGTAGGGACTTCCTTTTTGACATAAAATACACATTTTATTAAATTTCTTCAGTCTTCACTACTTATATTATACAATTCTGGATGTAAACTGTAACGTGGCTGGTTGGCAGAGATGAGCAACCGTGAGGTAATAATTCCACACGAACATTTCAAAATGATGGATGCCTCCTGTTTGTGATAGTTCACACAGAGGGCTATTCTTGTGGGCAGGAGGCCGACCCAGCACAGCTAAAGGTCAGGGTTAGAAAAAGAAACGTCTGTCTCTGCATCACTGCCAGGCCGGGACAACAGCGAGGGTGTCAATAATTTAATTTGTGATACAGTCATTGGTGTCGGTTTCACGTGTCAGGAGATATGTTAAAACAGGCCTCATACAATACATGGTGTGTCCATAAGAAGAAACTACACATCATTGAGTCTTACTCAGTTTTAGTAATTGTCCTGTTTTCCAAAGCAAAAATGGACTTGTTTTAAACCATTCTCGCGTTCTCCGATACTTGACACTAGTGATCAAAGGTAACTACACTGGAAAGAAATAAAATAAGATACAAGAACAAGTTTGAACTAGTTATGCTGCTGCCACAGCAACAGCTATGTACAAAGGTGTTGTTTTTCCAGGTTATGTGTCTGTCCATCTCTTTCTCCTGAACACGTCATCTCAGGAACACTTATGAGGAATTTGACACAAACACTCACTTGGAATGAACCAATTAGATTGTGGTGGTCAAAGGTCAAAGGTCAAAAGTCAAAGGTCAAAGGTCAAAGGTGAACGTCACTGTGACCTCACATCCGGGCCACACAATATCTCAGGAACACCATGAGGCAATTGCAACAGTGTCCATCTGAAACAAACATCTGCTCTGACTCAAAGATCAACTGATTTGAATTTTGTGGTCAAAAGTCAAAGGTCAGGGTCAAAGGTCGGGGTCACTGTGGCCTCACAAAACACATTTTTGGCCAAAATTCACCATCAAAATAGTGAAATAATGACAGTTTATAAAGAAAAAATCAAAGGTCAACTTCACTGTGACAACTTCTGTGTATGAAGTTCAAAGAAAGACTTTTCAAATGCTACAACTCAGAAACAGAAGAAGAGACAATGGTTAGTGTCCATCTCCAGGCTGTGATGACTGTACAGATCATGTGTGAAATGTCCATGTTTTAGAATTTACAGCTTCTTTGTAGCAGCATCCATATTTTAAGCATCGTCTGTTGTCATGGAGAGTAGTTTTCGCCCTGACAGAATCAGCTTTATTGGCTGAGCGTGCGAACAAGTGAACAAGAGAAGAGCCTGACTTGTACATGAAGAGCAACAAGCTTAACAAGGTCAAGTCAAATCAATATTATTCATTCTCAATGGAAGTAATTCACTGGAATCATACATGTCAGTATAATGAGAACTTGAGACATGAATAACTTGTATGAAATCCCTTCACACTATTCACGGCATACAGTTTATTGTGAGTGTGGGCAGATTACAGTGGCTATGTGCAGAGGCTCCAAGGTTACACTGTATCTGATGTGCAGCTCCCCAGAAATGTGAGTCCATGTCAGGGAAACAGAGATATCACACAGGGACAGCAACACTGTTGCAACACTGATTGGCTACTTGTCTATTTCCATTAATCTCTGAGAGAACAAGTTAAGCACAAGTTAACAACAGACATTTTTCACAGCTGAATGTAAACCTTTTGCATTTTCCACATCTCCATCTCTGTATGAATGAATGAACACAAACACAATGATTGCACAGATTTTATGACAATTTATTAATTGTCAAACATCTACACAAAACCACAACGTCACATTGGCACTAGAGGAAAAATCATGAACACAAAATTCATTAGAATGTTTATGAGGGAACCATGTCTGTTCTGTGCCAGTCCCACTGCTGGATATTATAAGATATTTATAAGGATTTCATATCGCGCTGAGGGCAGTAGAGGAAAAGTCAGAAGACCATCAGTGTCATGAGGATTCATCCTCATAGTGCCCTGAATGGCTGCTAAAAGCTGAAAAAGCTGTTAAAATCCAGTTTGTGGAGGCATAGATAAGAAGTTGTCGACTTGTGAATGGTGGGAGTGTGGCACAGTGTAATTTAAATTTAAGACTAGAGTTGAGACACATAATGACAGAGGCACATTTACTATTTTTTACTTTTTACTGAGTATTGGTGAACATCTGGTTCTAACAAATCTGCTTTACTTACATCACATGATGATGATTCATGTGTATCATATGCACATTAAAATAGTTATTATTGTGGACAAGCAAGGGCCCATACGTAAACAGCTGATAGTCATCAGCATACAACTGAAAACAAATACAGATACAAAAATACAGATTATGACGCTTTGAAAAAAGTACATAATGCTGTTGAGCAGCAATATCTATCTATCTGTCCATCTCTGGCAGGTTTTATCACATGACACAGATAAGCTGAGGTAAGGTATGCTAATGTTCTTTCATGATCCAGAGATTACCCTTTCAATGATTTGTTCACCTCAGTTAACCTCACATGCTATAGTAAATCTTCTTGTACTGTATATCCTGTGGATTTGGCCCCAATCTAGTTATTCAGCTGCTCGAGGAAACAAACAAAATAAAATGAAACAAAACTCTCTTGCAATTGTTGATATTTGTTTGAGTTGTTGAGTTTTCAACCTATCTGTCAGCATTACTCAGACAGGTCACATCACTGGAAAACAAACTCAGTGGTACAGATTCATCATTAAGGAATATAATCTTTAAAATGCACACTTTGCTTTAAAAGTCAAAGTATCGGTGGATTCAGACAATGAGGTGCATGCACGAGCATTTTCGAGGATGATATTAGACAGCAACATGCTTAATGTTTTTGAGTCAGCTGTCGGAGAGAGAGAATCTTCCGAAATCCCCTGCTGTGATGAAATATGGAAACAAAAATACTAAAATCCCAAAAATCTCTCATCGTATCTTACATGATAATGATGATAGGGCTAACAGGATGGGTAACATGTCAGGATTGCCGAGCAAAGACGCTGTGTTCACTGCTGCAACATAAACTTGACTTCTCTTTGGGGGGAGGAAAGTATGTATCTATCAAACACAAATACACTAAACTGTCTCATCAAATCATAAACTGATGAGACAATATAACCTTTTATTTTACCACAGCAACTCTGACTTCAGACAATCAAACTTCCTGTGAGTGTTTCAACATAGTGGTGTAAAGCAAAAATACTCTTGGTCGTTTTAATACAAGCCCTCAGTATGTGGAGAAGTTGTTCTTACATGGAACAAAAAGGTTTTAGAGTAAACTGAGTTAATATTGGAGCAAAATATTTAAAAACTAAAATGTCTGACGAGGAAAAGGAAAGGAAAACTAGGGAAACTTTTGTTTTCAAAACTTAGGCGGAGATATACACAAACATGAAGTTAGAACTCAAGAACAAGTTAATGGACTTCAGACAAATATTCACCAGCTTCAAGACAGAGACATATCAAAAATGATGTCAGGGATATCTGCAACCACGGCACAAGGATAACCCAAGTAGAGTAGCATGTGGAAGAAACAGAGGCAGTTAACATTGAACTGAGGGACACGCTGCTTTACTCTGTGAAGCAACAGAGGCTCTTCAGGCCAAAGTAACAAGCCTAGAGGGAAGATCACACTAAAACAACATCCACATATACAGCATGAAGGAAGACACAGAGGGAAGCTCAATGCTAACGTTCATTGACAATGTTTAGAAGACGAAGCTGAGACTCAACAGGAAGACAAATCCACAGCGATCCATGATTGTACATTGTGGATGAGCTTAATGTGGCATATGATGCGCTTTCAGTTGAAGTTTCAGTATTTAGATATTTCATTTTAAAATCACAGACAGTGCTAATCAGCTTCTAGTCTGCTACCTGCAGATATTAGTTGTAAACCTCCATCAGTGAGTCTGGTGAAATAATACATACACTGGTCCTCTGAACAGAGCACAACAAGAACTACATCACCAGCTGCAGTTCATACACAGGATTAGACTTGTCTGGAGGCAGGGCAACGTGAGCTGGGATTAACTGGGACTAGCTAGTTAGCAATGACTGAACTTTCAAATTAAAATACCTAAATACAGCAGTATATAAATAAATAACAGCTCTATCCAAATATTCAAACTCCATATGTAAACAAAGTAAATGAGCGAAAAGTGATGACATCAAATGTCTTTGTGTGTGGTTCTTGCATGAATCACCACGGTTTCGCATTGAACAAATACACACATCCAGACGCATTCAAACAGACTAAAAATGATGCTTGAACATCATTGACATTTTCATTACCATTCTCAGCAAATTTAAAATGTAATTCAACAACATTCCAGCCATGGCTCTAATACCTCACATCATTTCAAGCCCTTATCTAGACATAAATTTCAGTGAGCTGACACTGAAGCATGCACCAAAACACACTTCCCCAGTAAGACAACAAGCCACACTTCTTGCTGTAATTACACATTGCATAACTGACATCTGGAACTTGCTGACACACTTGCAATTTCCAGTGAATTCGGCAGCTCTTCAGGCATCCTGAGCACAAAGGGATGGGGTGGGGAGCGGGTTGCCAGGTGAGCGCTGGCAACAACGCATTGGCTACACTCTCAAGGCGTCAAACATTTCACAGCTCAAAGAGTTTTGCGGGGGAAGTCTTTAATATGGCTGGTAGTATCTGCTGCTGCCGCCTGTGCATCTTACTCGTCTGCCTTTGAGGCGTAGCGGCAGATCAGACACATCAGTGCCATCACTGCTTGTCACGAGGAACAATCACGTCTTGAAATAACACAAACAGCCGTGTTCAAAGACCAGACATGAAAAGATGACATGCATATCCAGAGTTCTGAATACAATATGTGCGTGAGCGTGTGTGTGACAGTTTTGCAGCGATAGACAATAAAGAGAGCAAGTTTTACCTAAGGTGCAGAAAAAAGAGGAATTTAATGTGAATACAACTACTGTAGAAGAAAGGCAAAGAGAGAGAGAGAGAGAAAGAGAGGGAGAGAGAGGGGAGGAAACAGCGAGACAGGCTGGGGGGAGGGAGGGGATGAGAAGGATAGACTTTAACTGTCTGAAGGACAAAGCTACTGACCCGCGGATCATTCAGAGGATTGCCTTTCAGTTTCAGAGCAAGGTCAGGCTGCTTATTTTACCTCAGTGTTTTCACTAATCTGTTTTTTGTGTGACACAAACAAACACTGAGGCCGTGTACACATACACACAGGCGGCACACACACGCACACACATGCAGACGTTGAAACTAAGCCTTCCCATACTGCCTTGAAATAATAACAGCCTATGTAGGCTTTGCTATCAATAAACATTAGATGTGCAGGCTTTGTGCCTACATGAGTATCACACTACCTCGTGCCTGTCATGAATTTCAATTGCTGGCAGAGGGCTGTCACAGACTACACATGTCCACGCTGCATCCTAATGTCTGTGAGATGTTTTCCTGGCTGCTGGACTGGCCTTCAAATGAATAAAATAGTGTGAGTTTACGCTTTGATCTATTGTTAGACGTCTCAGTGTAATGAGCTAAAATCAGCCTCCGTCTCATATCGATACTACTTTAAGAGATGACAGTGGTTATTGGTTGGCAGCTCATTAGTAACGGTACTACATTTATGTCAACACATTTAGTGACAATCAGCAAGGGTGGATGCTGGGAAGCTGCTGCCATCCCAGGGGACACGCCAGCATCTGCGGAGGAGACGTAGCGGTGGGCGTTGGGCCGGTTGGTGGAGCACTCTGTTGAAACACAATAACACTGGGGAGTGATCGCTAGCACCAGTTTAGTGGCCCAGTGTGGGTTTGAGGGATGGGTTGCTATGAGGTAGTAGGGCCAAAATACTGTACTGAGAGCAGAGTAATCTGCACCCAGCACATATGTGTATGTGTATGTGTGTGTGTGTGTGTGTGTGTCTATACAGGGTGGGTTAAAGTGCCCCAATGTATTCTATGCTGATCTGATAATGAGTGAGCAGGGTCAATAGGATGTTAACGGCCCCGTGGGAACGGCTGGTGGTGGACGGGTGGAGGAAGGACGAGGGCCCAGGGACACCGAGCAGTGTTTTCACTGTCTCGCTCAGAACCATCTGTGTGTGTGTGCGTGCGTGTGTGTGTGTGTGTGTGTGTGTGTGTGTGTGTGTGTGTGTGTGTGTGTGAATACAGTGGGGACAGTAAGGTGCCTCTGTCCCTGATATTTGACTCTTTAGCTCAGCCCCTGCTGTGCCCTCCCAGTAAAGCCTCAGTCAAACAAAGCAGCTCGTCCAGTGCAAAACCAACATCGGCACAGCAGCTTTGACTAGGGATTAGTCGTTACTCTGCTGCTACATTTGTCACACAAATGTTAAACAATTATTCACAGCACATGTACACAATCATATAAAAACAGGAAGGGAGGGGAGGGGGGTGACTGGGTGCCGCCTTCCAAGTGCAGGTTGTTTTTGTACTATCACTCTCGGCCTGTCACCTCTCTGACGGTGTTTTACAGCAAAAATATCTGTATATGCAGTAACAGCATATATGTGACTCATTGTGTTTGCAAATGGTCCATAGTGAGTGAATGAGTGTTAGAAGAGCCATAAACCACAAGGTGAAAGAGTAATTGGATCACCCAAACATAAGTAATAAAACCTCATACAAGAAGACAAGCATGTCAGCTGTGTGTCAGTGGGAAAACTCTTGTTACATGTGTAAGCTGAGAGACCAGCACTGATAGCTCAACAGTGTGGATCAGGAATACAACTGGACCTCTAATCACTCTCTCTCACACACACACAAACATGCACGCGCACACACACACACACACACACACTGTCCTGCACACACAAACACACCGAGAGTATCGGTGTCGCTTTGAACTAGTCAGGTCAATATGGGCAAAAAATATGGGTGCCTTTTATGTCTGACAAGTGGATGAAAGAAGAAGAGCCGTGATAGCACACGAGAACGAGAGTGAGAGAGAGAGAGGAGGTGCAGGAGCACTAAAAAAACATTGCGTGTTGTGTTGGCAGGCACTCCAGTCAAATCCCCTGGCAGTTTCAGAGATGCTTTTTTCCCCCTTTTCCACAAGGCCCCGCCTTTGCCATCTGATATTCAAATGCAGAGGAAACTGGAGGAGAGCTCCTCCCAGACCACCCGCAGAATCATCAGGGATTAGTCAAAGAGCACCAACTAGGTCAACAAGATGCAGGGCCAGTGCGTGTACAGGGGGACGTGAGGCAACTCACCCACACAGGAGCCGCCCTAGTCTTGCCTGCGCTGCTATTCACACGCGTGAACCGTCTCTTTCTCTCTCTCTCTCTCTCTCTCTCTCACACACACACACACAAACACTGGGCTCTCACATGGAGGCTGCCACGCTCACGCACTGACCTGTTTTCCCATACTCTGACAGTTATCCAAAAACAACTCCAAAATTCCTCTTGATTTTTCACTTTCAGAGCGAGAGAGTATGGGTTAAGCATTAGAAGCGAGAACAGGCGTGGGGAGATGTAAACATTCCCTGTGCTGTCAGCAGTCTTACAATTGATTCCCCACGCAGAGCGTTTGCTTTGGTGGGTGAAAGCAAAACGATGAAATGAAGCATGATGATAATGAGTGAGGATGTCTTTTTTGGAACAAACTAGTTGTTTCACCTCTAAACTTCACATGCCGTGTGAGTTCAGGTCACGCACACTATTGAATGACATTGCTGCAGTTTCACAATTCACACCTTAACAAAACAGCTCCAGGCAGGATAGCCTTGGAGATTTTTTTTCTTTCTTTTTTTTGTAACCATAGGTGTTTATGAAGCCTATTTTCCTCTGCACCGGTAGCAGACTGAAGGAACTGTTGAATGGGAAAGCAGACACCATCCCTATTGTGAGGCTAACATCATGATATCCCTTCGCAGAGTGTGGATCCTTTCAGTCAGCTCATTGGCTCTCCAGAGAAACTCAACACGGAGATGCTGCACTAAATAACACTGACATACCTGGACAGTGACCATAGTATCAACTGTCTGAGCGTCAATACCCCAGAAGACATTTCTCAATGTCCCATGATGACCTCAGTCAGATCTAATGTTGCTTACCTGGAGCACTTTTCCCAGCAGAGCACATTTAAATAGCACACAGAAAGTACTTATTGTGAGTGTGATGAGAAAATAATGTGGAGGTGCAGCGATGGGGGTCATCATAGCCACTACTTTGGCACACCTTTTCTGTCAGTGGCAGCTGTGACTTTCACGGATCTCCTCTGTGAGTGCAGTGCTGCGCTGTACTGAAATTATCTCTCTTGTCTATCAGACACAGTTTCATCTGCCTGACACACTTCAAGGACAAAAGTGGAATATTTACCGAGACGGGCAGAGATGGCTGTTTAGCATGTCTGCCGTAATCCACTCATAATCACTCTTGTCTGTTTATTTTGAACAGAGGTCGTGGATTTTCTTCCTCTATAGTTTGTTGCACCAATCAAAGATACAAGTTTCCCCCTCGTTAATGAGTAATCCACTCATCATCAGGCTGGTGTTGGGGCTGTAGAAAGAAATTCATGATGCTGTTCAATGTTTAGTAAGTTCATAAACAGAGAATCAGGAGCTAATAAAATACTGAATGGTTCCAACTGACACTTAAACACAGATACAGTAAAACAAAACAAGAGTGTGGGGAGGAACAGTTGGAACTGTTCGGTCATACCTGAGTCATGCAATGTCATTTAACTGTAAATGTCAGGCTTCCCTATTTGTTTATTTGAATTAAATATGTGTCCTCTGCAGGGTTTTATTAAAGCAAAACAGTGGTAGAATCCAAATCTGATTCCTGTGTCTCTGAGGGCAGGTTTTGCTGTGTCATGTGGTTTTCAGTTGAAACCTTCCCTGCAGCTGCATACGTGGGGAATGTCACAACCACCCCACACTCATTCCAGTTCAAAGGTCACAGTATGGTGTGACTTCCAGCAGGGTCCTCCCACTGCCGCTCGCACCTGCCTCCTCCCTGAGAGGGCCTTCCTTCACTCCCCAAAAAACCTTGGGAGACGTTGTGGCTGAAACCGGGGAGCAGAGGTCAAAGGTGGAGGGTTAATGTCTCTTGGCTCCCTCCCTCTGAGACAATCAGGCGTCTGAATCTAAACTCTCTTCTGTTTGCACTGCTGGGCCAAGAGAACACTACTGCAGAGCTGACCTTTGCCCATACATTCATATGTTTTCCATCTATTTATTTTCTTTCTTTACCTTGAAATATTCAGTGGAGTACAGCTAGAGTGTGTACAGAGGGCTGGGGTCAGATTACCTTTTTTTTAACCCTGGGTAGGGAGAAACAAATCACATCTGCATATCCCATCCAAAGATTTGAGTTATAATCTGACCCAGTAACCACTCAGTGAACTCGTGTTGATGCGAGCGGTGAATCACAGATGAATTGGCTATTCTACAGTGTTATTCTGATGAAAAGCTGTTGTCAGAGGAAGGATAGCGGTTTTTAGATTTTTCAGAATTGCCCTTCACAAATTACTTCTCTGCAGTTGATTAACTGGAGAAGAAAACACCTGAATTTTTTATTGGATTTGATTATTTTTGCTAAAATTCAGGTACAAAATCCTTTTTTACACACTTAATGCGACACAGTGTTAACAAGACTGTAAAAAGTCAGTCTTGTTAAACATCAAAGTCCATTTACTAATCATGTTTAAATGCTTGTTAACCTTCCCTTTTATAATGCGCCACACTTTTTCCATTTTCTTCACTTCCTTTGTCCCTGGTCCCACAGCTGCATCAAGCCAAACCCTGCAACCAGCCTGTTCACAGCTGCACCCAGCCTTCTTCCCCTCAGCGCCTCAACAGAACAAGTTAAATCACTTCCATAAATAAACTGATGACAAAATGTTTTCAGAAAAAAAAAAAAAGAAGACTCAGACTTTTTTGTTGGCTTCACTCTGTCCCTACACTTCAGGTCAAAGGACAGAGGTTTCCTGAACCACATTTCTGTGAAAAGCTTCAAGGGCAGAGTTCAACGTGTTCTGGTTGCGGGGGTGGGGGGTGGCGGAGGAATGAAAGGGAGGATATTGTATCTCCATTCATGTGGCATTTGGGGTCAGAGTTCAAAGATGAAGGGTCACTGTAGGTCAGAGGTTACAAGGTGAGACAGCGTCCAAATTACAGGGCCGGCCTGCTGATCTAAGTTAAGGCCGATGCTGAGGCTTGCGGTTCAATCACACAACAACAATAAACAGCAACATCAACTTTTTATGAATAGCACTTTGGCGAGGACTTTGATCAGACTTTTAACTGCCGTTGTACTCAAAATGCAAATTGCAGGTAACACCTATTGTGAACAACAGCCTTGTAAAAGAAAACTATCCAATTTACCTGAATGACATGTTGAGTGCCACCTCTGTTTATACTACTGGCAATGAACTGAATTACTGTTTAAACACCACAGTGGGGTTACAGCAGGTTAGGAGGCACAGTATCCATACTGGCTGAATACAAGTGGCCAATAACACAGCGTGATGTGATAGCAGAACAGAGAGGGGGAGGAGGAGGAGTCACCACCCTCACACACACACACACACACACACACACACACACACACACACACACACACACTCTCTCTCTCTCTCTCTCTCATACACACACGGCCCATTCTACATTTGAAAAGGGAAACAGACAGGGATGGGTAGAAGTAGGTTATGTTGTTGTGTTCTTATTCATGAGAACACTGATGTTCCCCAGGTCCTTAGAGACATTTTGTTCAAGGCCATGTTGAGATGACAGACTGCAGGCCAGCGGACCTGATAGCACAGATTAGCACGAGAAAAAAAAAAAAAAAAAGTTATATGGAAGCATTTGGAGCTCAGAGGTACAACTGTGAAAACCATGAAGAAGAAGAAGAAAAAAGAAAAATAACGTGACATTTTCAACAATTTAAACCATTAAAGTTTCCGTGACTGCATCTGCTGTTGTGTGAGTGACACCCTGCTTCACACTTTGGTGACACACGTTCACACCTGGGAGCCGCCTCGGTGCTCGTTCAAGGGCACTTCAATGTCGTTTACGTTGTTCATTTTCTTCACTCGCTCCCCGTGTGCTGAGGCAGGTAGTAAATCTCCACCACCGGGGCAGATATATTCTTTTAACTCTCATATTTTGGAGCTCATCCAAGGAGCGGCCTAATGATTTGTTTAGAGGTGCTGACTAAAAGGTTGATTAGGGCACTTCTTACTTAATTCTGTATTTAACTGGAAGGCCTTTTTATTAACCCACTTCTGTTATAAGGGAGATAGGTTAAAGAATTATTGTCTTGAGGTTTTTTTGACTTCACTCCTGCCGTTAATTAACATTTCACTGTTCATTATAAAAACAAAGCATGTGGAGGTGATGGACAAATGTTTGACTGTATTACAACAAACATTATAAATCATTTTTGTCACCATTAAGGGAGTTTAGGACAATCTTCTGTTACACTAATGTTTATTACATTAATATTCAGATTACAGTAAATGTAATTTATGATCAGACCATGAGCAATGGCAGCCTTAAAGGTGCAGTCAGTTACCGAACACTGCAGAATATAGGAGACTTGTTAGCGTCACACATAAGGTCACTATACTATCACTATATAGTTTTACTTTTCCCATAATGCAGCTTAACAGTATTTTATTACACCTGGTGAATGTCCTTGCTTTTCAATTTCTTCACCGTTCCAGACCTTTTAGTTTTTAGTAAATGCTTAGTCTCCAAGTTTAAACAGAGAGTTTTCATCTTTAAGAAAAACTGTCCCAGGATTCTATAACAAGTACATTTACTATGACTGTATGTGTATAATCAGCAGAGTGCTCCTTTAAGTCATTCTCTAAATCTAATACTGCTGCACCTAATAATACTATTCAATTCAATTCTATTCGATTTTATTCGTATACCACCAAAATACAGTATTTGACAGTACTTTACATAATCAGTATAATATTAAAGAGAAACGTCAACAGTTCCCACAGTGAACATTCATTAAAATACTGTTAATCTGTTGTCAGTGGCATTACTGTATCTAGTAGTACCTAACAGTACTACTACAGTACTGCTACTTTATAGTACCAGTATCAGTGTCACTGGTACTACTGTATCTAATAGACACTAATTGTATTACTATTAGTGTTACTGTACCACACAACTTCAAACGTTATAATGTTATATCACAGTGAGCAAACATTAAATTACTGTAATTGTCACTGGTAGTACTGTATCTAACCACACCTGAAAGTGCTATTATAGCACTATAATGGTACCGTTACTGTTACTGCTACTACAACAACAATAAAAATGAAATTCTTATTCTTATAATTAGCATTGTTGCAAAAAAAAAAAAAGAATACAAAGAATCCACATTAGGAAATGAAAATATGAACATTTATTTAATTATGTATGTATGTATTTATTTATTTATTTATTTATTCGTCTGTAGTTTATTGGCAGTGGCAGTGCGTGGGCAGCAGCAGCAGCGACAGCAGAGCAGGGGCTTGTTCCTTTAAGGGTGGTGTCAGAGGCGGCGGGCGGAGGAGGAGGAGTGTGGCTGTCTCCGATCACTTCTCCACAGCGAGGAGACTCCGAGAATAAACAATTCGCGCAGACTACACGCTCCACACCTCGTCGGCTCGCTCGCTGTCGGAGCACACACACACACACACACAAAAAAAAATAATACGAGGCTTTTTTTTGGACTAAACATTTTGATTTTTAACCTTTTTTTATTCTATAAAAAATAAAGCGTGCCTCGCCATTTCTGTTTCCTGGCAAAAAAAGAAAAAGAAGTGTGAAGACTGATGCGACCGTTTTCATTGGATTTGCCTGCTCCTGTCGAATAACAACGATGCGCCTCTCCGGCTGACTGTGGGGTGGACACCGCAGGTAGGAGATGAGAGCTCAACACTAACGCACTGTCATATGAGGGAACGGCTGTGAGCGCCGGGGCTGAAAACACACGCTACACATCTATTGTGGACGCGGTGTCGAGGATTGTATCAGATGAGAGTGCGTGTGTGTTTGTCGGGCGGTAGAGAGGTTGTGTGTGTGTGTGTGTGTGTGTATATATATATATATATATATATATATATATGTGTGTGTGTGTGTGTGTGTGTGTGTGTGTGTGTGTGTGTGTGTGTGTGTGTGTGTGTGTGTGTGTGTGTGTGTGTCGCTGTGCGAACAGAGGCGCATATGGATATAGCGCTGAAAACGCTGCATAAAGAAGAAGTGGAGAATGGAGCTGGTGCGCGCTGAGCTCTGCTTCACAGCACAGAGGCAGCCGCTGTGTGTGGAGCCTGGCTGCCCGCTGAGCGCCACATTTGGCCTTCTCACTGGAGCTATTTTCTCGTGAACATGTCGCTAATTTACCAACATTCATTTACCCTCTGTCCTCAAAGCTGAATCCAATGAAATGGAAGTGTATTGAATGGCTCTCCACCGCCTCCGTCCCTGCCTGCTGCTGCCATACTGTCAGCCCACAGGCTAATTTAATACCACTCAGCCTATAGGTCTGTCCAAGTCATAGGAGTTGTAATGTAACGTCAGTGCAGTCAGTGTAGTTCATCACATCGGGTCATAACAGCAGACAGCCTTCTATTCTGAAGTAGTGTTAGCACCACCAATGGGAAACACTTCATAGTTGCACTGCTCTGTAAATTACTATTGGCTTGGCAAGTCTCTGAAGGCTTTAAATGAACCTCAAGGCCTTGAAAAGCACCTACAGTATATGTTGAGCATTACTCATATACAGGGTGTCTGGCGGTTAAAATATAGCTGCGTCCTCCTGCATGCATTAGGATACTTAATGAGAAATCTCCATGGTTGCTGAGACGCACACTGTGAGGTTTTCATTCTTAATTTTTTTGGGCTGAAATTGACTCTAAATTGGATTAATGTCTGACAGTGTTTTGCATATATTAGTGTATTCCCTATAGAGTCATGTTCTGTATTTTATATTGCATAAGCACTCAGGGGGGAGGCAGTGAGAGTGGCACTAACCCCCCCTGAGTCTGTACTGTAAATACAGTGTGGGCAAAGATTCTTAAAGAGGTTACTAATCATTGTTGCTGCAACAAGTTTATAACATAATCGGTATGACTGTAACATTTGGCCTTTTAATGCACTTTAAACAGCCGTGGTCTGGATTCACAGCTTAGTTAATGATCCCCATTAATGGTTATTTTGTTTTGCCTCGTTACCAACACCACATCTCCAGAACCTGGGCTTGTCTGAATCCTCTGTCCGGTCCTGTCAGGATGTGAGTTCAGTGTGCAGCCGGTTGGAGATGGTCAGTTGCAGCCTGTCACATCACTGTGGCATCATGTTAGATATGTTTTGATGTTGTTCAGAGACTTGGTTGTTTTTCAGTAACTGCTTTTTTGAATGGCCTTTTGTGTAGGTGTTCCATTTCCTCAAATGTCCTATTGCTTCATTGGACTTTGGATCAGTGTGGAGGCAAAAGGTCAGGGGCTGAAGTTTGCTGCAAGTTGCAGAGAAGAGGGCAGAGTATATCTTCAGTTCATGTTCTGAAATGGCATTTTACAAAGCTTCCCAGCGGCGGCCTGTTTGGGTGGCATGATATGAGGATAAGAAAAGGTTTGCTCAGTTAATGTGCTGCCTTTCAGAGCACTGCTGCAACTCAGACCAGCATGAAAAAAATAAGTAATGTGCAGAAAAGTAAAACTTCTTTAAAACCCTTTAAATGCTGTCTGTGTCTGGGGGTCTGTCTTTCAGCCTTTCTTTTGTTGAACATTTAAGCTGCTTAATTATTTGACCTGAACCTACACAAGATGTTCAAGGTAGTTCAGCTTGTCCTCAGTTGCCATAGATAACTAAAACCTTTGCATTTATAGCTCAACTTTAAAGTTGCACTTAGAAAGTAGTTCTGTCTGAGTGGCCTGAGCCGCCACGCCGCCGCTCAAAGAATTCTCTGTCTATTGGACGTGGCTCGATTTGCCTAAACCACCTGCTATTGTCCAGAGAGCTGCTGTTGAGTGATGTGCAGTAGTCTGCAACAGAAGCAGAGGACATTCAAATGACCAAATGCAAATTACATTGAGACTGCTGAACAGTCACAAGACTGGACTCTGCACTCTTCCCTCTTATCCACTGACTGCCTTTCATGACAGCAGATCTTATCTGCCATCAAACGCCACTATGTACTGTATGAAAACTGCAAGTTTTGACGTGTGTGCGTGTGTGTGTGATCATGCAGGTGTGCTCTGGCTGTCTTGATGTATTTGTTACAGGAATTTCAGAATGGCGCTGCATCTTACCAGTCAGTGACTTTCCTTTCTCTTTCAAATAATTTTAATGTAATAGTGTTTTGTTTTTTTTGTTTTTTACACATAGAGGATGAAGCCAGAGACACAGCAGCACATACCCGGGCACTTATCTCTACTAACAGCCTCTCTAACTACTACCACCGTTGCCAACTCAGAGCCCACTGTTTGTAAATCTGTCACTCACGCTCGTAGGAGACACAGGGCTGATGGCGGCGATGGTGGCGTCGTTTTTTTTTTTCTTTTTTTTTTTTTTCCTTTTTTGATCGCCGAGATCCACGGCGAACCGACGAACTAATGTGCAATCTACAAGAACAAGTGTCATGCATTCGCTGCAGAGTTTTTGATTTATTATAGACCTGGGAGCTGCCCAGCACTTGTGTTGTTGGCCACCCAACATTGTTCAAGGGCACTTTGACAGTAGATGTTGAGGAAGAGAAGTGCATTTCTCATCCACTTACCGGCTCGTGTACTTTGTCAGCCACTGAGGAATCAAACCAGAGACCTGCTGGCCTCAAGCTCATTTCTCTAATTGTTTAGGCTCTATAATATTTGTGTGGAGCATGCATTAAGCCAAATCATTTTATTGTTCTCTTTATTGTTTGTTTATTCAGTAGACACTTTATATTAATGACAGTACTCAATACTACTATGGTGGAGATTTACACCACAGCAGTTGTACTGTAAATGTCACAGTGGAACTAAAATGTTTATCAAAAGTGGACAAGATCATATTATCATTATTATCATTAGCAGTCCTCTGTATCTTTTCTACCATGTCTAATCTGTCAGTGTGTCAGTGGATCACACACACACACACACACACACACACACACACACACACACACACACACACACACACACACACACACACAATGCTATCTCTTATTGATACAACAACAGGGTATTATTGCAAAAAAATTAAGTAAACAACGCCCCTGAAATCGACGTGATAAAGATGAGGCTACAGTGTCAAGATGTGAGTGATGTTATTGTAAACACACACAGATTGATGTGGCCACTGAGGCTGTCAAAAATCAGTTTAAAAAATGAATATGCAGCGCAGACTGTAGAATTAAGAGCGCAGCAGATCATAAATAAGTCAGGCAGGTACACAAAGAGGCATGTGGAAACGTGCGCTATTTACTGATCAGAGTATGATTAGTGTGTTTTCTTTTCGTGTGAATTTCCTGCCACATCAGAAAACAGAGCAAAGAAACCACTGAAGTTGTTTTCGATTTCTGTAAGAAGATCATTGTGAGGGCAGTTTCAGATTATCCCCACTCTGCTGCTCAGAAGATGGGGTTTTAGTGAGGGCTCTCAGTTATAGCAGCACTATCTCATTCAGAGGCAATTGCTCGGGCTCCTGTTGGTGCTTCTGTCATGAACAGAAGGCAACCAAAGTCAATGGGACTCATTTTGATGACAAGGCAGGAACTGCTAAATGCGTCTTTACAGCCATCGCTCCTGGATGTGGGCTGGAGTGACGAAATGCGAGGAAGAAAGATAGACGCCTCGGTTGCAGCTTCTCAGAGCCATACTAGCCAGAGCTCATCTGTTGAATGACTCTCCTCCCGCCTCCTCCCACCCCCCTTCACCCTCACCTCCAACTCTCCACCCCTCTGTCTTCACGCTTCACCTTGGCCTTGGCGCAATGACAGGCCCCTCAATTATCTCCACCGATTGATCGCTGCTGATTGCAATTGCTGTGAATTATTTAGACTTCGCTGAAAACTGCTCGCGGAATGGGAAGGAGCCTGGAAGAGAAAAGATATTGCGGGTCAAATAAATTATACGTTACCCACGTGAGGCATCGGCCTGTTTTTTTTTTTTTTTTTTTTTTTTTTTTTTTAAACAACAGCTGTGTAAGCCTAAGTGTGACGATCAATGAAGCAGAGCAGTTGAACAGCATCAAGCTACTTTGTACTGCTGTAACAGAGCCACCAACTTAACACTGAATCTGTGCCGGCCCTCTGCTGTGGTACTTTAAAGGAAAGACTGAGGTGTAGTGGCAGAGCAGCAGACCTCCTGGGTGATGTGAGAGGAGCTGACTCTTTTCCTGGCTGGGCTGGTGTGGCCACAGCAGAGGAGTGCAATGGAACTGGCTCCCTCCATCACCCCCCTCCTCCCTCTCCCCCCCTCTCTCCCTCTCTTGCTCCTGTAGCAGAGCTGCTGCCCCGGGCTGTAGAGGTGCAGCAGGAAGGTTTCTCTACCATTGTAGTGAGTGTGCTGCCAGGATGCTGCAGTCAGACGAGGGGAAGGTCTCTGCTTTGCCACAAGCGGGCCAATGTCACACGCGTGACAGAGTGGGCAGGCTGTAAGAGGAATGAGGACAGACGCTCCCAGATAGGAGGCATACCCAGCCTGTGTGTCCATGTGACGGGGGCGTCTGCCGTGTTTTCTTACAGAGGAATAGGAAGGAGGCCGATTTTTGTCGTGATTGTTTATCTGCAGCAGTCAGAGAATGTTTGTAATTAAGTCTGTGATAGAATGGTTGTTGATCCCAAGGATCATAGCAAATATGGCTTCACATGCCTTACTCCCAGCAAACAGCCTCTGACAAGGCTACTGCACTTTGTCTACTAAATGCTATTTGTGTTGCCTCCAATTGTATTATTGCATATTGTATGTCCCTGGCGTGGGCTAAGGAGCCCTAAGGGTTGAAGGCTAGAACAACGGCTCACAAAGTCCAGAGAGTGAGGTCAGCTCGTATTCAACTGTGTCTTATTTTAACCAGGTTATGTGGCAGGAGTGCAGGGGAGAAGCTGGGGCTAAGTGAAAATGCCACTCATTCCTGAAGAGTCCCTGGCCTCGTCAAGGTTAGTGGCTTGTCTTTGTAAGTTGAGGGATTGATGCATGAGCCTGTCTGGCGCTGAATTCAAAGTCCAAGGCTGTCACAGGCAGCAGCCCCCCCCCTTTCCCTCCCTCCCTCCCTTTGCAGGCTATCACAGGGCCCCGTCCTTCCCAACTTCTTAGCAGCCTGTCCTTTTGGGAACCTTGAGCAGCCCAGGCAAGGACACAGCGTCTGGTGCAGTAAGCCTGTGCAGAGGGGGAGGCTTTACGTAATGTTCTGCTTTAAACATGGGTGTATGACTTCCCTGACACGGAGCAGTGCGGTGCAGAGCTGCACAGCTCACAGCACATGTCCCCTCTCCCCCCCTCCCGGATAAGGAGGGGGCAGAGAGATCCCTGCAACTTAATTATATCTTTCTCTTTTAAAAGCTTTCGTTTGAAATTAAATTTTCCCAGGCAATTAACTAAAGAGGAGTTTTCAGAATTTATGAATGAATGATGGATATATTGCACGGGATGACAGGGGAGAGAGGGATGGAGGGAGCAAGAGAGTGGGGGGGATGCATATGCAGGATATGCTTCGAGGTTGTGTCCCTGAGGTTTATTTCCATTGCAAAAAGGGTGAAGTTTGGGGAAATTCAGGCATCATTAAACTTTGTACCTGCGAGCTGCTCTTGTGTGCCACCAGCTGAACAACACTTCAGAGTTCACAGTACACCGTTCCACTGTCAATATTTGGGTTATTTTCAGTGTAAACCTGTGAACACTCACATATTTTCACATTGCTTGGCTCTGCAAGATGTGTGGAAAATGGAAGCGTTGGGGTTTCCCCGCTGCCTCCTTCATTCAGACGAACATCTTATAGGTCGGATGTAAGTTTCTGAATGATGTTACATTGTTATATGCTGCACACCCCCAAATCCTCTTTTGGCTTGAACTGTAATTGTGTAACTTTTTGGCTTCTAGTGATGAGCTGAATTGTTGCTGGGCAACAAGGGACCTGTGCGGGAGGCTGTGGAGAGTGGAGCTGTGTGAGTCCACATAGATCTGCAGCACATTACCCAGGTTTCCAAAGGAGGAATGTCACTGACCCCCCACCCCCCTCACTGCAACACCTCATATTTTTTTGGATATTAGTCCATGTTGGACAATTTGTTGTTTGTCCTGTATGATATATTTCATCTGAGTGTCTCCTAAGGTGCAGAAAGACTGGCCTTGTAATGGCTGTGACATTTCAGATTCTCTTCACTCCATTTTAAATTTTCAATGAATGCATAAAAATGACTCCCTGCACTTTCAAAAAATATCTTTTGTCAGAACATGGCACATCTCTCAGTTTTAAAAAAAAAATGCTTGTGCTCTCACACCACAAATGACGGACCAAGGATGTTGGCCTTAACCCCCGGTCCTCCTCTTTCACTGAAAGTGGTCTCTTGAATTTCTGAAATATGCCGTCCTTTTGTGAACCTCCAGCCCACTTGTAAATCCATTAGTGAGGTGGCGTTATTCAGTACATCCTCACTAGAGCAGACTAAACAGACGGAAAGACTGTGGTTCAAAAGTGCAGCTTTTTCATAACTGTGTTAGAAGGCTCCCAGTAGTAGATAGGCCATTTGAGAGAAGATGGAGAGCACTGGGCTGATGACTTGAGGCAGCCATATGACCTATTACTTAGGGAAAATGGACTGGTGACCAGAAGATTGCTGGCTCATACTCTGCTCACCCTCTGCCCTTGAGCAAAGGCAATTAACCTGGATTTCTCCAGTAAATACCCAGCTGTAGAAATGGAAAGAGATGTGCAAGAGTGATAATCGTGTAAGTGACTTTGAATAAAAGTGTCCACTAAGCAGGAAGATTAATACGGCTAATAGAATCATTGCTTGTGTTTTCAAGTTATCAAGGACCCAGGACTGCTGAACATGTAGAGGAGTACGTAGTCACTCCTCCTCCTCCTCCCTCCCGTCTGTCTTTGTGCACTCTTCCATGCACACACACACATTCACAGACTTCTCTCTTTTCCTTTGGCATTAAGGCTGGAGCACGACCTTGACCTGATTGCTGAGGAGGCTTTTTAAGTAACTCTCCAGAAGGAGATCCAATCATGTGACACCCTTCACCCGGCCTCACCCCCTATCCTCTGTCCCGACCTTGTATGTCCACGAGGATGAGGGGGTGGAGACACTCGCCACAAGCCTGCATGCAGCTGCAGGGGCCGTCATTCAATTGGGTAATCTCTCTCAAGGTCAAAGAGGGTTGAGGTCGTGTCAGAGCGAGCAGCACGGCCTCAATGATCCCTGCCCTTATCTGAATTTGGGAATGGCCGGGCCACAAGTTTCCACCCGGTTTGACTGCGGTGACGAACTGAGTGGGTTTAGTCATCTTCTCAATTCTCAATCACTGATACCAGCGTATGTCAGGGAAAGGTCGTTTCATGTCCAGAGTGATTCATGTCTAGAGTGAGCTGGCTGCTAGGATTTGTGTTATTGCAGTTGCCTTCACTCACTCCCTACAGCTGCCTCGCCGTTTAAAAACACACTGGCTCGCTACTGTCTGTGCTTCAGAGTATTTTTATGCTAGTACGTTAACATCTCTGCCCCCTGGATATGTTTACCATATGGCTGGGTAAATCAGATCAGGATCCCAGCCCACTTTGTTAAAAGTGCATTAGTACACGCCGGCTTTAACGCCACTCTTGGTGCATTCGAGTTGATCATTTATAGTTTTTTCATAATATTGAGTTCTGTCTTTAGAACAGAGAGGCTCAGTGTCCCTCAGGCTCTCTCAGGATACTTGAAACCTGTTTCCATTGTTTGTGTCAGTGAGGTGTCAAAATGAAAGAGTTTTATTTGTTCCTACAGTTCCAGGCTTGTTTTTAATGTCACCACTAACTTCTTCTTCTCCTGTTTCAAAACTTTACCATATCCTCAAGTTATCATAGACATATGATGTCTGCTCAGCTCATAACATTAGAAAAGCGAGAAAATCTCTGATGAAAAAAATAATAAAAAAAATTTAAAGTCTGAAACATAACAACAAAATGTCATATTTAATCAAATTAAATTCATTTAAGTGAAAAGGGAAAAAAAAAACAGTTAGTGAAATGATGACATATTACCCATAATGTCATCTACTGTAAATCCTCAGCTTGACATAATAGTAAGAAACTTAATTTGAAGATTTGTTGAGCTGTTCTCCCCCCTGATATGAATATAATACTGTATCTGACAAGAAAGCCTTCTAGGCAGCACACAGGATCTCAGGCAATTATATGAAGAAGCAACTTCATTTCCAGTCTTGTTTTTCACAGAAATATACTTGTGTCTGTGCTCTCCGCGGAGACGAGTGTCACTAATTCTCAGAGTCAGTGCTTCTCATCTCGCCGTGGTGTTATTAGAGCAGAAGCCAAGGCATACCGTATTCTCCAGCTTTAATAAAATGAACTCATCATGTGTTGGAAGGAAGTAGAACATTACACAAGACCTGCGATCGCTGCTGCAGGCCTCAATTTGCCTGGATTGATAACTGAGACTTTGGAAAAGGGAGGAGAGCGATGCAGATGAGAGTTTCTTCGGATCTGTTACACAGTTTGAGCTCATTATAATTTTCATACTTTACTTTTGTGTAAATGAGTCAATTAATTGTTTGTACTGTGACAAGTTGTTGCTAACTCGTATTTAAGTAAAGCCTAGTTCCTTGTTTGGGTTATAGAGGTAATGTGAGCTACAGTAAAGCTTGTGTAACATGCATGTTTTTTTTTTTTTTTTTTTTTTTTGGCACACACATGCATACACACACCTCGGGTTAGCACAGGAGGAGCTGTGTGCTTGTGTAACTGTGTTTACACGTCTGGGGCTAGCGCTGGCACAAGAGTCAGACGAATGTGGTTTATCCGGGGCCTCTTTTTCTCTAAGCCACCTTCCCTTCTATTCAGTGTTGACCTTGGTGCTTATGAGGAGGCAGGGCTTGACCTACATCCACCCCCGTTAACTGGAACTAGAACCTCCACCGGCCCCTGCCGAATAAAGAGACCTGACACCCTATTCTACTTTTTTTTTTTTTTTTTCCACCAATGGCCATTTTCTCTCTGTCTCTGCTCGCACTTCACACATAAAAGAAAGATAACGGCTCATCTCATCTGTTTTTGCTGATTGTCTGGCAGCAGAGGAAAGTGGAGCAGCAGGCTTCATGACTTGTCTCTGAGGCACCAACATGTCTGTGTGCACTAGGTCACCATTAGCACGCAGGGGCTTCGCACCGCGCTGGTGAGAGTTTAGTGCTAGGTAAACCCTCCTCTGGTTTTTAGAGCAGTGTCAAACTGTGGCTGATGCAAATGAGCAAACAGGCAAACATGTGTAGTCACCAGCATCTGGTGGGTTTGATGTTCTTTTGCGGGCAAACTGTGTGACATTGGGGTGCTAACATAAGGTCCACTAACATTTAGGGAGGCTCGTGTAACCAAAACTTTCTCTACACAAGTCATGCTGCGGTTTCAGAAAGGTTTGGACGTGTGAAATCATCACAATTCACAGAGACAGAGGCAGCACACTGGAGCTTAAGTAGAATTGTTCAGTTCAGCAAGTCTCTTTAAAGGTAAAAGGTTTTCAAAAGGTAATAATTAAATGTCAGTCTCGCGCCTACAAATATAGCTCAGAACAGTGGCTAAACAAAGGTTGCTAAGCGACGCCACGGCACCAGTGAGTGATGAGTGATGATTTTTGGCTGGCACATTAATATTTAAATTAGCTGTCAAAGGTGCGCGTTGATGAGGTGTTTCAGAATGGGTTCAAACGGGAAACCAATGCCACTGCAAAGGGCGCTGCCGAATAAACTATCAGTTTTTATAAATGAATGAAACTCAGCTGTTGTCAGAGGAACGTGCCTGTCGAGGACGGGGCTGTGGTTAATGTGTGGAGGGATTACAAAAGCGACGCATGAGCGAGCACGGCTTAATGAGGGAAGGGTTTGCATGAGAGCACGGTGCGTGATCGCAGATATATCATGAGTTGTCCTAACCCACACAGAGGCACTCGGAGGGGCCAGTGTCATGCTACCAGGCATTAGGGTAGCTCCCAGCTCCCAGCTCAGCTAGCCCCCATAATATCTCCCCCAGCCAAGAAAGGCTCATAATTTTTTCTGGCTGGATGACATGTCATACCTTCATGGGTGTTAAATGACTGCAAAAAGCAGTGTGTACGTCTGTGTTTAAATAAGGCAAAGGATCCCATTTAGCATTCTGAGTAAGACATGAGATAATGGCCGCCTAGAAGAGGAGATGTAGAAATTGGGAGGTGGGGTGGACTGGTGAGGACTGTACGTGGTGTTTAACCTCGGGAGCAGTTGTTGAATCAAGGCGTGGGAGGGTTTTTGCCAAACATACAGCAGACCAGCTGATAAGGGTCGCCTCTATTCCAAAGGCCAAAGGAAAGCATCGGCAGAGCGCAGGGACTCATCATACAGTCTGTCTTTTTAAACTTGCTCTCTTCCTTTGTTTCCCTCTCTCTCTCCCTTTTACTGTCTCTCTCGATCATGCTCTGCAGAACTCCTTGCACGATCTTAGGGAGGGGAGGAAAGAAGGAAAAAAAAAAAGAAGAAAAGTGGGTCAGGGCGACCTATTTTTTTTCCCACAGTTCACGGAGGCAGAGGGTGGCGGTGTTATCGTCAGTTAGACGAGGAGCAGGGCCTGATGGGGAGGCAGGGCCTTGTCGCGAGACGCAGCCACTCAGAACTGGGTCAGCAGCAGAGGCTACGTCTTGTAAACGGCTTGTCATACTGGGGAGAAAAGCTGCAAATGAACCATAGATTATACGCCCCAAGCTGAGCACTGAGGTCTCTCCTCACTCCCCAGCCCCGCACTTCAAAAAAAAAAAAAAAAAAAAAAAACAGGAACATGTAAGCCTTACAGTAGTGTAGGAGTCTCTGAAGCACTGCCACCTCTTATGAGTTCCTCTCTTCCCCTCTCAGTCTCCTGTAATAGCGCTTGATTACTGCAGTCAGACCTGACAAGCTGAAAGCCCGAGCCACACATGCTTTTAAGTAAAGGATCTTTTCGCATTTCTCTTTCTCTGACACACGGCTGCTGTTTTCTAATTATAGCACGCTTTCTGCCAGATTTGCTCGACTTTATTCAGGTCAGGTTATTTACTGTACCAAGTTCAACTGTGGTTTAGAAATGATCAATACAGATGCTTATTCAGATGCAGTGACCTCTTTGCATATCATCTGTGCCAAAGCCTGACACCAAACTAGATAATTTGCTTACATGAGCCCTCAAGAGATATTATTATTTCTGACAAAAAAGAAAACTTTGTAAAGCAATCTGAATACCAGGCCAGAGTTGGCTAAACCAGACCAATGACTGATGACTGCTATGTTAGAACAAGACTTAGTGTTGGTTAAATTTTGGCCGACTTCCATCGAGCCATGGGGAAGAAATTATCTGCACTCGCTATATATTTTTTTAGATTGATTTCATGCGGGCCCACGGCGTCGCTCGTTGTTTCATGTCCTTTGTGTCTTCCTGCCGCGTCTCGGACAGACAAAACAGGATAAACACAGGGTTTGATCTTCTCTTCACAAATAATTGCGGCGGCTGTTGTACTGAGCTGAGACCTTTAGAACTGAAAATCAGAGCTTATTCTTGCATTGGGGGTCTGCTTATGGAGCGATGCAATTTTCGGGCAGTAGAGCTCACTCATATTTCACTATGTGGAACAAATCTGCCTGTAATGAATCTCCCAGGACACTGTGGTGCCTCTACAACCGAGTCTGCTTTTTGGCTGCTCTGCGTTGTGGCGGGGGGGTTGTATATTGGGTCTTTTAATATTTTAACGCTCCCATCTTCCTGATATAAACACTAGATTTTCTTTTTTTTATTTTTGATGGGAGGAATTTCACAGCAAATAAACACAAGGTTCATTAGAGTTTGTGTCTTGTCTCTTTTCCTATATCAGTCCCAGCTAATGTTAATCAGATTGGTTTCGCTCTGTGTAAAAACAGCCTTATTAGCCAAGGTGTCACACTAACAAACATAACATAATATCCCGAGGTGGGGCTAAACATGGCGGGGGATCGGATTAGCAGCAAGACTCTGGTTAGTACATAGACACACACACACACACACCCAGCTCTCCTCAGTGCCACAGCTCCGGAGCCCTGCCACTGCCGGGCAGCAGACCTGTCTAATGTTATTCTTAGCCCCAGAACTTCATGTCTCTGTGCGAAAGCCCCTTAACGCTAATTGAGGAGACTGCTCATAGCTCATGTCGCTCAACAACAGCCTCTGAGGGGGCGTAAGCATGTCACTTTCTGTGTGTGTATGTATGTGTGTGTGTCTGTATCAATATGTGTGTGGGAAGGTGAGGCATGCTGAGCACTAAGCCAGTCAGAACCAGTACCTGGCCATTCCAGCTACTTTTTTTTTGTTATTGTTGTTGTTGTTTTTTTATTTGATGACAGGGAGCCACCACAGCACCTTTAGCAGATGGTTTCCAGCAGGCGTGCGTATGACATGTGATAACATTACAGTTTTGAAAGGTCAGGCATGAAGAGAACCAGTAGGAGGGCGAGGACAGTCTCCGAGTGTCCAAAGCTCCAGCACTGTCCTCTGCACACACTTGCACTATTGTGCAGTGTATTAAGGTAATGCTCAAAAAGAAAAGGTCTTTTATGAATTTTCAAACTCCCTGTACTAAACACATTGCTTCTAACAGGGCAATGCAAATATTTACTGTAGTACTTGAACCCTGGTGGCTTGAGCTGCACTCGCAGGGAGGCTGCCGCAATATTTGCATGCTGATAAAACCCTTCTTTGTGCTTTTACACGAGACTGTGCTCAGCGTTCGTGCAAGAGCAGAGTTTGACGACACAGACTTTGGACTATGGACCGCGGTGTTTACTTTGGAAAATCAGATGTCTTCATCGGGACCCAGTAGGTCACAATCAACCTGTCAAAACACTGGCTCGGAGGCGCCGCCCTGCTCTTAAGTCAGAAAACGTTGATTGGCTGGTGAGCCGACGCTGACGCTCATCCTTGGAACAGAGGCAGGGATATTTGTTTTGAAGCTACAGGTCACTGTGTGCCAATGGCCCGGAGCAAAGCAGGGAGGAAAAACAGTCTGGAATTTCCTTGTACGTAAACAACACCTCTGGAGTGGACGGCCAACTAATCACACAGGTGTATTCCATAAAGTAGCTGCCCCCCCACCCTCCCTCGACCTCCCCAGAACCCCTCTGTGTCTCTTTCCTGAAATGGCACGGGGGCTTGTGCATGAAGGAGGAGGAGGAGGAGGAGGTAGTTTAAAAATAAATCCACGCAGGCCGGTCAGACATTTTGAAATTCTGTTTCTATCTCAGTCTGATAGAGAGGTTAAAGATACAGCATCCTGATAAATCTCTTCCCACCAGGGGGAACAGATAAGGAGTGGCGTAGATTGAATAAAAGAGCTGAGGAGAAAGGAGCAGGATAGTTGGGGGGGGTGAGGGGGAGGAAGGGGGAGGGGGTGTAGGAGGAGGGCTGAGATGTCTATCAGGCCGCGTGAAGGTTTTTTTTTTTTGTCTTGCAGATCCAGTTCAAGGGCGCCCGCAGGCGAGGCAGCTCTCGCTCTTGCCGTGCCAACGCTGCTGCTCAAGGTCATATGAGCCAGCCCTGTGACATTAAAGAGGAACAGGAAAGGGGAACGGGGAGGAGGGGGGGGGGGGTGCAACCATCAACCGCAGACATGCACACAAACACAGAATTGAGTTGTAAGAGGGGGAAAAAAGTAAGCTTCAACTCCCTGAATCTTCCCTGTGACTTTCTGCTCTGGTGTCTGGGTCTACAGTGGATTTTGTGAGGGCAAGAGCTTTTTAAGGGCAGTAATGAGAGTGTCTTATTCTCTCTGCACAGAGCCAAGAGATGCTTGGCTAACTGCTTTGTAGTTGCCAGCCACACATACACACAGCGTTTGTGTGTGTGAGTGTGTGTGTGTGAAAGAGAGGGAGAGAAAGATGGAAGAGAGAAGAGTCACAGTGATAAACCTCGGGGGAGGGAGGTAGAGAAGAGAGAAAAAAGGTCTTAAAGTTATTTAAAGGGACAGCGAACCAGTGGCAAATGTTCCTTGGTCGAGGTTTTGGCTAAAGTGAGTTTTTTAGTTTATATGAATTCCACCTTTTTTTGGCCAATCAGCAAAGAGCGCATCCTGCTGCTGCACAGGCTGCACAGGAGATGGTGCATCTGCAGGTGGTTTCAAGTGTGGAGTCAGGTTGTGAGCGCAGGCAACTTCATGTTTCTAGCTCTTACCTATCGGATCACAAATATGCAAATGTAAACATTTTTGATACTTTTATTTTTGGTAATCTGTATTCAGCATTTTAATAATGTCAGGCCTACAAATCTTTGTTATCCTACACACGCGCTGGGCTCCTGAAGTGCTTAGTTTAACACCTGTGTTTCCCACAGTGCGCTCGGTCCTGAGGGTCCTGCTATTGTTCATGCTGCCTCACGGTCACACTGTCATGGCTTACTGGGACACTTGAATAGAACAGAACCGTTATTAATGTTATCAGCACCACCTGTGCTTTTCCTGCTATGCGTAAAAAGAACCTCTACGTGAAAATGTGTGTCATATATTATTTGTTTATATTATAAACTGAAAGCACAGCTCTTCCTCACTCATTTCCTGACAGACAGAGTTAGTTATGATAATCTCTCTGTTTTGTTTATTCATTCATTCATTGGTTTATTTACCAGGTAAAGTGCATATGACCAACCAGAGGTTGAGCTAAAAGGCCGTTTCCCATCTGTAGTTCCCTTGGCAACTGGAATTTAGTTGAATTTTGTTGTTAAACAGCTGTTGCTTGTGTAAAGTTTTTATTACAGCGAACCTGAACCCACCCAGCTGACGGTATAGATAATAGAGTGTAGTGTATAGTATCCATGGACCGACTCACTTGTCCACGTTTTGTTTACATTGTCGTCATGTGTTCGCTGGTCAGTCAGGTGTCGGCTTGCAGTGCACATTACACTGCTGCTGCACGCTCACAGCATTGTCCTACACAGCTGTACATATCAGGGTTGCACTTAGTCTCAGAGGCCACTGGGACTTAGAAGACAGCCCCTTAGCTCCAGGACCTGGGCTCAACTCTTTCAATTTTTTTTTCTGGCAGCATGCACTAACTGGATCATTACCATCTCTATTGCGAGGTCTCTGTGACTGACCCTGACCTCTGATCTCCCTGTGACTGGGCCAACAGAGCAAATTATCAATAGCATCCAATTGTTATTGTTTATAGATGAGTTTATCCATCAGAGTATGTTCCTCCCTACACTAACTCAGTTTTTATCAAGACAAATACCTCCCCGTCTGTGATTTTATACTTGTATACAATGAATTGGAAAATAAGCACAAGGTGAATGTAATACAGGATGACTTTTTTGGACGGAGATAAGTTTATGTTTTCTGGAACAGAACTAATAGCCCTGACTATCATCTAAATTTCCTCGTAAATGTAAAAGTACAGGCAGACGTAGCATCCATAGAGTCCACTACGTGCACCTCGGAGCGCCGCTAATGGAGCTGCTTCGGGCTATGCATCAATATGACATCACAGATTACAATCTTTAGACTTTGGGAGCACTTTGGGTACTTTTAGTGCTGGAAGAACGGAGTAAGAACTGGCTGACAAAACACTGAGTCATTATAATAACAATCACAGAGATGGGTGGAGTCGCACCGTGATGGAGCCTGACATATATTACAGGAGTATTCCCTGGGGGAGCCTGCAGCGCGTCTGTGGGACTTGATAGGGATTTTACAGTGACCTTAATGAACCTAACAGATTCTCTTGCCTCATCATAGTGTTTCTTATATTGTCTCATTGTTCCAAAGTTTAGGACTGGATTGCAGAAGATTTCCCTTTTTTTATTGTCATTTATTTGCAGAGAGCCTTTCCTTTATATTGATTTTAGAAAGTGATGCTGAATTTTTCTCCTGCTTTGTTCTTGAAGTTAAATAAATGAAGTTAAAAGTTAAAAATGAATAGAAAAAAAAATAACTTGTACCATTTCTTCACGCTGTTTTTTAACACCCACATCACATCTTTTGCATTTAACATTGATCACACACATAAAACAAGACATTTGTGGCATCGCCAGCCGACAGTGAGCAACACGCTGGAGGAAGTTAGAGCCACGAACACACAACATGTGAATAAAACAGCATTACGCTTACACATAACACCCCCAGACCATGCTTATACATCCCTGTTAGATTGGTCCATGTTAGCTGAAAGCAGAGAGAAAAAAAACTCCTATTCATCTAAGACTGCACACAAACCACGCAAACAAAAATCAAAACAGAGTGTTTGTGGGACTGGCAGCTGTAATGTAATTACAAAGTTTCAAAGTGTAATCCCCAACACTGTTTGCTATGACTGAGGCATTTCATTAAGAAATGTGTTACTGGCCAACAAAGAGGTTTATGCACAGCCACAGGATATACAGTAGACTGACAGTGTTGATATTTTGGAAAAAGTCACTCTGAGTGATGAATAATAAATAAAGTGACATTTAAATTGCAGCAGAAAGTTCTTTCAGTGGAGTTAGTTTGCTGTTTATCCCCCTCGCACATTCTAACTATATTAATGCGCCAGGACGTTTTCCTCCTACCATGTCGTTGTGGTTGTGTGTACTTTGACAGGGAGGTGGGCTTTACTTCAGACACCTGTAGCTGAGTGAAAATCTTCCCCGTGGGTAGAGCAACATGTGTATCCAGCCTGTACGACATCGAGCCTAAGTCCCTATGAACTGTACTTTCTACTCAGACAGGATTTACCGGATAAGTGTCCCTCGCACTTGTGATGCAATCCGTTTGAACACTAACCACTCAAAGCTGGATTTGAAGCTCCACTGAACGCTGATGAACTTTGACATTTAAGGTGGAACCAGAGGAGAAGAGTGTGGAGGGAGAGAGGAGAGTCTCCTGTTCCATCACCCAGCTGGCAGAGAACCATTTTGACTCTTTCTTTTGATTAAACGAAAAAGCATTTAGACTAAACAATCAATAGGTACAGGCCTGAGTCCTGAATCGCCGTAGCATAAATCTTCCTCGTGTCTGAGCTTGAGTCGTCCCTGTATCATTTTTGCTGATTAGTTTTCCCATTACTCAAAACAGATGTGTTCACTGGTGATGAATGATCCAATTATGGTATATTTGTCACCCATTTGATATCTGCTGCTAGTCTGGGACCTTAAAGAGTTTCAGTGTGGTGCTACCCCTCTGATCCTCAGTCCAGTGCGTCTGTGCAGACGATGACCCGGTCTTGGGATTTGTGGAGACCTGGTGCTCACCCTGTGGAGTTTTTCTGTCCTCAGTAGCACCCGGCTGCTTCTCCCTGATCCTCTCATCAATCTTGTGCTTACAGATAAGAGAGATACTCAACAGAATGTTCAGTCTAAATAAGAATACCCCCCTCATAAAACTAGATGTAACTACCGTATCCTCAAAAGTCTACAATGCCCCCCCTGCTGCCCCTCCTGTTGACATGCCTCGGATAGTAGTCATACATGTCTAAACTGTAGTTGACCCCCCCAACTGCTCCACACACACAAACACTCTCACGCACACACCAAAACAATACACAGACACTCACAGCTGAAAGGATTCATGTACACCCCCAACCCTACCCCCTCACCCCTTCTCTGTCTGTGGACAGTAGGCTGATTCTGCAGCCTCCCTCCCTTCTCTTCCTCTCTTGCTCTCCCCTGCTCTGCTGTGCTAAGCTGTGTGTGTGTGTGTGTGTGTGTGTGACAGCTGCCTAATTGGGCATTCTCCCCTCGTCGGAGCGCCTGCCTCTCCTCTCTCTCCTCCAGCCTGGGCCGGGGCTGCTGACGAATGGCAGCGGATTACAGATGAGGACACGGTGACCCGCCTGACCTTGCTGCACAGCCGCGGGGGAGGGAGAGGGGCGGGAGGGAGACAGAGTGCTAGGGGTGGGGCGGACAGGGTGCTGGGACTGCAGAGGGGCGGGGCGGGATGTGGTGGGGAGGCAGTGGGCATAGGTGGAAGGGGAGGGGGGGCAAGCGGCGTTAGGTCAACGAAGGATGAGGTCGCATGAAGGTGGGCGAGATATTGCAGGGGGGGCAAAGGGGGTGTTTGCCAGGTGGCTGGGCAGACAGGCGGGTGATCAGGCAAATGACAAGAGTGTCACATGACAGAACCCCCCTCCCTCCTCCACCCGTGTCAGTATGTCAAGGGCATGAGCCCCCGTTGGCAACCGCCACTGCGGCATTTCCCCCCCACACATTTATTTATATATTTATTTTCTCACTTCCCCTTCTCTTCCTCTTCTTTTTTTTTTTTTTAAACTTTTCATGTGTTTTCATGTCTGATGTCAGACGAGCGGCGTCGGTGTGACTGCTGGCTTCGCCTCCATGTGCCCCCGGGCCACGGATGTGTTCGGTCAAAAGGAGACGGCGGATCCTTGAGTGTGGTGAATTTTAATTTCTGTGCGTGCTATAGATATTTCCATGCCCCCACCCCCAACCCCCCCACCTCAGTCCACCCCACCCCTTCCACCTTCCTGCTGCGCGTGTGAGACTGCCAAGGTGAGGTTGTGTCCTCTTGTTAAGAGCGATTAATGGCACTCGTTATGTACATAATGAAATATCCCTGCTGATGCATAGGGTGGCGTTGTCTCTCTCTCCCCCTCTGTCACACACACACGAACACACACACACACTCCTACTGGCTATATATGAGAGTGTGTGTGTGTGTGTATATATATATATATATATATATATATATATATGTGTGTGTGTGTGTGTGTGTGTATGTGAGCACGCACAGAGAGGACACTTTGTTACAGCCCCCAGGCAACTCCGGTATGTGTTTGATATGGTGTAGAGACCCCCCTTCCCTCCGCTTGTAAGCCATCTCTCCAAATGAAAAACGAACGGGAATTAAGGCCCTGTCAATTCACAGGCGAGTTTGTTCCTTTTTTTTTTTTTGCTTTAGATGCACACAACACTGCAGCTCCCTGCGTGACATGTGTTCTGAGAGATAGAGATGGGTGGCTCACCACTGAGTCCCGTTTTGACTGGCGGAGTAAATTTAGATCTAATCTTCTTGTGTGTGTTCTTTTATAGCCCGAGAATGTTCACCTAACATATCAGCTTTTAAGTTGACCTTGTTGTGTTGTTTGCTCATCTGAGGCTCGTGTATACGTGTGCGTTTCTAGGACGAGACGCTGCTGGCTTCCCTATAGGTTCTTATTTTGACCTCGTGTGTGTCTGTGTGTCTGTGTGAGTGTGCACGCGCGCTAACACCATTCAGTGCCTGAGTCAAGCTGTGCAAGCTCTTTTAATCCCACGCCCCGGTGCACGTAGGCTTGATTAGTGGCAGCAGTTATCTGTGCAGAAGACAGCCCGCCCTCCTTTAGCATTTGGTCAGGTCTGGGGCACTGGGGGGGTGTCAAGTCATGAGAAAGGTGAACGAGGAAGGAGAAAAGCAGAGGGGGCGGCGGAGGAGAGATGGCGAGAACGGGGGAAGAGGGGAGGGCGGAAGCCTGATTAGTATTCTAAAGGAGCACTCCTGCCAGTAGAGCAAATTGATTACTGCACTTTACCTGTATCAGCCTCCACAGCTAAGGATGACAAGGTACGGGAGCATGATGTGTGTCTGCGTTCGCCTCCCAACCACAGCAGAATAGGTGTGTTAGCATTTAGCTTAATGTGGATTTTTTTTTTTTTTTTTGTTACTCTTCCGAGCACTTTTTTACTACGTTTACCATTGGATATTTTTCTCTGTCCTCTCGATCTCCTTCATTACAGAGAATTAATAGGCCAGTTGCAGCTGGGCACTGGCCTTGTCTATCTCTCTCTGTCTGATTTAATAGTCAATGGCTGACTGAGGGAAGACAAACTCATTTCCTGCGAGCCTTGGCCCTGTGCTGGTCTGCATCTAGGCTGACAATTAGCATGTTTCTGTTACAGTAAAGATCAACCTCAAAACAACAAAAAAAAAAAAAAAAAAAAAAATTGAGTTCATTATTTTTGCTCCTTCCTAATTTATCATCATTATATTATTTAAATTGATGTGTTCAGTTCTGGTCTTCGGCTCCAGCTCCCTTCTGGTTTCCATAGCGACTCAGTCATGGGCTGATTACACCTGAGCTGCCAGGTGAAGGCAGTTAATTGCCATTAACCTTTGTTTAGATGGGAAAGCAGCAATGGTTTGAGTAATGACAAGGGCAATTGAAAGCCACTGACTTAAATACAGTGAAGTGAGAGGCTACGACTAAAATGTTCTCCTAAAATATTTTTCTTTCAGCCCAGAACAATCCTCTCACTGTGAAATTTAAATTCAGAGCCATTTCCACTGATCAGTTCAGCTTGTCAGTTACGTGCACTGTGTTGTCAATAGTTGCTGGCCGCTGCAAGCCATTTTTATAATTCACTGCTTGTCACGGGCCTGGCCCAAACCGTGAACCTTCCATTCAGCGACAGAATGTGGCCGCTGAAAGTTGATTAAGCTCAGTCTTATCTAATCCACCTGCTTTTAAAAGGATCCCGCCTTAATGCAGAAGTAGGGCTGTTATTGCAGTTTGATGTAGATTGTTATTACCACTGATCCAAACACATAGAAAACACCTATGAGAGAGATACTGAGTCACCTGTCCACTGTCATTTTACCAGAATTCTTTTATATTATCAGTTGAATCAGTGTCCAAAGCCTGGAAACAATATAATAAAGATAACACTCTTTAGCGCCCCCACATGTCACTTATAGGGTCAGTTATCTCTCATTATCTTGTCGACAAGGTATTAGCCGGGGACCTCTTCATATCATGCTGTATAGATTTTTGTACCGTCACTTTGAAATGAACCTTTTCCGTCTTAATTCTGCTGCGGTGGTTACAGTTTTTGGATATTTCTGATTACATTTTAACTGTGTAGGAGTTGGTGAAGAGTCAACTGGTTCTCTTAACTGATCTGCAGTAAAATGTTTCAAAAGAGAAGCAGCGTGTCTTAACATTTTTACGGTGAATGTAAAGCTTTATATTTCTGTCAGTTCAGAGCACACAGGTGTTTTTCCAGAGTCTGTTTGGAGTAATGTAACAGGTCCTCTGTGCAGATAAACTCAGTGAGGTTTAGTTGAGTTCATGTTCTGCTTTAGTCATCATGTTTTGAGGTGAAGTCCAAAGTAGTCCCCACGGTCATGTGTATAAACAAAGGCAGTGAATGTGTTTTATTTTTTTTAGGTCACAACTTCCTGTGGTCATGTTACTTTCTGTATATTGAAGTAAATAAGCTAAATATATGAATTATCTTCTTCTTATGATCATATCATTATATTTTATCAGCATATAAATCATAAACATGACTAAATAGGTCTTATTTGGGCCTGAGGGAACTTACAGTGTTATCAGGTTAAGTAATTTTGCAGCTTTTAATCTCCAGGGTTATCTGAGCTCAACAACTGGTTAAAATGTGTTTTGTCCTGTGTTTTCGTGCTCGTAAAAGGCTTGTAACTGTAATTTGACGGCGCTGGCTCTGACTGTCTGCAGCTTACACTCTTCCTGGTCTCTTCAGGTTGTGTAACAACAAGGTGCAAGGTGCTACAAGGTCCTGTGGGGTGATGGCACAGCAAGCATATTGTTTCGGATTATCAGTGTTATCTGAAACGCTTACATTGTATATTGTTAGCAGTGGTTACTCATTTAATGGAGGTTGTACTTCATTCTGTTCACAGTTATTAATAGTCAGTGGGCTTCTATCTGCTGTGATGTTTGTGCCATTTGCAGCTTTTTGCAGCACCACAGTATGGACATGTTTATTCTACCTCACCCTCACCTGACCTGCCAAGTTACAATCCTGTATTTAAAGTTTTATGATTATTAACTCTGGTGCTAATTTAGAGTGTGACACTGTCAGGAATATTTAGAGTGAGCTGAGCTGTTTTTGTTGGTTGCACCAGCTCTTGCTCTGTGAGCACTGGGTCAGACACCAGGGCCAGGTGTAGGACTAATCTTATTGAAGTCTCCTGTTCATTGGCATGTAATCAGCTCTGCCCTGCCAAGTGGACTGGTGCTGCTTGAGATATTTTCTCAGAAAAGGTTGCACATAATTGTTTTATACTTTATTGGGTTAAATGTATCTAATTGATTTAAGAGATTCCTTTAATTGTGTAACTTTGAACTTTGACTTTGACTGTATTGAATAAGACTGTATTCTTACTTCAGATAAAAGGAGAAAAAAAATCCCTCTTGTGTTTTTGATGGTTGTAATGGAATGTCCCTTCACAACCCATTGTACCATGTAATATCATTCTCCAGCCTCACTCAGAGCAAGCATTAGAATGATTTAAAAACTAGAAAGTAGGTCATTGGGAGCATTATGAAAGGCAAAACGATAGCAGAGATATGTCCTCTTCTTTTCCTGTCACTTAGACCTCTGTCACATGCCATATTACTCCAAACCATCCCAAATTACTCACAGTAAAAAAAAGGGAAAAAAGCTGTACTCTTTTAACCCAATAAAGCCAGACATCTTGCTGACTCACAGCAATAGCCTTCTTAGGGCCTATGCCAAGGATATTATGGGAATGATTCATTAAAGGCCAAGGTTTTTTAGCTGGTTTTATCCAGCTCTCAGGGCAGCCTGACAGTGGGACATTTGATCTCAATTGCAAAGTGGCCCATTTCCCTCAGACATCACCACTGCAGTCTGTTTCAAGAGCCCAGCTCTGCCTTTTGGTGTGCTGGCCATGGGGCAATCAGCTGTTCCTATTTCCAGCACCAGTGTTTACAAATGGAAAATGTGTGTTGTTTCAGAGGGGAAATGAGCACCATTTTGGACAGACGATGTAAGCAGAAGATTACCTCGGAGCCCAATAGAAATGAATCAGGTATAGATTGATGGCAGCCACGGCTCATTAAGAAGGAATGTGTGTGTGTGTGTGTGTGTTTAATTGATGCACTAATTCTCAGCCACTCAGGAAATGGCCCTTGGGTGGGTCTTCCAAATGGTACACAAATATTTACTATGGACACAAACATTTTTGTAAGCAGATCCATGCGAGCGTGGGCACGAAAGGTAAAGGGAAAGACTGTCCAGGTCTGCTGTACGGTGCAATGATATCATCACTGCACTAGCTAGCTTGGCTGGGTCCTCCGCCAGTCAGCTGGACTCTGAACCGCTTAGATGACTCATCAGTGTGCATGAATTCCTCTCTGCTCTCTCTCAACCCCAAGAACTCTTTGTACTGATGAGTACAGATGAATTTAAAATCCGCCCCCGCGCTACTCATCCAAGGCCAGATGCAGGCCAAGAACTTAAGCACTCCGGTCCCATTTTGTTCAAGTCTGAAATGTTAGCATTCAGTCATCACACGCTGTTCCATACTCACATCCAAGTGCCCTGAGTAGGATGGGTTTTCCCAGTGGATCGCCTGTGCAACTTAACACAAGAGGTCCAACTTTTCAGCATCCGTGTATCACGTTTCCTGTATGTGGGCTACGTCCATGGTTTTGTGTGTGCACACATGGGGGCGTGTGTTCTATGCATGACTTGTTTGGTCAATGCATCCTAAGAAGTGGGTCAGAGTGCCCTAGTTCTCATTGTGTAGACGTGCATGTGTCTGTGTATTGCATTTCAGTGTTATTTTGTCCTGATTGACTTATCTGCAGAAATATGTCTTGCTCTGGCTCTCCTGCTGTTCACTAGCATGTTATTCACTTGTTTACCTCTCTCAAGGTGAACAAGAGCTTTTAATTCAACTTTCCTCTGGTGCACTCATTCGCTTGTGGAAGGGCCCGGAACAACTGCATTTGGTCAGGTAGCTTATGTTTTGTCTTATTTAATCATGTCAGGGCATATTGAATTTACAAATAGCGGTCACACCGCATGTGTAAGTGAGCTACCCTGTTGAGTATGTGCAGCAGGGCTGGGCTGCAGATTACATGATATAATAGTGTTTAGGCATCGCCTCTCCTTTTAAATTCCTTTAACCTTGACTCCCCTTAAATGCAGGGAGAACACATCTGCCAGGCTGGTGTCAGACATTAGTAATACACACCGCTCAGGCAGCATTGTCACTTTTTATTAACGCCCAGAGCTTTGCATGGACACCAGCTGTTGCATCAAGTGAAAAAGCCTTAGCGGTATGAATGACCTTGACTTTAACTGCCGCTCCTTTGGCTCTTCCCCTTTTTAATTCTTTTGTTTGCTCTCATACATTTTAAATGGTTTAAATGGATTACCATTCCTGACAATGAAGGTCATTTAGGAACTCACTTTTTTTATGATTAGACGCTGTATTACCAGCAAGTGTGTTGATGACTGAGTGTCAGCGGGGGGTGGACGGGTGTAATCTGGAGGTCAGTGAAGGAAATGAAGGTCACATTCTCAGATATAATCCGTGACATCTGCATTGACACATTTTTGTCAGCCTTGTGGTAATTCTACGTATCTTAGGAACCAGCTGAGAGTGCACTGACCTTTTCTCGTTCACTGTGTCTTTTGAGAAAAAACAGAGAGAACTAGATGAAGAGTCGACCAGCCAGGGGATGATGAAGCTTTCACCCCTCCCTATCACTTGCCCTCCCTCTCGCCTGTACGTGGCTGACTGTAGGGTAAAAATCACTTCAGAATGGTGCCTGCTCTGTCATTGGCTGACATTGTCAAGGATAATGGATAATCACCACAGAAACCGTAGAGTGGCTCATCGGTGCTGTGGTGTCCCACAGTGGGGGGAGGGGGGTGGGGGGTGGGTTGGGGGGCTGGAGGTCAGACTTTTTGGGTGCCACCACCAACGAGATGACATGTTAACAGATGTGTAAGGTCATTTTGAATGTATACACCAGGGGAGATAATGTAATAGTAATGCACACATCACACACCCTGAGAGGGGAAAGGAGGAGGAGGGCTGTATGCTTTAGGGGCTCAGTATAGAGGACAGCTTTCCCTATATTAAGGTCATTTATTTGTTAACAGAGCTCTGCCACTGAGGAGAACATATTTTTTCTTGCCCTTGCTGTAGCAGGACTTTTTGACATCGGTTCTGTCATTACACGTCTCTCAAGAGCCTGAAGGTCCCCCACTTTGTTTTAAGAGTAATTCATACTTTATGTGAGATAGTGAGCACAGTAGCTCTGTTGTATAGAAACTAATATATTGCAGTGTCATAGTGTCCCTGTGCTGCTCTGTGTTGAAGTTTCTTTGGGCAAAAACATAGACAAGGTCAACTGTAATTCCAAAGGTTCACTGCCAGCAGCGAGAGATTAACAGAATTTCCCATGTTGGAACCGTGTCACTGTTTCTTTTCCATTTACATTTTTTTCTCTCTCACTAACAGCCAGGGTTGGGGCTGTATCACAGCATATTAGTTACTTTACCCAGCTGTGTTAAAGGTAAACATGTGTACATGTTTACTGCGCTTACCAAACGCAGTGTTACAGGGCGTTCTATTGTAATTGCGTTAAGCTCACTGGCGGTAAAATAGCTCTAATCCTGAGCATCTAAGATTAGCATGACAGCAGACGTCAGATGGCCCAGGGTGACCAGGTTGGCTTTTGTTGTCGTCGGATATAGGTCAACAGCTTAAAGATGGCCTTGAACTGTAATTGACGCTGATGAGCCTGTCTTCGGTTGTTCAGTTTTATCCAGGATGGCACTGTTTGAAAGATCTGGTAAAACTGGACCTCTGAAGAGGTCTTTTAATTTCCAACCTGATTGTTTTCAACTGCCACTCAAATTTAATTGCATGATGATCAAGTTAAATCCAGCATCTAATCCAAGCTCATTTTCAAGGTTGCATTAAAAGTGCCACTTTGTTGCCCTTACTGTCATGACAACCTGTGGACCTTGGCCACAGGGATGGATTTCAGCCTGATTAGAAGCCTGCTGCCTTGTTGTTTTTGGCTCTACCTGCCGCTGTCTGTGAAGTATTTAGTCTGGCGGCTGTGTAGGTTGCCATGGCCTTTCGTCATAATCAAGGGCTGCTGTCCTGTTGTGTGACCTGCTATGTTGGTCCACTCAGCGGACACCAAAGGTGAGGACGACATCGGGAAAGGACACGGACAGCAGCTGAGGCGAGGTGGAAACTCTGTATTAATTAACCTTTATGGGATGTGGCCAGGACTGTCGGAGGTGTCCTGTATCCACGGAAACCACGCTGACAGGGTTCAGAGCAGAGGTCTCCCAGGGCAGCACCACTGACACTGTCATGGCAACTGGCACAATGCTCACCCTAGTGTCAGTGTCTCTGCCCTCCTGACAGTGGTGTGGTGTGACAGGTGCACCTGATCCTTAAGACACCCCTACCCTTCAATACACACACAAAAAATACACACACGCTTGACATTCAAGTACAGCCTGTCTGTTATTTCTACCCTCGCTGTGATTCTCCACTGTACCCATAAACACAGCTCACATCACATCAAATCAGGTCATGTTTTTCTCCTGGCTTCTGATTTGAAAAACAATTCAGCCTTAAAATAGCTACGCTTGGTAAAGGATTCACAGCTGGCCAGATGTTAATAAAGACAATGTAGTGGTGAGACTGAGTAACTGTATGTATGGTGTATTTTTAAACATGTACAGTATGCATTTTCTGAATGTTTCTTATGTTTGAGTCTTGGTATGAATGCTTAAATGCTTATTTGTGTGCATGTGGGTGAGAGGGTGGGTGGCTCCTGCTCCATGTAGATCGAGGGTTCGCTTCTTGTGAGATACAGTTCAAGTGCAGAAGGTGGTAGGGGGGAGATAATCCACTGAAATGACAAGCTGCATAAGAAATTATTCACAGCTCTCACAAGGCCCTTCACTTTTGAAAGACATCGCTGTGAGGGGCTTATAGCACAAGACCTGAATGTTTTCAAGGTAGTGGTCTTGAATTTTCAATTTGGATCCAATCAGGCCTAATCTACATTTGTCGTCTGTTCGGTGGCTGTGAAGGGAGAGTGCAGAGAGGAAAAGGAGCCGTGTGCAGTCAATCTGAAATGTTGCTAAGTAACAGAGATGGCAGACAAGGTGGTGAAATGAATGTGATATAGTGCTTTGCAAATCCCTGCTTCTCACACTGTTTCTCCCTTTTCTCCTCTTTTTTTCTTCCCCCAACCCCCTCTGCTTCCTCTCTTCCTTCTGTTCTCTCTTTCATTCACTCCCATAGGTCCCCCATGTGAGATCTGCAAAGCTGAAAGGCGCCCCTGACAGAACCACGGCGAGGCCGTAGGACAGACATCCCAAACATCCACAGCCACGGAATGTGTCAACATCTTTGTGGTGAAATCCCGCTGACTCCTCGCTTGCTGGTCACATAAGCCTGGAGCTGGGCCTTCTGGGATCTTACGGTGTTTAAAGGCATACAACAATGCCTGGGAGGCCCACCTGCCCCAGATTGCCTCCAAATATGGCTGCTGTTTTACCACAGTGCTGACTGTGCTCACTGCAGAGTCGGATCACATCCGGCCAGTGCATCTTCCAGCCCCCTGCAGACTCAGTCACTGTGCAGCTGCCTGCCCTCTTTTTTGTAATTTAGGAAGTACATGCCACTGTCAACCAGATGACCTAGTGGACATTTGTTTCCCAGTAGCCGTGCTGAACCATACGAGGGGATCCTAGTATTGAACATGACTCATGGGGAGGAGCCTGGCCCTGAGACACACAAGGATTCAGCTGTTCTAACTTATCTGGAAGGTTTACTGATGCATCCAGTGGTGGCCGGGCCTGGGGCCACGGCAAGCGGGAGGTCTGAGGCTGCCCACAGCAACCAGGAGCAGGGTGACAAGGTGGGCGGATCCTACCAGCTGCCCAACCATGGCCCCGCAGCTCCCAAGGCTGGAACCAACGGGCCGACACTTGGTTCTTCTCAGCACCTGAAGAAGGCCCGCCTACTGCGCTCTGGAGCCTGGAATGAACCAGGGAGCCAGCGGATGACTTCACCCCCAATGGAACTGAATGGGCAGGGGGGAGGCCTGCAAAATGGAACACTAGAGGGATCTCCTCATGCAGGGGAGAGCACCCTGTTGGCTTCATTGCTTCAGTCATTCAGCTCTCGGCTTCAGAGCGTGGCAATGTCTCAGCACTCTAATAAGCCCCCCAGTGAGTGCTCCTCTCCATCCAAAGCACCACCTGCAGAAAAAGACCCACTTCCTGTGTATGGGACAGCCTCAAGCCGTTTAAAAGGCCTCATGAGGAAAAGCAAACTTCAGAATCACAGTAACACCCCCTACAGTCGACGGGGACACAATCAGGACAGACCCCCAGAATCACCTCGGTCAGCACACAGTGCCACGCCGCCCTCTGCTCCGACGACTGCCGAATCTGTGTCTTGTGCAGAACGTCTGAAGGCTGTGGCCAACATGGTGAAAATACGTTCTAGTCCAGCACCTTCACCCAAGCCCAGTGTGGCCTGCAGTCAACTGGCACTGCTGCTGTCCAGTGAAGCCCATCTCCAGCAGTACTCCAGAGAGCATGCGCTCAAAGCCCAGCTCTCAGGAAGATCTGCCAGCGAGAGACTAGCTGCCATGGCAAACCAGCAGCATGGCCAGGACAAAAGGCCATCTAGTGTGGGAGGGACTCTGCCTGCAGCCCCAGACACCCTAAGCTCCTTAACAACCGAAAATGGAATGAACGCAACAAACACAATAACAACACCACTCTCTCGAACAGCCATGTCGAGTCCACAGAGCCCCTCTTTGCTGCGAGGCCACAGCCAAAGTTCCCCAGCCACTCCCCCACATGCTCCAAGCCACACTCACAGCCAGCCACCTAGGGAGAAGCGAGGCTTTGACTCGCGTCCAACACGTCCCCCCCAGACATGCAGCAGCTTGCTCCTCCTGCTACTCAACAACCACAACAACCAGAAGCAGCTGACCAAGAATGGGCACCTGGAGGAGAGCTGTGGCATTCTGCCACAGAGTGGCTCCTCGTCAGTCACGTCGGACAGCGAGTGCTCCACCCAAGAGAGGAGCCTGACGAAGGACAGCAGCGATGCGGAGAGTTCATACTCAAGTTGCTCTCCCATTGACCTCTCTATGAGAAGCCGAGCCAGCACACAGGACACAGGACCCAAAACTACCACCCCCTCCTCCTCCTTCTCCTCCCTCTCCTCTTCCACCTCCACCCACTCTTCTTCCACCACAGTGTTTTCCTCCACCTCAGCTGCATTCTCCCCTCCAGCTTCAGCTCAGCCCTCTGCCACAACCTTTTCACCAACCTCTACTGTTGTGTCCTCTGTTTCCAATGCTATTTCTTCCTCCCCCTCTATCTCTACCTCCTCTCTGGACAAACTAACAGAATCTTTAATAAACAAGTGGAAGCCAGAGCCATCGGGATCTAAGCTGTCCAAGAATAAGGAGCCTGAAATGAGCCCAGACATAAAATCCCATCCCAAGGTCACACTTATGCAGCTTCTTCTTGAGCGCAGAAATAATGAGATGGCTAATAAAAGTGTAGGTAACCAAGATTTACCACTTGATATAACCATGGCCACTATGTCTCGAAGCCAGCCAAAGGGACTGGTGCCATGGGAGGAGACTAGGACAAAAAGCCCCACAGACAGGCCTGTAGCCCCAGCCCAGCCCCTCTACTCACTTAGTCGTGACCCTAGCGGTGCACTGTCACCATACTCCTACCCCTCCCCTCACGTCCAGTCCAGCCCATTAGACTTGTGTAAATCTAAAACCTTCCCTGCTGAGAAGGCTTCAGAACCTGCCTTCAGTGCCAGTAAACTGTTGCAGAATTTGGCTCAGTGTGGCACAGCTTCTTCCTCTCCACCCATCCCCTCCAGCAAAGGGCTGGGACAGGAGCTTGATGCCAGCAGGCCCCTTGCCCTATTGGAAAGGCTCAATGCTCCAATCCACAGGACCACCACCACTCCACTCTCCGACAGACCTTCAGGCAGTGGCACACCTTTCAGTCGAAAGGAAGCTTCTCCTCCTGCATCACAGATCGAGAACCTTCTGGAGCGGCGCACCGTGCTGCAGCTCCTGCTGGGAACCAGCTCAGCTACTACTGCAGTCAGCCGCAAAGACAGACCCAGTGGGAGGAGGAGCGTGGAGGTGGGAGGGGCATGCTACGAGAGGAGTCCCAGTTCCTCCATCATCTGTGATGCCTCCAATGGGCCCCCTTTGGACATAAAGGTCAAAACAGAGATCACAGAGGGGGTTGGACCATCCTCTGCCATGTCTGAGGAGTTGAGTGGTAGAAAGAGACCTAGTAGCTATGAGAAGAGTAGCCCCCTCTCAGATTCTCAGCAAGACATAAAAACAGAACCACGGCCTGCTGAGGTCATAGCAAAATATGGCCTCCTCAGCCAGCTGCTGAAACAACAGACTGCTACCTACTATACCAGTGCTACTGTGCAGGCTGAGCCACAGGCCAGACAGGTTAAAGAGGAGCAGAGGGAATATCCGAGCCCCAGTCCTAAGAAGAGACGCCTCTGCTCTGATCGGACTGATAACACCAGCTCTCCCAGAGCAGTGGACAGTGGTGACACAAACATTTTTTCCCCCTCTCTTGTTCAGGAAGAGCCTGAGCAGCAGAGGAGTCTGAAGGAGGAGGAGGCTCCACCAAGGAGCCCACCAAGTGAAACCCTCACACGAGAGAGTCGAGGCTTCAATGTGCTTAAACAGCTGCTGCTCTCTGACAACTGCCTGAAGGAGCTGTCCCAGCAGCCCCGGGGGGCGCCCAGTCCTTCCGTTCTCCAAGCCAATGGCAAAGCCAACGGCAGCATTCTCAATCAGCCTGCCCATAATCACAGCTTCCTCCACCTGCCCAGCTGGCACACCCATGGATCCCTCAACTCAGGGCTTCAGAGTAATCTCAGACCACTGCCCACCCCCCCAGCAGGTGATAGCCCTGTCCGCACCCCCTGGAGCCGCCACCCATCTCCATGGCCTCTCACTCAAAAACGGGACCCCCCTACTCTAGTCAAACAGGAGCCTGAGAGCCCTGTGCGATGGAGTAGTCAGGAGAACGAGGAGGAGGAGGTGGGTTGTGACTCAAACCCAGACTCCCCACGGCTCTCACGCTCCAACCCCATCCTGTATTACATGCTGCAGAAGGGCAGCATTCAGCTGAGGAAGGAGGTGAGGGATCAGGCAGAGGGGACCCACTCTGTAGTCAGAGTTAAAGAAGAGCCAATCAGTGACATGCATGCTTATGAACACAGTCTGAGCTCCACCCCGCAATCACCGACCCACAACGACAAGCACAGCCATGAGAGCCAGGGGCTGAGCCAATCATCAGAGTAGAAGTTTTATCAACGAAAAAAACTAAACTAAAAAAACAAAAAACAAACAGAAATAAAACTCATTGACTCTGTTTTTTTCTCCTTTTTTAATGACTTGCCAAATTGGTTTAATGAGACAAATGAGACAAAGAATGCAAAAGTTATTTTCAGTTTTCTTTTTCTGTTTTTTTTTTTTTTTAAGTGGAATAGAGCAAGTTCAAATTCAAAGGTATAGTTGCATTGATTTGTCAATTTTAAATAGCGAGGTCATGGAATGGTATAAAACAGGTCTATTTTGGCAAAATGTCTAATTGGTATGAACAAAACTACACAACTGTCTAAATTTTAATCTCCCAATCATGCACTATGTTTTTAATTTGGTTCTCCTTTCTGGTCTTGTTTTACACTTATTATTTGTATCTGAATTGCACACATATCACTATTCTATTCCATGTCTTCTTTGCAGCCTGCCCTAAAACATTTAGAGAGAACATTTCAAGCGGCATTTATTATTAATGACTCCAAAAATGTTAGTGCTCAGTTCAACGGACATTTTATTTATTTTCTCCATCAGAACATTTTCAGATTGGCAAAGGCCCATCAATTTTAGATAAGAATCCAAATAAAGTCATTCTAGAGCAGTGGCAGTGGTCTATTACAGTGATGTACATGATACATTCATTCAGAAAAGGATGATGAAAACAACATTCAAACTGCAGTGGCTTCAGTGAAGATTTTACCATGATGAATGATTTGTCTTGCTTTTTCCTCCAGATTCATGGTGTTGTATAATTACCAATGGAGAAAGACAGAGAGAGAGAGAGAGAATATATAAACAGGAGGTTTGAATGGTCACAATTCATTTTCTTTTGTTTTTATTTGGATTGAACTTTTAAGGCCAATATTCGACAGTGCAAATTCAGGGTAATGTGTTTGCAGATTGTGCAGTTTTGAGCAGATGGGTCAACAGAGCGTGTGCGGTGCTTACAGTTGAGCAACTGTGTGTAAACAGGTTTCTAGAGCAACAGTTTAAAGGCTGCAGTGTCTGAGTTATCTTACCACCCCAGGTAAACCCACACTACTCTCTCTCTCTCATGCACACAAAAACTTTGAGTGTGAAGCACATTGGTTTTTTTTTTTTCCTTTTCTTTTCATATAAACGATCACCCAGAGTTTGCACTATTGAAACTGAGTTCTCTGTGTCCTTTTCAGAATAATTTAATGGCATGTAATAAAAAAAATGTCAGTATTGTTATCTGTTGAGAATTTGACAGTTTGTGATTTTTTTTCATCATTTCTTAACTGTTGTGGTTTATGGACATCTTTTATTTTTTGTGGCAGTCTCTTAACTCATAAAATGTCAAAAGAATTGCATGATAATAAAGAGAAGACCACAGGTACATGTTTGTTTTCAAAGCAGCTGGATATGTGTACCTGCCCCCCAATAATCACCAAGACATGTTGGTGTCTTGTGGGATATCTGGTATCTAGCTCCTTATTTTGATTGTACTGTATTCGGTTCAGTTATTTTCACACACTGCTTTATCCATTTAGTCTTGTGATCTTTTTAATACATATACCTATGAAGTACGTCTCTTCGATTATTAATACATTTTCACAATGGTTAAATATATTTGTGTAAATAGTACTTTCAGTATGAAAGATGACTATTTTGTAATGTTTAAGAAAAGATATTACCCTAGTTTTTAATGCCCTGATATGTAAATATGAATTATATGCGTACAAGTGTACATACAAAGGCAGAGGATGCTATGCCCATCTTTTTTTGGTTGGTTTGTTCTTTGCATGTGTCTCTATGTGGTAAATGATAATCTATCCTGCGCTGTGTTGTGTAATAATGTCTGACTCTCCTCACTGCTGCCTGTTGCATGCAGACGCATGGGAACTACCTGTGTATCCCTACTGGTGATGGGGGAAAATGTCAAGTCTTAAAATAGGTCTTTTTTTTATCACAGAGAGAGGTTCGTTTAGAATATGAACAGTCTCTAAATAACCACAGACTGTTGAAGCAAGTTGATAAAAATGTGTGAAAAATAAACGTGCATTGAATATTTTTGTGATTTTTTTTTCTCTCTTCTGTTACTGGTTAACAAAGCTCTGTGAGAGAGCTCGGGGCTGTAGTTGGGGTTTGACGTACAATCATAGATCTGCATTGTGCATCTAAGAAATACATTTGTAGCAGCAAATATAAAAAAAGATGTTTCATTTTTTCATGTGAAGACCTGAAACATTATTTCATTTTTTATGTTTTCATTTTTGGTGTTCATTTGCACTGATATCTCAAAAATAAAGTACTAAAATGCATGACCTAGTATGAATGTGTTCCTCTTTTTCTAGCTCTGGTCTTGCAAAAAAACAAAAATGTATTGTTCTAATATTTTTCTAATTAAATCATGCGACCAGTCAGTTGTATGTAAACTAAAATGGCAGATAGGGAAGTTATCACCTACCCCCCACAGTAAAGAATTGTATTCACATCAAAGAAAAGGTTACCTTTGTGTAATCAAAAACTGAGTTTCATTAAAGCAAAGTGAGAGGATGTCCTGTATTATTCCTGTATTTGCCCCAAAACGTGTGCTCCTGGACTGGCTGCTGTTCACTACAGTGCCGAGTGTTAACAAAGGCAGGAAAGACACTGAAAGGACGGAGGACACATGGAGGTCACCAGATGTGCACCGAATGCCCAAGGATGTGCGTTTACAAAGTGGAACACATCTTCTATTTAGAGCCTGAAATAGATTTCATTGTACAGTCAATACAAAACTTTTAAGCTTTGAAAGTTGTCTGTTTTGTGATCATTTTCTTAACTTGGGGGATGCAGCCGAGTAGCGTGAGACTTCCTGAAGGTGAAGATGAGTTCAAGCTAAAGTTCCCCTGCACTGGGTTTGAATATGAGGTCCAGTGAGCGAACAGACGGCTTTTTGTCTGCAGAGCACTTTTGAAATCGCAGTGCAGTTCCTCAGCCCTGACTTCCCTTTTATTTAATCCTCCCCATGACTGACTGCACTCTCTTTAAACTCTGAGTAACCTTTCCCCTCCTTGAACTTCTCCATTTCAAGATTCTTATCAAGGTTGAACCACCAGTAACCTCTTGATTTTTTTCTGATTGCAGAGGCAGCGGCAAACATAAAGAAGCGAGATGCAAGTTTAAACTGAGGTCAAGGTGTAAAACTTGACAATCGGCTGTTTGTCTGTGGCTTCTCTTTAATTTCCTGACCTCAGCACGAGGCCAAAAGGATGTGAGCACTGCACACCAGGCCACCAATGACTCAACTATGGGCCAAGGACTCGGAAGTCCCACAACAGGCATTTCATAGTTATGAGCCTCCAGAAACGATTTCCTGGCGTTACAGATGCTTATTCTCTGACAAACAACTTAATGACTGCACTTAATGTGCTCGGTCAAGGGTTTATCTGCATGGGAACTGTTTAAAACACCGACTTCTCCTGTGCTTAGATTTTAGTGTCAGTGAGTTACTTTCTTGTTAGGTGCTTTGTTTATTCACGTGGAGGCCATACAAAGCTAGTACTTGTCACTAATTGTCATGGTGATCTGTGTGATAAATATGGCCACAGATGTTCGATCTCCCTCTCCTCCTCCTCAAGTGTTTGAACTCTGAGCACATGGTTTGACCTCATATGTTATGTGAATACAAACAAACACACACACAAACTGTAATTAGCATTTCACACACAATGTAATTTGCATTTTATGGGTCACATGACCCCATTTGGAGTGTTATAAAAAATGTATGAATTAAATGGTAAAACGTCAGACACTAGTAAAATAAAATCCTTCTGTATTTTGCCTTGATGATAATACTACTGCAGTGACTGGGTGAGTGTAAAATACATGAGAGAAGTGCCTGAAGTCAGACAACAACAAAAAAGAGGTTAAAGCAAACACCTGGGGAAACTCCTGCGCTGAGAAACGAGGTCAAACTGGTTTATTTTTTCAACCTTATACTGGTTCCCCCAGTGGGGCCTGTGCTTTTGAAGATGTACCTCTTTGTGAAGTCTGTTCCTTAACCTCCGGGGTCGTGACCTTTTGTCACCCCCCCCCTTGCCCTGACCTGGCTGATCCTGTTTCCCGGGACAGGATCAACTCTTGGCCTGCAGCTGTGGCTTCCCCACCCCCCCACCACCACCACTCTGTCTCTCACACACACACACACACACACACACACACACACACAAACCACAAAACACACTACCTTCCTCCCCCTCTCCAGCATTACACCCAAGCCACTCTGCTAACGTTTCATGTAAATATGACAAGTAGCAGTATGACTTGGGTCCTTTCTTTCCTCTCATGCCTGACAGCCTCTTAACCCCTGCTGCTTCCCATGGCCTCCTGCTCCACATACAGAAAGCAGTAATTAGTCATAAATAAGTCATTGTTTAGAGGGTGTACAGAAAGAGTTAGGAAGTGGGAAGATTACTTTCTTCAGTAGTGCACAGGATGAGTGTAAAGTACAAGCTTTATGTGCAAGAATTTACTTTTTTCATGTAGTTGCTTAACTCAATGAGAACTGTTTTGTAAAGCTTACTAACGGTAATGTGCAGGCATGTAAACAGTCCTGATGCAATATTCATTACGAGTGAGAGTCCCCACAGTCCGCAAGGCAGCCTGTCAGCTTGAGAGATCTTGGCTGACACTGAAAGAACATGGACGATACTCGCCATGTCCGATAAGCACAGGAGTAAATGTTTTACAAACTGGCTAGGGAGAGCTAGCGATGTCAATCTGCTGTCAGCCTGTGTTCTCTACCCTACTGCTGATATATTCACATGACTTCTTGCTCACACATCTGGAGGTTTTGATTTACAAAGACAGAAGCAGTTTCCTCTGAGGTTAATATTTTCACAGGTGATTAATTTCACTCCTAATCTGATTTTAACAAATTTTCCATTCAAACAGAGAACAGTCGATTAGCAAGCCATGTCAACCGTTTCTAACACGTTCATGTAAAGTTTCATGCTCAGGAAACATATTCACCACTGATTTCCTGTATGTTTAATCTGAAATGACAACACTGCAGTTGATCTGCAGGGTCATGAATTTTTCAAGTAAACATTTGTCAAAATCCCCAGTAGAATGAAAAAGGGCAGTTTAGTGTCAACCAGTCTGGCTAAGACCAGCTTGGGATGTGATCTTTGTGCCGTGGGGGTTCAGGGCCATTTAAGACGGAGCATGCCAAATTTAACTCTGAGTTTGTGCTCTGATGTTCCACTCAGCATGAAGTCATACAGGGCAAAAAAAATAAAGCTGCATCTGGCAATCAGACGGAAGAAGTCACATTTGAACAACAGGGTCAAGAGCATGTGGAAGTCTGATGGTATTCAGAGGGCCAATCACACTAGTAAATGAATAACTTATTGTTCAATAACAATCACATGGTTCACAGTGAAATTATACAGTCATGGTCTGCTGAAGATGTCTCACTTCCTTCTGATGGATTGGAGAACTTTTTTGTTCAGACATTCATGTTCCCCAGAGCATGGTGGAAGAACAGCTACATGCAGGGAGAGCTGTTGTACCATCTTTATGTACACACGTTCCCAAAAACCTTAGCTGTAGTTTATTTGGTTACAATAAATGAGTGTTAGCATGGTTAAATGCTCAACTAAGATAGTAAACATGCTTGACATTCTACCTGCTAATCATCTGTATGTGATATTATGAGCACATTGCTTTTAGCATTTAGCTAAAAGCTCTACTGAGCTTAATTACAGCTTTATTTTTAATCTGTTGATTTAAATATGAGACGTCTGTGCATTTGTATGCTCAGTCCCCTTTAACCCCTTTAGAGGACACAGGAGCTGCACTGTGGGTGATTGCATGTTAAACAGTCATTTGACCTCATTCAGAACAGGTGTGTAGGCAAAAACATGATACAAAACAAAACAGATGAGGTTTCTTTCTCTTTGAGAAATGTATGATGAAAGACTCAAATTCATTTAGAGAAAATCTGGTTTGGGGCAGTAACTTAGCTTTTTTTTTTTTTTTTTTTTTTAAATCCTAATCAATATGAAATGCAGGTTATGGGGACTGACTAGTGGAAGCAGCGAATGTCTGCCATTATAAGAATTAAACACTAGAAAATGGCTGAAACCCTCACAAAGAAAGATCTTGTCAGGATGCCCTACATCCAGCCATGACAGGGTTTAACTACTTCATTCTTTACTCTGTCATAAAATCAATGGTTATATTGCAGTCTGTGCAAAAAAAAAAAAAAAAAAAAAAACACAGGAAAGGGAAAGGACACAGTCAGTGTTGTTTATAATTAAGTGAACTATGTATTACTGCTGCCACAACTGTTCACAACAAAATACATTTATGCGTGCTGACTGGCTGTAATCCCCACTGTGCTGTGATGCAGCACAGGTAAGTTGGCTTCATATTTTCTGTACCGCATTTAAACATCTATGATAGACGTTTGGGTCTGTGTTTAATATTAAATGTGAGGATCTGTGACTGAGATCTCTGTGTGACAGTAATTTCCCCTGACCACAAACACACACTCTTATCTTGTTTATATGAAGACCAAGACCTCATCATATTGCATGTGGTCCCATGATATAGTGCGAGAGAAAGATGCTTTCAAATGACACATCACTAGTTATGGTTTTATGTTTTATGACAGATAAATATCCTGCTGGGATATATAAAGTCAGCAGCGTTGAAAATAACCACTGGGCTCTGCTGCAAGAAAAACACTGAATTTGACTGATATATTGATTGACTGGCCGCTATTGCCAGGAAAAGCAACTTCTTCAGATGCAGTATGTACCTACATTTGTTTTCAGATGTGTGAACTAACTATTATATATG